>CM040406.1:100608408-101808408 GCA_022702515.1 Ilyophis sp. 1 JC-2022
CGGTCAGCTTTAATTTGAGGGTATTTTCATCCATATCGGATTAACCGTTTAGAAATTATAGAACCTTTTGTACATCGTGCCCCTCCTCAGAAATTATTGGACAGTTTAACATAATATAGAATAAAGTAATCTTTTTTTATATTTGGTCGCATATCCTTTGCAGGCCATGACTTCCTGATGTCTGTGACCCAATAACATAAAAAAACTCTTGATATCTTATTTAACTGTATATTAATGAAAACATTGATGTACACTCACCCAAGGTACTTGACTACTTTGTGTTTTATAAGTTCTTCAGCCAATACCTCCATGCTGTCATCTGTGATCTGATTGACACTCAACCTAAGGAGACAAAGACGTATTTTGCCTGTTGATTCAGAAAACATCTTAGTTCAGTGCTCAGTAAAACTCCTTCCATACAAACCGGAGCCTTCTACCAGCTTTTCAACTGAGTTTTGTAATTAATGTATAAAATTATTATAATTTTTTTTTTTTTTTTAAAACACTGACCACATTTCCTTACCTGATCACATTCATCTTACAAAAGGAGAGCCGAAGCTGCTTCACACCATAGTCACTGATATTGTTGTTGTCCATGTCCACACCCAGATGTTTGCGGTGGTGGTGCAAGACAAAGTTCAGTGCGCTGCAGTCGGCAGAGGACATGTTGCAGTAAGCCAACTTGATATTGTCTGCGGAGATCCCTTTGGCCGTCACCCTGGCCACATCATCACTGCGAGTCTCAAAGATGCACCTCAGCATCCACAGGAAGTTTGGCATTACTTGCACCTTGCGACCCTCAGTCTCGCTAGTGTACCGGGGCAGGCCCTTCAGGTGTGACTTCACACAGCTTGCCAAATATGACTTAAGGACCACCCTCTTCTTTTTCAGTGAGGACAGGGGCACAAGGTGCTCCAGCAGGGCTGCATTGGACTTTGAGAGTAGTCCACAAAGGAAGAGGTTTGCAAACTGGAAGTGCTCATTAGTCTGGAACGGGTCCTTGCCCTTGGGTTTGGAGCGTCCCAGACAAGGGCCACACAATTGAAAATGAGAAGCTTTTTGGTACTCACACTCAGTGAAGAATTTCAGGATTCCCTCAGGGACAATGCTCTCATCCAGAACCAGAGAGAATGCAGAAAGAAAGGACTGGAGAGTCATGTGTAAGAACTCAAAAGTGGCAGGGTTACCACAGCTATCGTAATGGCTTACTGGTCTCAGGAAACCCAATTGCAGGGTCTCTGCAGTGATGCCACAAGAGACAACCTCATCCTGGCTGAACACAAAACCACCCTTCTCCATCCCAAGTTGAGCCAGCTTTGCAAAGCCTTCTAGGGTGCGAGCCCCACCCCTGAAGGTGTCAGCAGGGCACCTGGTGCTCCTTTTAAGCAGGCCAAGACCAGAGGAGCGGCCAAGGAAAACCTCACACAGCAGAAGAAACACACTGGTGAGGGTCACACAAGTGTCTGGAAGCGCAAAGTCATCATACATTGAGTTGAGATACTTGAAGCTCTTGAAGATGATCCAGCAGAACAGGGGAATGGAGCAGAGGATGCAGAGGTGGGGGTTAGCATCCAACTGTACCATCACAAGTTCCTGGTGATCCCTCTCATGGAAGTGCAAGGCGGTATACCTTCGCAAGTTTTCTGGTGAGAAACCTCTCAGGAACACTTTCTTCCGGACCACTCGGCTTTGGACCTCAGTGCCAGTCCGGGCTGCCAGGATTTTCCTGGACCCCTTGAGCAGCTTCCCACTAAGCAGGTTAGTGAGCAGCATCAGAGGGTGAGCCTTCTCCTCAGGTGAGACAACCTCAGGCAGGTTCTCCAAGTCAAAGTCTGTGTGGATCTCATCATAGCCATCAAAGGTAAAGAGCACCGTATCAGGGTGACGCAGTATATAACCAAAAACCTCATCATCTAAATCACCATCTGGATAGCAGTTGTGCTTGAATAGGAGGTCTCTCAAGGAAATTTTGTCCATCTCCTTGAAGGCACTGAACATCCGGCAGCGGAATTTAAAAAAGAACTTAGCCCCAACATTAGGAAGCTCCCTCTTGGACCACAGGTTCTGGAGCTGCTGGAGCAGAATGGACTTGCCCACGCCAGCATCACCGATGATGAAGATTGTCTCAGCATGCTCATTGATGACCCCCCGCTGGCCCAGGAGCTCATCCAGGCTGTCCAGGTAGCCCAGGCTCTCATTCCTCTCACTGAGCAGCTCCATCTGAGTGTCTGTGTAGAGGTCCTCTAGCAGAGTCTCCTCTTTCTGGGCATATGAGGCGATGAAGCAAGTGTCTCGTCTCAGTTCATGATGCAGTTTTTGGCAATACTTACTAACTGCCAAAGAAAGACATATAAATATTTTATTACCGAAAATACTAAATAAATCCCTACTCCTTAAACAAATACTACAGGATGCGGTCATGGATTTTTCAGGTTTTAATCAGATATAATACCCTTGATCAAGGTCCTTAACTTTAACTGGATCATAAACTGATATGCAATAGACTATTTATCTAATCAAATAATAGACCCTAACATAACCCAAAAATATAACTGGAAACATGCTCCTCCTACTATTTTTTCCTTAGTTTTTTGACAGTATTTCAAAGTTAAAAAGTTTGAAAAAATATTTGAACGTAAACTTGAGTTTTCTTGTTTTTATCTGAATTTAAACTTTGTACTTGAATTACAAACCTTGAACTGTACACTGGAATTCTTAATCTGAATTTTAATTCCGAATGTGTAATAACTTTCATTCATGATGATCAATTCTGTTGTCAAATGCTAATTAAAATTATGAAATGCAGGTTCACATTTTTCATTCAAAAATACAAATGCATTTGAAAATAAAAGCAAAATGCAAATTAAAACTTAAATTTATAATCTACTTTTGGAAATGATTTCACTCCACAGGAAACTATAAACCGATAAAAAAAATTACATTTGGAAAGCCTGTAAAAGATTTGTATTGAATGGTTTTCTCAGCTTTAACTGAAGAAACTAGTCCGTTTCTAACACACTCACTTGGGTCTGTATTGATCACTGGTATTTCCTTGACAAAATCAGAAGGCTTATACTGGATCTCTTTAAACCAGGGACGCAGGTCAATGTATGCATCATAGGCCTCATGCAGAATGTATACAAGATATTCAGAAGCCTCCTCCCCTTTGCTCTGGACCAGCTCCAGGATCTTACGAACCTGTAGGAAACAAGTCAAAATAATTTTTTTACGATGCAAAAACATTCATTTTTTAGCCAAACGTATGTCACTTTTCTACCATAAATGTGTAATCATAATTGGCCATCTGCAAGAAGTACATATTTTAGTGGAGAGACACTGACAGCAAATCAAATTGTAAATGTTATCAGCATCAAATTAAAATTAGACTTTTCACTACTGTAATACTGCTTACATTGTGCAAATACACTGCTACCGATACAATGTATGAAAATACTTTGGTAAAAAACAGGCTTTGGACCTCAGTGTGGGGGCTGAGAATGGCATGCAAAGCATTCAGATACCTGCTCAGTCTTGGTGGCTGAGCGCAGAACGATCTCTGTGTCCTCGGCACAGAAGAATCCACCAAGCTGTAAGTTGTCCAGTATGCACTGTGTGTTCTTCACCTGTCCCACCAGTAGCTCCCTATGCACAGTCAGCAGCCTGTAGGTTGTCAGGAGGGCCCCTGGATAGTCCCCTGCAAAGCTATCCCTCATCATGTCCTTCAGCTCACTGACCTGCCCCTAATGGAAAATGAGAAGGAGCCCTCCAGTTACAGCATTAGCCTACATTAGCCAATTCACGCAATAAACAGATTATGTCGATATTACATCGCATTGCAGTAGAACAGAATATTGGTTTGTAAAAAGTCAAATAATTTTTTTTAAATAAATAAATATAAATTCAGCTGCTGCTGGTCCTTTTTTCCCCCGGAAAAATACCCCACACATCTTTCACAATACATTTAAAAAGCCACTTCTCTGAAGTACAACATCTTAACAGTCATGATTTTTAACAGGACAAAAACTTTTAAAACATGTTCGTTCAGCTGTCATGGCAAAGGGAACAAAATGAGAGCTCCGCACACCAAAAACATGTCATATTTGTCATGGCAAAAAAAAAAAATTTCAAATATAAAAAAGCACTATTGGGCTATGGAAATCATTTGGAATCAGATCGAAGACGTTTATAGAAACTTTGATAAACTAACGTTAGCATACATAGATTAACCACAATCAGCGACAAGTCACGGAGTTTAGATAGCCATTAGGCCATGTACTTATATCCAGTCCATTTGTAGGCTATTGTAGAGGACTGCCCTCTTTCCCACGCAGCTGCAGAAACATCAATACTATTATTTCACGTAGAAAACAGTATTGTGGGACACGATATTTTCTTACACAAAATCATAAATTAGCCTACCTACAAAATGTTTCCTTAAATTTGGCTCTTTAATGGTACTCGATCCTGTTCTTTTATTTTCATTTCCTCTTTTACTTCTGTTCTGATACTCTACTGAGAGGGGAAAGTCTTCGTTTTCCATCCATTATGCCAAAATGAGGAGCTTTCTCTCCTGAATCCATGTTCCAAACAGAAAATTGCAGAGTCCCGCAGTGCGTAGGCTACGGTTGCAGCATGAATAACCTACAAAACCGATCTCTGGAGTTCATGGTTTGGCTGGCGTCTAGTGCGAGAGCCTCTCATATTTCACGTTTTTAACATTGGCATTCCTACATTGTCACATCCATCCAACTGACTAGTCTAAATAGACGATTTCCTCTTGAACATTTAGCAACATGGACATTACAAAAGTGAAAGCAGTAGGCTAGCTTATATCGAGAATCACCAATGCTCGAAGCAATTTAAATAGAAATCAGTAAACTATAGGCTAACTTGGGTTAGGCTAGACTGTAGTGTAGCCTATTTTCTTTAAACGTTACCAAGGAAATATCTCTTGCCAGCTTGCTACTTAAACCACTTCAAACTACACTTCAACTATAATAGGCTACTTAAATCAATCAAACTAAATTAGCCAACTTCTCAAGAGGAAGTGACACTAAATAATCTGAGTGCATAATTTAAACTCGGTTTGTGCAAGACTGGTTCCAGTCGCTCCTTTCCACCAAGATCAAGGCAATGTTAGTCCTTAGTTGGGTTCCAGACGTGCGTACAAAATTTTGTTATTCAATTTCAAACAATCGCGTCTATTTCACTCATCCCAGTGAACTAAGTAGCCTACGCCTTTCTATAATAGAGCTGAAACGTCTAGTTCCGGAAGTAAAAATACCATTCATTTTTACCACAGACAAATTTTATTATTATAATGTATTAACCGTAAAAGCTAGATTTACCATGAGCTACGGCATTGTCAAACTATGGTATGCTTCCTTGGAAGCAATATATCAGTCGCCGTTTTTAAAAAATCGTGTTTTATTTCCGTATAACTGGTGAAATACTACACTACCCACAATCCTAAATCGAGTTCCACCAATCAGAGACGGCGCCGTTACCTTGAAGATGTCCACCACCACTCTGAAGTTGCGCGATTGCTTTGGTTGGTTTATTGAAGAAAAGTATAATGTATTATGTAAAAAAAATCAAACGCGATAGCTAAGGGTTCTAAAAGCACACACCGTAGTGTGTACCAAAAATACGGACGGATCCGCACTATGAAAGGGGGCTATATTTATATATAAACAAAGAATGGAGAATAAAAAACACACCAGAGGGGTGTACTACGAAGCGAGATTAAGTGGATAGCAAGCTAAATTAAGCTTCAACCCTGGGTTTTCTGTATCACAAAGCCGACTCACTCTTAATCAGGGTATATTGCCATGGCGGCTAACCTGCTTCAGGGGGGTTATGTTATGTAAAAGCACCGTCCTTTGGCCAATCAACTCTTTGGCTTTGGAAAAAGGCGTCTCCATTCCAAAAGATTCCGTAGAGATATGTGCGGATAATGAGGGAATCTCTTCGCAGGGCGAGCTTAGTTCCGGAAAATGCTTGAGATACTTTTTATGAATGTCATGTGATTGCTTCAGAAATATTTTAAACATGCTGTATCAAGTTTAAAGTTTAGGAGCTATAGAATGTAGTAGTATAGTTTTCATATTAGAAATAAACTGTATGACAATGTACTGAGAGTATAGATTTATGTGTTACGAGTGGTAAGGTGAATATGGTATTAACTAGCCTAACGAATTTAACCTACGATGAGCATTTTTTATTTAAATTTTTTGCAAAAACTCCTTCCTGACTTTGTTGGAGGCAACAGTGTTGCTTTTTGCTCATGTGATGTTCTTATCCGTCCATTCTGTCCGTATCAGTGTTTTTTCCCCACAGGAAAGAAATACGTTGCTCTAGTACAGCCCATGCAGCACCGCTATAGGCTCGTTGTTGTAGACACCGCCACTTTTATGGGAATGCGCACGTACCTTGATTATTAAAGCCCGTGTTCACTTAGCAAGTTGATAACCACGTTCGTAGTACCGGTTAAGCCAGATTGCTGTGTTTAGGCTTTCTGAAGCCAGCTAATGCAAAGAAACCCTGGTTATGTTAAACTTATTTTGTAGTATACCCCCCAGGCCTAAGCCAAAACAAAACAACCCCAAATAACAGGGCAAAATCGAGAACCGAGTGGGGGGAAAAAACCTCACGCTTACAATATGAGCAAGCAAATAAACAGAGGTACGGAAACAAATGAAAAGTAAAACAGGAAAAGAAAATAATGCTCTCTCAATAAGGGAGAGTGCAGGAGAGAAAAGCAAAGAAAGGAACAAGCAATCTTCCTCAATGAGAACAGAGTGCAAACCAAAGCGAGGGACAGACAGCAACTAAGAGACAAACAATTCCCACTAAGGAGCAACTCATGCTAAAAAAAAGTCCCTCGTATCTCTTAATAGAATAGAATAGAATAACTTTATTTTCTCGTTAAGGAACTTCAGTTGTAGCCCCAGCAACAACAACAAAAACATAGACAGTGGGGCAGACCCACAACACACCAAACTTATCAAATAAAGACATTCAATATAATCATTGCATTGATCAAACTAATTAAGTGAATTAAAGTAAATTAAAGTAAAACAGCCATGATTAAAAATAGCCCCCGCTGTCCCAAGATGTCCAGTGACATTAAGCAGTCCAACAGTGCGACACATGAATCCACGTCTCTCTCTCAGCAATCTTCACTGCTGTGGAGAATTGATCAGCAACATCTGGTAGGGTCCTCGCCACCTGGGCTGGTGCCAATGTTTCCTGCGCTGGTCTTTCACCACGATACAGTCACCAGGCGCCAAGTCATGGTGGGTCCCCTCCCTTTGGTCTGGCAAGGCCGCCTTCACCCTGGAAAATATGTCTTTCAAAATTGTATTAAGTGCCACACAATACGCGGTCATGTCATCATTTATTCCTTGCAGAGTCAACCTGTTTTGTGGAAAACGAGTATCAATTCTCATCGGTCTCCCTGTCAGCACCTCATAGGGAGAAAGACCAGTTAGTCTGTGTGTTCTGCCTCTTATATACGTAAGGGCCAGGGGCAGCACCTGGACCCAAGACAACTGAGTTTCTGCCATAAATTTTGTCATCTTTATTTTCAGGGTTTGATTCACTCGCTCCACTGCACCCCCACTCACTGGGTGGTAGGCACAGTGTGTTTTCAAATTGATGTGCAGGCTTGTTGTCAAACTTTGTAATACCAGATTTACAAAATGTGGACCATTGTCACTCGCCCCATCTGGGTATTATTTTGCGCATTAAAGCTTTTGCAATGCTCGCCACATCCGATTTCCTGCATGGAAAACATTCTACCCATTTGGAAAACATGGGTTATTACCACCAGACAATATTTGTAACCCTGACAAGAGGTTAGCTGTATGAAATCCATCATCAGGTGTTCAAAAGGGCTTTGGATGCGCTGAAGCTCGTATCTGCAACCCTCGGCCCACATTGTTAGTAACATATAACACATTTCTTACAGTATTTCTGTGCGAAAACAGAAAATCCTGGACAAAACCAAAATCTATTCACAAGATCCACTATCCCTCCCTTTGACACATGGTCTCAACGCTCTCTCGAGGAAAGGAAACATGAAACGAGGAAGTGCTGGACGCCCCGCCAGGTAAATCCAAATGTTGTCTGCAGAGAGAGAGTATGCTGTTAACCATTTTTTTCTCACATTTGTCAGCTTCTGTTTGTAAGACAGAGACATTATTAAGTGAAAAAGGATAATGAGAAACATCATGAGACATCATCTGCAGGAGAGGGAGACAGGAGAAGCAGCGGCTGCCTTTGCCGCCACATCTGCACCAGCGTTCCCATAGGAAATGGGGTCAGAGGTGCTTGTGTGGGTCTGACATTTACAAATTGCAACAGAGGAGGGGAGTAGCAGCGCTTCTAGCAGGTTTTTTACGAGCATGTGAAGCATAATAGTCTTGCCTGAGGAAGTAAGAAAACCACGGTTACGCCACAGAGTTACAAAATCATGACACACTCCGTACGCATGCCGAGAATCAGTATAATTTGTGACAGACTTCCCTTCTGCCAGAATACTTGTGAGAGCAAACAGTTCTGTAGCCTTGGCAGACAAATGAGCAGGCAAGCGAGCGCACTCACAGACAGAGTTGGGAGTACAGACAGCATATGCCACTAAAGGTTGGCCGTCTGTGAGGGATCTCTGTGCGTAATCATCTACAAAAAAGACAAGGTCACAGTTAGGAATCTCTTCATCCAACAGATCGGGTCGTGGCTTGCAGAGCAAATCCACAACCTATGTGCAGACATGTAGTTCGCCATCATCTTCTGTAGGGAGCAGAGTAGCGGGGTTTAAACCGGTACAACGCTTTAATGTAACATGCTACATAGTTAACAACACATTCAGTTAGTGTAAGAGGCGTGCTGGTGTGAGATGTGCAGTTCGTGTCTGCGTGATGAGAGAGTGCATGAGGAACATGAATGGTGAGAGGGCACATTGCTACAATATCAGCGCAGGGCAGCAGCTACTGCTCGCAGACAGGGGAGTAGTCCCCATGCCACAGCATCTAAGCGCTTTGAGTAGTATCCTACTGGGCATTGCTTGTCAGCATGAGCCTGTGTCAATACAGCTGGCATGAAACCATTCTTCTCTGCTACAAAAAGGTTAAAAGGTTTACTGTGGTCTGGCAGCCTAACACAAGGAGAAATAGAGAGGGCATGTTTCAAGTCAATTAGAGCAGCTTGGCCTTTAGGGGTCCACACAATCTCGTCCCCCATAGCCATGTGGTGGCTATGTATGAGGTCATATAAAGGTTATGTGATAGTGGCATAATCTATTAGCCACGGGTCTATTAGCCATAATGAGTAGCCAGCCATTCCTAGCAAAAACATAATTTGCTGTTTAGTCACTGGTTGAGGTAATTTAAGTATAGAATCAACACGTTCAGAGCTCAGACTACGGCTGTCGGGTGTGATTACATGCCCTTAATACGTAACTGTTTGAGAACATAGTTGCAACTTTTTGCTTAGAAACTTTGTGGCCATTCTCAGATAAGAAAAGAAAGAGCGCCTTTGAATCTATCTCACAAGCATGTTGGCAGGGAGCGCACAGCAATAGATCATCCACATACTGGATAAGAGTGCATCCCTCGGGTGGTATGAAACTCCCTAAGTTTGTACTCAGTTCTGCAGAAAACATAGCTGGCGATTTGCTAAAGCATTTGCTAAATCAACCACAGTAAACCACATGCTATTGTTCGGCACATCTGACAAAATTGTAATCGGGTTCGGTACAACCGGGGCTCGAGCACGCACAGCACTGTTTACTATCCTCAGATCTTGCACAAACCACCAGGCTTCCGAAGCTTTTCGAACCGCCAAAATTGGAGTGTTACAGGGTGATGTCGGGCATTGCGCTATTGCTCGCTTTTCCACAAGCTCTCCGTGTGCTGTTGCAATACCTAATTCTGCCTCTTTACTAAGTGGGTACTGGGCTTTATGTGAATGATATGTACTTTTTCAGGTAACTACCAATGGCTTAGCTCCTTTCATGCAGCCAATATCATATCTGCCTGTTGCCCACAATGTTTCAGTTACACTTTGTAACCAAATAGGCTCCTACTTACTCTTTCCACCTCGCTGGTTTAACTTGTGGGGCGAACAGGCCAATGTGGGGTTTTTTTTAAAAATCCGGCGTTGTTAACATTAGTAACGGAGTTCAGTGCAAATTATGTCAATATTTAATTTAAATGTGTACATTATTAAAATGTAGAGCGCATGTCCAAATTAATCAATATTCATACATTGCACACCAGTCACAGCTGAGAATCATTGTTCAAGCTTAAGCTAATCACAATCACCAATACAATAATTACTTCTCATTACACAGCCCTCTATACCTTGACATTTCAGAAGTTCAGGTACTTGACATTTCATAAGAAACATCTCAAAATAAATAATTATTCGGACCATTTTGGATCTATGGGCTCTTAGGCCTGTCTTAGATGTCCTATTTTTAGCGCAAAGTAAGGCTAAAGGTTGGACTGGGCTGAACTTAGTCTCTTTATTAATTATATTACATATTGCATCTTCATATTCCGCAGTTAAAATAACATTGAAAACAACATGACTTAAGACCAGGTTTGTGGTGGTTTTAGTGGTAACGCTTTTTGCTCAAGATAGCAATTGTTACATCTGCCGTTTCCCTCCAGTCCACCTCCATTTAGTTTCCCATTCCTCATGTTTCATGTTGTGTTTCTCTGCTCACCCTGTCTGTCTAGTTCCATGTTTCTGCAAGCTGGGTGTGGTTCCCCGTTTTTTTCCTTGTTTTCTCCCCGCAGTCATTAGCCTATCACTCTCCCTCATTTCATACATTCCGCACGCCCTTCAATCATTTTATCAGTACTCTCACATGTTCCGCACTCTATTTAAGCTGCCAAGTTTCATTTGGTCAAAACCAGTGTTCTCACCACAACAGCAATATGGCAAACGTTATCCTGGCCACACCTCATCTTAAGACCAACATTTCAGAGTTCAGGTTTTTACATTACATTACATTCAGGTTTTTACATTACATTACATTCATTTAGCAGACGCTTTTATCCAAAGCGACATACAATAAGTGCATACAGAAACGTCATCGAAGTAACTACAGAACAGATAAGACAAAGCACATCCTTCCCATAACGCAGCTATCCCTAGTAATGAACATTGAATGTAGTTCACAGTAAACTAGGTAGATCAGTCCTACTACATTACTATTCTAAATACCATTATAAACTTCAACACACAGTTAAACAAGAAATAAGAGAGGTCCTAGATTAGTGTATCAGTCCAGGTGAAGTCTGAAGAGGTGTGTCTTCAGGCCACGATGGAACGCAGGCAGGGGTTGGAGTAGAACATAGGAGAATGGGAAGTTCATTCCACCACTGGGGAGCTAGGGTGGAAAAGCTCCGCAGTCGGGATGAGCAAGAGCCGTTGACAGGGAGGGGGGAAAGTGCGAGTCGCCCTGCTGTAGACAAGCGAAGTGGTCGAGCAGGAACATAGTTCTGGATTAAGTCTTGTAGGTAGATGGGGCCTGTCCTATTGGCTGTGTAGGCCAGGGTCAGAACTTTGAACCTGATCCTGGCTGCAACTGGCAGCCAGTGGAGTGACCTCAGCAGGGGGGTGACGTGAAAAGTTCAGGAGGTTGAACACAGCCGGGTAGCTGCGTTCTGGATCAGTTGAAGAGGCAGAATGGCGCAGGCTGGTAGGCTTGCGAGCAGGGAGTTGCAGTAGTCCAGGCGTGAGGTGACCATGGTCGGACAAGAAGCTGGGTGGTCAGGTATGGTCGAATCCTCCTGATGTTGTACAGGAGGAACCTGCAGGACCATGCCATCACCCTGATGTGGCCCAGCTGGTCATCCAGAACCACCCCCAGGTTCCTTGCAGAGTGGGAGGCAGCCACCATGGTCCCGTCAATGGTGATGGAGAGGTCGTGTAGTGGGGAGGTCTTGTCAAGGTTGAGCTTCAGGTGATGGGTAGCCATCCACTCAGAGAAACCAGATATCCTCTCCTTCACCTGTGGGGTAGAGGGAGGGAAAGAGAGATAGAGTTGAGTATCATCAGCATAACTATGGTATGAGAAGCCATGTGATTTAATTACTGAACCAAGAGACTTAGTATAAATGGAGAACAGCAGAGGACCCAGTACAGATCCCTGCGGGACTCCTATAGACAGGGAATGGGGTGCAGAGACAGAACCCTTCCAAGACACTTGGTAGGATCTATCAGTGAGATACGATACAAACTAAGAGAGGGTAGTCCCAGAAATGCCCATCTCAGTGAGTGTGGAGATCAGGAGTTTGTGGTTGACCGTGTGTGTCAAATGCCACAGACAGGAAGGGCAAGAGAGATACCGGATGATAGTTCCAGACATCAGAGGGGTCTAAGCTAGGTTTTTTAAGGAGTGGGGTTACACAGGCAGATTTGTTTATTTATACATGCAGAAAAAAATTATAAAATTCCAACAAGTTGGTAAGTTACTGAAATCTTTGAGCCCTTCTCAGTATGACTATTGTTTTACAGAGGGTTCCCTGTCCTGCAGAAAGGGAGAAAGGGAGAACAACAGTATATGGATGAGAGGAACGAAGAGTAGAAGTTGGGGAAACGAGAGAGGGGGAAAAAGGAATTAATGTAGAAGGATACATTAAATAAATAGAGATAGAAAAACATGTTTGCAGGTGTTTGTGAGTTAATCATGTTGGCAGGTTTGAGAATTCATTAGAAATATTTGTTATGTGCATAAAAAATATTGAAGGGAACCAGTAGCCCTGATAGTTGGGGGAATATTATTCCAGGCTTTAGTATACCGGTAAAAGAAAGAACTCTTGCCGTAGTTATTTGTTAATCGAGAGAGGAGAATATTTAAGTTTGTGACTGCTCGTGTTACCCTGTCTAACCTGCCGGGAGTGTGTCTGGGCATTAAATAATTTTTTATAGGTAGGAGCAAATTATTTTAAATTAGGAAATACATCTTAATAGATCAAGAGATGCACTAGTTGTCAAAGTTTTGTGTTTTTTATACATTTTTCTGATGGCATAAGTTAAATAGTGGTCTGAAATGATCACTATTTGTATTACACCATTTAAGCAATATTTGTTAGACTGATTGGCAAAGAAGAGATTTGGAGTTGAGCTGCTTGTTTTGCTCACTCTGGTTGGGTTGGTTTTGGTTATTAACTGTTCACTTGCTATGGGCGCAAATTAATTTGGTATTTAAACAACATGAGCGCTGGGTGATAAAATGAAGACTGCCTCGGTTTGAAACAAGCAAATACACTTTGTTTGGGTTACCGCCGCTTAGCGCCGGGTGTAAGATAGGGCCCATTGTGTTTAATGAATATATCCTAAATATTTCCCTTCTGCCAGCTTCTGTTCCCCCCTCTTGCTGATGGACTAATTTGCTAGATCCCTATAAAGTGTAGCATTGAAATTTTCCCATGATGTGCTTCTGCATAATGTTTGGCCATTGTATATGTTCAGTCCTAATTGCAGTTTTGTGTTCTCCAATATGAAGCTTCAAGGCCACATAGACAAGAAAACCTATATATTACATACATTTTTTATACTGCCAGATGTCTTGTCTGATGATTTCGAAGGATTTAGCAAGCTGAAAGTCATCAGAAACTTCTGTGCATGTCTAAAATATCAATTGCACACAAAAACAGCAATGGATAGTTTGGTCCAATCAAAAGCATACACTAAAACTGAAATAATGTCAAAAACTATCCTTAATTTCAGTAACTAGTCTTCAAATAACTGGCTGTAGCCTATTTTTAAATTAACATTTAAAATAAATTTTCCCATCCTTGTCAACGATGACCACAGAACTACTTGCAGTGGAATTACCTGCTGCCTCTTGCTCACTGTACACTTCCTTACCTAATTTGTATTTTATTTAGCAAAATAAAGGTTCCATCATTTCATGTTCTCCTGATCTCACTAATAAGGATTGTGTGAACTGAGCTGTGTGGTCATTTGCTGAGTTTTGACTGGCTGACGGACAACAACAAGCACACATGTGCTGTTCTCACGAACATGTGGAAGCCCATTAAATAAAGAGAGAATGTTAAATGCGATCAGGAAAAATTCTGCTATTCAGAAAGCATACCATCATGTATTTGAAAAAAAGCTCATTGAGATGCATAGTTATGTTTGTAATTTAATTTATTGCTTTTGTAAACAAAGGCTTAGCAATTTTATGTTTAAAGATGTATAGAGCACATGCTTTAGGGTACTTTGTCGATGGGAGAGCTTTTTCTGAGAGCAGTTTCACTTTGAACTGCATTGTGTTCATTACTAGGGATAGCTGCTACTGTTTGGGAAGAATGTACTTTCTTATCTGTTCTGTAGTTACTTCGATGACCTTTCTGTATGCACTTACTGTACGTCGCTTTGGATAAAAGCGTCTGCTAAATGAATGTAATGTGTAATGTTCTGGAGATTGTCAAAATAATCTTGGTGGTCAAAAGTATACATGTTCTGTTATTTGTAGCTTGTTTTTTGCATTGAAAAGGTTTTGTTAAGATTGAATTTACTATATGCATATACAAAGAAATGTTGTATAATCTTATCATTATCAAGGCAGTAAAGGATTTTAATAGGTTATGAACAGTAGGTGGTGATGGAAGTAGGACGTATGCATGTTAGCAGTGGGAGGAAAGAGCACAATGATGATTCATGATATATTCATTTAAAAGCACAAACACTTAAATACAATTAAGAAAACATTTCATTTTCAAATTAATGTCGGAATATGAGAAAGTGATAAAGTGATAAACCAAGTGATAAAGTATCAACCTATAAAAGCAAGAAGAAGATGATGATAATGATAAAGACGAAGAAGAATAAACTTTAAACAATTTGATCGTGGGATCACTCTCAATGGCCAGTACCCTATCCCTCTCTCAATTTGTTGAAATGTGAACCATGACCAAATATAAGCACGGTTGTCTTCTTTTTCACATTACATGCTGAGCTGTATTTTTATTTTACACAAGATGACAAACTTAGTTTGCATTTCACATATGCTACATTTATACAAGTGATTGAACTGAAGAAAACCAGTGAACATTGCTCAAGAGAAAAACAGCAAGTCTTCCATCTGCAACTGAACTTGCAGTCTCTTTGAAGCAGATATATTTCCGTTCCAACCACCACCCTCAGTTCATGTTTTTGGTGCGGTGTGGAGCTCTCAGGTTGAGCCCCCACGGAGATCCCTGTACTCCTTTAGGTGCTGTAAGGTGGTGGGGTCAGCATCCACTAGACCAGCTGACAAGATGGTGGCCAAAAATTGTAGGTCCTTTCCCCCCATGTCCCTCTGAAAGGTCATCAGAAATGAGATACAGGCAAATCAGACATTTTAAGGTCCAATGCGTGATGCGTTTTGAATGGTTGGGTAAGGATTACATTTTTGCAGTGTGGATTTGCATCTATATCAATTCAATGAGGTGCTTAGTTGCTGTTCTGTAATGAATGCAAAATGTAGCAATCAAAACTGTACCATGAGCTGGCACGACCCATGAAACCTTTTACCTGGCAAAAGTGAATCCAAAGATAGAAAGGGACCAGGGCCCCATTTCCCAAAAGCATCTTAGAATTAAGATCATTTTAGGGTGTTTTGTGTTTGTGCTTTATTCATTTTATGATTAAAACTATTCAAATTTACTGACGTTACATAAAACACAAAATAAAAATAGAGGGGGACAGATAAAAACCAAATGACAAAAAACAAACAAACAATGAAACTAATATAAAAATAAAATATCCTAAGATGATCTTTGTCTAAGATCATTGTGGGAAACGGGGCCCAGAAAGTTCTAGTTAGATGTGTGTAGCACATTGTTTTACTAATAGCGTTTTCAGTATGGAGCAGTCCATGCCAGCTGAACCAAAGCTGTTTTTTTCATATTAACTTAAGCGCACTCAGAATTTTACATTGGCCACAGCCTTGATAAATGTGTCATTTGTGAGCATCCAGAATCATACTTGTGCAATAAACAAAATGCTGCTTAATAATCTGGTGAGATACATTTATATGCTGTAGATTATGCCCTTCAGGACCAGGGTTGCAGACCCCTGCCCTACATAATGACAAATATGGTAACCTGAGCCTGGTGCAATGATGGTTAGTATACAGTCCAAAGATATTTTAGGGCTGGTCATAAACCAGTGTTTGGGTGGTGCTATATCTACTCAGCATATAGCTGGTTTTTTAAGCCAAAGTTTGTTTACGTTTAACCAAGTCATTTTTTGAGGGAAAGTTCAGATTTCTCCCTTTATTGTTTTGCTGTGTAATGATCACATATATGGAGGACCAGAAATGCCTCGGCTCAGTGTCGCCACAGAACTGTAAATTAAGGCACGATTCTGGGCATTTGTCCGGTTTGTACATCCAAAAACAACACAACAAAAAACCATATTGTGGAACAAAACAGTCAGAGTTGCTCAAAGCCACGTTATGTTCATACCAAATATCGAAAGGATTTAACGCATAGGTAAATGCACACACACGATACACAAGCATATTCGTCATTTGTGGAAACGGGACAATCATATGATTTGATTAGATGTTTCAAAATATGCTCGCAAATATGAATCATAGGGCATGAAAGATTAGTGTTTTTTCCGTATGGCTATTGACAGCACCAGTTAGCATACACTACACGCCAAATGTTTGTCACCGCTGGATTGCATCTGCACTTTTAACGCATTGTTATAGCCTACCTACTATTATATCTGTCCTGCTCATTGAAACGCACCTGTGTCCATTATTGCTGCAATCTCCAACAAACTGTTTGTTACTGACAGTTATGAAGTCTGGATAGTCACTTTATGCAAAGTTAGATTTGATAGCTGCGCTAACGTAGCCTAGCCTGTATGCAGCCATTTGTGTATCATCGAAGCCAAGCAGAAACTGCAAGGTAAGTACCCAGATAGCAAGCATACGTTGGCCCAACGTTGGGCAAACGGTATGACATATGTTGGCCCACCGTTGTAAAATCACGTTGGCCCAACCACTTTTTGGCCAGTGGGGAAACGTTGTATTGACGTCGGCATGCCAACTTTTGAGCGTCGGCTATGCGTTGGCAAGTGGTGTTTTTGCCAACCGGTTGGCTTATACCATTGGCATCGTTTGAATTTTGTTTACACTAGCCTATAGCGATCGATAATCAACGACACAAAACAAAATAACTGTTACATACAGTTCAGATAGTAGGCTAGGTAGCCTAAGTGTTGACCAGCACAGCTCCATTAACACAGGTTGTCTAGCTACAATACATTTCATGTGTAAAGTTACCACCACAGTATGTCAGGCTGATGAAATGGCTTGATTACCTTATTACGCAGTCCCATGTAACGTTAGGCTGGTCATGACCTGCAGCCAATCGCTAAATCCGATTCAACACGTGCAAAAACCACTATCGTGCATTATAAGCCTTACATAGGCTATTAGGCTATATGCTGTTATTACATATAATGACCAAAACGTGTAGGCCTACTCAATTAAACAAAACAATAAACAATTTGTTGTCTTTACATTGGGTAATTGTATAGCCTCATCTTGTTCTATACATATCTTTGACTCCGCCTGATGGTTTGAAACAATTTAATAAATAAATAAACCAACAGTGCCCCCTTATGGATAGAATAAAGCACTGTCGTGGTCATATAACCCATATGCTTCAACACAATTTCCTTGATCTATTTGTATCTTATTCTATTTTCTCCTGTAACTTCACATGTGGGGACTGTTACAACCAAGCTGCTTTTGGGCTGCAACAAAATAAGGAATCAAAAGCCAGATGAGAATTTAAGTGATTTTAATTGCAATAACAATAGTAGTAATAATAATAATAATAATTCTAATAATAATAATAATAATAGTAATAATATAGAAAGAACAGATAATATACAGAACAGAACAAGCAGATGAGATTTGAGAATCAGTAAGTCAGTGGTGAGGTGTAGTGTTTGGATGTATTGACAGCGGTGTTTAGATGCAAGGTGTTGTAGGTGTAGAAAAATTAGAAAAAAAGTAACAAAGAAAGCCAAGACGACTCCCAGGCCGGACTCCACCTGCTGGATGACAAAAGAGAAACATGAGAACAATGACAAAGGCTAACCAACAGGGAAGTCCAGGAGTCGTCACAGGGACACAATAGACTACGAGCATAAGTTCAGCTCCACTGCTTCCTGGAGGAAGCTCACACATTGGTTTCCTGTTGAAACCAGGCCCCCAGGGTTCAAACTCAAAAGTGAAGCCCTATTGAACCCCGCCATCTTGGCAAAATCCCGCGGCATCTTGGGAAATTTGACGTCATTTGACATGTGTCCGGTTACCTTTGTACTTGCGCAGTTGGAAAAGCACAATACGTCCATGGTTGAAACACAATTTGATGAAGTGATTAATCAGGTGTGCTGCACCTTTGTACTGCTGAACTACAGTTATGCATGTAGTCTATAACATACATAGGCTACAGTTGTATCATAGTGCTACAGATTGAGAGGAGAAGAAAGAGTTGAGCGCAGAAGAGTGTTATTATAATGATAATAGTCTACATTTACCTTTATTCATTCATTTCCGTCCGGTCATCGCTGTCCGAAAACAACACAAGTGTTTCAGCTGCAGCTGTAGTCCCTAAACACACACACACACGCACGCGCGTGCACGCACACACACACACACACACACACACACACAAAGATAAACATATTTAGCCTATTTATTGAAATAGGTGCATGTCTTCCTAGTCCTGGTGAGGTTAACACTAGAAGTTCTGCTTTTTTTCCCCATTTAGCACTTGACTTTAGAAAAGGCTTTAGAATGAGAGGCTGTTATCTTAATCATACCATTCTTCTTTGCTGCCCGCTTGGCTCTCCCTCCATTTCTGTCGGAACTGTATTTAAGCCAGTCCTTTATGGCGTTCTCCACCTCCGCCTCGGTGACTGCGTGGCTTTTTGCAGCATCTATACGTTTTTTTGAGATGAACATGTTCAGGTTTATGCATTTTACACCTGGAACAATGTGTGACTCATATGCAATGTACAATATAGAATACCTTTTATTACTTTCGCCAGTTTTAGGGAGGAGAATGCTCTTTCCCCCCCCCTCCCTAGCCAATTGAATTCCTTGGCCAGGTCGTTACCCATTAGGTGCCTCAATAAGCGCCGGGAGACATCTCTTGCTCCAGTTCCTCCAATAGAGGCCAGATGCAAGCGCTGCAAAGATAACGTGAGCTCAGTTTAACCAGGAAAACTCTTACTCATATGGATATGTAACCATTCATTGAATAAAATGAAATTACTCTGCTCTGCATGTCAAATATAAGTATAAAGGTATACCTACTACCTACATCAGGCATGGAGAACATAATGCATTAGGCTACTTTACATGTAACACTTGTTTGTCATAAAAATCAGTAATTAATACTTACCAGAGCCTTTTCCTGGGAAGCGTCTCCCAGCAGACCCTCCACCTTGTACAGGTCCATGTTGGTCTTCAGAGGGAACCTGAACTCCTCGGACAGGGCCACACTGGCCTCCACTGTCTGCTTTTTTATGAGGGCTTGGAGGAGGAGGGTCTGCTGGTGCATGTGCTGGCGCACCTCTTCCAGCATCCGAATGATTGTCTGATCTCTCTCTGAAAGGGGAAATTTATTAATAGCAGTGTCCTATCCTATAGTATAAATGTGAACAACAATTTTTATTGTTTGCAAAATTGAAAACATCATACCATTGACTGCAGCAGGTGCTGGTGCAGGCTGGGTTGGAGTGGGATGGGCCTACATGACAGAGGTTGGGAAGGAGGGATGAGTGATGAGGGAAAACACTTGGTTTGATGTGTAATTAAGTTCGAAAAACTTGATAAGTGATTGCAATGATGAAGGATTGGTGAATTATTGAATAGGAATGCTTGATGGGTGAAATTCAGGAAAAACAATGAATAGTTACAATTGGGAAGGTTGGGGGAGGGACCAAAGTTGGGGGGACCGAGGACTTCTTCCTTTTGGGTTCAGCTGTCCTTGGGAAGGAAGGGCGACTGGACATTGAGGGCCCCTCTCTATTTTCCAAAAGTTTCTGTGAGGGCCTTGGGAAAAATGAAAACATATTGAATTAACTGTGAAACATTGTGGAAACCTTGTTGATTGCATTTTGATAGATCGCTCTTGTTGAGTCAAATGTTATTTGCGCATGCACACAGCACGAGAGCCCACACATAAATACAATAACTTGCCCAACAGAACTCTCTTTACGGCATGGGACATTTGAAAGTGCAGTCATCTGTCAGACGCATGGTCAGACGTAGCACTGACATGAAAATAAACGTAAGTAGCAAAGTAAAAGTAGATAAACATTCTGGTCTTTTATGCTGTAAAAATCGCAAACGATATAGCTAGCCCCATTCTCAGCTGACCACTGCCGTAGTTATCTAGCATTGCATAATTGTAGGTAGCACTAGCTAGTTAGCTAACAGGATTGTGGGTCAGAATAGCCAGAAAAGTCTGCTGGCAAGCATACTGCATGCAAAATACGACCGGATGCAGTAGGACATCCTGGCATTTTTGGCGTACTGCATGTGGCATACTATGTATTGGGACATACTACATCCTATTTTGGCATACTATATAGTAGGGTAGTATGCGATTCGGAACGCAGCTAGAGTCATACCTGGTACCAGAGGTGTACCTAAAAGGGTCCTACCTGGTACTAGAGGTGTACCTAGTAAAGGGTCCTACCTGGTACCAGACGTGTACTTCATAAAGGGTCCTACCTGGTACTAGAGGTATTTCTGTTGAGCTATGTCAGCTCTGAGAGGATGGAACTATCAAGGGTGCCAGACACTGATCGATACATACATTCTGCTACGTTTGCTAGGCATCTCCTCATCTGTGGATTCCAGGTTGTCCTTGATGGTGGCCCTGGCCAGTTTCCTTCTGGCTTCCTCATAAGTGCCTACAACACAATGGGATTGCAAGCTCTTTGGTCGAATAACCCTGGTGGTTCTGCTATTGATATCAGTAGATAAAAAGGGCCTGCATCACAAAAGGTTCATACAAAATATTCCTGAGCATGATACAGCACTCAATCCCCCGCATGCATATGCTACAAACACTTGGTGGAGATTTGCTAATCGCACAGTAAAAAGTAGTGGCCACAAAGATGACTGTTTTGTGTGCACCCATATGCCTGTGTCCTCAATAGCACCTAGGGTAACAGTGGCGCAACCATCATCACCTTCCCTAAATGTATCATACACCATGTCATGTGCAATAGCATTGTCTACCCACCCGGGTAAATTGACATATTTCGATCCCACCTCTGAAGTTGACACTTCACCTCGTAAAATAATAGCTGGAATAAACTGTACTGATCGTGATGGGATTTTGAAAACTTCGAGACAAGGGTTAACAAAACCCATAATGACGGTACCATATAGACCTCACGGAGGGTTAGTCCATTGTGTAAAAGGTAATGGGACAGTCTGGCTGGGTGAAACGACGCTATGCAACGACACAAGTAGCTATTGCAGACCACACTATGGGAAATCCAAAACTTATGATACAGAACCATTGCCAAGCACAACATGTACTTCTTTGGCACCTACAATAAACGGAACGAGAACGGTGGATGGTTGGTACTGGCTGTGTGGACAACAGGTGTATTTGGCCTTACCTGCTAATTGGGCAGGAACCTGCGCATACGTAATGCTAACTGACCACACAAACATCATATCACTGAGAAACATAAGTGACCACGTGTCTAGCTGGCGACGACGTAAGAGAGACCTTGGGGATGGGCATGATGCTGTGTGGGGGTCTAATGTGCCGGATGATCAGAAATTGTGGACAACAGGAGAAAAGGTGATGTTGGCTCTCTTTCCCCAACTTGGAGTGGGAAAAGTAATGCTGAGAGTTGAAACAATGAATTATCGAATGACAGCAATAATGAATTTGACTATTGATATTACTGAATCAATAAAAAGGGAATTAACAGCCTTAAGGTTAATGACCCTGCAGAACAGGATGGTGTTGGATATGTTAACAGCCTCCCAAGGTGGTGTGTGTGTCCTAGTAGGAGCTTCGTGCTGCACCTTTGTGCCAGCAAATGACGCGGATGGGGGTGAGATCGACCAGGCCATGAATAGGCTGAGAGAATTGGCCAGACTCCAACAACAAGAACTGACCTCGGCAGGAGATGGCTGGTGGAACTGGGTTCTGGGTGGGGGATGGAAGACGGCGATCCTAGCTGTAGGAGGGTTATTGGCAGGAGCACTTGGATTGCTCCTGATCTGCAGCTGTTGTGGTGTACCCCTGATAAAAGGACTGATATCTAAGATGATCACTGGTACTCCTGAATACCAAGCATTGTCTATGACAGACAATGAAACTGATTACAAGACCGTGTTCCCTCCCGAGAAATATGATGAGGTGGAAGTCATGAACCTTGTGAAGCTTTTCGAAGAATAAGCTTCCCAAAACACTGAACAATGGACATTTCACTGATGACGTTTTTGGCTAAAAACCTGTGAGAACAGAAAGGCAAAAAACTGATGTAAATGAAATGTATTAGTTATGACTTGGTATAGGGTATAAAATCATAAAAGGAGGGATTGATAGAGAAATTTGTTTAAATTAGTTTTTTAGAACATTGTATTGCAAAATGTTATGATGAATACTGATGTGCTTTGCTTAGAAAATAAGAAGAACCGCCCTAACTACAGAATGTGCTATGAGCTGATACTATTGTGCATTTGATACAAGTTTCTTATGCGAACTGTGCAAAACAACATGATACTGAAAGGGGAATGTGGGCGGAATGCTGAACTGGTGATTGAGCAGTGGCGCAAAGACCACTCCTAGAATCTGCCCAGTGATATGAAATTAATAAAAACTATGCAAAAACTGAGCAAACTTTGTTCATTGTCTGACAGGGAGACACTGAACCCCAGATGCATTTGGTTCTTTGATAATAAAGTAATTGTACTTTATATCTTTGCAGCTGTCTCAATTTGTATCTCATTCTGCACAGTGTTATTTCTTACCAACAGTGACTTGAACTCAGAATTTACCAAACAGTTACATATTGTGAAATCCTGGTAATATTTTACATGTACCATACTGAACGCTATATCACGCGATTGCTTTATGCTGAGCTGATACAGATAAAATAAATATAAATAAATATATACATAAACAAGGCATTGGTGTGTCCATTGTTCTTGCAACGTGATCTTCTCTTTGTTAAATTCATTCCACCTCCGCTGTTAAAAAAACGTTTTTGAGCTACAACTGAAAGCATCTTCATCACGGAAAAGTAGCTTGACTATTGGCATTGGGTTGGATGTACAACTGAACGCCAACCTGATTTTCAGACGTGATGCCAACCGTGGGCCAACGTAGTAAAGGGTTGGCATTGAGTTGGATGTACAACTGAATGCCAACCTGATTTTCAGACGTGATGCCAACCTTGGCCCAACGTTGGAATTCCACCAGCAACCGTGCCAACGTACGCTTGCTATCTGGGTACAATCGATCTGATACTGAAGAAATAAATTAATACGGAAAAGTGAAAATACAAAAATAAATAAATACAGAAAAAAAGAAATACAGAAATAAATGAACATTTATTGTGATTTTATATGTTAATTTATTCATTTTTGTGTCTATTTATTCATTTATTTCCTCATACTTTTTTCCATTTATGTATTTATTGCAATATTTATTTATTTATTTATTTATTTATTTATTTATTTATTTATTTATTTATTTATTTATTCATTTCTAATTTTGGCATTTCTGGTCCTCCATACACATACACCTGCACACCCATGCAGAATATTTGCTTACCTTCTTCCCCTTGTACCAGTGCTGCTTGGGAGAGTTAGGGTAGCTGATTCTGCCCATTTTCTCACATCGTCCAAACTCTGCTTTCCTCTGTAATTGAAATCAAACATATTTATTCCAAACAGAGGATTAGTAAACAACATACTACCAACACTATCAAGTATGCCAAATGTACAGCATTACAGTACAAATCATTTCTAACAAACCAAGTTTATTGGTCCAGCTCATGAATTGTAATGATACTCTCACAGTTGTGTGTGCATTTGTATGTATAAAAAAAATCGAAATACAATTTTGCCTGCTTGATGATGATCTACAGTACATGCCGTTTACTTGGTTTGTGTGAGTAACATCTAACTGTACCACGCACAACACCAGGTGCAACATAATTGAGGAGGGCTGGGGTTACGCTATTCTAAAAAGACACCACTTAAGTATATGTGTAGCTATGCTTTACATCAACACAGCCACCCTCAACACACCCATTTTCTGGTTTGGTGCAGTTATGCTGCCAACTGTTTTTAATCTTTATGTAGTTGAGTTACATGTTTAGATTTAAGTCATTTTAGTGACGTACAATGAAATAACTTTTGTGTGTTTTTACACAACAGCAACTTATTTCATCCCTAATTGCAATAGGTGGTCACTGTGGAAATGTTGACTGTATGGGAAATATTCTTTATTGCCAATTATGTTGACAATTATTTAAGTAGACTACTTAAGATACTTAAATTAAGATTACGTAAATTGCTAAATAGTGTAGATTATAGAATTAAGCACAGTTAATATTCACCTGATTCCAAACCTGTGCAAACAGTTGTAGAAGGTGTGAGGTCTATACTATTTCAGTGTATATAAGCTGAATATTCAGAATGGATATGCCAACCTTTGGTGTGCCATCAAAAATGGTACTCCTTGACAAGAGTGTGCAATTATCCATCCTTTTAAAATGATACAAACAGATCCTCATTTAATGATGGACAGCAATACAATTAAGACTTTTAAACATGACATTGGATGTTGTTTAGATTACAATTAGGTAAACACTCCTGCAGGTGTGTGTAAGAATTTCCTGTGTATGAGCAGTAGCACTGCAATAGGTCATATGATAACATGTTAATATCACTGATGGCATGTTATTTCAAGTTTTAGAAAGTTCTGGAGATACTCCTAACAAATTAATGTTTTATTAAGTGTCACCACTCAGTTTAAAGTAGGGCTACTCAACTCCAGGTCCTGCGGGCCACAGAGTCTGCTGGTATTTGCTCCAACCATGCACTACTCCACCTGATTTCAGTAATTACCTCCTATAGTAATTAGTTAAATTATGTGGTGTAGTGCATGGTTGGAACAAATACCTGCAGGCACTGCAGCCTGCAGGACCTGGAGTTGAGTAACGCTGGTTTAAAGGGAAGCCTAGCCTACTGTGAAAATTATTGCTTTTAATTTTAGGCCTAGTCTACTAGCCAGCCCATTCAAAGCTATTAATTTATTTCAGTTTTTGTTGCCACTTTCAGCACCTGTTCCTCTCTGCACTCACTTAAGTGATGTTGAAATACATTTTATGACACAGCGTAACCCACGTAGGTTACTTTATGATATTTATTCAACGTCCATATTCAGATGTTTTTCCAGCACGTCTTTCATTTGGCAAACTTTACATTTTCCCCCACAATCGATATACAAATACTGTAATCCACCGTCAATTCCCCACCAGATGCTGCCTAGAACATTTCAATTGCAAAACATTGTATGAATCCAGTACGCCCTCTTCAGGAAAAATTATGTAATTAATTAATATTGTAAATAATGTCCTCAGTCATGCAACAAATGAATGACTAATTAACCTTCCAGTCGATGAATTGCAAGATAATGTTGTGACCAACTATGGACCAATGTTATTATAGTAAACTGAAACTAAAATAATAATATTTGGTCGCATATTCTTTAGTTAAAAATAAAAAATAAAATTACGTTTATATTAAATGACTAAAATTAAATTAAATGTTTTCCTTATCAACTGTATTGATTTTTGTAAATATCCACTATTTTCATATTAAACTATGGAAAAATAACTCAAGAGAAACAACCCTTAAAGTGATCCATCCCTATCTACTGCATATCTGGCAGCAGAGTGATGGTTTGAGGCTCGTTTGATACCGCAGACCCTTGAGGATTTACAGCCATTTAGCCAACCAAGGGTTCCATAGTATTCAAATCAAATCAAATCAATATGTATTTATATAGCGCATTTCACAACAAGTTGTCACAATGCGCTTCACAGAAAAAACCCAGCCTAAACCCCCACAAGAGCAAGCCAGAGGCAACAGTGGCAAGGAAAAACTCCCTGGTGTAATTAGGAAGAAACCTTGGGAGGAACCAGACTCAAGGGGGAAACCCATTCTCCTCAGGTCGGCTCAGGGTCTAGATCTTAATGACCAGCATGGTCAAAACTGACTGGCAATATCCATGATAGTGGAAATTGCAGCAGCTAGATGGCAGTCCAGATGTGGCGGCAATGATGATGGGAAAACGGGTGCCGATGGCGGCAGGATCAGCTGGCAGCGGTGGTGGGGAGGGAGGGGCAATTCCTGTGTAATTTACAGCTTAATATAGTCTGACCCCCCAATTACCATAGATCCATTCAAATTCTGGAATCGCTTGTAAGAGTACCTGAAAATAAGATATCCTTTTATACCCAGTCATGATAGCATCACCTGTTTACCTGTGGAATGTTCCAAACAGGTGTTTTTTCAACTTCCCAGTCTTTTTTTTGCCCCTGTCTCAACCTTTTTGGAACATATTGCAGCCATCAAATTCTGAATTAGCATACATTTACAAAAATCAATGAAGTTGATAAAGTACAACATTAAATATATTTTCTTTGTACTGTTTTCAATTAAATATAAGCAAAGGATTTACAAATGACTGCTTTCTGCTTTTATGTCCTTTTTTTCTGCTTTTTAAATTAAAAATAAAAACTAAATAAAAAACTATAATAACCTTGGTTGGGACCCAAAGTGGGTCGCGGGAGTGTATGAGGTAAGTCCCGGAATGAGTCTGTAGTGCACTGGGCTATGGTAGTTTGTGTGTTTGACGGGTTCCTGATAGGTAATACATTTCTAATTTGGTTCCCGATATTAAACGTTTAAGAACCGGCAACGTAGAATAATAAATATATTTTCAGGGTCACTATGTTAGGAACTTGGAAGGAACTGGTCTGACTTTACTAAAAACTAAATAAACACAATTTTGTTCTAATTTTGTTATTATGTTCAAATTGAAGTTCCATGTTAGTTATGCATGCTGTGAATGGTTCTGATAGCCTTGTTCATAGTCTGTTGAGTGGTTGGTTGTAGGGTGGGATACATGAACAATTATGTAATTGCATAATGAATATGCCTGGAGTAATTGCATAATGTACCAAACTGGAAGCAAACATGTCAGTTGAACTGAGCTAACACAAGTTCCAGTTTTGACACCAACATGTGCCCTGTCTGATGCCCTCCACTGTCTTCACAGAGGACGTCCTGTCAAAGGATGCCGGGGAATGTGCAATATGCCTGGAGGAGCTGGTACAGGGAGACACAATTGCACGCCTGCCCTGTCTTTGCATCTACCACAAAGGGTAAGACCACAAACACATTTATGAATTCATCTTTCTCATGCAAATAATGCAAGACATTTAGCACATTCATAATCATATATGCATTCATACAGTTGGTGGCACAGACAAACCCAGGTGTATAAACAGTTAATCAAACTAAAGCTCTCTTTAACCATCCAAGGCACACACACATCCCACACATCCCACATCACCACAAGCCCTTTTACACATTCAGTTTTTACATTCACCTAGACCAGAAATGGTCCTAGTTTTTGCCCCATCCAACCATATAACTACATAACTGGATTAAATTTTAATAAATGCAGGTGACCATGTGCCGGAGGCACTCAGCATTTCACCTTTCAGAATGTTCAGGCTCAGACTTGTAATCATCCATCAAACACTTGTGATCAAGCACCGATGGAACAAAAACAGAAATGTCACTGGCACTCCAGGACCAGGGTTGCATACCACTGACCTAGACTAAAAGTGCGGACTTATATCTCTTGCAGTTGTATAGATGAGTGGTTTGAGGTGAACAGATCATGTCCAGAACATCCCTCGGACTAAGGAGCTTCCTTCATTTTTGCACAGGCAAGTTGACAGCTGTATTTGTGTGAGGGGTGGCGGGTGCTTGTGTGTGTTGTGTGGGAGTGTATGATGGTAGTGTGTATAGGCACATCTCCAGTATTTTTTATTCTTTTGGAGGGGGAGGGTGGGTCCAAACTCAAATTCTCCCTGATTCTGGCTTGAATATAAAAGACTGAAAAAATGTTTTAAAGACAGGCTACAAAAATATATTGCAACTAATAATGCTACAGTGAGCACCATAATTCATTGGACAGTGACACATTTTTTGTTATTTTGAAACCCAGGAGGGAAGAAACCCAGCCATATCTACTGCATATCTGGCAGCAGAGCGATGGTTTAAGGCTTTAAGACATTTAGCCAACCATGTGTTCCATACTGTTCCAGTGTTATTTATAGCTAAATCTAGTCCCACACCCCAATTCCCATAGAGATCCATTCAAACGCAGAGAGGTTATAGTATCGCTTGTAGGAGTACCAGAAAATAAAATATCAAGAGTCTTTTGATATTGTTGGGTCACAGACATCAGGAAGTCATGGCATGCAAAGGATATGCGACCAAATATTAACAATGATTACTTTATTCTACATTGTTAAACTGTCCAATATTTTTTGATGCCCGAAAATGGGAAGGACTATGTACAAAAAGTTCTATAATTTCTAAATGCTTCATCCGATATGGACAGTCTCTACTTCAACCTCATTGTCATTGTATCCTTTGAAACTAAAAGTGCTAGAGTACAGAACCAAAATAACAAAATATGTGTCACTGTCCAATGAATTATGGTGTTCACTGTACGTAAACTATTTATTTAACACCATATTAGGTTTAATTTAAACTACTTAGGAAACTTTGTATGAACATTATTTACTTTAGATAGCTAATACAGATTTTTACCTTGTGTAAAGATAATGTAAATATATATTTTGTAATGCAGTAAAAAGTTTACAATATGCTCTTCAGTAACCCCCAAGCACCGGCCCCTTTTCCAAGTGGGGCACTTGCAGCACCCCTAGTTCCCACTTCTATGCATGTAGGATGGACCAGACTGCTGTCACTGTATGTTCATTTTTATTTTGAATAAATTACATCTCTGAGGAGCTTCCTGTGGTCCAGATGTGTCGCTGATAGGATAAACTCTAAACTGTATTTAGTCAAATGGCAGGTTCTTCCCATAGTTCCTCCTCAATTTTCTCTTTTCCATTCCAGGTGTCTATCCTCCTTTTTTAAATTTTTTTATTTGACCTTTATTTAACCAGATGAATCAGTTGAGAACCAGTTCTCATTTACAATGATGATCTGGCCAAGAGGCCCCGGCAGAGAAACAATCACATGCAGATACACAGCATCACTACAACATAGGCAATACATACAATACATGCGAATGGCAAAGACAGTGAAACACTATACAAATAAATAAAATCATCTAATGCTAGGGGGGGGGGGCGTATATGTGTGTATGCGTATGTGTGCACGAGTGAGGGGGGATCAGCAGGTGCAACAATCAATTAAGGTTTGTTGAAGTATGTGTTTGAAGGCGGAGAGTGAAGTGAGTGCTGTGAGCTTGAGTGTGCTCTGTATGGCATTCCAATCGTTTGCTGCAGCAAAGCGGAAGGAGTTACGGCCAAACGCAGTCCGGGATTTTGGAATGGTAAGCGTGATGAGATCATTGGATCTCAAGTGATAAGTGCTGTGAGAACGGTGGAGGAGGGAAGAGAGGTAGAGGGGTGTCTTTCCTAGAATAGTCTTGTAAATTAACTGAAGCCAGTGGAGAAGCCGTCTAGTGTGAAGTGAGGGCCAATCCACCAGTTTGTAGAGATTGCAGTGGTGAGTGGATAGGGGTGCACCAGTGGCAAAACGTATGGCTGAGTGGTGAAGAGTGTCAAGTTTTTTGAGGGCACTTTTTGATGCCATTCTATAGACCATATCGCCGTAGTCCAGCATAGGCAGTATGGTCATCTTCACTAGAGTGTGTTTGGCGGAGTGAGTGAAGGAGGCCTTATTGCGAAATAAGAAGCCCAATCTAGCTTTGACCTTGGCCTGGATATTGTTGATGTGTATGGTGAAAGAGAGAGATGAGTCCAGCCAGAGACCTAGGTATTTGTATGAGGTGACAAACTCCAGTTCAGAGCCATCGGCGCAGAAGATCTTGGGGGGGCTGGGGACATTGTTTTTCCGGTCAAACTGAATGCATTTGGTTTTTTTTTAATTAAGGAGCAAGTGGAGGTTATGGAAAGACTGTTCGATAGAGGTGAGACTAAGTTGGAGGGTGGATGCCGCAGCGTGGAGGGAAGGGCCAGCTGAGTAAATTATGGTATCATCGGCATACAGGTGTATCCGGGAATTGCCAACAGCCTTGGCTACCTCATTAATATAGATGGAGAACAAGGTTGGGCCTAGGATGGAGCCTTGAGGCACTCCTTTAGATATTGTGAGTGATTCTGAAGCAACGTTTTCAGCCTTTACCAGCTGAACACGGTTGCCGAGGTAGCTGGAAAACCAGTTACAGCAGGTGGGAGACAGGCCTATGCAAGAGAGCCTATGTAGGAGGATGTTGTTGTCCACAGAATCAAAGGCCTTAGCTAGGTCAATAAAGGCAGCTAGACAGACCTGTTTGTTATCTAAGGACGTGATGATGTCATCAAGAACCTTTAGAGTGGCTGTGATACACCCACGGCCAGGCCGGAACCCAGACTGTAGATCTGACAGGATGTGGTTTGAGTCAATGAAATGATTTAGCTGTCTAAGAACCAATCTCTCCAGGACTTTGGCCAGACAAGGCAGGATGGAAATTGGCCTATAGCAGTTTGGGTTGGAGCTGGAGCCACCTTTGAAGAGGGGGAAAATCATGGCAGATTTCCAGTCAGAAGGGAAGACAGCCAATTGGAGAGACAGATTAAACAAAGTTGTGATGGGGGGAGCAGTAATATGGGCAGCTGCTTTTAAAAATATGGGGTCAAGCCCATCAAGGCCAGCAGACTTGTTCGAGTCCAGTTTAGTGAGCTCATCCAGGACTTCTGAGGCCAAGACAGGTTGAAAGGAGAAACCGGTGCTACTTTATGGGGGAGAAGAAGTGGATGAGGAGACAATGTTGGGGGCCGTGAAGGTATGGATTGCATTCACGAAGTGGTGGTTGAAGAGTGATGCCATGCGTGGTTTATCAGTGACTACAATACCGCCAAATGTCATAGTGGGGGGTAGATGAGGGGAAGTAAGTTTATTTTCCATGGATTTTACTGTTTTCCAGAACTTTTTTACGTCAGTGCCACAAGTTATAAATTTCTCCTTAAAATGAGAGATTTTGGCTTTCCTGATCGCCTGTGTGGTTTTATTTCTGCATTGCCTGAAGGCCAGCCAGTTGTCAGGAGATTTAGAGGATCTAGCATTCCGCCAGAGAGCATTTTTTTTGACGGATGAGTTCAGCCAAGTCATGGGAGAACCAGGGGCTATATCGATTCTTAGTCCGGAATTTTCTCAGTGGGGCGTGTTTATCAATGATAAGGCTAAATGTAGTTTTGAAATAAGACCAGGCATCTTCAATAGAGGGGATGAAATTAATTCTGTCCCAGTTTACAGCTGCAATGTCATGAAGAAAGGCCTGCATGTCAAACCTCTTCAGAGAGCGCTTGGTCACAATCACTGGTGGGCGTTTGACCGAGACACCAGAACGAATGCAAGCAATGGCACAGTGGTCACTCAGGTCTTGACTGAAGACTCCTGATTTGTAATTTGATGGAGTGTTAGTAAGGATGATATCAATCAATGTAGCGGATGACGGGGATTTCAGATTGTGTCTGGTGGGTTCAGATATAATTTGAAAGAGATTTAAAGCATCAAATTGCAGCATAACTGAGTCTGGGGGGTTGGTCATATCCCAGTTTAAATCACCCAGAAGGACAAACTCAGAGGAGATGTGTGGAGCCAAAAGTTCACTGAGGGCTGATAGTGTACAGGCTGGGGCAGAGGGTGGTCTGTAGCAGACAGCCACAGAGAGAGAAAAATTAGCTGACAATTTAAGCTTTAGTACTAATAGTTCAAATTGCTTGGGGACTGACTTACATAATAATAAGGAGCATTGCAGGTTGTCTTTTACAAAAATAGCCACGCCACCTCCCTTAGTGGTTCTATCCTGGCGGAAGACGTTATAACCTGGTATTTGGATTTCAAGGTTAGTAACGCTTTTCTTAAGCCAAGATTCAGATATCGCCAGGACATCGGGATTAGCAGTGTGAGCCCAGGATTTGAGGAAATCAAGTTTAGGTAACAAACTACGGATATTGACATGTAGGAAGCCCAATGATTTGCGTTCACAAAAATCATTAAACGATAGATTAGAGGTAATGGGATTGTTAATATCAGGCCCTGGGTTAGGGTGAACATTGCCAGAGATAAATAACATGAGAATGATTAATACACGTAGGAAAACAGTGCCAGAACATTTCCGTTGATTATCTTTTACAGCAGATTTGACTAAGAATACTGATGGGGAGCCATAGAATTGCTGCAATAACATATATGCATACAATGGTATAAGATATGTCACACACAGGGTAGGAACTCCCATAGTCTTTGTAATCCAGAAAGATGAAACATCTCTGGACAATAAACTGAAGTCCAATGTGCTACTACCATAGGGGATGATGGTAGTTTCATGTGAATGCCCGCTGGCGGGGCAAGGAGTCATAGCCACAGAGTGTAGGGAAATAACAAGCAATATAGGCCAGAAGGCCAAGGGAGATTTAGAATAAAAATACATGTCTATACTTGTAAAACAGCACTCAAAACAGCACAAAAAAATCAGCTACTGAAAGTAGGCGCCAAGGCCACACACGACAGTAGGGGTCCTGACCGCAATGTTGTGACTCGTGGGTCCTCAAACAGCCGGTTGTAGAAGCACTCCTTCGAAGCCGGTTGGGACAGGAGCCCGTAGAGGAGGAGTAGACACCACCGAAAGCAGCGGCCCGTCTCGGCGAAGTTCAGATGGAATATTCCTTGAGTAGTTTACTCCAACCGGTGCCAGGTGGAGGTATGCAACACCCGCGTTCCCGACCGCCGAAGCGAGGAAGGGATGAGCCGACACAGCGAAGGGCTAATCTAACGGTAGCTGGAGTGATTAGCGTTAGCAGTTAGCTGAGGAGAGGCCGGGGAGCGTTGGAGCAGAGCCAAGTTTCCCAGGCTGACGAGTCAGGAGAACACGACCTGGTAGACTTCCAACAGCGGATCGAATAGATTCTGCCGACTTCTCAGGTAAAGCTGACAGTTGAATTGGTGTTATGCTTCATAGCTTCAGCAGAATAGTAAAGATTGTTTAGGCTTAGAGGGTTAGTCTACCCTAGCTTAATCACTGAAAGCTTGAGCAATGCCTGACTAGAAATCGGAAGTTAAAAGTTGAGAGCCATTCAGACAGATAGATAAACAGACGTTAAAACGTAATAAATAAAAAAAACGATTAACAAACGATTCGAGGCAATTCAGGACAGACACGACATGACAACCTGCCGGCAGCCATCTTGGGATGGGGACAAGATGCATGCACGATATTGCTTGTTGTGGAAGATGGTCTGCTCCACTAACAGCAGAACGGAATGTGAAATCCCTCTCCAGGCCATAAGCAAGGAGATGGTCCTGGTCACTTCTTGGTTGGTGGGAATCTAAGTGAAATCCTATCCCCCTACCACCCCACCAGTCCCAGCTCTCACTTCCCCTCATCCCTCACCAAACCTCAGTTCTGAAAGCCCGCTGCCAAAAGCACTCAGGTGTGCCAAACCTCATTGAAGCAATCTTCAGGGAATTACCTTTGTATATTTTTACATCCTTTTTCTCAAAATCAAGTGTCAAAAGTCTCCATTGCACTTAAATCCTATTTTCCAAGCAATCTTCAATACTCTCCACCGTGCACATGCCCTGTTGTGCAAGCTTTTGGCATGATCCCTGGCTCTTAAACGTTCTTCCAGTTCCTCATGGACAAGCAGCTTTGATCACTGCTTCAGGACAAGCGACCCAACTCTGCAGCACAACTGTGCAATCAGGAAATGACGCTGATGGACTAACCCTGCCCATGGTGCCATCACATCCTGCCCATTTCCTTTTAAAGCCTCCTAAAAACACCTGACACTCCCATTCAGTGTCAACACTTTACACTGTGCTCTGACTAAGGGAGATGGGCCTACTCTCGCTGATGTCTAACAGTAGATCCAAACCCTAACTGTACACCGGGACCCTAGGGCAAGGAGTGGGCCACTTCTTAATCCCCCTCCTTGTCAACTGTGTTTACCAGTGCCTTCACAGTCCAATAACAAGGTCCTGTCAGAGCAGTCTGCTACATGATGGAAGTTGAGTGACCAGCAAGCAGTCTGTGATTGTGATGTGATTGCTGACTATGCCTAACAGCAACATTCTACTATACTATAACCCCCCCCCAAACTATGCTTAGAGTGCCCATTGATCCACAAGTGAGAAAAGGGAGTGGAATCAATGTTACTCCTTCACATATCATTTTCACAACACTGTTGCAATTTTTCATGACAGCATGGCAGTGCCCCAAAACAACAAATCTGAGGCAAAAGCCGAAGGCTAATGCTTTTTCCAAATGTGGACTGTGTCCTATGTCCTTGTTGAATGTAGCAATATCAGTTTGTGATATTGTTTGTTGTCCTTCAAAAAGTTCTTGATAGCCCATTCAACAGCAGCTAAATATATCAGTCAGTTAATCAGTCATTCAATTTAATCATAGCAGAGCAAAAAAAAAATCTGAGTATGGAGTTCAGTGCTGACACTGGTTCAGAGACAGGATGCTATGCACTGACAATTGAAGGACTCTGGGAGGACAGTACAGAGACAAAAGGTGAGCTCAGATTTTGCTTTGAGGGTCTCGCTATGTGATTTCTACAAAGCAGATGTGGTCACAGTCACAGGGAATCCAGCTACAGACACAAAAAGTAAAATAGACTCATGTGAAGGTAGAATAAGTAAATGTGAAATTTGCCATGGCCTTTTGAAAATGAGATTTCTGTGAAATGGTAATTAGCTTTGTATTGGATGAAGAAGTAAAATTCTTTCATTTTGTTACGTAAATATATTAGCTGTGGGAACTGGAGTATTTATACAGCATTCTTTTAGTTTTCTCTCATTTCGTTCCCATTTCACCACATTTCAAGTGCCCTCCCTGTACTCCAAAAGAAAAAGCCTTGAAAAAATTTCATCAAAGGCTTTGACAGCTTTTGAAAACATGCTGCTAAATATTGTACTGAAACACGAGACTGGCCACACCTCTGAATGTGAAGATGTTTTGAAGAGGGCTTTTTCAATGCCAAGAGGGTGGTTTTTGAAAAGGTGGCATCCGGTATTGTTACTGCGCTATACAGAAGAGATCTGTGACACAGGAAATGCCGACAACCCCTGATACAATGTGGTATTTTAACAAGTGCCAGTGTGGCTTTGCTGCTATTGTCATCTTAAACTTAGGAAAGAGCCGTTTCAAATACAATATTATAAAAACAAATTAATGGAATGCTGTTTTGCCCTCTCTCTGCACCATAGACTGTATAAAAATAGCTTTGCGCCCACTCGCACTTAATTTTGAGATTAACATTTTTGGTTTGTGTTTTCTGCCTCTTGTGTAAATTACTTTGGCCTCAATATACCCTGAGGTCAGGAAATATCTTAAAGTTCCCTGTGATAAAATGAGATCTGGTTCATTAGAGGATCCAGTAGCAACTGGTTCAATAGCTGTGACGGAATGGGATTGGATGCTTTTAACACCAGTGGTCCAGTACTGGACCACAGTAAGATCAGTGCAGGACTAATTCAGTGCAAGGACACACATTCTAGCCTTGCTTATGTGTGCCAAGCCTGCAGCTTCTATCCAGCCATACATGTGCCTGTCAACAACCATGTTCTTAATTGAGGTAAACGTTCATGGACTGTAGGCTGGAGCATCGCCCAATTTTTCTTATGTGATAATAAACTCAACTGTGCACTTTATGGTGAATCACCCATTATTCTTTGATCAATCAGCCTTTATAATTTTTTTAAAAACAGCCATGCTGTCAGGCCTAACTCATAGCTGGCAAGCAAATCTATATCACCTCCTGACTGGTCTGTTCTGTCAGCGAGAGCCTTCTAAGCTACCGCTGAGATAATCAGCGAAGCACCTTTACTGCAAGTGCTCATTTACATATAAATACATATTTATGCCAGCAAAAAATTTACTTTTATTTCATGGTTTACACTGTCCCTTTGGTGTAAATTCATGTAAATATTTATATTTGCTGCTTGTGCTAAATTTGCTAAATCTGAGCCTGTATCAGTCCAATGTGAACGTTGTCAACCCTTATGAGGAAGACAACAGTCATTAGCAGAGCAGTCATTAGCAGTCTGACAGGTTTTTTGCGGTTACTGGGAACCAACTCTGTAATCAGGTATACACAGGTGGGGCTATATTTGACATGGCTTAGTACTTATTACAATGTGAGGAAGTAAGTTGAAGGAACTGTGTACTTTGAAGAAGGACTTGTGCATGCAATAACTTGAGACAAGCAAGATTATCAGTTTGAATGCTGCCCATGGTACTTTTGTGACAAGATGAGCACATACCTTGATCATGAGCTTTAAAAATCATTTTGTTAACATTCCATTTATGTACAAAACAAGTATGTTCGGAAATATTAAATTAACAGTAAAATCTATTAAAGCACATTGGCGAGTGTCTATCTGTGCCTGAATATCTTGTGAATTTGTGATAAGAATTGTTTTCCTCACTGCACATAGATCATGGATCAACAGTTTAAGTTTTTAAATGTATACTTAAAGATGTGTTCACACTGTAGACCATGACTCTTCATTAATACAAATAGCGTTATGTTACTTAATGCGTTCTCTCCTCATTTTACAAAAAAAAGGACATTCATGTTCTTAATATCATATCCTTTTCATATGCAGTTCTTGTGTTTCTTCTGTTCCCTTCATTCACCACTGCATCACTCAGGCCCATTGTCCTCTCCGTGACAGCCACGACCCAGGTATTTCAGTCTAATAGCACTTTGGAAAAAGCATATTGCAGTCGAGCTGCGTGCAACAGTACAAGTACATTGACACAGCCTGCCTTTTTGAGAAGCTTTAGACAATGTGAAAACACTCAACTGGTAACTGGACCTTTTGTGTGTAATTTAATTAGGCTGCAAAAACATTTTAGGGGTCAAGAATAAGCATTTGATTAACCATCATTAATCATCTTATTAGGGAAACAAAGAGAAAGCCATAAAATAGTCCATTGCACAAATATCAGACCTTTATTTTGCCATGCATAATACCAGAATTATTCCCTGGGTGAAACTCCAACACAGTGGGGCTCAGCCGGGGGCTTGTGAGTATCCCCACACCCGCCCGGCGCCTCTCACCCTGGGCAACTCCGGAGAAGAATAGGGTCCAGCCCCTCTCCAGGAGTTTGGTTCCGGAGCCAGTGCTGTGCGTGGAGGTGAGCCCAACTATATCTAGTTGGTACCGCTCCACCTCCCGCACCATCTCCGGCTCCTTCCCCGCCAGCGAGGTGACGTTCCACGTCCCCAGAACCAGTCTGTGACGCTGGGGATCAGCACGCCCGGATCCCCGCCTTCGCCCACCGCCCGTCTGGCAAAGCACCCGACTCCCATGCCGATCCCTGCGGGTGGTGAGCCCACATGGTGGCGGCCCTACGTTCCCTTTTCGGGCTGTGCCCGGCCGGGCCCCATGGGGTAAGGCCCGGCCACCAGACGCTCGCCGACGGGCTCCCCCCCCGGGTCTGGCTCCAGGAGGGTGCCCCGGTTTCCCTATTCCGGGCGAGGTTTTCTTGTTCTTATGAGGCCGTGTCATGAGAGTCATTGAATCGCTCTTTGTCTGGTCCCTCCCCCTGAACCAATTTGCCTTGGGAACCCCTACCAGGGGCTAATGCCCCCGACAACATATCTCCAAGGATCACAGGGACACACAAACCTCTCCACCACGATAAGGTGGCGATTCCTTGAAGTTTCACCCAGGGAATGAGAGGGTCGCCTCTCTGCGACTACGTGTCGCCGAGGGGAAAGCTCTGACTGTTGTTTGTGCTTATGCACCAAACGGCAGTTTGGAGTATCCGGCCTTCTTGGAGTCACTGGGGGGCATACTGGAAAGTGTCCCGCCCGGGGACTCCATAGTTCTGCTGGGTGACTTCAACGCTCACATGGGCAACGACGGAGAAACCTGGAAGGGGGTGATTGGGAGGAACGGTCTGCCTGATCTTAACCCGAGTGGTGTTTTGTTATTGGACTTCTGTGCTGGTCATGGATTGTCCATAACAAACACCATGTTCGAGCATAGGGTGGTACATACGTGTACCTGGTACCAGAACACCTTAGGCCAAAGATCGATGATCGACTTTGTAGTCGTATCATCAGATCTGTGGCCGTATGTCTTGGATACTCGGGTGAAGAGAGGAGCAGAGCTGTCAACCGATTACCACCTGGTGGTGAGTTGGATCAGGTGGCCGGGGAGACTGCCGGACAGACCCGGTAAACCCAAACGTGTAGTGAGGGTGAACTGGGAACGTCTGGCGGAGGCCCCCGTCCGCAGGGTCTTCAACTCCCACCCCCGGAGGAATTTCTTGTGTATCCCGGGGGAGGCTGGGGACATGGAGTCCGAGTGGGCCATGTTCAAAGCCTCCATTGCCGAGGCGGCGGGCAGGAGCTGTGGCCAGAAGACCATCGGTGCCTGTCGTGGCGGCAACCCCAGAACCCGCTGGTGGACACCAGCGGTGAGGGAAGCCGTCAAGCTGAAGAAGGAGGCTTTTCGGGCTTGGTTGGCCCGGGGGTCTCCTGAAGCAGCAGGCAGGTACCGGAGGGCCAGAAGGACTGCGGCTTTGGCGGTCACTGAGGCAAAAACCCGGGTATGGGAGGAGTTCGGGGAGGCCATGGAGAAGGACTTTCGGTCGGCCTCGAGGAAGTTCTGGCAAACCGTCCGACACCTCAGAAAGGGAAAGCAGGGCTTGACCCAGGCTGTGTTCAGCAGGGGAGGAGAACTGCTGACCCGGACTGGGGATGTTGTCGGGCGGTAGAAAGAGCACTTCGAGGAGCTTCTGAACCCGACTAACTGTGGAAGAGGCAGAGCCTGAAGACTCGGGGGGGTCCGCACCCATATCCCTGGCGGAAGTCGCTGAGGTTGTCAAAAAGCTCCGCAGTGGCAAATCGCCAGGGGCGGATGAGATTCGCCCTGAGATGCTGAAGGCTCTGGACATTGTTGGGCTGTCTTGGTTGACACGCCTCTTCAGTGTCGCGTGGAAGTCGGGGACAGTGCCTGCGGAGTGGCAGACAGGGGTGGTGGTCCCCATCTTCAAGAAGGGGGACCGGAGGGTGTGCTCTAATTATCAGGGTATCACACTTCTCAGCCTCCCTGGGAAAGTTTACTTGAGGGTGCTGGAAAGGAGGCTCCGACCGTTGGTCGAACCTCGGATTCAGGAGGAGCAATGTGGCTTTCGCCCTGGCCGTGGAACAGTGGACCAGCTCTTTACCCTAGCAGGGTTGCTCGGGGGGTCATGGGAGTTTGCCCATCCAGTCTACATGTGCTTTGTGGACTTGGAGAAGGCCTTCGACCGTGTCCCCCGGGGGATCCTGTGGGGGGTACTGCGGGAGTACGGGGTACCGGGACCGTTACTGCGAGCCATACGATCCCTGTACGACCAAAGTGAGAGCTGTGTCCGCATCCTCGGCATTAAGTCAGGCGCGTTCCCGGTGGGTGTTGGACTCCGCCAAGGCTGCCCCTTGTCACCGGTCCTGTTCGTGGTATTCATGGACAGGATCTCAAGGCGCAGCCGAGGTGAGGAGAGTGTCCGGTTTGGTGACCTCAGAATTGCGTCTCTGCTTTTTGCGGATGACGTGGTTCTGCTGGCTTCATCGGACCGTGACCTGCAGCAGGCACTGGGGCGGTTTGCAGCCGAGTGTGAAGCGGCCGGGATGAGTCAGCACCTCCAAGTCTGAGGCCATGGTTCTCTGCCGGAAAACGGTGGAATGCTCCCTCCAGGTTGGGAATGAGTCCTTGCCCCAAGCGAAGGAGTTCAAGTATCTCGGGGTCTTGTTCACGAGTGAGGGTAAAATGTAGCGGGAGGTCGACAGACGGATCGGTGCAGCGTCCGCAGTAATGCGGGCGTTGTGCCGGACCGTCGTGGGGAAGAGGGAGCTGAGCCGGAAGGCGAAGAGGGAGCTGAGCCGGAAGGCGAAGCTCTCGGTCTACCAGTCGATCTATGTTCCTACCCTCACCTATGGTCATGAACTTTGGGTCGTGACCGAAAGAACGAGATCGCGGATACAAGCGGCCGAAATGAGCTTCCTTCATAGGGTAGCCAGGCTCAGCCTTAGAGATAGGGTGAGGAGCTCGGACATCCGGAGGGAGCTCGGAGTCCTTCGCATCGAAAGGAGCCAGCTGAGGTGGTTCGGGCATCTGATTAGGATGCCCCCCGGGCGCCTCCCTTTGGAGGTGTTCCGGGCACGTCCAACTGGGCGGAGACCCCGAGGTAGACCCAGAACCCGATGGAGAGATTATATATCTCTCCTGGCCTGGGAACGCCTCGGGATCCCCCAGGAGGAGCTGGAAAGCGTCGCTGGGGAGAAGGACGTCTGGAACCCCCTTCTTGGCCTACTGCCTCCGCGACCCGACTTCGGATAAGCGGCTGATGATGATGATGATGATAATACCAGAATTAGAGATGCACATGAAACATTCTGCCATTCCTACCTAGCAATTAAACAACTTTGGAGGGCAGTATCAGAAAGTCAGATAATATCAAAATGGAGACTATTAATCCAACCATTAGGTTCATTCGAACCCCCATATTTATCAATAGAGAAACAATGACAGAAGGGAACATATTTCAATCTCAAACAGGTAATTTATCAAATTTCATCATTGTTGTGTATACCACTGTAGAGGCATCCATATCCTTTTTCAGACATAACTGTTTATGAAAATGCTATTGAATGGTGTACTTGAAAACCATTCTCTTTCTAAGGTTAAAATCCCATTTGATGTCTATGGACACACAAATCATACTGAAATTGGTTTAAAATGGCAAAATGTGATGGGAACAATTATTCTTTCTAAACTTTCATTTGAAACTACATTTGTTGATCAGTTTCTTATGGACTAATAAGGGAGTTGACATGCTACTAGTTTAACAATTTTACCAAAGCAATTCAGGCTTTCTACCAAACTAATTGTGCTCAGGAGTACACCAATAACAAAAAGGTTAAGGGTCGATTAACTAAGATCCCAAATAAGGCGTGTTATTTTGCGTACGCAGCCAAAGTATTTGCACATGTTATTTCACCTTTGCGGGTGATCAACCAAGAGTCATTATGTAAATTACTGCAGCTGCAAGCAGCCATATTTAAATTAAAGATTTTGTGTGTTTGGAATTGCTACACTGTACAATAATATCTTGTAAGAAAATAGTGAAAAGACTGGCAGCATTGTTGCCAGTGAAAACCCAAAAAATGTGTAAATCCTGTTATTTTAGGGGATGACTATTAGTTATTGCCATTATTCTACATGACTTTTTTTTTTTTTTTTAAATAAACATTTTACATAGTTTTTTCACACTAACAATAACAGCAATAACTCATTAACAGTCATCCCATAATATAGTTTTCCCCCTTCTTTAAATGGTTTTTCACTGGCAACATTGCTAAAGTTTTTTTTATGATAGACCATTTATTTATTTATTTTTTTACAGTGTACTGTAGGTATAGGCTACTGTTAAACTGAACAAGCTGGGCAGTTTACTACAAACTGTTTCACTGGATGTCTCAGTTTATGCAGAGTTAGATGTTTGTCAGTACTGAGATGATCGAACCTATACTTACTAGCGCTACACGCACGGTTAGTGACACATAAAATCATGTTTCCATCTGATGATGGGTTTTATTTTGATAGTTTTTATTTGCTTTGCTATTCAGTTTGTTAAAATAGTTGTATTGCTTGTTTGATTCAAATACTAGTTACTCTTGTATTCTGTAATGCCATTTGCTCCATGATTAAAAATGTACTTATTCCAACTGTTAAAAAAATACCTACTCTACGTTCTGGGTTTAAATTGTAACGACGTATCCGTCTCGCTACAGTGACAGCTGTCATCGTATTGATTGCATGTCTTTTAATACCTGCTTCCCATTCATACTAAATGCATGTGCAATTACCTTTCCAACAATTGCTTTCAGGCTGAGTAAATCGCATTGCACGTGCTAAAGTAATCTATTTGCATGACCTCCTCCCGCTATTTTGTGAAATAACAAAGACGCCAGATTTTGCATATTCAGGCTAACTCACAAAAATGAAAAATCCCCATATCTTAAAATAAACACGCGCAGTCCTCTTTGCACCTCGTTCGATGATGGACGATTTTTGCGGGCGGTAACAGTTGTACACGTAATTTTGTACATGCAAGCCTTTAGTAAATGGACCCCTAAGACATTCAACTACTCCAGAGTGCATCATGCCAAAGCATTAAGCTAAATCCAAATGTATCCATGCCCTTCTTCACAGAGTACAATACAATATCAATGCAATTACATATATGGAAATGAAAACACAATCAATCATATTGTAACATAAGTAAACAAAAAGCAGTTATCCACATGTAAATTATTGAAGAACATTCCTTTCTGTTTTGGTATAATGCTTATAATGAAATAATACCTGCTTTATTGTAATGCTAAAAATGTAAAGATTGACCAGAATAAGTGTTTGTACCATTTGGACACACACGGGCATATACAAACACAACCTCTGGGGTAAGAGACTTTCCAGTAGCCTCATATTCATTGGTCAGTTGAAACGCAGCCGGGTCTCCATGTCAAATAGCTTCTGTTCCTCTTCAGAGAGCTGGTTTCCCTTCATACTATGGAGGAAGTTAAAATAAAAGAAGAACCAAATTCAGGGAACAGCATTGCATTCAAAACATTCCTTTTCCATGTTATAAATAAGGTGTAAAGGTGTAAAGGTGCAAATCCATGGACTGTGCAGTCATACCAACATGCCTGCACTCTATAAAAGCTATTCCTTTACAGTCCCAAAGTTTGTGTAATATAGGGATCTGATTTATTTTTGAACTAGTATCAATAGACATCAACCCATAGAAAAAAACAAAAAAAGAAAGCTGGCTCATAAACCAATGATGTGCTGTTGATGTCCACTGTGCTTACCAGATCTCTTTAAGGGAGGTGTTATAACGCAGTGCTTCAGCCAGCATTCTGACTCCCTGTATTGTAAACTTGTTGTCTATTAACCTGTGAAAAAGAGTCAACACATATTACCGGGACACTAATCTCGCACACAGGCTGGAAAAGGGGAAAGATCTATTCCATCTGTGAAAACTTTTTATTTATTTATTTATTTATTTAAACTGCAAATATAGTAATGGTCCTGAAGTCACAGGTTAATGTCCTAGAAATTACATCAATAGAGAAAAGTATTTTCTTGCAGTTGACCCAGTCATCAAACAATGACAGAGCTCAAAATTAACTTATTTGCTTGGTAGCACTGGTGCTCCCAACTTCAAAATCTTAGGCGCCCCAACAAAAATTTGGAGAGCACAATCAATTAAATGATTTATTAAATAAATAAATACATTTGTAATGCAATATGCTGGGGGCCAGGATTTGGCCCCTGGCTCTTTCCCTCTTACATCCATTTAGTCCAGTTATTAACATTCATTTTATTCAGTGAAGTTCTGAGATTTGCTCATTACATTTTGTGACAAGGTTTGCCACCACTGACACTTTGTACCCACTGTAAGGACAGGGACATTAGTACTAGTTTCTCCATACATTTTAGATGCCAAGATATGAGTGCAGATGTCAAGGGTACAAGGCTGTGTAGCTGTCATTTCACAAATGGAAAAAAAGAGGCAGGGCCAATTGCTTAAATGAAATGGATTGTATATGGACTGTGTCTCCAGATGTGTGGTGTTGCATTAGTTCATAAAATACATACAGCTACACTGCAGTTCTATTATTCGAATGTGTGAAAGCTCTGGGCATAAATTACAATGCCTGCCTTGTTTTATTGTCGCATATCATGCAGCACGGGATTGTTTGCTTTACGTTGTGTTACATGTCGCCACTTCACTGGCTCGCTTTTTACCTGTAAAGTGTGAGTTAGGCTATATGAGAAGTAGGACTGCAACTTCATGTGAGTGTATTTATAGAGAAAACAAAAGTAAACCTGGCACCAGACGGCCCTCGGAAGGGATGGAGCTTACCTGCTGGATCTTCTCAGCGTTGGACTGGGCCAGCTCCATCCTGCCGGCATCGGCGACCAGCTCTGTGGTCTTCTTAAATGCTCAAAAGTTTTTATTTTCCTCCAGAAAAAACCCGAATGTGACCAGCACCCATTGTATAAACAAGCACAAAGATCCCTCAAACAGCGGATGGAGTCGGTGTCAGTTTTCGGGGTGGCTTTAAACGGTTGAGCCGTAATTATTATCTTCACCATGCGCATATCCAGTCTGCAAAACCCCCGGCTCCAACCCCACGAGCTGATCAAACTCGCATCCTAACCCTAACCCTAACCCTAACCCAAAACCCCCGGCTCCAACCCCACGAGCTGATCAAACTCGCATCCTAACCCTAACCCTAACCCAAAACCTAACCCAAAACCCCCGGCTCCAACCCCACGAGCTGATCAAACTCGCATCCTCCTTTTTTCCATTTTAAAAGGCAAAACCTATCACGCCGTTTCAAAACTTTACCGCAATTCGAATGTCAAATTTTGCCACCCCCTTTAATCACCTGGAACTCCTTTTTAAGGCAATCAGAGGTAGCCCCACACTTCGAAGGACCGTCAGCTGCATGATGACGTAAGCAGCAGGTGCCAAAAGAAAGAAATAAAAAATAAAAAAATAAGTGTGTGAGATTCTATCCCTTCGCAATCGTCATGTTGAGAATTAAATATTCGACTCACCTGTCAATCAACGTGCAGTCTAGTTATTTTGTATATGTAATAAGACAGCTGTTGCAATTTACCACCTTTGGGATGCTGTACTTTTATGGAGTATTTACTAGACATAACAGTAACATTACATACACTCCACAACTAGGGCTGATTAGCCTTGCAGATACCATAAAAAAAGCCCTCCAAGACTGCATGTGTCCTACCAGAGACAACCTAGTACAGAGTTGATCCTGACGGCTTCTGCAAGGTCTGCAGCAGCATCATCTGTAAGCTCATTCTGAACCAACCTGTCAGAACAGACAGGCGCACACACACTCTTGTTAATCATGGGTTATTTACATATTTCTCATTTTTCACAAAAGACATGAACAGATGCGAGAGGTTAACAGCAAGAAAATGTATAGGCTGAATGAATATTAAAAAACACCAGTCATACATTTTGGGCATTTTACTGTGTTGATGCTATGCTTACCAGAAGATGTGAAGAGATGTGTTCTCTTTTAGTGCTGCTGCCAGACTCCTCCCTCCAACTGAGGTGATGCCATTTGCAGACAGGCTGTGAATGAGGGTTTATTTTATGCATACGACTAATCTGTCAACACACATATAAATATGTTTGTAATTAATAACCAGTGACCTCAGAGAAACAGACCAGAACCAACACATTCCTTTGGAGAGAAGGACCACAGTAACAGGTCAAATGTATTTTATGTTATGAAATTCCTTTTACTCCCAATGTCTGTTATGTTAAAGTAAACAAGATGGAACTATTCTCTCTAAGCCTGCCAGAAAATAACACTCAAAACGGAAGCTATTTTATTCAGAAATTATTGTTGCGCATGTCTTATGAAAGTGCTAAGATGAGTGTAGCTCATCTCAGTTTGCATCAGTGTAATAAGATTAGAAGCTACTTGTATAACAATACTTTTCTCACCTGAGATTGGTAAGTCTGGGGTGATTCTTCAAGGCCTCTGCAAATGCTCGAGCTCCTTCATCCCCAATGGTGTTCCCCCACATTCTGGCCACGAGAAAAAAATAGAGCACTGCATAAACATTTTACAAACGCATACTCACTCAGTGATAAACAAGCTCCCTCAGATGATGTACAAATGCCAAACATAACAGAGTATGGAAACTAATACAAATACTAACCCACATTCACAATGGTATTGACCACATTCAGTAACCCATTTTTATCAATATGCTGCCACAAGTTGTGCTTTAACCTCACCCCACATCAAAGATGGATTTGCTCTTTTGAATTGCACTGGCCAGGTATTTCCCTCCCACACCTGTGATCTTGTTGCAGCCGAGTCTAGACCAACAAAAATATTTTGTGTCCATAATCAACCAAAACATTTAACATTTCCTTCCAATGATAGTTTATAATGCAAATTCAACAGAATGTCAAAATGCATTTTTCTACAAGCAATCCAAAATCACTGTATTTTATAAAAAGCCATCACTGGAATGCATAAATATTTGAAATGATTCATTCTGCATAGGCACTCGAGCATGTACAGGCACTTTCAAGGAATATTTCAAAACAAAAAGAGGGCACTACTGCACACATTTTATGGTGTGTTTACAGGGTAGTCACCGTTAAACTGATACATACTTAAGAGTCATTAGATGGGGGCATTCCTCAACAATCTGTGCAATGAATTTGGCTCCAACATCAGTGATGTGATTCTTATAAAGTCTGGAACATATCATGACATTTTGTTAATGGAAAATTTCACATCGTCAACAAACAAAAGTTTTTATAACCAATTTGTTTAGATTTTGTTTTTAATTTGTCTTCTATACAACACCAAAAAAGGTGGTGCTACAATGAAATTTAATTACTTTGCTTCAATGAAAAATCCTATAACTATTAAGATAAGATTATTCCCTCTTGAGTACAGTCTAAGTAGTTCTTTTTGGTCAGACTGGCACCTGTCAGTATTAGAGCTGTCCTAAATATTATTTTTGCCATTCAAAGAAAGCAGCATGTTTTACTTGTTATCGTCAGGATTAAAAAAAACTTTTAAAAAAAAAACATGGATGCAGGTAGACATTTCAAGCAATAATGTTGACCTGTAAAGCAGACATTCTGTGGATGACAGGGTTTTTTTTTTTTTCTGCAGAGAATTTCAAGGCAGCTGCCAAAAATGTGATTGGTGCCAGCAATAATAAAGCCTATTTCAAAAGCAACGTGCACAGTGGATTACTATCATGCAACAGTGGCACTACTCCAGAGTGGCATATGTGGCGTGATCAACATGAGTGCACCTCAGGGACAAGGCGATGACAACAAAGAAGAACATATGTGTACGATATGAATCAGATGAGCTTCAGCCAATGCATGCACCCTAGGCATTGTGGCTTAGTGTGTTTAGTGACACAATTTTGGTTGAGATACTACCTTGCCTGATTTTGAGCCAGGAAAAACCGTGTATGGTTTTATTTTTTGTAGTATGGATCACAAGAAATGACATCTATCTCACAGTGAACCAGAGTAAAAAGTACAGTGAACACCATAATTCATTGGACAGTGACATTTTGTTATTTTGGTTCTGTACTCTAGCACTGAGTTTGAAAGTATACAATGACAATGAAGTGCAGACTGTCAGCTTTAATTTGAGGGTATTTTCATCCATATCGGATGAACCGCTTAGAAATTATAGAACCTTTTGTACAAACATTGATGTACACTCACCCTAGGAACTTAACTACTTTGTGTTTTATAAGTTCTTCAGCCAATACCTCCATGCTGTCGTCTGTGATCTGATTGACACTCAACCTAAGGAGACAAAGACGTATTTTGCCTGTTGATTCAGAAAACATCTTAGTTCAGTGCTCAGCTTAAAATGCACTGGAGTAAAACTCCTTCCATACAAACCGGAGCCTTCTACCAGCTTTTCAACTGAGTTTTGTAATTAATGTATAAAATTTTGTATTTATTTATTTTTTAAAACACTGGCCACATTTCCTTACCTGATCACATTCATCTTACTAAAGGAGAGCCGAAGCTGCTTCACACCATAGTCACTGATATTGTTGTTGTCCATGTCCACACCCAGATGTTTGCGGTGGTGGTGCAAGACAAAGTTCAGTGCGCTGCAGTCGGCAGAGGACATGTTGCAGTAAGCCAACTTGATATTGTCTGCGGAGATCCCTTTGGCCGTCACCCTGGCCACATCATCACTGCGAGTCTCAAAGATGCACCTCAGCATCCACAGGAAGTTTGGCATTACTTGCACCTTGCGACCCTCAGTCTCGCTGGTGTACCGGGGCAGGCCCTTCAGGTGTGACTTCACACAGCTTGCCAAATATGACTTAAGGACCACCCTCTTCTTTTTCAGTGAGGACAGGGGCACAAGGTGCTCCAGCAGGGCAGCATTGGACTTTGAGAGTAGTCCACAAAGGAAGAGGTTTGCAAACTGGAAGTGCTCATTAGTCTGGAACGGGTCCTTGCCCTTGGGTTTGGAGCGTCCCAGACAAGGGCCACACAATTGAAAATGAGAAGCTTTTTGGTACTCACACTCAGTGAAGAATTTCAGGATTCCCTCAGGGACAATGCTCTCATCCAGAACCAGAGAGAATGCAGAAAGAAAGGACTGGAGAGTCATGTGTAAGAACTCAAAAGTGGCAGGGTTACCACAGCTATCGTAATGGCTTACTGGTCTCAGGAAACCCAATTGCAGGGTCTCTGCAGTGATGCCACAAGAGACAACCTCATCCTGGCTGAACACAAAACCACCCTTCTCCATCCCAAGTTGAGCCAGCTTTGCAAAGCCTTCTAGGGTGCGAGCCCCACCCCTGAAGGTGTCAGCAGGGCACCTGGTGCTCCTTTTAAGCAGGCCAAGACCAGAGGAGCGGCCAAGGAAAACCTCACACAGCAGAAGAAACACACTGGTGAGGGTCACACAAGTGTCCGGAAGCTCAAAGTCATCATACATTGAGTTGAGATACTTGAAGCTCTTGAAGATGATCCAGCAGAACAGGGGAATGGAGCAGAGGCTGCAGAGGTGGGGGTTAGCATCCAACTGTACCATCACAAGTTCCTGGTGATCCCTCTCATGGAAGTGCAAGGCGGTATACCTCCGCAGGTTTTCTGGTGAGAAACCTTTCAGGAACACTTTCTTCCGGACCACGCGGCTTTGGACCTCAGTGCCAGTCCGGGCTGTCAGGATTTTCCTGGACCCCTTGAGCAGCTTCCCACTAAGCAGGTTAGTAAGCAGCATCAGAGGGTGAGCCTTCTCCTCAGGTGAGACAACCTCAGGCAGGTTCTCCAAGTCAAAGTCTGTGTGGATCTCATCATAGCCATCAAAGGTAAAGAGCACCGTATCAGGGTGACGCAGTATATAACCAAAAACCTCATCATCTAAATCACCATCTGGATAGCAGTTGTGCTTGAATAGGAGGTCTCTCAAGGAAATTTTGTCCATCTCCTTGAAGGCACTGAACATCCGGCAGCGGAATTTAAAAAAGAACTTAGCCCCAACATTAGGAAGCTCCCTCTTGGACCACAGGTTCTGGAGCTGCTGGAGCAGAATGGACTTGCCCACGCCAGCATCACCGATGATGAAGATTGTCTCAGCATGCTCATTGATGACCCCCCGCTGGCCCAGGAGCTCATCCAGGCTGTCCAGGTAGCCCAGGCTCTCATTCCTCTCACTGAGCAGCTCCATCAGAGTGTCTGTGTAGAGGTCCTCTAGCAGAGTCTCCTCTTTCTGGGCATATGAGGCGATGAAGCAAGTGTCTCGTCTCAGTTCATGACGCAGTTTTTGGCAATACTTACTAACTGCCAAAGAAAGACATATAAAAATTGTATTACCGAAAATACTAAATAAATCCCTACTCCTTAAAAAAATACTACAGGATGCGGTCATGGATTTTTAAGGTTTGAATCAGATATAATACCCTTGATCAAGGTCCTTAACTTTAACTGGATCATAAACTGATATGCAATAGACTATTTATCTAATCAAATAATAGAGCCTAACATAACCCAAAAATATAACTGGAAACATGCTCCTCCTACTATTTTTTCCTTACTTTTTTGACAGTATTTCAAAGTTTAAAAGTTTGAAAAAATATTTGAACGTAAACTTGAGTTTTCTTGTTTTTATCTGAATTTAAACTTTGTACTTGAATTACAAACCTTGAACTGTACACTGGAATTCTTAATCTGAATTTTAATTCCGAATGTGTAATAACTTTCATTCATGATGATCAATTCTGTTGTCAAATGCTAATTAAAATTATGAAATGCAGGTTCACATTTTTCATTCAAAAATACAAATGCATTTGAAAATAAAAGCAAAATGCAAATTAAAACTTAAATTTATAATCTACTTTTGGAAATGATTTCACTCCACAGGAAACTATAAACCGATAAAAAAAATTACATTTGGAAAGCCTGTAAAAGATTTGTATTGAATGGTTTTCTCAGCTTTAACTGAAGAAACTAGTCCGTTTCTAACACACTCACTTGGGTCTGTATTGATCACTGGTATTTCCTTGACAAAATCAGAAGGCTTATACTGGATCTCTTTAAACCAGGGATGCAGGTCAATGTATGCATCATAGGCCTCGTGCAGAATGTATACAAGATATTCAGAAGCCTCCTCCCCTTTGCTCTGGACCAGCTCCAGGATCTTACGAACCTGTAGGAAACAAGTCAAAATAATTTTTTTACTATGCAAAAACATTCATTTTTTTGCCAAATGTATGTCACTTTTCTACCATAAATGTGTAATCATAATTGGCCTTCTGCAAGAAGTAAATATTTTAGTGGAGAGACAGACAGCAAATCAAATTGTAAACGTTATCAGCATCAAATTAAAATTTGACTTTTCACTACTGTAATACTGCTTACATTGTGCAAATATACTGTTACCGATACAATGTATGAAAATACTTTGGTAAAAAACAGGCTTTGGACCTCAGTGTGGGGGCGGAGAATGGCATGCAAAGCAATCAGATACCTGCTCAGTCTTGGTGGCTGAGCGCAGAACGATCTCTGTGTCCTCGGCACAGAAGAATCCACCAAGCTGTAAGTTGTCCAGTATGCACTGTGTGTTCTTCACCTGTCCCACCAGTAGCTCCCTATGCACAGTCAGCAGCCTGTAGGTTGTCAGGAGGGCCCCTGGATAGTCCCCTGCAAAGCTGTCCCTCATCATGTCCTTCAGCTCACTGACCTGCCCCTAATGGAAAATGAGAAGGAGCCCTCCAGTTACAGCATTAGCCTACATTAGCCAATTCACGCAATAAACAGATTATGTAGATATTACATCGCATTGCAATAGAACAGAATATTGGTTTGTAAAAAGTCAAATAAATAACTTTTAATAAATAAATATAAATTCAGCTGCTGCTGGTCCTTTTTCCCCGGAAAAATACCCCACAGATCTTTCACAATACATTAAAAAAGCCACTTCTCTGAAGTACAACATCTTAACAGTCATGATTTTTAACAGGACAAAAACTTTTAAAACATGTTCAGTTGTCATGGCAAAGGGAACAAAATGAAAGCTCCGCACACCAAAAACATGTCATATTCGTCATGGCAAAAAAATTATATTTCAAATATAAAAAAGCACTATTGGGCTATGGAAATCATTTGGAATCAGATCGAAGACGTTTATAGAAACTTTAATAAACGAACGTTAGCATACATACAGGTGCAGCTCAAAAAATTAGAATATCGTGAAAAAGTTCAATATTTTTTGTCACTCATTTCAGAAAGTGAAACTCATATATTATATAGATTCATTACACATAGAGTGAAATATTTCAAGCTTTTATTTCTTGTAATTTTGATGATTATGGCTTACAGCTAATGAAACCCAAAATTCAGTGTCTCAGAAATTTTTTATATTTTGCTTTAACATATTTTTAAAGTATCATATTTAATATTTGGTCGCATATCCTTTGCATGCTGTTAGGGGCGGCAGTGTAGTATAATGGTTAAGGAACTGGACTTGTAACCGAAAGGTTGCAGGTTCGATTCCCAGGTAGGACACTGCCGTTGTACCCTTGAGCAAGGTACTTAACCTGAATTGCTTCAGTATATATCCAGATGCATAGGAATGGATAAATGTAAGAAGTTGTGTAAGTCGCTCTGGATAAGAACGTCTGCTAAATGCCTATAATGTAATGTAATGTAATGCTGTTACTTCCTGAAATCTGTGACCAATCAACATCAAAAGACTCTCGATATCTTATTTTCAGGTACTGTTACAAGCGATACTATAACCTCTCTGCATTTGAACTGATCTCTATGGGAATTGGGGGGTGAGACTAGATTCAGCTGTAAATTACACGGTACAGTATGGAACACATGACTGGCGAAATGGCTGTAAGTCATCAAGGGTCTCAGCTATCGAACGAGCCCCAAACCATCACTCTGTTGCCAGATATGGAGTAGATGTGGATGGATCACTGCAAGGGTTATTTCTCCTGACTCATTTTCCTATAGAACTCTATGGGGAAAAAAGTCAGGAGAAACAACCCTTAAAGGGATCCATCCACATCTACTCCATATCTGGCCGCAGAGTGATGGTTTGGGGCTCGTTTGATACCTTAGACCCTTGATGACGTACAGCCATTTCGCCAGTCATGTGTTCCATACTGTACCAGCGTAATTTACAGCTGAATCTAGTCTTACCCCCTAATTCTCATAGAGATCAGTTCAAATGCAGAGAGGTTATAGTATCGCTTGTAACTTTTGATGTTGATTGGTCACAGACTTCAGGAAGTAACAGCATGCAAAGGATATGCGACCAAATATTAAATATGATACTTTATAAATTTGGGTTTCATTAGCTGTAAGCCATAATCATCAAAATTACAAGAAATAAAGGCTTGAAATATTTCACTCTATATAATATATGAGTTTTACTTTCTGAAATGAGTGACAAAAAATATTGAACTTTTTCACGATATTCTACTTTTTTGAGCTGCACCTGTAGATTAACCACAATCAGCGACAAGCCACGGAGTTTAGATAGCCATTAGGCCATGTACTTATATCCAGTCCAGTTGTAGGCTATTGTAGAGGACTGCCCTCTTTCCCACGCAGCTGCAGAAACATCAATACAATTATTTCACGTAGAAAACAGTTTTGTGGGACACGATATTTTCTTACACAAAATCATAAATTAGCCTACCTACAAAATGTTTCCTTAAATTTGGCTCTTTAATGGTACTCGATCCTGTTCTTTTATTTTCATTTCCTCTTTTACTTCTGTTCTGATGCTCTACTGAGAGGGGAAAGTCTTCGTTTTCCATCCATTATGCCAAAATGAGGAGCTTTCTCCCCTGAATCCATGTTCCAAACAGAAAATTGCAGAGTCCCGCAGTGCGTAGGCTACGGTTGCAGCATGAATAACCTACAAAACCGATCTCTGGAGTTCATGCGAGTTTGGCTGGCGTTTAGTGCGAGAGCCTCTCATATTTCACGTTTTTAACATTGGCATTCCTACATTGTCACATCCATCCAACTGACTAGTCTAAATAGACGATTTCCTCTTGAACATTTAGCAACATGGACATTACAAAAGTGAAAGCAGTAGGCTAGGTTATATCGAGAATCACCAATGCTCGAAGCAATTTAAATAGAAATCAGTAAACTATAGGCTAACTTGGGTTAGACTAGACTGTAGTGTAGCCTATTTTCTTTAAACGTTACCAAGGAAATATCTCTTGCCAGCTTGCTACTTAAACCACATCAAACTACACTTCAACTATAATAAGCTACTTAAATCAATCAAACTAAATTAGCCAACTTCTCAAGAGGAAGTGACACTAAATAATCTGAGTGCATAATTTAAACTCGGTTTGTGCAAGACTGGTTCCAGTCGCTCCTTTCCACCAAGATCAAGGCAATGTTAGTCCTTAGTTGGGTTCCAGACGTGCGTACAAAATTTTGTTATTCAATTTCAAACAATCGCGTCTATTTCTCTCATCCCAGTGAACTAAGTAGCCTACGCCTTTCTTCTTCTTCTTCTTCATTTGGATTTCCGGCAGACTCGACACCTTCCGGTGTATTGCTGCCCTCCGCAGGCCTGGATCCTCACACCCTCATGTGCAGGCCAGTAGTGTAAATAAATTTTAAAACTCTCCTCCCCACCTCTCTAGCACTGGTCTCTGGACCTAACAAAGCTCTCACAGAATAAGTGGTTACACCAACATCCTGCAATTCCTTATATAGCACCCTCCGTTCCTCTCTATACCTCACACAATCCATCAGAACATGTTTGACATCCTCTATCACTCCACACTCTCCACACAGCCCATCCACATGCTTCCCCACCTTCATTAACCCTCCTGCCAGCCCACAATGTCCCATCCTCAGCCTGGTCATAATGACCCCATCCCTCCTCACTGGCCATTCACAGCCTGTATTTTTACTGACCGATTTCTGAATTTTATAAAAATGCCTACCCCTCCCTTCCTGGTCCCAATCCCGCTGCCATATGTGAGTGGTCCCCTCCCTAATAATGCTCCTACATTCCGACACCCCCAGTGAAACCATTACATCAACCCCCTCCCTCCTCAGTGCTGCTTTAGCAGCTGCATCCGCGGCCTCATTCCCTCCCACGCCCACATGAGCCGGCACCCACATGAAACCCACTTCACACCTACGCCTTTCTATAATAGAGCTGAAACGTCTAGTTCCGGAAGTAGAAATACCATTCATTTTTACCACAGACAAATTTTATTATTATCATGTATGAACCGTAAAAGCTAGATTTACCATGAGCTACGGCATTGTCAAACTATGGTATGCTTCCTTGGAAGCAATATATCAGTCGCCGTTTTTTAAAATCGTGTTTTATTTCCGTATAACTGGTGAAATACTACACTACCCACAATCCTAAATCGAGTTCCACCAATCAGAGACGGCGCCGTTACCTTGAAGATGTCCACCACCACCACTCTGAAGTTGCGCGTTGCTTTGGTTGGTTTATTGAAGAAAAGTACAATGTATTATGTAAAAAAATCAAACGCGATAGCTAAGGGTTCTAAAAGCACACACCGTAGTGTGTACCAAAAAGACGGACGGATCCGCACTATGAAAGGGGGCTATATTTATATATAAACAAAGAATGGAGAATAAAAAACACACCAGAGGGGTGTAGCGAGATTAAGGGGATAGCAAGCTAAATTAAGCTTCAACCCTGGGTTTTCTGTATCACAAAGCCAACTCACTCTTAATCAGGATATATTGCCATGGCGGCTAACCTGCTTCAGGGGGGATAATGAGGGAGTCTCTTCGCAGGGCGAGCTTAGTTCCGGAAAATGCTTGAGATACTTTTTATGAATGTCATGTGATTGCTTCAGAAATATTTTAAACATGCTGTATCAAGTTTAAAGTTTAGGAGCTATAGAATGTAGTAGTATAGTTTTCATATTAGAAATAAACTGTATGACAATGTACTGAGAGTATAGATTTATGTGTTACGAGTGGTAAGGTGAATATGGTATTAACTAGCCTAACGAATTTAACCTACGATGAGCATTTATTTATTTTTTTGTTGCAAAAACTCCTTCCTGACTTTGTTGGAGGCAACAGTGTTGCTTTTTGCTCATGCGATGTTCTTATCCATTCTGTCTGTATCAGTGTTTTTTCCCCACAGGAAAGAAATACGTTGCTCTAGTACAGCCCATGCAGCACCGCTATAGACTCGTTGTTGTAGACACCGCCACTTTTATGGGAATGCGCACGTACCTTGATTATTAAAGCCCGTGTTCACTTAGCAAGTTGATAACCACGTTCATAGTACCGGTTAAGCCAGATTGCTGTGTTTAGGCTTTCTGAAGCCAGCTAATGCAAAGAAACCCTGGTTATGTTAAACTTATTTTGTAGTATACCCCCCAGGCCTAAGCCAAAACAAAACAACCCCAAATAACAGGGCAAAATCGAGAACCGAGTGGGGGGAAAAAAACCTCACGCTTACAATATGAGCAAGCGAATAAACAGAGGTACGGAAACAAATGAAAAGTAAAACAGGAAAAGAAAATAATGCTCTCACTCTCAATAAGGGAGAGTGCAGGAGAGAAAAGCAAAGAAAGTAACAAGCAATCTGCCTCAATGAGAACAGAGTGCAAACCAAAGCGAGGGACAGCAACTAAGAGACAAACAATTCCCACTAAGGAGCAACTCTTGCTAAAAAAAAGTCCCTCGTATCTCTTAATAGAATAGAATAACTTTATTTTCTCGTTAAGGAACTTCAGTTGTAGCCCAACAACAAAAGAAAACATAGACAGTGGGGCAGACCCACAACACACAAACAAACTTATCAAATAAAGACATTCAATATAATCATTGCATTGATCAAACTAATTAAGTGAATTAAAGTAAATTAAAGTAATACAGCCATGATTAAAAATAGCCCCCACTGTCCCAAGATGTCCAGTGACATTAAGCAGTCCAACAGTGCGACACATGAATCCACGTCTCTCTCTCAGCAATCTTCACTGCTGTGGGCGTGGTCAGCAACATCTGGTAGGGTCCTCGCCACCTGGGCTGGTGCCAATGTTTCCTGCGCTGGTCTTTCACCACGATACAGTCACCAGGCGCCAAGTCGTGGTGGGTCCTCCCTTTGGTCTGGCAAGGCCGCCTTCACCCGGGAAAATATGTCTTTCAAAATTGTATTAAGTGCCACACAATACGCGGTCATGTCGTCATTTATTCCTTGCAGAGTCAACCTGTTTTGTGGAAAACGAGTATCAATCATTCTCATCGGTCTCCCTGTCAGCACCTCATAGGGAGAAAGACCAGTTAGTCTCTGTGTTTTGCCTCTTATATACGTAAGGGCCAGGGGCAGCACCTGGACCCAAGACAACTGAGTTTCTGCCATCAATTTTGTCATCTTTATTTTCAGGGTTTGATTCGCTCGCTCCACTGCACCCCCACTCACTGGGTGGTAGGCACAGTGTGTTTTAAAATTGATGTGCAGGCTCGTTGTCAAACTTTGTAATACCAGATTTACAAAATGTGGACCATTGTCACTCGCCCCATCTGGGTATTATTTTGCGCATTAAAGCTTTTGCAACGCTCGCCACATCCGCTTTCCTGCATGGAAAACATTCTACCCATTTGTAAAACATGGGTTATTACCACCAGACAATATTTGTAACCCTGACAAGAGGTTAGCTGTATGAAATCCATCATCAGGTGTTCAAAAGGGCTTTGGATGCGCTGAAGCTCGTATCTGCAACCCTCAGCCCACATTGTTAGTAACATATAACACATTTCTTACAGTATTTCTGTGCGAAAACAGAAAATCCTGGACAAAACCAAAATCTATTCACAAGATCCACTATCCCTCCCTTTGACACATGGTCTCTACCTGTATCAATTTCGCGAGGAAAGGAAACATGAAACGAGGAAGTGTTGGACGCCCCGCCGGGTCAATTCAAATGTTGTCAGCAGAGAGAGAGTATGCTGTTAACCATTTTTTTATCACATTGTTCAGCTTCTGTTTGTAAGACAGAGACATTATTAAGTGAAAAAGAATAATGAGAAACATCATGAGACATCATCTGCAGGAGAGGGAGACAGGAGAAGCAGCGGCTGCCTTTGCCGCCGCATCTGCACCAGCGTTCCCATAGGAAATGGGGTCAGAGGTGCTCGTGTGGGCCTGACATTTGCAAATTGCAACAGAGGAGGGGAGTAGCAGCGCTTCTAGCAGGTTTTTTACGAGCATGTGAAGCATAATAGTCTTGCCTGAGGAAGTAAGAAAACCACGGTTACGCCACAGAGTTACAAAATCATGACACACTCCATACGCATACAGAGAATCAGTATAAATTGTGACAGACTTCCCTTCTGCCAGAATACTTGTGAGAGCAAACAGTTCTGTAGCCTTGGCAGACAAATGAGCAGGCAAGCGAGCGCACTCACAAACAGAGTTGGGAGTACAGACAGCATATGCCACTAAAGGTTGGCCATCTGTGAGTGATCTCTATGCGTAATCATCTACAAAAAAGACAAGGTCACAGTTAGGAATCTCTTCATCCAACAGATCGGGTCGTGGTTTGCAAAGCAAATCCACAACCTATGTGCAGACATGTGGCTCGCCATCATCTTCTGTAGGGAGCAGAGTAGTGGGGTTTAAACCGGTACAACACTTTAATGTAACATGCTACATAGTTAACAACACATTCAGTTAGTGTAAGAGGCGTGCTGGTGTGAGATGTGCAGTTCGTGTCTGTGTGATGAGAGAGTGCATGAGGAACATGAACGGTGAGAGGGCACATTGCTACAATATCAGCGCAGGCCAGCGCAGGCCAGCACAGCCTCTGTGGCAGCAGCTACTGCTCGCAGACAGGGGAGTAGTCCCCATGCCACAGCATCTAAGCGCTTTGAGTAGTATCCTACTGGGCATTGCTTGTCAGCATGAGCCTGTGTCAATACAGCTGGCATGAAACCATTCTTCTCTGCTACAAAAAGGTTAAAAGGTTTACTGTGGTCTGGCAGCCTAACACAAGGAGAAATAGAGAGGGCATGTTTCAAGTCAATTAGAGCAGCTTGGCCTTTAGGGGTCCACACAATCTCGTCCCCCATAGCCATGTGGTGGCTATGTATGAGGTCAGATAAAGGTTATGTGATAGTGGCATAATCTATTAGCCACGGGTCTATTAGCCATAATGAGTAGCCAGCCATTCCTAATAAAAACATAATTTGCTGTTTAGTCACTGGTTGAGGTAATTTAAGTATAGAATCAACACGTTCAGAGCTCAGACTACGGCTGTCGGGTGTGATTACATGCCCTTAATACGTAACTGTTTGAGAACATAGTTGCAACTTTTTGCTTAGAAACTTTGTGGCCATTCTCAGATAAGAAAAGAAAGAGCGCCTTTGAATCTATCTCACAAGCATGTTGGCAGGGAGCGCACAGCAATAGATCATCCACATACTGGATAAGAGTGCATCCCTCGGGTGGTATGAAACTCCCTAAGTTTGTACTCAGTTCTGCAGAAAACATAGCTGGCGATTTGCTAAAGCATTTGCTAAATCAACCACAGTAAACCACATGCTATTGTTCGGCACATCTGACAAAATTGTAATCGGGTTCGGTACAACCGGGGCTCGAGCACACACAGCACTGTTTACTATCCTCAGATCTTGCACAAACCACCAAGCTCCCGAAGCTTTTCGAACCCCCAAAATTGGAGTGTTACAGGGTGATGTCGGGCATTGCGCTATTGCTTGCTTTTCCACAAGCTCTCCGTGTGCTGTTGCAATACCTAATTCTGCCTCTTTACTAAGTGGGTACTGGGCTTTATGTGAATGATATGTACTTTTTCAGGTAACTACCAATGGCTTAGCTCCTTTCATGCAGCCAATATCATATCTGCCTGTTGCCCACAATGTTTCAGTTACACTTTGTAACCAAATAGGCTCCTACTTACTCTTTCCACCTCGCTGGTTTAACTTGTGGGGCGAACAGGCCAATGTGGGGGTTTTTTTTTAAATCCGGCGTTGTTAACATTAGTAACGGAGTTCAGTGCAAATTATGTCAATATTTAATTTAAATGTGTACATTATTAAAATGTAGAGCGCATGTCCAAATTAATCAATATTCATACATTGCACACCAGTCACAGCTGAGAATCATTGTTCAAGCTTAAGCTAATCACAATCACCAATACAATAATTACTTCTCATTACACAGCCCTCTATACCTTGACATTTCAGAAGTTCAGGTACTTGACATTTCACAAGAAACATCTCAAAATAAATAATTATTCGGACCATTTTGGATCTATGGGCTCTTAGGCCTGTCTTAGATGTCCTATTTTTAGCGCAAAGTAAGGCTAAAGGTTCGACTGGGCTGAACTTAGTCTCTTTATTAATTATATTACATATTGCATCTTCATATTCCGCAGTTAAAATAACATGGAAAACAACATGACTTAAGACCAGGTTTGTGGTGGTTTTAGTGGTAACGCTTTTTGCTCAAGATAGCAATTGTTACATCTGCCGTTTCCCTCCAGTCCACCTCCATTTAGTTTCCCATTCCTCATGTTTCATGTTGTGTTTCTCTGCTCACCCTGTCTGTCTAGTTCCATGTTTGTGCAAGCTGGGTGTGGTTCCCCGTTTTTTTCCTTGTTTTCTACCCGCAGTCATTAGCCTATCACTCTCCCTCATTTCATACATTCCGCACGCCCTTCAATCATTTTATCAGTACTCTCACATGTTCCGCACTCTATTTAAGCTGCCCAGTTTCATTTGGTCAAAACCAGTGTTCTCACCACAACAGCAATATGGCAAACGTTATCCTGGCCACACCTCATCTTAAGACCAACGCACCCATTTCAGAGTTCAGGTTTTTACATTACATTACATTCAGGTTTTTACATTACATTACATTCATTTAGCAGACGCTTTTATCCAAAGCGACATACAATAAGTGCATACAGAAACGTCATCGAAGTAACTACAGAACAGATAAGACAAAGCACATCCTTCCCATAATGCAGTTATCCCTAGTAATGAACATTGAATGTAGTTCACAGTAAACTAGGTAGATCAGTCCTACTACATTACTATTCTAAATACCATTATAAACTTCAACACACAGTTAAACAAGAAATAAGAGAGGTCCTAGATTAGTGTATCAGTCCAGGTGAAGTCTGAAGAGGTGTGTCTTCAGGCCACGATGGAACGCAGGCAGGGGTTGGAGTAGAACATAGGAGAATGGGAAGTTCGTTCCACCACTGGGGAGCTAGGGTGGAAAAGCTCCGCAGTCGGGATGAGCAAGAGCCGTTGACACGGAGGGGGGAAAGTTCGAGTCGCCCTGCTGTAGACAAGCGAAGTGGTCGAGCAGGAACATAGTTCTGGATTAAGTCTTGTAGGTAGATGGGGCCTGTCCTATTGGCTGTGTAGGCCAGGGTCAGAACTTTGAACCTGATCCTGGCTGCAACTGGCAGCCAGTGGAGTGACCTCAGCAGGGGGGTGACGTGAAAAGTTCAGGAGGTTGAACACAGCCGGGTAGCTGCGTTCTGGATCAGTTGAAGAGGCAGAATGGCGCAGGCTGGTAGGCTTGCGAGCAGGGAGTTGCAGTAGTCCAGGCGTGAGGTGACCATGGTCGGACAAGAAGCTGGGTGGTCAGGTATGGTCGAATCCTCCTGATGTTGTACAGGAGGAACCTGCAGGACCATGCCATCACCCTGATGTGGCCCAGCTGGTCATCCAGAACCACCCCCAGGTTCCTTGCAGAGCGGGAGGCAGCCACCATGGTCCCGTCAATGGTGATGGAGACGTCGTGTAGTGGGGAGGTCTTGTCAAGGTTGAGCTTCAGGTGATGGGTAGCCATCCACTCAGAGAAACCAGATATCCTCTCCTTCACCTGTGGGGTAGAGGGAGGGAAAGAGAGCAAGAGTTGAGTATCATCAGCATAACTATGGTATGAGAAGCCATGTGATTTAATTACTGAACCAAGAGACTTAGTATAAATGGAGAACAGCAGAGGACCCAGTACAGATCCCTGCGGGACTCCTGTAGACAGGGAATGGGGTGCAGAGACAGAACCCTTCCAAGACACTTGGTTGGATCTATCAGTGAGATACGATACAAACTAAGAGAAGGTAGTCCCAGAAATGCCCATCTCAGTGAGTGTGGAGATCAGGAGTTTGTGGTTGACCGTGTCAAACGCCACAGACAGGAAGGGCAAGAGAGATACCGGATGATAGTTCCAGACATCAGAGGGGTCTAAGCTAGGTTTTTTAAGGAGTGGGGTTACACAGGCAGATTTGTTTATTTATACATGCAGAAAAAAATTATAAAATTCCAACAAGTTAGTAAGTTACTGAAATCTTTGAGCCCTTCTCAGTATGACTATTGTTTTACAGAGGTTTCCCTGTCCTGCAGAAAGGGAGAAAGGAAGAAAGTAAGAAAGAAAAGGAAATAAAAAGAAAGGACAACAGCATATGGATGAGAGGAACGAAGAGTAGAAGTTGGGGAAACGAGAGAGGGGGAAAAAGGAATTAATGTAGAAGGATACATTAAATAAATAGAGATAGAAAAACATGTTTGCAGGTGTTTGTGAGTTAATCATGTTGGCAGGTTTGAGAATTCATTAGAAATATTTGTTATGTGCATAAAAAATATTGAAGGGAACCAGTAGCCCTGATAGTTGAGGGAATATTATTCCAGGCTTTAGTATACCGGTAAAAGAAAGAACTCTTGCCGTAGTTATTTGTTAATTGAGAGAGGAGAATATTTAAGTTTGTGACTGCTCGTGTTACCCTGTCTAACCTGCCGGGAGTGTGTCTGGGCATTAAATAATTTTTTATAGGTGGGAGCAAATTATTTTAAATTAGGAAATACATCTTAATAGATCAAGAGATGCACTAGTTGTCAAAGTTTTGTGTTTTTTATAAATTTTTCTGATGGCATAAGTTAAATAGTGGTCTGAAATGATCACTATTTGTATTACACCATTTAAGCAATATTTGTTAGACTGATTGGCAAAGAAGAGATTTGGAGTTGAGCTGCTTGTTTTGCTCACTCTGGTTGGGTTGGTTTTGGTTATTAACTGTTCACTTGCTATGGGCGCAAATTAATTTGATATTTAAACAACATGAGTGCTAGGTGATAAAATGAAGACTGCCTCGGTTTGAAACAAGCAAATACACTTTGTTTGGGTTACCGCCGCTTAGCGCCGGGTGTAAGATAGGGCCCATTGTGTTTAATGAATATATCCTAAATATTTCCCTTCTGCCAGCTTCTGTTCCCCCCTCTTGCTGATGGACTAATTTGCTAGATCCCTACAAAGTGTAGCATTGAAAATTTCCCACGATGTGCTTCTGCATAATGTTTGGCCATTGTTTATGTTCAGTCCTAATTGCAGTTTTGTGTTCTCCAATATGAAGCTTCAAGGCCACATAGACAAGAAAACCTATATACTACATACATTTTGTATACTGCCAGATACTGTCTGATGATTTCGAAGGATTTAGCAAGCTGGATGTCATCAGAAACTTCTGTGCATGTCTAAAATATCAATTGCACACAAAAACAGCAATGGATAGTTTGGTCCAATCAAAAGCATACACTAAAACTGAAATAATGTCAAAAACTATCCTTAATTTCAGTAACTAGTCTTCAAATAACTGGCTGTAGCCTATTTTTAAATTAACATTTAAAATAAATTTTCCCATCCTTGTCAACGATGACCACAGAACTACTTGCAGTGGAATTACCTGCTGCCTCTTGCTCACTGTACACTTCCTTACCTAATTTGTATTTTATTTAGCAAAATAAAGGTTCCATCATTTCATGTTCTCCTGATCTCACTAATAAGGATTGTGTGAACTGAGCTGTGTGGTCATTTGCTGAGTTTTGACTGGCTGACGGACAACAACAAGCACACATGTGCTGTTCTCACGAACATGTGGAAGCCCATTAAATAAAGAGAGAATGTTAAATGCGATCAGGAAAAATTCTGCTATTCAGAAAGCATACCATCATGTATTTGAAAAAAAGCTCATTGAGATGCATAGTTATGTTTGTAATTTAATTTATTGCTTTTGTAAACAAAGGCTTAGCAATTTTATGTTGAAAGATGTATAGAGCACATGCTTTAGGGTACTTTGCGATGGGAGAGCTTTTTCTGGAGATTGTCAAAATAATCTTGGTGGTCAAAAGTATACATGTTCTGTTATTTGTAGCTTGTTTTTTGCATTGAAAAGGTTTTGTTAAGATTTAATTTACTATATGCATATACAAAGAAATGTTGTATAATCTTATCATTATCAAGGCAGTAAAGGACTTTAATAGGTTATGAACAGTAGGTGGTGATGGAAGTAGGACGTATGCATGTTAGCAGTGGGAGGAAAGAGCACAATGATGATTCATGATATTCATTTAAAAGCACAAACACTTAAATACAATTAAGAAAACATTTAATTTTCAAATTAATGTTGGAATATGAGAAAGTGTCAAAACCAAGTGATAAAGTATCAACCTATAAAAGCAAGAAGAAGATGATGATAATGATGAAGACGAAGAAGAATAAACTTTAAACAATTTGATCATGGGATCACTCTCAATGGCCAGTACCCTATCCCTCTCTCAATTTGTTGAAATGTGAACCATGACCAAATATAAGCGCGGTTGTCTTCTTTTTCACATTACATGCTGAGCTGTATTTTTATTTTACACAAGATGACAAACTTAGTTTGCATTTCACATATGCTACATTTATACAAGTGATTGAACTGAAGAAAACCAGGGAACATTGCTCAAGAGAAAAACAGCAAGTCTTCCATCTGCAACTGAACTTGCAGTCTCTTTGAAGCAGATATATTTCCGTTCCAACCACCACCCTCAGTTCATGTGTTTGGTGCGGTGTGGAGCTCTCAGGTTGAGCCCCCACGGAGATCCCTGTACTCCTTTAGGTGCTGTAAGGTGGTGGGGTCAGCATCCACTAGACCAGCTGACAAGATGGTGGCCAAAAATTGTAGGTCCTTTCCCCCCATGTCCCTCTGAAAGGTCATCAGAAATGATACAGGCAAATCAGACATTTTAAGGTCCAATGTGTGATGCGTTTTGAATGGTTGGGTAAGGATTACATTTTTGCAGTGTGGATTTGCATCTATATCAATTCAATGAGGTGCTTAGTTGCTGTTCTGTAATGAATGCAAAATGTAGCAATCAAAACTGTACCATGAGCTGGCACGACCCATGAAACCTTTTACCTGGCAAAAGTGAATCCAAAGATAGAAAGGGACCAGGGCCCCATTTCCCAAAAGCATCTTAGAATTAAGATCATTTTAGGGTGTTTTGTGTTTGTGCTTTATTCATTTTATGATTAAAATGATTCAAATTTACTGACGTTACATAAAACACAAAATTAAAATAGGGGACAGATAAAAACCAAATGACAAAAAACAATGAAACTAAGATAAAAATAAAATAGCCTAAGATGATCTTTGTCTAAGATCATTGTGGGAAACGGGGCCCAGAAAGTTCTAGTTAGATGTTTGTCATGTGTAGCACATTGTTTTACTTATAATCAATAGCGTTTTCGGTATGGAGCAGTCCATGCCAGCTGAACCAAAGCTGTTTTTTTTTCATATTAACTTAAGTGCACTCAGAATTTTACATTGGCCACAGCCTTGATAAATGTGTAATTTGTGAGCATCCAGAATCATAATCATGCTTTGTAATCTGGTGAGATACATTTATATGCTGTAGATTATGCTCTCCAGGACCAGGGTTGCAGACCCCTGCCCTACATAATGGCAAATATGGTAATCTGAGCCTGGTGCAATGATGGTTAGTATACAGTCCAAAGATATTTTAGGGCTGGTCATAAACCAGTGTTTGGGTGGTGCTATATCTACTCAGCATATGGCTGGTTTTTTAAGGCAAAGTTTGTTTACGTTTAACCAAGTCATTTTTTGAGGGAAAGTTCAGATTTCTCCGTTTATTTTTTGCTGTGTAATGATCACATATATGGAGGACCAGAAATGCCAAAATTAGGAATTTATTTATTTTTGACTCGGCTCAGTGTCGCCACAGAACTGTAAATTAAGGCACGATTCTGGGCATTTGTCCGGTTTGTACATCCAAAAACAACACAACAAAAAACCGTATTGACACCATAATTAAACTACCCGAGATGAGCGGGTGAGCGAGCTCGTGGAACAAAACTGTCAGAGTTGCTCAAAGCCACGTTATGTTTATACCAAATATCGAAAGGATTTAACGCAAAGGTAAATGCACACACACGATACACAAGCATATTCGTCATTTGTGGAAACGGGACAATCATATACTTTGATTAGATGTTTAAAAATATGCTCGCAAATATGAATCATAGGGCATGAAAGATGTGTTTTTTCCGTATGGCTATTGACAGCACCAGTTAGCATGTAACTACACGCCAAATGTTTGTCACCGCTGGATTGCATCTGCACTTTTAACGCATTGTTATAGCCTACCTACTATTATATCTGTTCTGCTCATTGAAACGCACCTGTGTCCATTATTGCTGCAATCTCCAACAAACTGTTTGTTACTGACAGTTATGAAGTCTGGATAGTCACTTTATGCAAAGTTAGATTTGATAGCTGCGCTAACGTAGCCTAGCCTGCATGCAGCCATTTGTGTATCATCGAAGCCAAGCAGAAACTGCAAGGTAAGTACAATCGATCTGACACTGAAGAAATAATAAATAAATACAGAAATAAATGAACAATTATTGTGCTTATTATGGTTAATTTTATTATTTTTGTGTTCTATTAATATTTATTTCTCATAAACTTATTTTCATTTATTTAATTCTTTCACTATTAATAATTACTTTTTAAACCTATCTAAATTATCATTTCTTTTCCTCAATACAAATCCACTACCATTCATAATATTATCAAAAAACCCATTCCCTATATCAATTTCTCTAACTTTAATCATATATTCCAATAAAAAATACCCCAATCATACACATTAAATAACACCCCACACAAAAAACCACCTCTTCAACTACACCCCATCCACCCCACACCTAATCCACATACCTCCAAACTACCAACCAAACACCCCCCCTAAACATTTACCTACCATCAAATACCATCACAATCTTAATATATATAAAATACATACAACCCCCCCCACTCCCACCCAAAATCTAATATATTACCTACTCTAAACAATTAAATATAATCTACCCCAAACCATACTCCCCCCTTATCCCACCATCTCTTTAATTTTAACTACCCCAACAACCAACATCACCCCCCCAACCACCTCACACCACTCATACTCCCCATCAACACCCACCCCCCATCCCCCCCACCCCACCCCCCCCCCAAAAATTAAATCACCTAAACCACACCAACTAAAAAAATCACTTATCACTCAATAATGTATATATACATAATATACAAGATAAATATAAATAAGAAATAAAAGATCAACAGTGCATATAAGAAAACAATAAATCTCTATAAATACTACTACTTCTAGTAATCACTATTCATAACAAGGATAAATATAACTAATCTAACTTCTATAAGTGTATACTATATACCCTTCAAATTGTTTGAGATAATTTTATAAATTATAAGAGACCCATCCCCTAAACCCTGTCATATTAAAATATAAAATTTATATATATTCTATATTCTATAAAAACCTATTAATTAAGAAATCTCTCTTAGATTTAAGCTAAGTTTAGATATTAATATATGTTCTAAATTTTTATAAATTAGCAATACATAATATATTTCGCATATAGGTTTTATACCAATTTTGTTCTCTTCACTCTTAGAAAAGTCTTTCAAAACAACATATATACTACTCTTCTTAAGAGTAAATCTAAACTCTTTCTCTTAATCGAAAATTCAGAACACTTTGTGTTAATTCCATTGATATCTCGATTTTCATATTCTACTAATGACCTCTATCCACTTAATTTCCTCGATAAAGATACAATTCGTGTTCTTATTTTTAACATTATGCTTCAGGTAGATTAAAAACATCTAAGCAACCTAACTACTCTCTGACGCTATCTCTAAGAAAATATACACCTGTATTAATAAAATATAATGTCGCTTCATAGTTACTATTTCAAAACCTCTTGCTTGTTATCCTTTTAACACTTATCATATATATAATCACTCACAGCGATGTATGTATCACTCATCTAACATATTTTCTCTACTTGTATAATTTACACTTCGAACTTCTTAGATATCTGTGATAGTATTATAAATATTTACTCAAGATGCGACTAATTATTCCCTCCTGTTTTATGTGTGTTTCTTCTTCATAGTTCAGTATAAATTGTTATTAATTCATATTATCCTGCTAAAAGTACATATAAATTACTATCAAACCAACACATTAAAAAGTATATTAAAATAAACTGAAGTCTTATTATATTACAAAAAGATTATAATGCTTGTAATTAATGTATGATATATTATGATTTCTAAATATTTTCTTATTTCTAGCAGCTTTGATTGAATACTAATATCTGATAGTAAAGTGATAACAGAGACTCACAATTTCTCCTCAAAATATGTTATAAAATGATTAAAATGTATAAGTCTAATAAAAATCTCACAATATAATCTCTCAATAGTTTATAATCAAACAAATATCTTTAAATATAAAATATTTCTATATCTTTTACGTAATTATTACGTGTGATTTGTCTGTTTCTACTCTAAATTAATAATGGATATTTATTTATAGTAATTAAATTTAAATAATAAGAAGATTATAATTAATATAATCTACTTTCTAATCGAAATCTTCTCTAATATGTCAACATAAAAATCTTATGTCATATATGAGCGGACTACAGATGTAATGTAAGTTTATCTTTTTTTTATAAATAGTTATTGAAATGCAGGCAATGATGATGAGGAGGACAGTAATTATCTGTTCGAAGGGCAGAAAAAAAAGAAAGATACAGAACTACACTAAGATATAACACTTCAATGTATGTTAAAACAACACCATGAAACAAGACCACAACAACCATTCTCCAAACACTCACCCCTAATATGAACAGCATTGAATTGTCTGGTCTTGTCGTCTTTTATGGCATGTCTCTTCCTTTAGTGAGTACTTACATCTACAGCAGAAGCTACACTCTCATGTGACATGCCCAGAGAGAACCTGGTGGACTGGTTCTACAGCCTCACCTATTTCTAGACAACAATGCTGAAATTATGTAATGACTACTAAAAGACACGTAAATACGCAGATGGAAATTTCCTAACCTAGTCAGCATACACCAACTTAAATTTTCCTGGACCTAAATATAGAACCTTGATGATACAAAACCTCTGAGTTGCATAGGCCTCTAATCAGTCAATTGAATGAGGTATGAAAACGGCCATAAGTATCATATGCCCAACACAATATAAAATTCTTAGAATTACTGGTGGTGAGTATTAAACATTTCCATTGAGACAAACCTGGAAATATTATCAAAATTAAACAAATGGGCAAGTATTTTCACTGTGATTAAATAATTCACTGTGGAAAGTTTTATATATACTATTTCAGTGTTTCTTATAGAAGAAGGGTCAAACAATTATTGGCATCCCTGTACTTAACTTTGTGAACCCTCCCTTTGCCAAGATAACAGCACTGAGTCTTCTGTAATATTTGATTAGGTTGGAGAACACATAGCAATGGATTTGAGTCCATTCCTCCATATAGAATCTCTCCAGATCCTTTAGAATCCTTTGTCCTCACTTGTGGACTCTCCTTGTCAACTCACCCCACAGGTTTTCAATGGGGTTCAGGTCAGGGGACTGGTATGGCCATTGCAAAACCTTGATTCTGTCAGTGAACCATTTTTGTGTAGATTTTGAGGTATGCTTTGGCTCATTGTCCTGCTGGAAGATCCAAACACGACCCACATTTAGCCTTCTGGCAGACGCAGCCAGATTTTGATCTCCTGGTAATTGATGGAGTCCATGATGCCATGTATGCTAACAAGGTTCCCAGGGCCTTTGGAGGACAAACAACCCCACAACATCACAGATCCACTACCATACTTTACAGTGGGGGATAAGGCTCTTTTCTGAATAGCTATGCCTCTTATTACACTAAACCCACCTTTGGTATTTATTGTGATAAAACGAAATGTTTTCCCTTAATGTCTTGTCTGACCATAGCACCTGGTTCCAATCTAAATTCCAGTGATATTTAGCAAACTCCAGGCACATATGTTTGTGGTATGATGACAGCAGAGGCTTTCTTCTGGCAAGCCATCTAAATAGGCCAAAAATTCTTGACTGGCCAAGTCTGTCACCTCTCCTCAATCCAATTGAACAAGCATTTCACATGCTGAAGACAAGACTGAAGGCAAAACACCCCAGAAACAGATCCTACAGTCTATGGATCGCATACATTGAATGCAAAGGATTTGCAACCAGTACTAAAAATAACGGCTTTATTTCAGATTATGTTAATTTATCCCATTACTTTTGGGGGGACTTTGTATAAAAAGGGCTGTAATTCCTACACGGACCACCCAATATGGATGTACATACCCTCATATTCATTGTTTTATTTGAAATCGATTGTGGTGTAGTACTGAGCCAAAACAAAAAATGTGTGTCACTGTCCCAATACTGTTGCACTTAACTATATATACTGCATATACTGCATATACAGTATATTAAAAAAACATCAATTTGATATCCTTATTACAGTTGGTTTGATTAACATGTGTCCTTTACCCTTGACTAACAATTAAAAGTAATTATTTTCTTCATAAAGACAGCTTGGTGAGTTCAGCAATCAATGAAAACGAACTTGCCAAACAAGCTCTAATCTGTGCTCTGGCAGTGATGCCTTGGTGTGTTGCAATAAGTTATTTAATTAAGTTATTTAATTAAGTCATGTTAGTGCTTGTATGGAATACCTTTTTCTGAAATATGCTGAATATTGTTTGTCAAAGGGCGGGTCTAACTTATTTACATATCATGTTACCAGCTGCTTCAGTATTTACTGCTATTTGCTGAGCCACCAGATTGTTGTTATTAATCTGTCTCCTTTCTTTTGAATTAGGGAGAGCCCATTTTGATAGCCACTGCTCTCAGTTCTATAACCCTGACATTGCTTTATTGAGGAGATGATGAGATTGAGAGTGATGAGATTAACTGTACACTTATTGATTATAAATGGCCTTCTTGGTAATATTGCATTGTTGTACTCCTGAGAATAACACTGATGTGCTCCACCTCTTTAAGTTGCTCTGCAAAGTTATGGGTCTGTAATGTAGTGATAATGCTTAGTATTGTTGTTGGTGTGCAGTTGTAATATGTTAAGGCATTGCTTTAATACATATTATTTATTGTGACTCTTCAAGAGCTCACATACAGTAACCTAAGTTAACCTTATAAATAACCTGATAATAAACCTTTGCTCTCTATGATTCTCAGGCACACCTAATCTATATGGTCAACTGCTGAAACTCCAGTATTAAATACCCAGAGGTCTCGGTCTTCCAATACAATAGTAATGTAACCAAGAATTGTGTATGCTGAAAACAATACAGTATACACAATTCTTAAAATTGGTATATGTTTACACTAAAAGTTAGAAGTACACCACCGTCCATTTTGCAAGAGCCTTCAGAGCGTGGGCAGTGAAATTGTTGGGAATTTTATCTTTATTTCCTGTTAAAAGATAACCCGTTATCTCCCAGGAGGAAGAACTGTGAAAATGGATAAACCCTTTACAACCTTCTGAAATAAAAAATAAAAAAGTAGAACAAAGAAAAACGGTGCATAATTTACATGGTTTAAAATGCATGATTTACATGGTTTGTGGATTTCATGGTTAATTATGGTTAATGTAAATTAATGACAGCAAACAAGTGAACTTATAAGGTATATTAACAGTGAAATATATTTAGGGGTCAGCTCTAACCTACGTGTGTGTCTGTGTATAGATGCTTCCTCAACTAACAAACAACTAAGGCACTTTTCAGGAGGCAGCGGCACAAAACTGGTCTTAAACAGGGCCGTGAATAGAGAGGACTTACCTCGGCGTCTCCTATATGGGGCCGGGCCAACTCGGTCTCCTCTGCCTTGACGGAGGACGCCCGCTTCAGTGTGTCCTTGGTTCAATGTTTATTATTTGCAATATTTACACGGTGTCGTACCAAAGGGGAATAAGACGAATAAACAAGCAAACCAATAAACAAAAGATGAATGGGGCCAGAAAACCTCCACTATCTAGTTGGTATATTCTCAAAAATGGTTTTACAGCTCACTGGATAAAATTCAATGTGCCAAAAACTCTATAACACCACACCAAAAGTAAATTTTGCTGCCACTGTCTTGCCATTCTCAAACCGACCAACCTTTTTTTTGATTTGTCACTCCTACATATAATAGGGATGCTGTGAATGACATTAGGATTGTCTAAATCCTAGCACTACCGATATTAATACGTAGCCTATTCAATATTATTATAGTGATATAAGGTTGGGCCAGGGGAAGAGGACTTTGTTGGATTATTTTTGTACATAAACATGTTGATATACTGTACTATGTGTCAGTAATAGGACAACATGGTTTTATTATTAATAATAAAATGCAGTATTAATAACATTACAAATATTACTACCACAGCCAGAGGTATATTAACTTCCAAACTAGTTGGATCTGGTAGTAATATTTTGCATCCTTATTTATAATAAGTTCATATAACATTCTTAATAATATGACAGATATGACTACCACATATATCAAACTAGCCTGATATTATAGTTGAGTGCTTACAGTGGTTGTATGCTGGCAATCACTGTTATCCTGATGTTAAATTTGTTACGGTATAAAATCTAACGTAGTGATTCCTAACCTATGGGCCGTGGCCTGCTAATAGGCTGCGAGGGCAATGTAGGCGGGCCACCAAATAAATCCCAAAAAAGTTGATATTAATTCATAAAAACTGGAAAACTTTTAAAATAAATTGTATAGAATACAATTTTGTCTGTTTCCCAAAATGTTTAAAAATATATTTTACAGGTACTGGGTCATCAAGTGAGACCCCAGAAATCAAGAAAGGAAGCAGGAAGAAAACATGAATATGAATATTTTATAGTGGTGCATGTGAATAGTTATTCACATGGGCCACGAATGGAAGGTTCAGAACAGCTAGCGTTATCATTGTGTTTAGTAAAATGTTCATTATGTCTTTTTCAGTAATCTGTCTGTGTTTTGTATGTTATTATTAAATAAGTGTTTTTTTGTTTCACACCATAATTTGCTTTGAAAATTAAAAACTGACACAAAATCCAGGTATTGGTGGTGTCCTAGTGCCCCATGATTCGAGGAAACCCTTGAACTAGATAACTCTAAAGGGTGGAGTCATATTTAACAATGAATATCACTCCCAATACCAACACCGCCATCTATTGTATGTCTGGAGTAAAATATGCTGCAATACTTCAAGTGATTGCTAATTTTTAGGGTCCTCAGTATCGTTTGTGTGGTTCCAATTGGGATATTATTCACCATTCCCTATTAGGGGATGAGATATAGGCATATAAGTCATTTTCCTATCAGAAATATTTTGTAGAAGAAGTAGCGATTAAACTATGTATTGTTGTATATAGTTTATCATATAATTTACGTGTTATATTTTATATTTTCAAATCCACACACAAACATTAACACAGCAAGTATTACATCAATCCCTTTCCGAAAATAATTCTTATTTTTGGACAATTGCTATTCTCAAATCGTGCCATAGAGGTCCACATGTGGCATGGGCATGTCTCAGTGAAAGTATATGCCAAAGAAGAGTTTAGATTATATACAGTCAAAAACTGAACACCTTAGTATTCTTATTTTTTAGAAATGCATGCTGGGTAATAGGCTAATTTAACTTATTCTAACTCACAAATTTGCAACTACTTTTACCCCATGTCTTCTTGTTGGCACCCCTTCTCTTTGCAGGGCAAAGTATATTGGTGTTTCAAAGCCCGATGATACTTTTCAATCAACTATTAGATACCACCACAATCAAGTTTTTTAAAAATGTTACTTAAACAGTGTAGACTAGTAGGTCTAACCTGAAAACCTAGTTATATGTCAATGATATTGATAATATTTTTACATGTATTTTTGGTTCATCCACAACTGTACAAATGTGATATAAAGCTTGATTAATTTGGAGTTCAACCAAACTGCTGGTTTTAAGGGAAAGCTCACTTTCTAGGTTTTAAAAAAACATTATTTCAGTTACGATCTCACGTAGGGCGATAGACAGGCTAGAGCCATGCCTGGTTGAACACATGCATATTTCCCGATTAGGCTATTCTTTGAAAAAAAAATGTTTAATCTCGTTTTCAGTTGGATCTATTTCCTATGACTCATCAAACCTGAGACCACTGAGCTCAAAGTAGCCTACAAGCACAATATAAAATCTGATGCTTATTTTAATAGTTGTGAATGCTATAAAATTCAAATGTTCATATGAGCAGCCACTGAAAACAGAAAATCACTGTACATGCTGCTTTGAGGTTACCTGAAAAACCCTGAATTCCCCTATACCAGGGAATGCCCCTATACCAGGGAATGCCCCTATGCCAGGGAATGCCCCTATACCTGCCATTATAAAGCTGGCTGGTCATCAAAAACTTCTGAAAGTATTTAAAATTTTATTAATTGCATGTGAAAACTGTCTGGTTCAACGAAAAACATCTGGAATAGTATTTTTTTAAACCCAGAAAAATCCCTTTAAATCATACAGTACAATTATCATGCAGAAATAATATAATATACCACAAAAGGGCATGATAATGCCACAGAGATATCATACTTGCTAGTGGCATGCCAATTAATTTTTTACATAATATGACCTTTAGAGGGTAAATGTGTCCCATTAAATTGTGTCTAAAAAGTGTCTAATAACCATAAGAAATTGGGTGGGAAGCCTATTGTTCTTGCCAGTTTTATTTACTTTTTTTAAATTTAAAAACAAAACTCTACATTGCCAGTTGCGTTGATGGAAATTAAATTTGGCACAGAGATTGTCCAGGTTCTGAACCTGCGCATGGAATGATTGCTCTGTGGCCATGCCCAACATGGCAGAAAAACATACTTTTCGAGTAAGACTTTTTATGAAACACATCCCTTGGGGAAAACTTTGCAATAGGATAGCACGATGTCAGGATCATTCTATATGAAGTGTACTGATGGAATAAGGGAATTTTTTTGTCATCCTCCTACCATACAGTAATTCACAGGACCTTCGGTCTGCATGCATGTGTTGCCTACTTGAAATGCAAAAAAATATTAACGTATCTCAAATAATCTTCACCAAAAAGCTCAAAAGTTTTTTATGCCTTGCTTGTACACACACAGCTCCTACAGGATGTCATAAAAGATCTTGAAAAATGTTGTGCTGGCAGTAAACCTAATGGGCTACAAAACTGAGAAGGAATGATCTGTGGCGCATAAGGTATGGTGGCCACGCCCACTAACATTCACCATAATGAATTCTACTAAGCTTTTGTCAGATCATGTTTTATTCCATCATTTTAAGTTTAACATACAGTAGGCTATCTACTAGATAATGTGGATAAAAACTCTTCCCATTTCTTAAGATCTTCATCAATATAGCCTTGGCCTTCATACAGTACAATTTATGTTACTATGAAGCTTTATTAATAAGATGTGCAACAACAGTAATAACTTGTTATACCATAACATCTTTTGCAATTACAATGTAATAAAACTATTCCAGGAAAATGCACCCCACACCATTACAGAACCATCAGAGCCTGTCACTTTTGTAATATTGTTGTGTACACATTTATTTTTCTACTACCTGTTGCTAAAAGTTTATATAACTAATTATCAATTAACTGTACTGAAAATGAGCACTGGATAATTATATTTTGTAGCATTTCAGCTGTCAATTGCTTGTATTCAGCCATTGCGTTCACCACAAATGAAAACATTGACTACAAACAAACTAAACACTGACTTCCTGATTAGTGAGCCTGCTAACTTAGGATCTAAGCCTTTGGTGGGGGACAGTGTATAATACAAACTTGACAAACTTAAATTAATCATGCTGAACCTCTCGTTTGTTTAAGAATCCTGAAAAAAATGTTGTTGTTATATTCAATACAGTTAGAAAACGCATTTTATAGAAAGATTATCTACATTACACATGGTAAAAATATATTAACAAAACATCTACAGTAAAATATTTTTAACAATGTATATTTTAACCAGGTAGGTCGACTGTGAACATAATTCTCAATGGCATTGATACCCTGGGGAATCAAAGTAGGTAGGGAGATGATTTGGTGTTGGTAGTTTAAACTACTGTTTAAAAAAGGGCTGTGGGGTCTTTGTGACTCCAGTGAGGCAGGACCTCATCTCATCTGAAGAACAACTTAAGCACAGTGCTAGGGGCTGTAAACATTTCTTCTATTTGGGTTAGATGGAACAATGCATCTCTTCCACCTGGAATTTAGTTTCATGAGGAGTTCCCCTATCCAAGTATTAACTGAGCTCATACATGCTTAGCTTCAGCAGTTTGACATGAGAAGAGCACAGGGTGTTATGGCTGACAACAAGTGGTATTGCATGTTAAACATATTCAGTAATGCTATAAAAAATTCTAAAAGTACTGCTGTTTTCTAACATGGGGATATGCTATCAATACAGTTTTCTTAGAGAGAGATGGTGAACACAATTTTTCTGCTAATAACCATTGGTTCAAGGATGTGCATCCAAGTTAACATAAACATTTAGAGTGTCATTCATAAAGCTTGCAGATTGGTAAACTAATACATGAAGGTAGAGTGATTATTACTGTCAGTCCTTATTGCATATTACTTAATTGTTAGCGCAACACACAAAGGGTAATTTCCAAATTTTCTACATGTACATAAAATAAAGAGTACAACTTATGTTACTTGAAATTACATTACATTTACATTACAATGTTGCACTACTAGTAAATATTCAGTGCACAACAAAATATTCACCATAAAAAAAACTAAAGAATGAATGTTAAGATACTATAATGTTCTAATGAAAATACGATAAAAAGATGGAAGCCCCTATCACCAAATAACTATTGACTGTGACATGTCTGAGTTACCTCTTTAATCTATAAAGGTGTTTGTATTGTGCCAGAGGGGCATAAGGCCTACATCCTTGAATACATACAATGTATGCCTTTTCTTTCTTGAATTTCATATAGTAACCTTTTGACCACTTAGAAGAAGAAGTAATGCTCTGAATGTATGCTCTGTACCACATTTAAACCAGGGTGGCACACATTGAGGTACTTTTAGGCCTTTGGCCATTTTTCTGTGCACTAAAATGCTGTCATGACCCCAACACACAGTCTCAGAGCTTCCCTCCTACATTAAGTGGACATAGTGTTGTTAACAACCTCAACACCCCGTCTCTTCTTTTTCCAGAATACGTAGAGAGCCACCAGGGGGACACACCCCATGGAGGATGCCAGGAGAAGGCCGATGAAGGCCTGTGCAAATGCAGGGTATGGCGTCGTCACTGATTGGCCCTAACGGATAGGAAAGGAATAGATATTCAAGGTTAAAAATAAGCTATGGTAAGTTTTTCAAGGTAAAGCTATTAACTTGTGTTTCAAGCTAAACCTATTAACCTCTGGATTTCAAGCTAAAATGCAAATTGTGGTTTTCAGCAACAATAATGTGACAACATATGTACAAAGATCAGTCTGACACACTAAGTCCTCAGCCACTTTTCACTGAAGATATATTTGTGCAGGTATTAAATTATATTTTAATCTGTGAAGTGCCTCAGAACATTTCCTGAAGATGCTGTTATACATGTGTTTTATTGCTACATCTATTTTGTATTGTCCTGTGAGATATAAATATTTCGAAGAAACAAATAGCAAAGTTATGTAGTTAGTTATGTAGAGGGGGCATTACCAGTTCTTTGTCCCAGGCTTGGTAAGTGGGCGTGCCTCCCATTATGTAGTTGACAATGTAGAACATGAATAGTCCAATCAGCAGCACAGGACTAACAACTGCCCACATGATCTTAAAGTACCAATTAGGTCGATGACCCAGCATGTCCTCAATGTCCTTCTCAAACCTAAGACATAGATATTAGTGAAATATTCTTGTATGACATTGAAGGCCAAAGAGCTGTGCAATTAGCTGTGTGGGTATGACCACGCAGCTTATTGAAGAACATTTTGAAGGACTATTGAATCTATGACTGTCCAGAGTTGACTGCCTAAAACAGGAGTAGGCAATTCCATTCCTGCAGGTGTGTATGCAGATTTTTGTTATCAACAATTACATTGGCCAAATGAGCTAATTATCTGAATACACTTATGCTGGTTTAACCATAGATTAGATCACCATAAGATGTTAGGACACAGCTTTAGAACACAAACTTCAATGCCCCTATACCAGCCATTATAAAGCTGGCTGGTCATCAGTAACTTCTAAAAGTATTTAAAATGTTCTTCGTTGCACATGAAAACTGTCTGGTACAACAAAAAACATACACAGAAACTGAAATAATACTTTTTTAAACCCAGAAAGTGAACGATCCCTTTAAATCATGCAGTACATTTATCCCACAGAAATAATAGAATATACCACAAGAGGGCATGATAATCCTACTTCCAGTGGCATGCCTATACATTTTTAACATAATATGACCTTTAGAGGGTAAACATGTTCAATTACAAGCGTCTGGAAAAGTGTCTAATGGCCGTAAAAGATTGGGTGGGAAGCCTACTGGTATTGCCAGTTTTATTTATTTATTTAATGTTTTTTACAAGCCTGTTGGGCTGACCGGAATGCAATTTGGCACACATGTCCAGGTTCTGAACCTGCACATGGAATTATTGCTCTGTGGCCATGCACAATATGGAAGAAACACACCCTTTTCGAGTACAACATTTGATGAGACAAAATTTTCTTGGGGTAAATTTTGCAATGGGATAGCACTATGTCAGGATCATTCTATATGAAGGCTACTGATGGAATAAGGGATTTTTTTACTCCTACCATACAGTAAATCACAGGACTTTCGGTCTGCAACACATGCATGCAGCCTGTGAATTACTGTATGGTAGGACGATGACAAAAAATACAAAATTACATTATTCCATCAGTAGCCTAATAAATAACTACTTGAAATGTAGAAAATTTGAAGGTGTCTCAAATAGTTTGGTGGCCACACCCTAAATGTTCACCATAAACCTCCAAAATTTTTATGCAGTGCATGTACACACAAAAAAATCTTGAAAAACCTACAAAACTGTGGAGAAATGGCGTGTAATGTGTGGTGTTACTAGGTTTTGTCGATTCTGCTTGATCCGATTCTCATATAACCTACAAACTTTACAAAGAGGTTGAAACTATCACCCCCTACATCAAACTTGCCAGATCACCTGACCCGTCAGTTATATTGCAAATGTAAAATACATGTTATTTACAGTAATTTCTCATGATCTGATGTTCGGGTTTAAAAAAAGGTTAAAATTGTTATCTCATAATAGATCAATATAAAATATGTCCGGTTACATGGGCATGTTGCATTCAGTGATATATGCTAACAACGCAGAATTCCATTTCTCTGAGCCTTGCATGTAGGAACCTGCACATTTGTCAAACTTGGTGGTTTTTTATTTTTTATTATTATTATTTTTGCGTGGGTCTTGGAAGCATAATTGGGGAGGCCTGCAGTACTAGTTTTCAAATTACATTACAAATGAAGTTAAATCAGTATTATTCCATCATTTTAAGTTTAATATACATCAGGCTATCTATTACCCAGTGTGGTTAGAAACTCTATCCTTCTTTCCGCACCATTATGAAGTGTATTCTTAACCGGCCTCATCTTCATCCATAATGTATAATACATGTTATTTCAATTTACAGTCCTTTCTCATGATCTGATACTTACGGAAGCCCTGAAGCGCAAGGTGAAATCTTTTTTTTTTAAGAGCTATAAGAGTCGTTATTTCGAGATAGTAAGTCGTTATTTCGAGATAGTAAGTCGTTAATACGAGTTATTATCTCGTTAATACGAGATAGTAAGTCGTTATTTCGAGATAGTAAGTCGTTAATACGAGTTATTATCTCGTTAATACGAGATAGTAAGTCGTTATTTCGAGATAGTAAGTCGTTAATACGAGTTATTATCTCGTTAATTCGAGATAGTAAGACGTTTATATGAGTTATTACGTCGTTTGTTCGAGATATTATCGCGTTTATACGGCTCGTTTATACAAGTTATTAACGCGTCTGTAAGGCACGTTTTTACGAGATATGAACTCTGATTTCAATGTGTATTTTGAGTGCAATTAAAGCTGTTTTTGAGTCCTTGCGTGCTTCATTTTGACATGGGGGGACGAGGGGCTGTATATTATTTTCATATTTGTAACACTTAAAATATAGGCTAATGTTACTGAAAACACATGTGTTAACTCTAGCTACATTGTGTATTGAACAAATGATGCATCTATCAGGTTTAGAGATAATTAGCTGCCAACCGGTGGTGTTTATTAGGCTGTTTTATTTGAGATTAAATGCATAAACTGATATTTCATACTGCATTTCGTTGTTCTTGTACCTGTACATGGATAATGACAATAAAGTTGAATCTAATCTAATCTAATCTAATATTTTACAGTGCAATTGTAATAGAAGAGATGTTCTCATTCTCATCAGGAGAGGGCAGTATGGTCACGCAAATCATTGATTCGTTTCTTTCTAGGTGCGGGGATTTTGAAGACAAAATGTGAGACAATAAAATAAATAAATAAGAAATGAAATAAATCAATATATATATTAATTATTTTACACATCCGCCATATTATGCTGTCAAGATCAGCGTATTTGGTAGTGTATTGACAGATGCAGAGCTCACCTGATAAAACTCGCTTAGGGAACTCTCAACTAATTTTCGTAAAATTTGACTTGTTATAAACGTGAGAAATATCTGCATAACACAGATTACCTTATTTCTAAATTCCCCAGAACAGCTATCCTATTTGTAAAATGCCCTTTTAACTAGGCTAGCCTACAGGAGTTGTCAACATGTAGTAACTGGCGCTGTAATAATGATCGATAACTGTGAGCAGTTATGGCTCCAAACTTTAACAATATTGTTAATTTTTATTGCATTATGCTATAGCCTAGGCTACGGCCTGTCGTAGTGCATAGTTACATGTCTATGACTTGGGTATATCATACGCACATCTAATTATATACGCCGAATCACACTACATTCTCGGTGAAGCTGATCTCCTGAATGAGGAAGCTATTTTTCCCCTGCTACGAGTAGCTAGGCTAACCCCCGTAAAATTGCATACGTAGGCTACGAGTTGTTAAGAAAAGCGAAGGTATCTAAACGTGTGAAGGTATCTAAGTGGAATACTCATTTTGTAATTATAGCTGGGCTATTTCTGCAGAATGCGATGTCCTGGAATATGAGTTTGGGTTCATTATTACCCCGTCAATTACGCTTACCCTATACCACGGTGGCTCGTTATCTGAAATTTTTAATTAATTCATGCCTACTGTACGCCAACAAGCAATTACTACATGTTGACAACTCCTGTAGGCTAGGAAATATGTATTTCTATTTAATTTCTTATTTATTCATTTTATTGTGTCACATTTGGTCTTCCAAAATCCCCGCACCCAGAAAGAAACTAATCAATGATTCGCGTGAGCATACTGCCCTCTCCTGACGAGAATGAGAACATCTCTTCTATTACAATTGCACTGTAAAATATCAGTTTATGCATTTAATCTCAAATAAAACAGCCTAATAAACACCATCGGTTGGCAGCTAATTATCTCTAAACCTGATAGATGCATCATTTGTTCAATACACAATGTAGCTAGAGTTAACACATGTGTTTTCAGTAACATTAGCCTATATTTTAAGTGTTACAAATATGAAAATAATATACAGCCCCTCGTCCCCCCATGTCAAAATGAAGCACGTAAGGACTCAAAAACAGCTTTAATTGCACTCAAAATACACATTGAAATCAGAGTTCATATCTCGTAAAAACGTGCCGTACAGACGCGTTAATAACTCGTATAAACGAGCCGTATAAACGCGATATTAGTTAGTTAGTTAGTATTCATTTATTTCGGTTCTCTTTGACAGTTTTCCAGAATGTATACAGTACATAGAGATAAATAATAAGCAATAAAGTGTCAGTATAGTGGAAAAAACAGAACAAGGAGATGAACGAAAAGGTGTAGACTGAAGCTAAGGCTTATTATGCCTACCCTTTTTACATTACTTTTTTAGACAAAGCAAAATAAACAAGAGCAAAACATAAACAAATACAAAAAACAAAAAAACAAAAAAAACAAAAACAAAACACAAACAGAAATTCCAGCGATTCATACTCAAAGATGTTCATACTTCAGTTTTGTATCTATTTACCACCTTATCTTTAAATATTTTTTTAAATTTAGAAATTGAACTACACATTTTTAAGTCATTGTCACAACTATTCCATAAATTTACCCCTATGATGGATAAACATCTATTTTTAACATTTGTCCTTACCCTTGCTTTTTTAAAGACACCTGTTCCCCTGAGTTCATAGTGGCTCTCTCGAGCTTGGAACAGCCTCTGTACACAATATGGAGACAACTTATTATATGCTTTGTACATTATTTGTATGATTTTGAGTTTTACTAAATCATAGAATTTTAAAGCGTATAGTTTAATGAAGAGTGCATTCGTTGGTTCATAATAATTTGCTCGGTTTACAATTCGTATGGCTCTTTTCTGTAGCATGAAAATAGGATTGGTGTTTGTTTTATATGTGTTTCCCCATATCTCCACACAGTAAGTAATGTATGGAATTATGAGTGAGCAATACAGTGTATATAATGAATTCTGGTTCAGGATATATTTGGTTTTATTGAGTATTGAAATAATTTTAGATATTTTCGATTTTACATTATTTGTGTGTGATTTCCAACATAATTTATGGTCAATTATCACACCCAAAAATTTGTTTTCATATACTCTCTCTATTTCAACATCATTGATCATAATTTTTGGTTGATTATTGACTTGCCGATTACCAAATATTATAAATTTTGTTTTACTTAAGTTTAATGACAACTTGTTGATATCAAACCACAGTTTTAAAACTTTCAGTTCCTTTTTAACTGTCCTCAGAAGCTGTTCCAAACTTCTCCCGGAACAATATAAACTTGTGTCATCAGCAAATAAAACAAATTTTAACAAACTTGACACTTTACATATATCATTTATATATAGAATAAATAATATTGGGCCTAGCACAGAACCCTGTGGAACCCCACAAGTAACCTTCTGGGGGTTGGATTTAGCATTATTTATTTGGACATATTGAAATCTCTCATGAAGGTAACTTTTTAGCCATGTATAGGCTATCCCTCTGATACCATATCTCTCTAGCTTATTCATTAATAAACCATGATCAATGGTATCAAACGCTTTTTTTAAGTCAATAAACACCCCTACAGTATATTCATTTTTGTCCATTGCATTGGATATATCCTCTACCATTTCCATCACTGCCATTGTGGTGGACCTATTCGCTCTGAAGCCGTACTGTTGATCAGTTAAAATATTGTGTTTTTCTATAAAATTATCAAGCCTTAGCACAAATAGTTTTTCTAAAATTTTTGAGAACTGGGAAAGCAGAGAGATTGGTCTATAATTGCTTAGTAGATGTCTGTCTCCACTTTTATAAATTGGGATGACTTTTGCTGTTTTCATTTTACTGGGGAAAATACCTGTTTGAAAGGATTGGTTATAGATATGTGTCAATGGTCTCACTATACATTCTATAATATTTTTAACTAGAGCCATATCAATTTCAGTCCAATCAGTGGATTTCTTGCTCTTACATTTTTTAACAATGTCAAGTATTTCGTTTTCCTCAACACCCCTAATAAATATTGAATAGAAATTCATATTAACAATGTCTTTTGCTAGGCCGTCCTCATTTATCGGCTCTACAATCTCATTGGCTAAGTTTTTTCCAACATTTACAAAATAATCATTAAATTCATTAGCAATTTCCTTTGTGTTATTTAGTATTGAGTTATCTTTTACAAAGTAATTTGGGTAGTCTGCTTTACCAGTGCCCTTTTTAATTATGTTGTTAAGTACTTTCCATGTTCCTTGGGTATTATTCTTATACTGCTCCAGTAGTTTATGATAATGTTCCTTCTTATTAGATCTTATAATACTTATTAGTTTATTTTTATATATCTTATATCTGTTTTCTGCTTCTTTTGTTCTGTGATTTAAAAATCTCCTATAAAGTAAATTTTTCTTTTTGCATGCATTTTCTATCCCCTTGGTAATCCATGGCTTGTCCACATATTTTTGCTTCCTAGTGTAAGTTCTTAATGGGCAGTTTTTTTCATATAAATTAATTAAAATATTCTAAAAGGCCTCATATGCCTTATTAGGATCGTCATTAGCATAAACGGCATTCCAATTTACTTTGCTTAAGTCTTCCTTAAGGGCAGCAATGGTTTCTGGTGTTCTGTGTCTCATCCTCATAGTAGTGTTGGTCTTATTTTCATTTTTTGTATTAAAAAAGTTTTGAAAAATTGCAAAAACAGGAAGGTGATCACTAATGTCATTTATGAGTAGGCCACCCACTATTTTGCTTTCTATTGTATTTGTGAATATATTGTCTATCAATGTTGCAGTGTCTGACGTTATCCTACTTGGCTTGGTGATTACAGGAAATAGGCTATTACTGTACATTGTGTTAATAAAATCTGTTGTTCTTTTGTTAACGTGTGGGTTTAACAAATCAATGTTAAAATCACCACATACAATTTGCACTTTATTGTCTCTAAAATTATCAATCATACTAGCTAATTTATCATTAAAAGTATCAAAGCAGGTCCCTGGAGCTCTATATACACAGCTAATGATTATAGGTTTAGATCTTACAGTGTCAATTTCTATTGTCAAGCATTCTAGGATGTCTTCTATGGTATTTGACATACATTTAACAGTGTTGCATCTTAAAGCAGAGTCAACATATAGGGCGACTCCTCCTCCTTTTTTATTGTTTCTGTTAAGCGTAAACAACTCATAGCCTTCCAGTTCCAGATCATTATCTCGAACAAACGACGTAATAACTCATATAAACGTCTTACTATCTCGAATTAACGAGATACTAACTCGTATTAACGACTTACTATCTCGAAATAACGACTTACTATCTCGTATTAACGAGATAATAACTCGTATTAACGACTTACTATCTCGAAATAACGACTTACTATCTCGTATTAACGAGATAGCTCTTAAAAAAAAAAAATTTCACCTTGCGCTTCAGGGCTTCCGTAGATACTCATAAAATCTTCAAGCTTGGAAAAAAGTTTCAATATAACTTATCATATATTTAACTTATAAATATTTCATATAACTTATCAAAATTATTTATTTGGGAATCCTTTGCCCACTTAGTAGCACAGATGCTGAACTGGTCAGTACTGACCTTGTCTCACAACCATATGGGCTTTTTTTGTGTGTGCTTGTTTATTGTTTTTAGAGTGATTTTGTTTCTGAACCTTGCAGTACACAATAGGAATTCTGACTCATTATTTATGGGCCACAAAGCATTTATTTTGTCAAAACAATAAAATCTTTGTTTTCGGCTCTTTGTTTATTGTGAACGGTTAATTCGAAATACTTAAATTCAATTTAGGAAGATAGATTGACTGATATCATGTGATAAGATATTTTTCAGTTGGAGTGCCTTTTAAACACTTTTAGAATCATATCTGGCATCCAGGTCCCGATCAAAACTTCCTGCTGAATTATATCAATCTTAACGCAATCCCTGTCTGGATTTGGTTTGAACCAAAGAACAACCTTCGAGCACCGTATAGATTGGCACCCAAAACCACATACCTCTTTATTCCATATATGTAGGAAACAGTGATGACCTCAACAAGAACGATGAAGAGCAGGGAAAGAGTTGCAGCGTAGTCATTGAAGATGGTGAACCAGTAGTTGCCTGAGCGGGTTGTGAAGCCCAGGCCAAGGAGAAAGCAGAAAATGCACACCAAACCTACCCAAAAGGCAGAGAGAAGCAGTCATGACTCATGAGGATTTTAAACATTGTTTAATTTCTTTTGCTGGTTATCTGCAATCAGTTTCCGTGCATATGCACAGACTTAACATAATTTTAATGTGTGTGTGTTTGTTTGCGTGCTAGACATTAACTAAGAGGCATGTAACACCGGATAATGTAATACATTTTGATAATGTAATCAGTTTTATAATGTAATAATGTACCGGATAAACCGGATAATAACATTTTCTTGCCAGATAACATAATAAACATGCTCACCGGATACGTAATAACATTATTTCCGGATAATGTAATAACTTATATTATCCGATCGATGTTTATTACATAATGTAATAACTTCAATGATAAACTTCACCATATAATAACAAATAAATCAAAATCAATGTATGTTTAAAGTTTTAATCTAAAAGTTTGATACTTGAAAAAAAGAGAAGTGTCACATGCACCCATGATGTGCACACGCTCTCTCTCTCTCTCTCTCCTTCTCTTTCTCTCTAACCTCTGAACGGATTCACGTAACTCCACAAAACTTTGAGGAAAGGTTTGTCATGGGCCAAGAAATGGCTGATTAACTTCTCACGTCGATTGTCCAAAAGGGGGAATGGTACTGGGCGTGGCCTATCACAAAAAGGCACTTAACGTCCCAACAGATTCACGTAACGCCACAAAACTTTGAGGAAAGGTTTGTCATGGGCCAAGAAATGGCTGATTAACTTCTCACGTCGATTGTCCAAAAGGGGGAATGGTACTGGGCGTGGCCTATCACAAAAAGGCACATAACTTCCCTACGGATTCACGCCACAAAACTTTGAGGAAAGGTTTGTCATGGGCCAAAGAAGAACTGCTGAATCTTTTAATCCCCAGGGGCTGGTCTCAAATGCTATCCATGAATGAACAATATCAGATAAACTCTGTTTGAGTATGGAGTCCATTGTACTTCCTAAAATCCCATTAAGAGCCATTAAAATGTATTGAAGGGACCTGGTCTTGGCTTTATTACCAAGAAAGAGAATATTAACACACATTTTTTTTTTTTAATATTGTTCAACGTCCTTAAAGAGTGACGCTTCTTTTTTTCCAAGTATCAAACTTTTAAATAAAACATAAATACATTTATTTTAATATATTATTACATTATCCGGTGAAGTTATTACATTATTCATCAAAAAAGTTTTACTCACCGGATAATGTAATAAACAGCGGATAATATCATAAGTTATTATATTATCCGGAAAATGTTATTACGTTATCCGGTGAGCATGTTTATTATGTTATCTGGCAAGTTATTACATTATCCGGTGTTATTACATTATAAACTGCCTTTAAGCAAAAAAATTATTACATTATCAAAATGTATGACATTATCCGGTGTTACAAGGCATGATATGTAAAGCTATATTTTCACAACCTGGCCATTATCTTACCATTGAGGCTCTCATTGGTGAAGTGCTTGGACAGAAACTTCCAGTCACGTAGCGGAGTGGTGATGGCTGTGATATTTCCCAGCATGCTCCCCATCCCAAGCATCAGCAGCATAAAGAAGTACAGAACAGACCATATTTGGGGAAATGGCATGTTCTTTATGGCCTCACTGTACACAATAAACGCCAGACCTGTGCCTTCCACAGCCTGGAAAACACACACACACACACACACACATCGTGTTACCATCTGAGCAGATTCAGTAAAACCCATTCAACACAGAAATATTCAGTGTTAATTATTTTTAAAGCTGCCAGTTTAATCACTGCGATGATTACGTTTTTAAGCAACATACAGCAGTCTTGTAAATCTACAGAATATGTATGAAGAATTTGCACATTCATTAAAAATGAAAAGATGACTATGAATGGTTATACTTCTCAGGACCAGCTAAACTATTGGAGGCCCTGGACAAAATTTTATTTGTAGGCCCATTTTTTAGTTATATCCTACCCAGTTGGCATGGGTTTGTGGTTGCTTGGGGTGATCGCCTAAGTCACCTTTCATTACTACCCGCGCGTTACTGGAGGAATAGGAGAGGAGCAGTTGGAAGTTTTACTTATGATACTGGAAGGAATAGGAGAGGAGCAGTTGGAAGTTTCCCCTCTTTTGCCATTGTTAATATTTTCAGCTTCCTCTTAATGCTTTAGAGGTCTGAGGATACAAAAAGCGGCAGCTTCACCTACAGGCATGCACAGCTGAGCCTGATCAGCCCATCTCACTCATTGCCTCTTTCAGATCTAAGTATAAAGGTATTGATGCCTTTGAGAAGGGACTTAGGAGAAAATCACTTTGAATATAGGCTCTTTAAAATCCCCTTTAACCCTAAAGCCTGAGCTCTGAAGGTAAGACATGATCATTTTCTGTTTGAATTTACTTCTCTTTCGGTTAAGCATAATAAAGTGATAGTGGTAAGAGGCAGACACACTATCGCAAGACCAGAACATATAGACGGAGGTTCTTTTGTCTGCATTAGTGTGAGATTGAGACTAGTGACCCTGTTTGAAACAAACGTTTGTGGGAAACATGTAGCCAATTATTTATTGATTATTTATAGATTTTTTACATAAATGCAACAACGCGATCTTAACCAGGCGATATTTCGGGTGAGAACTTTATTTTTTTGTGTCTGACAAATGAATAATTGCGTAGTGCAAGTGACCGGGGGTAAATCTTTAGTTGGTAGGAGTATCATAGGCTAGTGGACCATGTCGGCGGAATTTCACGTCATTTAAGTAGAAGTGAAACTGTTCATTCTGTTAAATGTCTTAACCGTTGCAATAAAAAGACGTTGGTTAATGTGAAAAAAAAACATTAAAAGTAGCATTGGATTTTCACAATAGTTTTGTCGAAAATGAATTTAGCCTTTGGTACCAAGCGGGGATCGAACCACTGACCTCACGCATGAAAAAGCTAAATTCGGACCGCTAGGCCAAAGCAGTTTAAGAGAAACAAGCATGATATTGTTAGCAATTTTGCCCATATTTTGGCACTCATCAACATTATTGCATGTGATATTTGATCGTATGTACGAACAAACTTTACACCAGCTCTGGACCACACGTTCCTCATATGTAAATTCAAAATGCCACTAAATGTAGCTTCTCAATATCAATTTGAACGTATTTTCTGTTAAATTTACATGACAAAAGGTAGCTTTTGAAATACACAATACAAACGTAGCTAATAAATTACGATTGTAAAAAGCAAACACATTAGATGATGCATATTAATCAATTGCAGGCTATGAACTTGTTTCATTACTAATAACGTAGTAATTAGCCATTTGATTCCGCAGGGATCAATTATTACAAGTTTAGAATTATTCTAAATTGATGGCATTTACATGCTAACTTATATGACATTAATATGCTATTTAAAACATACATTTGACCAATGAACGAAATTTGATTTAAATGTGCCTGTTGCCAGCTTTGCAATGGCTGTCCTTGTGCTGTTGGATGAGTTGGCTGAGAACACAATACATCTTTAGGGTCACGCAAAAGCTATTTGTTGGCTGAGAGTGATGTATTTCTGGTTAGTCGTTTCCGGATTTTTTATGAAATTGCCAACCTGCCCAATGTTGGTGTCGTAACTGTAGGCTACTGCACAAACATAGTCTCTCAAGGCTCCATCCGAAGTTTGCTAATTTTGAATAGAAAGGGGAAATGTATTGCTCAACGTCCTGGCCTGGTTGCCTGGTGGGACTATAGACGTGTGGGACCCACAACAGCTTTTGGATCAGCTTCTCGTTTGCAGAATGCTGCGGTGAGAGACAGCTGGATTATTGGTGTAGCCTATGTCAAATTACTACGTCAAATTACTACGTCAAATTTACTGCGTCAAGTTAACTAGCCTACCTCTTTCCATCACTATATCAAACCACCTCTCACACGCACAAAACACCAACAAAATGACGAGATTAATAAATTAATTATTTTGTTTATTTCCAGACTGCGAGAAAGACCACAACCAAGTTGGCAGATAGAAGCAATAATGCGCTCGTGCGATGGAGATAGGCTTGCACTTTAACAGCTTGTGTGACATGAGATTCTGCATTTCCTGCATGTTCTATTCTGCCATGTCTTTTTAATTTACCATCTAGGCTAATTTACTATTTACTTTATGACACCGGAACAGACAATACTAAGCAATTTTTTACCTTGATTGAACATATGCTAATAAAACTTCGATTTCAGTGTCATAAATTTTTTTTATTTTGCTGGGCTTCGGATGAACCTTTAAATGGAAGTGACAACTTCCATTTAATAATAAAATAATTCATGGGCGTGGATTTATGCTAATCAGAAAATTACGTGAACGCGCCTGTCATTTACGTGTATGAGCTAACGTAACAAAAATTTTCCTTTCCCACAAGATTTGATGAATCTGGCGTAAATTCTTTGTACCAACTCATTTAGCACATAAATGTATGCACATATTTAGAAACGCTTCATGAATGAGGCCCATTGTGTGCCGAAAATAAATGTTAGGATGAGGTGAGAATTGAAGTGCCAACCTACTACATGGCAACGCAACACCGTAACCGCTAAGCTACAGAGGCTTTCACGGTTCACATAATAGGTAGATAGCCTCAGATAGCCTCAGTGATTAGTGAGTTCACCTGTCCTGCATTTCTGCTCACTATTTATACCCCGCTTCCTCCTTTTCTCATCGCTTCCATGTTATTTTATGTAACATTCTAGCCGGTAAAGGTATATGAGTTGTGCGTGCTATCGACCGCTTTGCTTCTCAACGCGGGACTTGTTAGCAGTACAATTTAGAAAAAGTAAAGTGCGCGCTTTCGCTTTCTTATTTCAGAGCAGAGGTTTTGGTTTCTTTGTTTCCCACTCAAACCTACGAGTGCTCTCGCCCTAAGGTTTAGGGTTCTTTTATTTTTCTCCTTCCTTTTTTTTTCTTCATTCCACTACGAGAGTTAGATAAGTGTTACATTCTAGCAGGTAAAGGTATAAGAGTTGTGCGTGCTATCGACCGCTTTGTTTCTCTACACGGTTCTTGTTAGCAGTACAATTTATAAAAAGTCAAGTGCGCTCTTTCGCTCTCTTATTTTAGAGCAGAGGTTTTGGTTTCTTTGTTTCCCACTCAAACAAAGAGTGGCTCTCGCCCTAAGGTTGAGGGTTCTTTTATTTTTCTCCTTCCTTTCTTTTTGTTCACTCCACAACGAGAGTTAGATAAGCGTAACTCCTTATTTTCCCCATCCACTACGGATTATTGTCCGTCTTAGTGGTGTTCGTTAGAACACTTTTAGAGTCCTCATCTGTCGCACCTGGATCTCCAATATTTCCACCATGTGTCCCTGGGCATAGAGATCCCCTACACATAAATCTTCTCTAGGGCTACTTTTAAATTATGCTATTTGGACTATTTTTGCATTTACTTTTCCCATCATTAAGATGTACTTATGACTTCATAATTACCTTCAGTTCCATAATGAAAAGACAATAGGATATTTAGTACGTGTAGTTCATGCAATTAATTTATATTTAGTTTTTGTCAAAAAGAACTTAGCCATTATGGTGAATATACAAATAGTAAATGACAAGGGTAACAACAGGCACAGAACAGAGTAGACAGCAACATTATACAGGTGCAGTTCAAAAAATTTGAATATCGTGAAAAAGTTCAATATTTCAGAAAGTGAAACTCATATATTATATAGATTCATTACACATAGAGTGAAATATTTCAAGCCTTTATTTCTTGTAATTTTGATGATTATGGCTTACAGCTAATGAAAGAGAGAGATTTTTTTATCCAATGCCTGTATATGCATAGATAGCACACATGCATACACACTCTTTACCGTGTCCAACTCATTTTGCATACTGCAGTTGTCTAGTTTTGGGAATATGGCTGCAAACTGTTCTGGATGTGCGTGGTTCAGCTCTATTTTCCAGTAATCGATGTTGTCAATGTTGATGGTGTCTTCTGCCATATCAAAGGTGTTCAAAAGCAGCATTCTCACCCTGCAGAGATCAAAGGTCAGTCACATACACTGCTTAGAACTAACAGCATTCTCACCCTGTAGAGATCAAAGATCAGTCAGATGTACTGCTTAGAACTAACAGGATTCTCACCCTGCAGAGATCAGTGCGATATACTGTTTAGAACTAATCTCAATACTCCTCAAGGCCTGCTCATAATTTATTTCGTAATAGAGATGACAGCAAAATAATTATTCACCTGGGGGGAAAATGTTGTGCATGCTCTCTATTTCACACACATGTTACTCTCACAGCAACCTAAATTAATGAGTTAATTAATTAATCAATAATTAATTGATTTAATTGATTTAAGGATTTGGGGGCATCAGTAGAATACCAGTAAAGGTGTACAGCTGTGTGCAGCCCATTAAGATGGCATGGGACAAAAGTTCCCGTTTTGTTCATCGATGCATGCTGGCTGCTACTAGGTTATAGGAAGGAATAATTTACAAATTCATTCATAAATTGTTATTAGTGAAGTAATTCCTAAGAAATACCTTTCAGTTTCCAATCTGATTTCCCAGCCTTCCTTCTTGTGGTAAAAAACATTATTTAAAACCACAATAAAAGTATATTTACACCTTCCACTGACATTGGACTAATAATGTTCACTCTTATCACAGGGTAATAAACATGGTCAGATTGGAACAGGCTAAATGTTGATGATAGTGCAGTTTATTGTTGTGTAATTTATTATACGTTATGTTAAAATAATTTAAGGAAGGCTTGTAACTCCAGGTATTCCTGGCCACAAGATGACACAAAAACACATTGAACTATTGTGGTGTTATTGTGTTAACAATACATTTAACTAATTTGTTGGGATTAAATAGTAAACATGCAATAAACTATGGAGGTAGATTTCTATCAAAAATAAACAAACAAAAAAGTATAATCCACAATTATTTTTACCATCCACACACAAATACCTCTCAATTTGTGTTCGTAGGTATAATCCACAAATGTGTTTTTGCCTTCCACACGCAAACACCTCTCAATTTGTGTTTCGTAAATCATCATTTGGATTAATGCAAAAATTATAGTCACAAATGCAAATAACATTTTCAGATATGTTTCCAATGTTCACATTTACAAATCAAAAGCTTGGCTTGCGAACTGGCGAATCTTCATTTGACATCGAAGAACACGCTTGATCTGCTTGGATTTACGTACGGAATTTTGGGACAAATATTTGTTTTTCCCCGTGTCGATTCACACATGATTCACTTCAAATGCAAAACTTCTTCTTCGGTGCTACCTAACAGGGCGATGTGTGTTCGGCTCATCAGCGCCACTTTTAGAACAAGTGGCCAAAATCACACATTATCTTTAAGAAGTGGATTAATGGTAAATTAAAACAACTGAGTTTTGAGTTTATTTAGGTTGTAAAGTTAAGCCCACGCTAATCTTGCGATGGGCACTTTTTAAAACGGTCATTGCACAAAACTCATCTAGCTAGCTAGATTACATTACAGAGGGGTAGGTCCGTACACAGTAGCTACATAACTCTTTCGCCCCTCATGGGAAAGATTATGTAAAACAAACTCAACCATGTGAAGTAACGTTATTGCAGCCAATTAAATTAATTTTAGCTAGCTAGTAGATAAGACACCTAAATGAAAATGATAATTCAAATTGCATGGAGTGCTCTCCTTATTTTAGCTCATAGTATTGTACTTCCTAGTTCCTATCAATGGTTTTACATCTCTGGTTTCTATCTTTGAGAAATCGTAAATCCAAGCAGATCAAGCGTGTCCTTTGATCGCCAAATGTAGATTCGCCAGTTCGCAAGCCAAGCTTTAGATTTGTAAATGTGAACATTGGAAACATATCTGAAAATGTTATTTGCATTTGTGAATATAATTTTTGCATTCGTCCAAATGATGATTTACAAAACACAAGATGAGGTGTTTGCGTGTGGATGGTAAAAATAATTGTGGATTATACTTTTGTGTTTGTTTATTTTCAATATAAATCTACCTCCATAATAAACATAATGCTATGTTTTCAAAAGTAATGGGGTAATTTGTGGGGTTTTCACAGGTTTTTAAAACTTTCACTTACCTTAGGCTCTAAATTTAAATATTTCATCACAGGTTTTTAATATTTAGGGATAAACGGTTGGGCTATTGGGAGACACATAAAAGGTGACACAGAAAGTGTCAAACTTTTTCTATTTCAATACTTTTGTGCCAGTTTAAACTTTTGGGGTCAATTTGACCCCAAACATACACGGTGTTGTAAAATGTCAACATAATAAGAGGGTTAAGCAGACATTCCTCATGTAAAATCATTGCATCCATCCAAAATCAAATAGCCTACATTGGATCTTCCAGAATGGTAACTCCCCCAAACCCTCCAACCAAAAACAAACCTACCTTTCCAGGCAGTTCTCGTAGTTTAATGTAGCTTTGAAGCCGTAGATGGAGAAGGTGACAATGCTAGCAAAGATAGATGTGCAGCTGTTAATAATGGAGACTACGATGGCCTGCCGCTCAAAGTTGTTGTTGTACTGGTTATAGCTCGCAAAGGCAATAAGGGAGCCAAAGCCCAGGCCCAATGAGAAGAATATCTGAGTGGCAGCATTGATCCATGTTGTGGGGTTGGTCAAGTGCTCCATCTATGAGAAGGAATGCATGTACATACACTAAAGTACATCACAATACTAGAACAATACTACACAGACTCTCTCTCCCTCTCTCTCTCTCTCCTCTATGCACAGACACACACACACCACTGACACAACATAAACATGCTGTACATATTCACACACATAAGATATTAGTTCACCAAAGGAATCCTAGAATGATTACTATAACTCACACAAAGCAACAAACACAGTAAGTGACAATATGGAGTGGACTGGCTGATTTGAGGAAAATATAAGGCTATCAGTATTTAGCAGACAATACGTGAGCTTTGCCCTGCTTCCCAGAAGATAGCTTTACCTTAGGAGTAAACATGTAGAGCACGCCATTCAATGCCCCATGAAGCGTGACTCCTCGGATCAAATAGATGAACAGGACCAGGTAGGGGAAGGTGGCAGTAAAATACACCACCTGCAAAGGAAAAGAAAGGCAGATAGTGTTAGTAGATATTCACTATGCCTCCCTGCAAACACATTCAGATGCCATAAAAAATACATTTGTCTCAGTAGCATTTGTACCTGCACTTTGTACCTCTCTATGTCAATGTATATTCAAGTACAAGCCCTTGCTATTTGGCTTTCTATGTAACCAGTTCAAATTTTTGACTGCCTCTTCTCGCTTCTCAATTCTCACTGTCTGTTCATTTCGTATTTGCTTCGGTCTGGTTTGGTTATATTCGAGACCTACAAATGTGATGTGTTACATGCTGATTTTTATGCTTACACTAGCCTAGATTCAGCATAACTGGGGCCATATGCCCCATTTACTTTTCCTCCTGACCTCCACCTCCTCCTTCCTTGGCTTGCTTAATTTAGCTGCTATGAACTGTGGGATTCTGCAGGGATCTATTATTGCTCTTTTTTAATACTGTATGCTTCCCCTTGGCAAAATCATTAGTAATCATGTGGTCAATTTTCATAGCTACACTGATGATGCACAGCTGTACATGTCTGCATTGCCTGATGATGAAAGCTCAATCAGTTCCTTGGGAAAAGGTCTGAATGATATTACACTCCCATGTCTCTCTGGATGTCTCAGAATTTTCTTCAGTTGAATCAGGATACAACTGAGGTCCTTATCATTGGATCTAAGGCACAGAGATAAATAATATCTAAGAACCTAAGTGTCTAGTATCATAAAATAAACCTCAATTTAAGAATGTAGGTGTCATTTTGGATGCTTTCAACCTCAAATAAGAACCAGGGTGGCTTTTTTCAATTTGAGAAACATTACTCAAGTAAGGTCTTTCCTTTTCCTCTCACAGATTACACATCTGACCTGTTGAATATATGTCAGCTCAAATGTGCCCTCAGATCAATTATCATTTATGGTGATAATCTGTTATGCATTCCAAAAGTTAAATTATAAAAGAAGTGGATAAGCTTCCGTTTATATATAGACCCCCACAGTATGAAAGCTAGCAGCGATCCAATAATCTCAAATAGCTAGCTAGCTGGTATGAAATTGTGCTGTCATTTGTAATGTTAATTTTGCTTGGTAGCTTGTCACTGTCTGGTCGTTATTTATTTTGTTCAGATGGATTCGTTTTCCATAAGATCAGACCACAGGGATTCAGACATTGCTGCTAACTATAACATTAGCTAGTTAGGCGACTGTTAAATTGTACTATTTCCTTAGATGCACTTATACCAAGTAAGTTGGTGTCCTATCTACCAGAAGCCTCTGGACTGACATGCTGTTCCTTCCACCTGGAAAAACTCTATTATTATTCCTGTTCCCAAAAAAGCATGCTGTAAGGAAAATAATGAGTACCGACCAGTTGCTTTGACTTCAGTAGTTATGAAGTGTTTCGAGAAAATCATTATCAACCTATGGAAAACAGAAGTCAGCTGCTCACTAGATCCTTTTCAGTTCGCCTATAGGTGTAACAGAGGTACGGACGATGCGGCCATAGCCATGGTACAATTTATATCTAAGCACTTAGAGGATCCTATCTCATATGTACGTCTTTTATTTGTAGATTTTTGATTTTCAGATGATACTGCCATCTTAGCTTTAATGAAAAAGCATAGCGATCTATCTGACTACTATTCAGAGACACAAAGGTTTGTAAAATGGTGTGATGTCAACCACCTTGTCTTGAATGTTAAAAAGACTGAGGAGATGGTGTTTGACCCCAGGGGAATTGGCGAAAACCATCTCACAGGTCTCCTCATACAAATACCTTGGTATTTTTATTAACAACTCATTAACCTGGAATACCCATGTAGACAGTCTCTGTAGCAGATTACAACAATGGCTGCACTTCCTGCAGCAACTTAGAGTTCATGGTGTTGATCAAAAATGTATGTTAGTCTTTTATCAGGCAGTCTTAGAGAGCCTTATCAGATAAGGCATCACAGCTTGGTTTGATAACCTCTCTGTGCAACTAAAGTCCAAACTGGTCCGATTGATGCAGACTGCATGGAAGATTATAGGGGTAAAACAGCATCGTTCCTTGCAGTCTACTTACGAACAGGCTACCATAAGGCAAGCCAATAGGATAGTTACTGACCCATCCCATGTTCTACACGCCCAGTATCAGCTACTGCCCTCTGGGAGGAGGTTCTGGGGGGAGAGTCTCTTGTTGCAGATTAAATAGATTTAAAAATGAATTCATCATTGTGTCAATAAAACTTTTAAAAAGCGGCAGATAAGAAAAGGACGAGGCCAGGATGGACACTGGAGAATCTCATTGATGTGTTTGTTTTTCTGTTTGTCTATAGGTGCTTTTTTGGAACCTTGCTGTATGTTTTTATTCACTGACATCTTTGTATGTCTTTTGTATGTGGAATGTTTGTCTCTTACGGCTGCAGCATGGGTGAAAGCCCAAGCCAAATTTTCCACTTTGTGGGACAATAAAGTTAACCTTGAATCTTGAGTTACTTTCTGAGATAACTTTTCATGTAAGTTAGCTAATGTTACTCTGTCATGAGAGCTCAGGGGGGTATTCCACAAAGCAAGCCTGCGTTAGCTGGATAACTGTGCTGATTAACACTGCGGAAGTGAAGAACTTAAATACCCCGCAGGTAGAGGCACAGGTGAAAACAATTATGAGGGAAAGCAAACCCCGGAACGGAACATGGAAAAAATCAGATAGATTCTCAATCGAGAAATAAAGACGAGAACCGCAACGGAAAAGAAAAACCCACGAACCATGACAGGTGTTTGTTTGTTTTCAGGGCTTGGCATTGTAGTTGAGGCATAGCAACTGATTTCAATAGTCATACTCTTGTATAAGCTGTTGAAGCAAAAATAACATGCCTGCATGCATTTTATTGGCATCATTCAGGCTTCTAACCCTTGGTCTAGAGCATAGCAAGGATGCACTGCACGGTAATGCCAAGACACGTTCCTATATGTTTTTAACATAAATGGTGAATAAAGAAATCTGAATCTGAATCTGAATCTGAATCCTCCAAAATAGTTCTACCTTGCCAGTGGACGCGACCCCCCGTACAATGCAGAGATAGACAATCATCCAGGCCAGCAGGAGGCACAGTGCCTGGCCCATGTGAATGCCCCCATTCTCGTTGATGGAGGAGCTGACATTAAGGGTCTCCCTATAGAAGAAGTACTGTGTGGGCGTGGCTATCTCACACTCTTCCAGGTGCCCTGTCTGATTATTGTTTAATGGGCACTCTGCCCAGGGCAGCACCGCCTGGGATAAGAGAAAAAAACACAAAAAACACTCACAGGGTGAACACATTTCCAATGTGACATAATGGTATTTACATTATACCTCCAAAATACAGCTGTAAACAATATCTATAAACTATAAACAATATTTTTTATTTTATGTCATTATTATGTCCTGTATCTGTACAAACACCAGTAGAGCAAGAGTGTATATAGGAAACTATCAAAAAGAAAATTCTGGACAAACATCAGGGATTATCTTTTTTACATATTTGTAATTGTATGGAACCGCTTTCCAGGTGATGTAGTAGAGGCAGAGAACCTAGGTGTGTTCAAGTTCGGGCTTGATGCAGTCCTACATACTCTCTATTTTGTAGGTAAATGGCAATCATATATGGGTTGAATAGCTAATATTAGTTATCTTAACAGTCTTCTCACATTTTAATATATTCTATATTGCCATTTTTATTTTTTAATTCATTTTTTATCTATTCTCTACTATTACTAACACCTGGAAGTGTGGAAATGAAACTGATGGTTGTGTTTCCAATGGTTGTGGTCAGAGATGTGATCCAGCTTACCTGGAATGAATGGAAGAGGTACCAGAAGGCCCATCCATTGATAACATTGTAGTACAGACACAGGTATGTGGATGTCACAACACTTGCCATACCTGAAAGCAATGAGAAGAAATTAGACTTTTCACCTCAGGCTTTTCAGTACAGCTGACTGAAGTAAATTAATTAGTACAATACAAAAATTTCTAATACTAAATGGTTTACTTTAAAAACAAGCATTAACCAAAATAGTTAATTATTTGACAAATAATGGTCGGTACATTTTAGCTGAATCCTTCAATAGTCAGCAATCCATGCTAAATTAACCTTCAACATGGAAACAGCTTATGAGACTATGTACCTGTAATACTTGAACATATTTGAACAGTGACGCAATCTTTGTTATTTTTGATCTGCAGCACATTGGATTTGAAATAAATCAATGAATATGAGGTAAAAGTGCAGACTGTCTGCATTAATTTTGAGGGTATTTACATCCATATCTGGTGATCGGTGTAAGAATCACAGCTCTTTTTATACATAGTCCCCCATTTTAGGGGACCAAAACTAACTGGACAAATTAACATAATCTTTTAAAAAAGTCATACAAATTTAGTATTTAGGTGCAAATTCTTTGCATTCCATGACTGCCTGAAGTCTGCGACCCATAGACATCACCAGACACTGGGTATCTTCCCTGGTGATGCTCTGCCAGGCCTATACTGCAGAAATCTTCAGTTTCTGTTTGTTTTGACTTTTCTTCAGCAAGTGAACCGCATGTTCAATTGGTTTCAGGACGGGTGATTGACTTGGCCAGTCAAGAACATTCCACTTTTTGGCCCTGAAAAACTCCTTGGTTGCCTTAGCAGTATGTTTGGGGTCATTATCCTGCTGCATGGTGAAGCACCAACCAATTCATTTTGAGGCATTTGGTTATATTTGAACAGATAACCCGTTTCTGTACACTTCAGAATTAATCCTGCTGCCGTCAGGAGTCAGTCACATGATCAATGAACATAAGTGAGCCAGTTCCAGTGAAATATTTTTCTTTCCACCTCTGATTACAAGTACTCTCATTACTGTATTTCAAGTAGGTTTTTTCTGGGATTTGTACTTTTTTCCAGTATTTTGAAATGGACATGCTTCCTACTCGAGATCTTTTTATTCAAAATAGATTTCACACTTTGGTTATTATTTCATATCATATCAGGAACTGATCCATGGCCTGTTTGTGTACATCTCACCACCTTGGTGTTGGTTTGCAGTTTATGCCCTTAGCTACTGTTCTAGAATCAGTTTTGCATTCTTATGCTAATGGTTAATGTTCAGATTTGGGTTGGGTAAACTGATCCTGATAAGTCTGCATAAAATGGTTTATTTTCTAAATAATCAGTGGAGAGTTAGTACTTCTGACAAATCTAAATCTTGTGTATGTGGGTTGCCATTTGGAGGTGGCGATTCAAAAACAGAACATCATCTGGTGGTGCTTCCATAAATAATGTAGGTTACCCGAGAGGATAATACAATTTTTTCAAATTGTGTTCCTCCCATAAAATTCTTCTGTCTTGAATTTCCCACATTGACTGTCATTTGGCAGGTTCCCACCCACTGATTAAATTCTGTTCTGGTTAAATCTTCTTTTATTGTTTTAGCAGATTGCAAACAGTTTGCTAAACCACAAGTACAGTGTATAGATGGGTGTGTATTGTGTGTATGTCTGGAAGCATGTGTGTATGCTCACTCATCCCATACTCACCCAGTCCCCCAAGATAGGGGCTGATGGTGCTCCAGGCCCCTATGCAGCCCAGTCGCATCTTTTGTCCAATTGCCAGCTCCATATAGAAGAGTGGTACACCCTCCAGGACCAACATGATTAGATACGGGATCAGAAATCCACCTGAGGGGATAGAGCGACCTTCTTCTCAACACACTGGCTAATCACTTAGGAGATCATTATCAGGATATAGATGTAAATCCGGTTATTTTTGTTTTGCTCTGTTGCAGCAACTAATTACATTGACAAATGATTCACTCCATAATTACTGAAATTAATCCTTATATTATTTGTAAGATTCAATTAGATTCAATCTAACCTGAAGATTTCCAAGAAACATACAGCTACATATGTAATGTGAATAGCAAGATATTCAACTGGTTGTTTCTCCTGACTTATTTTTCCATAGAGTTCAATAGAAAAATGAGTTAGGAGAAACAACCCTTGCCAAGTGATCCATGCATATCTGGCAGCAGAGTGATGGTTTGAGGCTCGTTTGATTCCTCAGACCCTTGATGATACAGCCATTTTACCAACCATGTATTCCATACTGTTCCAGCATAATTTACAGCTAAATCTAGACCCACCCCCCAATTCCCATAGAGATCTATTCAAATGCAGAGATGTTATAGTATCGCTTGTAAGAGTACCAGAAAATAAGATATGAAGAGTCTTATGATGTTGTTGGGTCACAGACATCAGGAAGTCATGGTTATGGATATGTGACCAAATATAAAAAATTACTTTATTCTATATATAAATGCAGTGGTGTCAATAATTGTGGTGAGATTAAGTGTGAGATTAAGCTAATTCACCAAACGGTTTTATAACCCTTTTTACTCATCTTTACCAGGGGTGCCAATAATAGTGGAGGGCATTGTATATGTCAAAGTTTGGTCCATACAATGCCATAATATCATCATAAGAGTGACTGAAAGATCCCGAAGTGGGGGCAGGTAATGACTTCCGGCAGTCTTCCGGGACCAGCCAGGGATAGGAGGGGGCGGGATTACAAAGATCTATAGAGTGCATCAAGTGAGTACGTCAGACGTGGGCGGAGTCTGGTTTCGGAAGTAAATTCCCTATGACAGATAGAACGGGCTTCGGAGACTATCGACTATTTCTTGAAATCGGATTTATAGAATGAGCCGAAACGTTCCTGGATTAGCGTGTGTGGTATAAGAATATAGAGCATATATTGCATGTTCCAATTAAAAATTTTAAAGTAATGGATTAATGATTTTATTTTGACTTGTAGTCCACTTTAACAGACTACATATCCAGTACTGCAACGCACGGGTGGTTCTCGACCAATAAGATATCATCATCTCGTCTGTCTGGACCACAAACCTTCTGTGGTCTGGACATTATTGGCAGGTGGAAGTACTGCCGCTGAAGATGAGCTAACGTTAGCTTGCTAAGTTGAGAAGCCTGCCTGACCAGGTCAGAAAGTACGCTTCGGTTAACCACATAAAGCAATTATAGCTTTTAGTTATTTAAGCTAGCTAGCTAACATTAGAAAAAAGTGTTTAAAAACTGAGCTGTGTGCTACTGCTGGCTAACGTTATATGACAACGTTTGGAAACAACGCTGCTCGTCCAGAGGGAATTATGGGATATCGAGTTTCTAAACAGTGCCAGCGCTGGTATATTCACAAAAACATACAAAACGTAAAATATACTTGAAGCTGGTCCAGAAAAATGGCATAGTGTGCGAACGGGCATTATATTGAACAATCCAGGAAATAGACGGAAAGGCATAATCACAAAAAATGGTTTAAAAGTAAGTTTTAGTTAATGTCTATGCTCTAAATTAATGGGAAATTTACTTCCGAAACCAGTGTGACGTAGTCACTTGACTACTCTATAAAGTACTCAAGTACTCAAGTGAGTACTTCAGACGTGGGCGGAGTTTGGTTTCGGAAGTAAATTCCCTATGACAGAGAGAATGGGCTTCGGAGACTATCGACTATTTCTTGAAATCTGATTTATAGAATGAGCCAAAACATTCCTGTATTAGCCTGTGTGTTATAAGGATATAGACCATACATCGCATGTTCCAATTAAAAAAAATGTTTTAAGTAATCAATTCATGATTGTAGTTCAGTTTGTAACGGACTACATATACATTACTGCAACGCACGGGTGGTTCTCAACCAATCAGATATCATCATCTCGTCTGGACATTTTTGGCAGTGCATACCACCTTGCTAATTCACCCATTTTACTTCATTGAACCATCCGTAAGGAATTATGGGACATCGAGTTTTTAAACAGTGCCAGTGTTGGGTTCACAAAAAAAATACTAAAATGTTAAATATACTTGAAGCTGGTCCAGAAAAACCACATATTTTGCAAACGGACGTTATATTGAACAATCCAGGGAATTGATGGTAAGACATAATCACTAGAAATTGTTTAAAAGTAAGTTTTAGTTAAAGGGGAATTCGACCCAAAAATCATGTTTGGTTTGTAGAAAAATAGCTCTCCTCCTGATTAAAATGAGCTCTCAGCCAACAGTGAGAGCAGAGATATAGCCCCAAACTACTGCACATGAACCAGGTACTTGCCTTAGAATGAACTACAACAGCCACAAAGCTTACAGTTAAGAAACAGGTTGCCGCACCCACTGAATGACGTTACAGAAGTGGAGGCCAACGGGCTGGTTATTTTACTGCTAGTGTAGTGCCTGCCTGTCTGTAGTTTAGAGGCTCAGAAATGATAGAGGCTACGGAACTCGCTGGCAATGTAGCCACTAATGTAACAGTTATACTGAAAAAATACCACCATCATTAGCTCAGTCTCCAGAAAAACGTGGCCCTTGATTTATCTACGTTTGGTATCGTGAAAACATTAGCCAGCCTAGCCAGAAGCTTGTAACACTTAGCTAGGCTACGCACCCCGGTTCCATGTTGGAACCCGTTCTTCAGTATGAAATGCTTTTGTATCGACCAACATGCCAATACAGAATATTAAACATATACAATTAAAAGTTAAAATGTCATTGTTGTAGGCTACTTGTTAGCCATTTTAGCTATGTTTGCTAGCAAAGCCAAAACTTTCCCAGTGTAGCTCGAACGCACTGATGCCGGTAAAAACATGCAAATGACGCATTTATCACCTCGATATCCAACCTTCTTTCATTAACGAATGCAAGGTTAGCTACTATAGCCTACTCCATGGCAAACATTTTAAAACCAATTTGTTTTATGCCAAGAAACCCACTGCTAGGGTTGCCAACTATCAGAAATTGAAATAAGGGACACCTTAGCGGCCCTCGCGGCACAGGCCAATTTTTTAACCTTTTTTTACACCTGCATTACTGCATTATTACTACACTTTAACATATAATATAGGCCTACTTGGTTGTAACAAGTCCTATCCATATACCAGACATGCATCTGTAATAAGCCCATGTACTAAGACACACAAACCTGAATTTGATCAGTTTTGTATTTTTGAGGAATACGTGGGAAACATTATCTTTCAATAATTTATTTTGTCAGTGCAAAATAACAGTTCTTCAACACTATGTCGAACTTCAATTTAAAGTAAAATGAGGCACAAGGGCCTATCTATCCTAGCAACACTGACAGCAATTCGAGTCATGACCAATGAGCTGAGTGCATTCTCGCACATAGACAAGATTACCGTAATTTCTCATATAAATCGCTCTGTCATTCATTGAGTCCCCAAAATAAGGGACAAACTGCGTCCCTTATCAGTTCGTTAAGGGACGGGTCTTTTATTTTCCAAATAAGGGACGGTCCCTTATTTCAAGGGACGGTTGGCAACACTACCCACTGCTAACAACAGCTAACGCACTAGCCCAGAAAAAAATACATTGCTTCTGTAATCGAATGCTCAGAGCGAAACCGTTCAATTATGGTCAGCTAGCTAATGTTAGTCTACTTAATGGTCATGGATCACAATGTAATGTTAGTTGACATGGTTCCTTACCGGGTGATTCAATAAGGCAGAGGAAGATGTAGGCTACAGGGAATCAGGGAATAACAGAGGAACTCCACTCTATAGACCAGAACGGCACATACGGGTACTTTGACCAGAACGGCACAAACAGGTACTTTTTGGGGGAAAGAAAACCTACTGATCCTATTAGATGAATGCAATTTGACGTGTGTTTAGCTGAGAATTTTGATACGTTTGTATGTATTTTGTGTTAAACAAACCTGCTTTGTTTTATAGACATGTCTCTAGTAATTATTTTGCTACCTTGCCTGAAGCTGAGCGTTCGCGATACCTTAATAAATTAAGGTTGATCGGTCAGCCGTCGTGCCCTTTCAGCCTCCCTCCATCCAAGTGGATCAATGACCCAACACAGTGGCCGGACATTGCTTATCCGGACATCTACACATATTTGATCGAGTCACCAGGTACAGTAGCATTAGGCTAAGTGTTGTCTGTAAATAACGAACCAGTTAATAGCGAACTGTTTGATCTAGGCTAAGCTGAGATGTAGTTGGAGATGACATTCTGATGCTGCTAGCGATTCTTTGAGCCTTGGTTCCCCCCTAAAGAGGGCGCGGTCTTGACGCTTGGCACTTGATGACACAATGCCAGGTTGGTGTATAACTGACAGCACTCGAGTCCTGTTTGGTTTAGTTTGCCAAAACATCTTTAGTAAATAATGTAGCTTACAAGTGTAATTTTCTGACATTATAATATAATACCAATGATAGCTAGCTTGATCTATGATGTGTCCCGTCCCTATTCAGAACAGTGAGATGCAGGCAGAAATTCTTCTCTCACTGGCTCCACCTACTTGTCCTGTATTTTACACGCCCACTTGAAAACACTGTAGCCTTTCAAAAACGAGGAAGTGGTAGAGGTATACATCAAAATGACGTATACCTCTACCGAATTTTCAGCTTTATATTCAAATAATTTTTTTTTTGACCAGCCACAAAGAAATAATTAGCGCCTTGATCTGTTCAATAAGGTTAATGTTGTTTTTGGGTGAAATTACCCTTTACTGTCTATGGTCTAAATGAATGGGGAAGTCCCTTCCGAATCCAGTGTGATGTAGTCACTTGAGTACTCCTCACAAGAGTACTACTTGCACAAGTGACAAGCAGGCAGTGAAAAGAGGCAGGGCAGAAAGGAGTTTTATTGAGGTGCCTAGTCTGTAGCTATACTGTACAACAGTCAACTGAAATATTAAACATAGGGACATGGGATTAACATTACACAGGTTGTGGGTTTGTCAGTGTAAGTGCTGGCAAAATCCAACTGGAGGGAAAATAAAAAATGTAAGTGAAGCCCCCCCTCCCAAGTCTGCGATCGTAGGAGCACCTCCAACCCACACCACAACCCCCCACCCCGGTCACACAAACAACCCCCTAGTTATGTCCCTGCATTGATTTATTTTCCACCCCATGATGGCCTGCTTTACTTGCATTGACACTTTGGGCCTCATGTTGAGAAACAACAGGAACAGACTCCAAATACAAATTCCACATTTTGAATCAACTTTAGACTTTTTGTTAGCTTTCTTGTGCATGAACTGATGACGTAAGAACACACAGCTGGCCCAGAAATAGCTGAGCAGACAACTGTCAAATTACTTTTGGTCCCCCAAAATGGGGGGACTATTTATAAAAAGGAATGCAAATCATACATGTTTCACTTGATATGGATGTAAATACCCACAAATTAAAGCTGATGGTCTGCACTTTAACCTCATGTTCATGGTTTATTTTTTTTATGTGCTGGATTACAAAGACAAAACAAAAAATTGTGTCACTGTCCAAATAATTATGGACTGCCCTGTATATACTATTAATGTATGCATGAGCATATAGATCAGAGGTTGTGACAATATCTTCTATAATTATGTTTGTACTATCCCATTAGAATTAGAGAGGAGCTGACAAAAAGAGGCTGTAACGTATGGTCAACATAGCCGCGCATGTGACAACATCTTCTATAATTATGTTTGTACTATTGTAGGGGTTCTCTGTGCCAGAGACACAGAGGAAATATTGAAGGTCCAGTTGCGACAGATACGGAATCTTTAAGTGTTCACTGAAACAGACAATAATCCGTAGTGGAGAGGGAGAATAATGAGAACACAAATAACCTCACGAAAAAGGCGAGGAACACGATATGCGAGCAAAACAACCGAAATAAGCAGACACGCTTATCTAACTCCGTTTGTGGAGCGAACGAACAAAAACAAATAAAACTATTAAGATCCCTTTAACTGGGACCAAACAGTTAGAGCGCTCGTAGAAGAACAAAGGAAATAAGCGGACACGCTTATCTAACAACGTTTGTGGAGCGAACGAACAAAGAAAATAAAACTATTAAGATCCCTTTAACTGGGATCAGAGCAGTTAAAGCGCTCATAGATAAGAGTAGTAAAACAAAGGAACTAAGCAGACACGCTTATCTTACTCCCGTTTGTGGAGCGAAACGAAAGGAAACAGAGAACTCAAAAGACCCTAACTTCTTGGGTAAGAGCACTCGTAAATCAGAGTGTAAAACGAAAGAAACGAGAAAGCCTCTGCTCTGAAATGAGAGCGAAAAGAAACTTGCTTTCTTTCTAAACCCTTTCTTTTTTAAACTAGCTTTCTAACTAATTTCCTATACCTTTTTACCGGCTCGAATGTTAAGTGGAATAACATGGAAGCAACGAGAGAGGCAGGAAGCGGGGTATAAATAGTGAGCGGAAATAAATGACAGGTGAACTCACTAATGATGAGGCGAAAGCAAAACCCGTAGTGGAACACAGGAAAATCCGATAGATTACCGGTAAACGACAAAAAAGAATAACGAGAACGTGGAGATAAGGGAAGGAAGGCAAGATCCATGACAACTATCCCATTAGAATTAGAGAGGAGCTGACAAAAAGAGGCTGTAACATATGGTCAACATAGCCGCGCATGTGACAACATCTTCTATTACGTCCACATTACTCCGACCTCACTTCAGGGTTCAAGGTGCTGTTCTAACTGCTCAGATGGCTGTAATGGCTGTATCTTTGATAAACTAATGAAGCCTTCAAACCTTGAATCAAAGTGAAACCTCATCATCTTATATTTGTACTATCCCATTAGTATTCAAGAGGAGTCAAGATTTAATTTTGTGCAGTAACATTTTCCATTACCAAGTAAACTCAGTTTATCCAATTTTAGTATGAGAGTGGATATATTTTAAAAGCATAATTTGCTGAGAACAAGAACAATAATTACAGGAATTCTAAGTTAGAAGGCAGCAAACGTAAAAGGGGAGTGTCTGTATGACTGCCTTATATAAAAACATGTTTCAGTGGCAAAGCCTATGTGTAGATAAGAAGGTCCAGCCCAGTTTTGGCCAAAAACGTTTTCACTCATGGACATGGGGGAAAGACTATAAAGAGTCTTTATAGTTATGTTTATAAGACTATAAAGGCTGAAGTTTGAAGAGGTGGTTCAACAACAGTTAAGAATTTGGGTTTGACCTCTGTACATCAGCCAAAAACTGGAATGTATAAAACATTTGTTATATGTTTTTTATTATTATTTTAGGTACTGACAGGACTTTGCCCATCGCTGCAGTTTGTATTTTCATTTCCATTCAAAATAGGATAAATGCCACTTGCTTGTATCAGACACAAAGGGTTCACCCATGGGTAGATCCATAGTTAAAAATAGCATACCAGTATAATCTATGAATTCTGTGAATAATCTGTGAATTCAACTTCTCCAGCTCTATAATTAATTAATATGTCAAGGTGAGGGTACCTTGGGTAAAAAGGCTAGGTTAGGCTCCAGAACCACATGCATGCCATTCACTTTCCATCTGATGCTATGTGTCCTGAGATACAGCACCTGAAGCATACTCACCTTGCCATCTCAGCCTGTTGACTAACCCATACCATTTCACACTGCCACATGACTAACCCATTTCACACTGCCACATGACTAACCCATGTCCTCCTACATCACCAGTGTTCCACAGCTTTTCTCAGTCAGAGCAGTACATCTGATATTGAATGTCTTGTGAAAGATTTGAGTGACTTGTAGACTTTGACCAAGTTTATACTGAGAAAGACTTTGTGTTTTATGTTACAATTTGGCATTGTTTTTTTTTAATTCTAGGAATCAGTTTTGCTGACCAGAGGTAACAGGTAATCTGGACTTGTATTTTTAGACCTCACATTAACAATTTCTGTAGGTTTCCTTATTGCCAAATGCACCTTGCATAGTCTTTACGTTAAGTGTCATGCAGTGGTGTCCAGGCCCAAGCTTGGCACAAAATTACACAGGAATGACCACATTTGATTTTTACGTGGCTATCACAACAAATGCCATTTCTTTCCAAAACTGCCAAATGTACATTTTTAAAAATCTTATAGCAATCTCTTGACAGTTAAAATTACATTGCAGACTACTAATTAAACCAATTAAAATATTAATACCACACAATGAGAGATGGATAGAGAGACACTACATACAGACAGGGAGTGATAGATGACATAAAGAGAAAGAGGAGAGAGAGTATATAGAGGACAGAGGTTAGAGAGAGAATAGAGGTCAGGATAAACAGAAGTTAGACAGATGGTAAATGGACTAGAGGGGATTGATAGAGGAAATACAGCAAAGATACAGAGGGAGAGGAGGGGATAAATAGAGGGAGAGGGACGGAGGGAGAGGGAGAGACAAATAGATAGGGGAGATGGAGAGAGAAATAGAGCAAGGGAGAAAGAGATACAGAGGGATGGAGAGGGGCTCAGGGAGGGATACATACAAAGCGGGAGATACAGAGGGAGACAAACTGATCATATAGCAATCACACTAAATAAAATATGTATATTGCAGAAACCCCTCCACAATCTCCCTACAGCTCTCAAATAATTGTCAAACTTCAGTTGCAGTCATTTAGCAGAGCAGTCAATGCAGTCAAGTTACAGGAGGTGGGTTTCTTAGCTAGTAGGCATTGCACTGCTACAAAGGATCAATAATTTGTGTTGGGTTTGCTATATACAAATGCAGGTTGGCATCCTTAAAGTGCCTGCTTGTTTACCATTTAAGTTACACAACTACTGTACTTGTACAGATATGACTGTGGCAGATAACCTTTTGAGACAATAACAGAAAATAACTAATTAATTCAAGTATGACAAAATAGTCTTTATGGATTGTGTAAAACTAAGAATTTAGCCCATTTTCAGATAGTGATGTACACATCCTGTTTAAAAACATTTCTTCAAAACGTAGTCAAATTACTGAGTTGAAGTCAGATTTTATTGATTATAACATTGAGAGTAGATGTACCGATTACATTTTAAAAGAGACAACCAAAATGAAGCACAATGGATTACCTACAAAAGTAAACATCAATAATCACCAGTAACGAGAATGAAAAATGAATTACTCTCAATTTAATGAAACTTCAGCCTATGCTGAATTTCGAAGCAATTTTGAATCTGTAACATTCAGACTTAACGTTAAACTTAATGGGATTGCAAACTCAAATCGATGATTCAGCTTTTCAATGATTGATTGTTGTTATCCTGGGGTGGAATATACATAATCCAAATAGCAGTACTAATTGATATGCCTGAATTGAGATATGCCTTCCTTTTTTTCCCACCATTGCCTGTAATTGATCAGGCAAGTTTTGATCGGGTGGGATTAAAACATGACCAGTACATGTTATCAAATCCTCTCAGCCAATAGAGAACTGCGGTCATACGGCACTGAAGCGTTTATGTGAATGCCACGCCCCATTTTTGGGGAATAATTCAGACTCGCTCCCATAGCAAACAGTGCAGAAAGAAGACAACAAAAATCGAAGAAAAAAAAAAACCTATAAAATTCCTAAAAGCTGTTGCATTGTGAACAGCACAGCCAATGCGATTAACAAACCAGCATTTTGCACGTTTGCCATGTCCAATCGGAAATCCCAAAAGACGAGCCTTGTGGCTACATGCTAAACTATATGGTGTCCTGCATCTCAACATGTCTGCAGAAAGCACTTTTAACAGGTATGCTAAATAAACATCACAAAATATGGATAGTTAGAATGTTATATGTAGCAAATACATATGTAGCTTAAGAAATAACTACTTTGTGGTCTCAGTAACGTTAACATTACCACACTGAAATGTAAAAAAAAAGAAAATTGTTCATGTTTATTTTGCTGGAACTTGGAAGACTGAAGCCAGAGACATGTCATCAGATCAAGTCAAATTTAACATTGTATGTTGCCCGCTCGATGCTGATTTTTTTATATTCATAAAAAAACGTATATTGCGTTGTTTGTCTTTTTTATTTATACAGTGATTTTATTGTTGTGTCTCAGGGCAATCCAATTAAGTTTATATGCAATAGTGCATGCTACGCTGTACCGGTAACATTACTATTTGAAAGACGTGGGTCTCTGAGATTAATGTTAGTATTATTATGTGAACGAATCTTCTATAGTTCAGTGGCTCAAACATATGGTACGGTTGCACCACGCACTTTATTTTTTAAATATTTTTTTATTTAGCTATTATATAGCTTATATATAATATAGGTGTTTGCATTTTCCAGTCAGCGTGTATCTTGCCTAGAGACTCTTGAATATAAAATAGCTTTCACGCCCACCCAGGCCTGAGAACTGAAAGTTGGCAGAAAGTGACACTATTCAATCTTCATTTCTTTCAGCTGTAGACGTTTTTACAGACATATTTACAGGCGTTTTTACATGTCTGAATAGAATAATTTCTGAATAAATAATTTTTTTGTATTCTGGACATAACAGTTACCTGGCTTATTTTGAGCATTATGCTTTAAAGGGGTAATAAACACTAAATCAGTATCTTGTCTCCATTTCATAAATCACATATATACTGTTGTTATATTGTTAAAAAAACTAAAATGTAATTAAGCTGTGCCACTGTATTTTGTGTCAAAAAAGAGGCATTCGCTGAAATCCAAACTGAAAACTTTTGTTTGAGCCACGCCCCTATCCGTGAAGTGAAAAAAAGGTTAAAACCTTTTTTCCATGTAAGCAAGTCAATGCCCCATCTCCCCGTCTTCTTGACTGATGGGTATTCAAACTGCACAAATTAACGTTAGGCCTTTAATTTCAAATGGTTTTCCCCCATTGCTAGCTCTGCCTACGTGCCTATGACACATTATCAAATGGATCTATCGCCCCTCCTTCAACTGTAACTCCTCTCTCCTTCCCCGTCCCATCTGTATTCAATTTGTGTCTTTTGAAATTGTGAAGTGGGTGGAGACAGAACTAAAGCCTGTGTTTATTACCCCCTTTAAAACACCAGAGACCCACCTATTCAGCTATATTTCTTTGCACACAGAGTTCATTTTTGTAGCAGCACTAATGTTTTTGGCCATATCATAATATATGATGTTGCACTTAAAAGCTTTCTTATTAGTAAAAGCTTACTTATTAGTGATCAATTCAAGTCTATAGTTTTGTTTGGTCAGGCTGTCCAAAATTCAGGAAAGCATTCCAGGCACTATCGAGGTTCCCAATAGTTGCAGGTACAGATGGTTCCAGAACTGTTTTGTGCAAAAAGAGGAGTAGAGAAATTTTGTTCCGATAACTATATATAGTATGCTTCTGCTGACTATGGAAATGCATCCAGAAGCTGTGATCTCAGTTACACATTATGGTACAGTGCATTATGGTGATGGAAAAAGGCCAATACTGTTTTCCCTTTTTCAGTGCATTCAACATACATTGTTTGCTTATATACTGACCGTGGTGAGAATCTTTGCGAGAACTAATCACTGTATTGGGGTAACACTGTTAACTAACTGTTAATGTTAGTTAACTGGGCATATTCATAGTTTCACTAGCCAGATGTGCAATGCTCTGAGATACAGTCAAGCCGGAAAGTCTGCACACCCCTTTCACCTTCTCCACATTTTATCACGTTACAGACATATTCTACAATAGATGGAGTTCATTTTTTGTCTCAAAATTCTACACAAAATAGCCCATAATGACAAAGTGAAAACAGGTTTTCAGACATTTGTGCTAATTTAAAAATCTAAATGTAAAATATCATATGTACACAAGTGTGCACACCCTTTGATATGACACCCAAAAGTGATACTGCTTAAGATGTTTCTACAACTTAATTGGAGTCCACCTGTGATAAATTCAATTGATTGGACATGATTGGGGATTGCTAACACCTGCCTATATAAGGTCCCACAGTTGACAGTGCATGTCAGAGCAAACTCCAAGCCATGGGGTCAAAGGAATTATCTGCAGACCTCAGAAACAGGATTGTGTCAAGGCATAGATCTGGAGAAGGGTACAGAAAAATCTCTGCAGCTTTACAGGTCCCAAAGAGCACAGTGGCTACCATCATTCGTAAATGGAAAAAGTTTGGAACCACCAAGAATCTTCCTAGACCTGGCCGCCTGGCCAAACTGAGCAATCGGGGAAGACAGGCCTTAGCCAGAAAGGTGAGCAGGAACCCGAGGGTCACTCTGACAGAGCTCCAGCGTATCCTTGTGGAGATGGGAGAACCTTTCAGAAGATCAACAATCTAGGCAGCACTCCACCAATCAGGCCTTTATGGTAGAGTGGCCAGACGGAAGCCCCTCCTTAGTAAAAGGCACATCACAGCCCGCTTGGAGTTTGACAAAAGGCACCTAGAGGACTCTCAAACCATGAGAATCAAGATTATCTGGTCTGATTAAACCAAAATCGAACGTTTTGGCCTGAATACCAAGTCACATCTGGAGGAAACCAGGCACCGCTCATCACCTGGCTAATACCATCCCTACAGTGAAGCATGGCGGTGGCAGCATTATGATGTGGGGATGTTTTTCAGCAGCGGGAACGGGGGGGCCTAGTCCTGATAGAGGGAAAGATGAATGCAGCTAAGTGCACTGAGATCCTTGAAGAAAACCTGCTCCAGAGCGCTCTGGACCTCAGACTGGGGCGAAGGTTTACCTTCCAACATGACAACAACCCGAAGCACACAGCCAAGAAAACAAAGGAGTGGCTTCTGAGAAAGTCTGTGCATGTCTTTGAGTGGCCCAGCCAGAGCCCAGACCTGAATCCAATTGAACATCTGTGGAAAGAGCTGAAAATGGCTGTGTACCGACGCTCCCCTTCCAACCTGACAGAGCGTGCAAGGATATGCCAAGAGGAATGGGCAAAAATGTCCAGAAACAAGTATGCCAAGCTCATAGCTTCTTTCCCAAGATGCCTTGAAGCTGTAATCGCTGCCAAAGGTGCAGCAACCAAGTATTAGAGTACAGATATCATCATCATCATCCTCCATCAACCCGCTTATTCCTATTCAGGGTCACGGGGGGTGCTGGAGCCTATCCCAGCATGCATTGGGCGAGAGGCAGGAATACACCCTGGACAGGCCGCCAATCCATCACAGAGCACTCACACCATTCACTCACTCATTCATACCTATGGGCAATTTAGAGTCTCCAATTAGCCTAACCTGCATGTTTTTGGACTGTGGGAGGAAACCGGAGTATCCGGAGGAAACCCACGCTGACACGGGGAGAACATGCAAACTCCACGCAGAAAGGCCCTCGGCCGGGATTCGAACTCGGTACCTTCTTGCTGTAAGGCGACAGTGCTAACCACTGCACCGAGTACAGATATGTAACCCCTAAATAACCTATTTTTGTCAGTAAAATAAAATTGCATATTTTCGCCATGTTTTCACTTTGTCATTATTGACTATTGTGTGTAGATGTTTGAGGCAAAAAATTTACTCAATCTATTGTAGTATAAGTCTGTAACGTAATAAAATGTGGAGAAGGTGAAAGGGGTGTGCAGACTTTCCGGCTTGACTGTAGCTGTTAGAGTCAGTGTCCAGATGGATTCTAGTGTCATTTTTAAAAATTATAGAGGGTTCATGGTGCGGGATAGTCTCACAAACCAGATGGAGTAACCTTAGTTAGGGCTCCCTGGAAAAGCCTTTAGTTTTGGTTTCCGGATATACATATTTTTCATGGCAGCGAAACATTCATTGCAAGATTCCCAGAGAAGTAGTTGTTTGCCTCCTAGTATAGTGAACCGGACAGTGAACCGGACAGGCCCCAAAATGGAAACTTTGGGAACACTTTTTTGATCATTTAGTGAACCGGACAGGCCCCAAAATGGAAACTTTGGGAACACTTTTTTGATCATTTAGTGAACCGGACAGGCCCCAAAATGGAAACTTTGGGAACACTTTTTTGATCATTTAGTGAACCGGACAGGCTCCAAAATGGAAACTTTGGGAACACTTTTTTGATCATTTAGTGAACTGGACAGGCTCCAAAATGGAAACTTTGGGAACACTTTTTTGATCATTTAGTGAACCGGACAGGCCCCAAAATGGAAACTTGGGGAACACTTTTTTGACATTTATTTTTGACCATCTACACTGATCAGGCTATGTGATTGGAGCTGAGCGATATGAAGTCCTGCTCCTCGCTCAAGAGGCTGTGCTGGTGTTATGCTGAAATTTGTTCAATGTTTGAAAACATCCTCTTGTGAGAAATAATGAAAGTAGTTTCCCCGAAAGTGGGATCTACCCTACAGTATGCTGTCCCGTCTTTACAAAATGATATTTTTTTCATACTGCTTGTTAAGGGTTGCATTTGAATGTAAAAATTGACTCCGGTTACACACATTTTCCTCAAGATGAATGCGCTGTGCAGTACCAGAAAATCGACACATGATGATCTGCAAATTGCATCATATTGTGAAAAAGAGTTAATTCTGATAGAGGTAGATATCTTTTTTTTTTAAATCAGCTGGTTCCCACAGCCTACCAAAAAATATACCCACCTGTAGCTTTTACTAGGAATGTCCCATATGCACCATATTCACCAGATCATCTAAGAATTACCTCAGAACTATGGCCAATAAACCATTTTATCCTAGTGCATTTTAGGATGGTGTTACTAAAGAAAATACCACCACCTGAGAGAATATTTATTTTATTATTATTTGGCTAAATTACAAAAAGAAATGAAAAATAACCATTAATATTTATTATTAATTAACACAATATTCACAATATAACACAACATTAACAGTTAACACAATTAAGCACAATAAATATGTGTATTTGCAAAATATACAGGAATAGAAATAAATACACACAAGAAAGCCACATATATAAGATTAAATATATTCAAATATCAGTAAGTATGTACAGAACTATTTACATATAATTAAAAAAACAGCAAATATAAAGATGTTTAAAAAATATGTCTATAAATTAAAAATCAATAATTAAAAATTTGCACTCACAAAACTAATGTCAAAACCATGCTTCTCCAAACTCAAATTAGGTGAATCCATAACAGAAGTAATCTAAGTCACTTGGAGGTATGGTTGTTTTTTTCATCATGGTTGGTTGCACCTGTGTACCAAGTTTGGTAAATCGAGAAGACAGTTTGAGTTATGGCCTTTTAAATGTGTAGAATTTTCGATCATTGACATGGTAACCACTTTGAGCCAATGTAAATAATATTTAATTTGGGAGTACCTGTCACAAGTATCTATGTGCTGACCGAGTTTAGTGTTTCTAGCATTAAGCAGCTCACAGGAAATTGACCGACACAAATTGACCGCTAACACACAAAACCTGCCGCACACAGAGGCTGCATCTCCTCACAATTCAGCCACTGAACAATACGACAAAACCATTTCCAAGGCATGGTTTATTTGGCAAAATCTTAGCTATCTATTATTTTCGATATATTATCTGATGAATGAGCAGTGCACCAAGTAAAAACGACATGTGAGTGATTAGTTAGTTTCCATGATGATGAGCTGTGCAAGGAGCAAGCTAATGTTACTAGCTAGCACCACGGAGGGATAGATACAAAAGTGAAAGAGATTGAGAGAAAGATAAAATTGGTATAGGGATAAGGAGAACGGAAAAAAATAAACACTTTAGTTAGCTAACTATTCAAAATCCAAATGCTGATAACACGGACAACTATTCTCAAGGGCAAACAAAATTAGTGTTTGGCTTAGACTCAAAGAGGATTTCTTATTGGGACAGGACAGTTTTATTCACCTCAAACTATAGGAGTTATGTAATGAGATCAAGATATGTATTGGTTGAGGTTTCACGACTACATCACCATGGACCCATTTTCCACTCTCAACATACAGGAATAAAGACATATACAGTAGGGTTCAAAAGTCTGAAACCACAAGTGAAAATTATTTTCTAATTTAATGAAATTTCATTATAAATGGTATTATCAGTATAACAATTTGAATGAAAATGAAATATTCTAAAACTTCACATGAATAAAAAATAATTATATTTGGTATGTTCCCCTTTTGCTTTGATGACAGCTTCTACTCGAGCTGGCATGGACTCCACAAGTTTGTGCAGAACCTGATGATCCATGTTATCCCAAAATGATTTGACAATGTTCCAAAGAGTATCTTGTGATGTTACTGAATGCTTGGCTTTCTCTGCCTTCAAGTGCCCCCATAAATGTTCGATGGGGTTGAGGTCAGGTGACTGTGGAGGAAAGTCCATGACAGTCAGCACTCCTTGCTCCTCTTTGGTCTTCAAGTAGTTCTTGCAAAGCTTTGAGGTGTGTTTAGGGTCACTATCCTTTTGCAGTATGAATCCTTCTCCACAAAGCTACAAACCAGAGGGTATAGCATGTCTCTGAAGAATGGAGTGGTACTTTTCTTTTGTCAGGGTGTAGTCGATTCGTGCAGGTGTCCAACTCCAGAGTAGGCAAAACAGCCCCAGACTTGAATATTCCCACCACCAAGTTTCACTGTTGTTTTGATACACTGTGGTATCAATCGCTCTCCAGTTCGTCTCCTTACATAAACCCTTCTGTTACTGCCATAAATGAATCAAAAAATTGATTCATCAGTAAAAAAAAAAAAAAATTCCAGTGAGTCACTGTGAAATGCTGATACGTCTTAGCCCATGCCAATCGTTTGGCCTTGTTTCCCCTCCTGAGAAGTGGTTTAGAGACTGCTACTCGTCTTTTGAGACCACTACTAGCTAGCCTTCTTGTTCTTTATTCAGCACATTCTGTATCTGTGATGCAGTTGATGTTCTCTCAGTTCTCTCTCAGTGAACAAAGCTGTATGTATTGGTCTTCTGATGGTGCAAGCCTATTAACTAACACTGTTGAGTAGATCAAATCCAGTGTCATCGGAACACATACTTCAATGGAAGGGATACGACTCAAGGAAATTTGATTACTGACCTGGAAATAGTGCAGAATCAAAAAACTTCATTTCACGTCAACTTTTTTTTGTAGATAAACTGAAATTAAACTAAATTGCAATGGAATTTATTACTCATGCTTTATTGGTGCTCAATACATACCGTAATAGCGATAAATAACACGGTTATAAGCATATTAAGGATATTTCTTGTCCATCACTTTAACAATCTCTGTCTGGCATCGCCCGGCTTGTTTGGCTTCTACATCATATAACAGGATCTACTTTTTTAAATGACTTTACTACGAAAAGACAGAGGGAAGATGAAGAGGAAGAATCAACCGAGGTAGCAAAGATTTAATAGCAAGCCAATCAGATTTGGCTTTCTTGTCAATAAACAAGTATTCAACTTGGTTTTATTGTAGTTTTCAATCCAACATAAGACAGGGCTGACTATAAAACTGTTATAGAATTATTGAGTGTGATACCCCAAAAATATCCAGTAAGTGGCAGTTCTGAGAGCAGAAACAACCTTGTTAATGAGAGAGGTCAGAGGAGAACGGCCAGACACATTCAAGCCAACAGAAATGCCAAAAAAATAAAAAATAACAACAGTGGTGAACAGAGGGGCATCACTGAATGCACGTGTTGAACCCTGAAAGGGATGGGCTGTTCACCATTTATCATTAAATAAATATTCTATTGCCGAAGTTACAGCAACCAATATGGCTTCCAATGCACTACACCTCTCAATTTCCGCTTGGGCTATAATTTAGAAACCTTTGCCTTTTTCTACCAAACTAAAGGGTTAACAGTCATATATTAAACCCAGTTATATCCACAATACATATAACAATAATAATCAATGCGTGATTATACTTGACACGATACAAAGGTAGTTCTTGTTTTACTCATCGGAGATGACTCTGGTTGGTCTTCTTGAACATGTGATGATGACTAGCTGACGGATAGCCTACAGAAATCAGTATGAAAAGTTTGAACTACATGTAACTACTATCTCTTCCATTTATCATTTACTTCCTATTTTTCTCTTCACTTTTCTTATTTTCACTGTCCTAGCATGCATGAAATTGTAGGCTATTCATCATTATTGTACCCATTCCCTAATCAGAGTCATATGTTCAGTGAGTCATATGTTGACCAACCAGTCTTTTGTTGGCTGTACGATAAGTAAAACATCAATACTATATATTTGTTATTGTGTCAAGTAAAATCACAGATTGATTCTTATTCTGTATTATGGTATAACTGGGTTGAAAATATGACTAAAGCACCATAGTTTTAGTAGAAACATATTAGAAGTAGGCGTTGGGTTCACCCAACAGCTTATTAGTCTAAATGATTGAATATTGCAAATAGGCTAATATTGAAAAATAATGACAAATTATACATTTCCTAAGATAAATTAAATTCAAATAACATAAAACATGTGATATTGTAAGCCACACAGATCATGTATCCATATATGCACAAGCAAGGGGGTGATTGTGTTATAATTTCTTTTGTTATATTTTATTTAGATTTATAAAAATCTTAATTTCATTTATCAGTAGTTTTAAAAGCAAACAGCTTTGTCAGCACACTGTCAGGAGGAGTTTTGGGGGCCCCAAAATTTATAAATTCACCACTGATGGTCTGAGAAGCTTTTGTCTACCTAACTGGTTTGCAGCTACTTTGATGACATGTTACTTAATGTATGACTTAACTGTCAGTTAATGTTAAGTAATTGATGATACATTAAGTATAAAGTAATCACATTAACTAATAATGCCTTGATAATGTATTAATATTGAGCCACACAGAGTTCATGATAGATCATGCATTATTTCATGCATTAAATCATGATGAAATCATGCATTAGTTAAGGCATGAGTTGTGTTCCCTTATTGTAAAGTGTTACCCCTAAATGTACACCCCTCTGAACGATGCATATGACGGCCTATCATATAGGCTAGCTTGTTGGCTAAGCCTGCTTTGTTCACGTACAGCTTCGAACAACATAACGGCGACGTTAACCAAATAGTTTGTAAATAACGAGTTAACGAGATGGCTATTAAACATTTTTTGTAACTATTTGCAGCTCATTTATCTGAATTCGCAGTTGTGGTAAGGCTGTGAGGCGATTTCAACAAGGTAACGTTAGCCTATGAAGCCCTCAACATTAATCTAATGTAGACACAAGTTCACCATAGTTCATTCTATCAGTCCAACATGGACATTCCGGGGAGACTATACTTGCAAAATAGGCTAACGCACAATTTTCACAGTGGCCATTTCCATCACGATTTCTCATAATTTAGGCTACACCTCATGTTAGCTAGTCGCACAAGGCTGGTTCACGGAAAGCTTGAGAGAGCGGTCAGGAGTCGGGACTCAAGATCTACCGGTGTAGCTTGCCTATACCACAGACGGCGGATTAAGCAAAATAAACAAGTGGACACAATAATCATCAATTAATTATGTGAATGTAATCATACACATAATGTATCAATGTATTTATTGTTTTGGTTCACACATAACATTGATTGTTCTCACGACAGTGGGTCTGTGGTGGGCGCTGGAAGACTGGAAAGAAATTTGTTTTAATATGGGAAAGGCTGGTCAAACATTAGCCGTTTATATGTTTCATCTTCAATACATGGCGTGCAGAAATAGCCTATATTTTGTCTAACCGCATGACACAGTAACTTCATTATGCGATAAATGTTTGCGAAAAAGAGCGAGTGCTCCTCATTGCCTATTGTATGCTATAAGACATTGTGGCTTTAGGCCTACATAACGTGGAAAGTTATTGTGGCTGCGTTTACCATTTTATGTTGCTCTTGTAGCTAGTCAAGCCGGAAAGTCTGCACACCCCTTTCACCTTCTCCACGTTTTATTACGTTACAGACATATTCTACAAGAGATTGAGTTCATTTTTTGTCTCAAAATTCTACATAAAATAGCCCATAATGACATTTGTGCTAATTTATTAAAAATCTAAATGTAAAATATCATATGTACACAAGTGTGCACACCCTTTGATATGACACCAAAAAGTGAGCTGAGGTGCATTTTGTTTCCACTGATACTGCTTGAGATGTTTCTACAACTTAATTGGAGTCCATCTGTGATAAATTCAATTGATTGGACATGATTGGGGATTTCCAACACCTGCCTATATAAGGTCCCACAGCTGATAGTGCATGTCAGAGCAAAGTCCAAGCCATGGGGTCAACGGAATTATCTGCAGACCTCAGAAATAGGATTGTGTCAAGGCATAGATCTGGAGAAGGGTACAAAACAATCTCTGCAGCTTTACAGGTCCCAAAAAGCACAGTGGCCACCATCATTCGTAAATGAAAGAAGTTTTCCTAGACCTGGCCGCCCGGCCAAACTGAGCAATCAGGGAAGATGGGCCTTGGCCAGGGAGGTGAGCAGGAACCCGAGGGTCACTCTGACAGAGCTCCAGCATATCCTTGTGGAGATGAGAGAACCTTTCAGAAGATCAACCATCGAGGCAGCACTCCACCAATCAGGCCTTTATGGTAGAATGGCCAGACAGAAGCCCCTCCTTAGTAAAAGGCACATCACAGCCCGCTTGGAGTTTGCCAAAAGGCACCTAGAGGACTCTCAAACCATGAGAATCAAGATTCTCTGGTCTGATGAAACCAAAATTGAACTTTTTGGCCTGAATATCAAGCATCACATCTAGAGGAAACCAGGCACCGCTCATCACCTGCTCGCAGCATCATGATGTGGGGATGTTTTTCAGCAGCGGGAACGGGGCGACTAGTCCTGATAGAGGGAAAGATGATTGCAGCTAAGTACACCAAGATCCTTGAAGAAAACCTGCTCCAGAGCGCTCTGGACCTCAGACTGGGGTGAAAGTTTACCTTCCAACATGACAACGACCCGAAGCACAGAGCCAAGAGAACAAAAGAGTGGCTTCGGAGAAAATTTGTGCATGTCCTTGAGTGGCCCAGCCAGAGCCCTGACCTGAATCCAATTGAACATCTGTGGAAAGAGCTGAAAATGGCTGTGTACCGATGCTCCCCATCCAACCTGACAGAGCTTGCAAGGATATGCCAAGAGGAATGGGCAAACATGTCCAGAAGCAAGTGTGCCAAGCTCGTAGCTTCTTTCCCAAGACGCCTTGAAGCTGTAATCGCTGCCAAAGGTGCAGCAACCAAGTATTAGAGTACAGATATGTAACCCCTAAATAACCTATTTTTGTCACTGTTACCTGTTTTCACTTCGTCATTATTGGCTATTGTGTGTAGATGTTTGAGGCAAAAAATGAACTCAATCTATTGTAGTATAAGTCTGTAACGTAATAAAATGTGGAGAAGGTGAAAGGGGTGTGCAGACTTTCCAACTTGACTGTATGTCGATGTGTGCAGCACCCTCTCATAGCCTGCTGGATATCGGAAGATTAGCATAAATAACGTTATGTCCATTGCAGTTAGGCTTAACCATAAACTGCAACATAAAGAAAAAAGGCTTAACACGGCTTTCAAAACAACGTTTAGATTGAAATGCAGTTGAATACATCGATGGGTTATGTTAAGGTTAGCCAAATATGTTCAAAAGTAGCTATAACTATGCCTGGCTTTTCTTTTAAATGTGCATCGAGCTACTGTTATCAACAGGCTTTTGTGATAGCCTGTAATTTCTACGCCTCTGACTGCTACTGCGAGATAACAAAGTTACTTTTCATTTAGTATAACCAGAAAACTGTACAGTTCTGAGAGCATAACTTAACAGTCATCGCTAGCTAACATATACATATCTATGGTCGCAAGAGGTTTTTTCCTTCTGGGGGGGGGCTAATATGTTGGCTAATAAGCCTGCTTTGTTCAACACCGCTTTGAACAACATAACGACAATAGTAAATGAGGGTGAAGTGCGTCTCAATTCAAATAACGCGCTCTGCCCTCGCTCCCTCCGACTCACTAAACGCAAGTGTATAGAGTACTCAAGTGAGTACGTCAGACGTGGGTGGAGTCTGGTTTCGGAAGTAAATTTCCTATGACAGATAGTCTCCAAAGCCCGTTCTATCAACTATTTCTTGAAATCTGATCTATAGAATGAGCCAAAACGTTCCTGGATTAGCCTGTGTGGTATAAGAATATAGACCATATATCGCATGTTCCAATTTTTTTTTTTTTAAGTAATGGATTAATGGTTGTAGTTCCATGGACTACATATCCAATACTGCAACATATCCAATACTGCAAAGCACGGGTGGTTCTCGACCAATCAGATATTATCATCTCGTCTGGACATTTTTGGCTGTGCTGCCACAGAAGACGAGCTACTGTTAGCTTGCTAGGTTGAGAAGCCTGTCTGACAAGGTCAGAAACTATGCTACGGTTAACCACATAAAGCAATTCTAGCTTTTAGTCCTTCAAGCTAGCTAGCTAACATTAAAAAAAAGTGTTTAAAAACTGAGCTGTGTGCTACTACTGGCTAACGTTATATGACAATGTCTGGAGACAAGGCTACGCACGTCCGGAGGGAATTATGGGACGTCAAATTTTAAACAGTGGCAGCGCTGGTATATTCACAAAAAAAAACTGAAACGTAAAATATACTCAAAGCTAGTCCAGAAAACCTACATAGTTTGCTAACGGGCGTTATATTGAACAATGCAGGAAATTGATGTGTTTGGGTCGTTATCTTGTTGAAACACCCATTTCAGGGGCATTTCCTCTTCGGCATACGGCAACATAATCTCTTCAAGTATTTTGATGTATTCAAACTGATCCATGATCCCTGATATACGATAAATAGGCCCAGCACCGTAGTGTCCCCATACCATGATTTTTGTGCCAACATGCTTCACTGTCTTCACAGTGTACTGTGAATTCAGTACCCGGGGGTCGTCTCACGTACTGTCAACGACCACTCGACTATTTTACTCTCATCAGTCCGCAAATTTTTACGCCATTTCTCTTTGGGCTAATCGATGTGTTCCTTGGCAAATTTTAACAGATTCTGCACATGCCGTTTTTTCAACAATGGTGCTTTACGGGGGCTTCTTGCTGATAGCTTAGCTTCAATCAAACGTCTTCTGACTGTCACAGCACTTACAGGTAATTCTAGATAATCTTTGATCTTTCTGGAGGTGATGATTGGCTGAATCCTTGCCATTCTGACTATTCTTCGATCCGTTTTAACAGTAGTTGCTCATTTTCTTCCGTGTGTTTCTGGTTTTTGTTGCCATTTTAAAGCATTTGAGATCTTTTTAGCTGAGCATCCTATAATTTGCTGCACTTCTTTATACGTTTTCCCCTCTCCAATCAACTTTTTAATCAAATTACGTTGTTCCTCCAAACAATGTTTGGAACGACCCATTTTACTTAGCGATTCAGAAGGAAATATATTTTATAACAATGTGTGAAACATTTGCTTACATCTACAAGTAAATTATTTGCCATGCAGAAATATCACTACTACTAATAACAGTGGTTCATCAGGTTACTGATGTTGTACTGCTATTTTTTTTAACACAACTGTACCTGCCATCCCAATATTTGCTATTGCTATATTACATGTTTAATATAGGAGGGGAGTCTGATTTTGGCAGCTTCAAAATTGTATCTACCAAATGTTGACTTCTCCTCCCCCTCTTCTTCAAATGGTTGTAAATACTGACAGCATATGAAAAGGTGATTATGCATGGTGAGTTGATTGTCAGCATGTTTAATATAAGACAAGGAGTCTGATTTTCACAGCTGCAAAATGGTATCTCCAAGAATGTGATTCACCCCTCTTACCTACCTCTGTCATTACGGTCACAAAGGTAGTAAATACTAACAGTATATGAAGAAATGATTATGCATGGATAATTCGGAGACGGTAAGACTTTGCATTTTAATATAACAGTGGAGTCTGATTTTGGCAGCTTCAAAATGCACCTACCCACACCCTCCCCTCTCAACATTGGGAATACAAGTTTGTCAATACTGACAGAATACAACGATCAGCCACAACATTAAAACAACTGGCAGGTGAAGTGAATCACATTGATTATCTCGTTGTTATAAAGAGATGGACCGCAGAAGATCACCATAATTTGTCTCCCCAATTTTTTTCAAGCAATTTTCTCTGGATAATTCTTCCCATTAGACTATAGTACGCCCATGACAAATGTTTGTGAAGCCATGTGTTTGGTACGGAGCCCATATGTCCTACTTGGTAACAACAAACAAAAAATAGGGACGCTAATTCGTTCCGTCAATTTAATAATTCGTTCCCTCGGTTTAGTAAATCTTTCCCTCGGTGTAATAATCACGCTAACATAAAACTGTATTTTAACTGACTGTATGCCCAATGACACGTACTAGCCTTGCGTAGGCTATTGATTATTCTTCCCCTGTATTTGTCAACATGTTTCACATTTCCTACTGTGATCGTGTGCTGATTATTCGATGCGCATCTCTAATCTGCGCATGACAGTTTATAAAGTACAGGTAGCCTACATTACGTTTTAATTAGAATTTTAAAAATTCGACGTTCACTTTTACATTCGATGTTACCCATCTTTCGTAATGTTCTAGTGAGTCCTCAACGTAAACATATAGGCTCATGTAAAATCGGGTTCTGCATAGCGCTTAGTTTGTAGTGTTCTAAAACACTAAATAGCGCTTGGATTCAGTATTGTACATATGTATAAACAATACAATAATTCGATATTTACACAACACGTATATTAAGGTAAATGTATGTGTAATCTAACAGTTTATAAATCCATAATTGTTTTAGATTATTTATCTAGTAATTTTGACAGTGTCGATATTTTAGTGTTCTTACTTGATTACATTACAAGTTGAACATCCACTTGTATAGGAAGCACAATAGTGGTTAGTAGTAGTGTAAAAAAAAAACATTTGGGGAAAGCAAATCCTACCTCCACCGTGCATTTGACAAAGATATGGAAAGCGCCAAACATTGCCAAGTCCGACTGCATAAGACACACATGCTAGTAAAAACTGCGTGGGATTGTCCCACGAAGGTCTTGCCTCCTTGTCCATTGCCGAATCCAAGAGATTAGATGAACACTATGTAAAGTAAAAAATTATTCAAAATACAAAAATCCAGCTAATTCCACTCCTTGTAAATGTACTGCAAACAAGCCGGACGTTCTGCTTGTTACGCGCAGTTTTGAAGTAAGCGTCCATTCAAATGAATCCCCTCCCTCCCCTTTGGAATAGCGATACTTCAAATTGGTAGGAGTGTATAACTTAGGTGAATGTTTAATTCGGTTCTGCGTACGTATTGTTATCACACTTCGAGCGGCCGCCCCAACATCACTTGCGTGTCTATGTATGTGCGCGCGAGCTTCCTTTTATGCACCAAACTTAATAGACATTTCCGATATCCATATTCAGCCACTCAGTCAGTAGCCTATAACCTAGATGTAGATGTATAGCCTACATTACATACAGTTTAAGGACACACACAATATGGCACGTAATACGGATAAATGTATGCATTTTTCCACGTAGTCAGTAGGCTATACAGTTGTGTTCAAAAAAAATATAACATCAGTAACCTGATGGACGTCTAATGGTAGTTTTGGAAACTGTTATTAGTAGTAGTGATATTTCTGCATGGCAAATAATTTACTTGTAGATGTAGTAGTGTAATAGAAAAAGAACAGACCCGAATGTCATGACGCACGCTGCTTGTGCTAAGTAATTGATTCATTCATTGAAAGGGGCGTGTTCAAAATAATAGCAGTGTGGAGTTTAATTAGAGAATTCATTAATTCTGTGAAAAAACAGGTGTCATTAATTGTTCTTTATTACGGAAGAAGGGAAGCAAATGTCTCACACATTGTTATAAAATATATTTCCTTCTGAATCGCTAAGTAAAATGGGCCGTTCCAAACATTGTTCGGAGGAACAACGTAATTTGATTAAAAAGTTGATTGGACAGGGGAAAACGTATAAAGAAGTGCAGCAAATTATAGGATGCTCAGCTAAAAAGATCTCAAATGCTTTAAAATGGCAACAAAAACACAAAGCACGCGGAAGAAAACGAGCAATTACTGTTAAAACGGATCGAAGAATAGTCAGAATGGCAAAGATTCAGCCAATCATCGCCTCCAGAAAGATCAAAGATGATCTAGAATTACCTGTAAGTGCTGTTGCAGTCAGAAGACGTTTGATCGAAGCTAAGCTATCAGCAAGAAGCCCCCGTAAAGCACCATTGTTGAAAAAACGGCATGTCCAGAATCGGTTAAAATTTGCCAAGGAACATCGATTGGCCCAAAGAGAAATGGCGTAACAATCTGTGGACTGATGAGAGTAAAATAGAAAATAGTTTTTTTTTGGGTCTAGTGGTCGTCGACAGTACGTGAGACGACCCCCGGGTACTGAATTCAAGCCACAGTACACTGTGAAGACAGTGAAGCATGGCCGCGCAAAAATCATGGTATGGGGACACTACGGTGTTGGGCCTATTTATCGTATACCAGGGATCATGAATCAGTTTGAATACATCAAAATACTTGAAGAGATTATGTTGCCATATGCCGAAGAGGAAATGCCCCTGAAATGGGTGTTTCAACAAGACAACGACCCCAAACATACGAGTAAGCGAGCAACATTTTGGTTCCAGACAAAAAGGATTGAGATAATGGAGTGGCCAGCTCAATCCCCTGACCTCCATTGAAAACTTGTGGGTTGACATAAAAAATGCAGTTTCTGAAACAAAACCCAAAAATTCACAGGAACTGTGGAATGTAGTTTGTTCATCCTGGGCTGAAATACCTGTTTCTAGGTGCCAGAAGTTTCTAGTTTCTAGGTTGACTCGATGCAACGCAGATGCAGTTATCAAAAACAATGGTTATGCAACTAAATATTACTTCAGTCATTTAAAGAGAAGTTAAATCTTGAAAAATGTCTTCAGTTTATACTGAAAGTGTTTCAGTTTGGATGGATCCCTTTAAGGGTTGTTTCTCCTGACTTTTTTCCCCCATAGAGTTCTATAGAAAAATGAGTCAGGAGAAATAACCCTTGCAGTGATCCATCCACATCTACTTCATATCTGGCAACAGAGTGATGGTTTGGGGCTCGTTCGATAGCTCAGACCCTTGATGACTTACAGCCATTTAGCCAGCCATGTGTTCCATACTGTACCAGTGTAATTTACAGCTGAATCTAGTCTCACCCCCCAATTCCCATAGAGATTAATTCAAATGCAGAGAACTTATAGTATCGCTTGTAACATTACCTGGAAATAAGATAGTGAGAGTCTTTGGATGTTGATGGGTCACAGACTTCAGGAAATAACAGCATGCAAAGGATATGCTACCAAATATTAAATATGATACTTTAAAAATATGTTAAAGCAAAGGGTATGAATACTTATGTAAATTTAAAAATGCAGTTTTCGATTTTTAATACATTTGCAAAAATTTCTAAAAACATGTTTTCACTTTGTCATTATGGGCTATTTTGTGTAGAATTTTGAGACAAAAAATGAACTAAATCTATTGTAGAATATGTCTGTAATGTAATAAAATGTGGAGAAGGTGAAAGGGGTATTCAGACTTTCTGGCTTGTCTGTATATACAGTGCCCTCCACAATTATTGACACCCCTGGTAAAGATGAGTAAAAAGGGTTATAAAAATTCACTGTTTGGTGAATTAGCTTAATCTCACGCTGAAAAAATGAGAAAGATCCAACCTTTAATTGAAAAAATCCCCCATCAAGAAATAATTATTTTTAACAAAACCATGTGTACCACAATCATTGGCACCTTGCATTTAATACTTTGTACAACCTCCCTTTGCCAATAAAACAGCACTGAGTCTTCTCCCGTAACATCTAATAAGGTTGGAAAATACAGAGAAAGGAATCTGAGACCATTCCTTTTTACAGAATCTCCCCAGATTATCTAGAGTTCTAGGTCCTTTCTTTTACACTTTTCTACACTTCAGCTTAGCCCACAGGTTTTCAATGGTGTTTAGGTCAGGGGACTGAGATGGCCATGGCAGAAGCTTGATTTTGTATTCAGTTAACCATTTTTGTGTTGATTTGGACGTATGTTTTGGATCATTGTCCTGCTGGAAGATTCAACGACGACCCAGTTTTAGTTTCCTGGCAGAGGCAGTCAGATTCAGATTTAAAATCTTCTGTTATTTCATGGAGTTCATGATGCCATGTACCTTAACAAGGTTACCAGGGACTTTGGAGGAAAAACAGCCCCACAACATCACGGAACCTCCACCATGCTTAACAGTGGAGATAAGGTTATTTTCGGTAAAGCCATCCTTCTTTTTTATGCCAAACCCACATTGAGTGTTGGTTGCCGAAAAGCAAAGTTTTCGTTTCATCTGACCATAGAACATGGTTCCAGTCAAAGTTCCAGTAGCGTTTAGCAAACTCTGGGCGCTTACATTTGTGTGAAATGGCAGGAAAGGCTTTTTTCTGGCAAGCCTTCCAAATAATTTGTTGGCATGGAGGTGACGTCTAATGGTAGTTTTGGAGACTTGATGACTCTGTAATTCTCCAACAGTGATCCTTGGGGATTTTCTTGCCTCTCTTACCATCCTCCTCACTGTGCGTGGGGGCAAAATAAACTTGGCTCCTCTTCCAGGCAAGTTTATAACAGTTCCAGTTGCTTTGAACTTTTTAAGTATTGCCCTAATGGTAGATATGAGTAGTTATTTTTTTATAGCCATTCCCTGACTTATGAAGTTCAACACACTTTTCCCTCATTTGATTTGTGCGTTCTCTTATCTTTCTCTTGTTGATGTATGAATATGTCATGGTTTTTGTCAGCCTCCGTTTATTTCTGTGGTTCGTTCTTTCTTTTAGCGACGTCAGGGCACTCAATCAGATTTTTCGTTTTCCATTCCGGTATTTTGTTCTCGTTTAGCCATTATCCTTCGCACCTGTTTTGAGTTCCTGCCGGCTATATTTAGCCCAGGGTTATCCGATTTTCGGTGCTTCGATATTGTCTTTGCCACTTGACATAGAAGCCGGTTACGTGGGACTTGATTATTAGCAGCATTAGAATTTTTCTTAGTTGGATTTTGTTTTCTCTTCTGTGCTTTGTCCCTCGTTTTGGTTTTCGCTTCTGTTCTCGTCAGACAGATTGCCTTTATTTTACTTCCTTTGTTTATCTCTTTAGTGCTCTCTCGTATGGAGAGTGAGATATTTCTTTCCTTTTTCTTTCTGCTTTTTGTTTGTTATTCATACCTCTGCTTTCTTTCTCTATTCACTCGGATTTAGACTTTGCCCTGTTTTGTGGGTTGTTTTGATTTGGCTTATGCCTGGAGAATTTTCAATTCTCTATTTTTTGTTTGTATGTTTCCTTCTCCTGGTGTGGACCTGTCTGCTTTATTGGTGTACACTTTTAGATTCCTTAGCTGTTGTGCTTGGTTCTCCAAACCTCACACTCCACCTTACAGAATAAAAGAATATGGCCTCTGTGTCACCTCATATTTATACCCCAGTGAAACAGGAAGTCATGGATTACTGCTTGAAAGTTCCTAAACAGAAACAATAATTGTGTTGAAAATGTTTTTTTGTTAAATATAATTATTTCTTGATGAGAGATTTTTTTTTCTCAGAATAAATTTACCTCAATTAAAGTTTGGATTTTTTTCATTGTTTCAGGGTGAGATTAAGCTAATTCACCAAACGATAAATTTTTTACAACCTTTTTTACTCATCTTTTCCAGGGGTGTCAATAATTGTGGAGGGCACTGTATTTATGAACTCACACATAGACGCTATTGTCCACTATGTCACGCATGGGTAGGTATAGTTGCAGGCAAGATTGGGTGGGGGGTTGCTTGTTAAATGGACTTGCTACGGGAAATAACGACACTTAGAAACTCTATATTCGGCAAAGTAATCACAAATCGTGTACCAGTAAAGATAAAACACGGAGTTTGTGGTTTCCACTCATAGTTTGGCTGCAGGAGCAATGAATGTTTCAGTTGAGCTACCGGCGCCATAGTCACTATGCGCAAAGAGTTTATTGTATACATAGAAGCACATTTGGTCTGGGAACATGCAGATGATCCAGAACTGATCCAGAACGCAGCTGCCCGGCTTGTGTTCAACCTCCCGAAATTTTCACATGTCACCCCCCTGTTGAGGTCACTCCACTGGCTGCCAGTTGCAGCCAGGATCAGGTTCAAAGTTCTGACCCTGGCCTACACTGCAGCCAATAGGACAGGCCCTGTCTACCTGCAGGACTTGATCCAGAACTATGTTCCTGCTCGACCGCTTCGCTCATCTACTGCAGGGCGACTTGCACTTCCCCCCCTCCGTGTAAATGGCACTCGCTCGTCCCGACTGCGGAGCTTTTCCACCCTAGCTCCCCAGTGGTGGAACGAACTTCCCATTCCCCTACGTTCCATGCCAACCCTGCCTACTTTCCGTCGTGGCCTGAAAACGCACCTTTTCAGACTCCACCTGGACTAATACTTATCTAGGACCTCATGGTTTGTGCTCTTGTTGAACTGTGTACTCAAGATAGTCAAGTTTATAATAGTTAGAATAGAATTGTATTAGAGCTGATTTACCCAGTTCACTTTGAACTGCATTGTGTTCATTACTAGGGATAGCTGCTACTGTATGGGAAGAATGTGCTTTCTTATCTGTTCTGTAGTTACTTCGATGACCTTTCTGTATGCACTTACTGTACATCGCTTTGGATAAAAGCGTCTGCTAAATGAATGTAATGTAATGATGTTGTGTGTTTGTGTATTAGGGATTAACGCCCTGACATCTGGCTGGTTTTGGAAAAGTCTTGTAACAATAGTATCTCGAAACCAATCAGGCAGGGGCTAAGACCGCACCCCCAAGGACTACTCAATGCAAATTTACCTGTTAGCACTGTATAAAAGAGCAACTAAAATGAGTGTTCCTAGAAATTTTTGTAACCTTATATGTGTTCCCATAGCCGGCTGTGTAAATGAAAACTTCCTGTCTTTTTTCAATCAAGCATATATGTTTCAGGGTTGGGAAGTGGAGATTGTTAAAAACATTATCAATGGATATAGAATCAGCTGGGGCTGTATAATGTGGAATAGAAGGTCTTAAATTGGTCATTGGTCTCCTGCTGGCCTGTGGTAATATCTACAGAAGGAGTGTGAATCTGGGTGATAATATTTTGGGCTGCTGACTGTCTCAACTGAAGAGCGATGGTCCTGATGGCTTTATCACCGGGATCATGCAAAGTGCTTTGTGATTTCAGCAATATATTCCCTACTTTATTGCATGACAATAAATCAAACTCAGTCTGTAAACTTTATTTTCGCCGATGGGGCACTTGCGTAATTCCAGTAAATTTTCAAATAGCTTGCTCCGACGCTGATTATTGTTATAAGATGTATATGAGATGATTTCCCATAATAAGGAAGGAGAAATGTTTATTTCCAGGAAAAAAGTATCTGTGCTGAAAGAAAGCTAACAAATTCCTTATCTAAAGGAGAGTTGGTGCAAGTTTAGTTATGTGGTACATATTTCAAGAAGAGCAATATAAAATAATTAGTTGGTGGCTATTTAGATCCGGGATAGATGAAATAAGTTTATTGATGAAATTGTAATCATCCTAATTTAGTGAATATACAGCGAGCACCATAATTAATTGGACAGTGACACATTTTTTGTTATTTTGGTTCTGTACTCTAGCACTTTGAGTTTGAAAGAATACTTTACAGCTAAATCTAGTCCCAACCCCCAATTTCCATAGACATCCATTCAAATTCAGAGAAGTATCGCTTGTAAGAGTACCAGAAAATAAGATAAAGAGTCTTTTGATATTGTTAGGTCACAGACATCAAGAAGTCATGACATGCAAAAAAATATTATTACTTTATTCTACATTATGCTAAACTGTCCAATATTTTTTGATGCCCGAAAATGGGGGGGACTATGTACAAAAGGTTCTATAATTTCTAAACGGTTCATCCGATATGGATGAAGATACCCTGACAGCTGACAGTAAAGCTGACAGTCTGCACTTCATTGATTGTCATTGCATGAGTACAGAACCAAAATAACAAAAAATGTCTCACTGTCCAATAAATTATGGTGCTCACTATATATGTAGGCCAGTTCATGGACTTCATTTCATGGACTATTCTGAAATATTCCATAATTAACATTAGACCATGACAATATCCGGCTGCCTAACACCCTAAAGGAGGTCCAATTAACACATTTTCCAGGTCTGTCTTGATGGTGGAATTTGTAAATTATCCAAAGGTGTAACTGTAACTGCAAATTAATAAGTAAAACGTGGGCACAGATATTGAGATGATAGTAATATTAGATAGTAATGATGATAGCAATATTAGGTTAAATAGTTTGATGAAATTTTATTGACTCTGATTTTGTTTATCTACTCAAAAGTGAGTGAGACTGGCCTTGAGGGAATGAAGGTAACATTTATTTACATGTTGTCATGGTTCATGTGAATCAATCAGATTTTTTCCATGTTCCGTTTCAGGGTTTGCCTTCCTCATTATTATTTTCTACCTTCCTCACTTCCGCTTCCCCGGTGCTTGTTTATCATTCGACATTGCATCGAGCCAGGTATAGCCAGGTACTAGCGACCTTGTGATATTAAACTCATGTTTATGTTCACGAGGGACTTGCTATTTAGCTATTTTTCAGGTTTAGAATTTTTTCCTCCTGTAAGCGTTCTGTGCTATTTATTTCGTCCGTTGCTGTTCTCACAGAAACAGTTTTTCTTTGTTAGTTTGTTTTGGTTTTTCACTTCCCGGCTCTGAGCTTATGGAGCCAAAGGTGTTCTTTTCTTTGCTAGATTTCATGTTCTAGCTCCAGTATTGATCTCGGGAGATTTAGTTGGTATTTCGCTTGTTCTCGGGTTTACCCTATTTTAGTGGTGACTTGTTCTGATTCCCCTACCTTTGCGTTTGAATCTGCGCCACATAAAAACCCATTACTCATGTGACATTAACACGTCTCAAGATCAAAGTACATTGATAAGACTTACAGCTCTATTTTCCAGCTTGCATATGGCGGGTGGGGAGTCAGCGCATTGGGGAAGTGACATCATTTGACTCACCATGCGCCAAAGTGGGAGGAGAGTCACTGGTGGAGGTGTGTCAGTCCAGATCGAGCCGCAAAAGTGCAAATTTGGGGTTTTTTGGCCGGTGGCGAGCCATCACTGGCCAAGTTGAAATTTCGTCACAGATTTGTATGCGTCTGAGCCTGTTTGGTAATTTGGTGACTCGCCATGCGCTGAAGTGGGAAGGAAGCCACTGTTGGGGGGTGTGTCCATCAAGAGGGAGCAGCCCAGTTAAATTTTAGTGCAGCGGAATGAAGTTTTGGGGTAAATTACTTTAGACTGCGATTCGTGCCTGCACTGCCTGCCAGGTGAGACCACATTTAAGGCACAAATCGCACCACAGAATATGGCAAGTTGCTAATTTGGGTGCTTTCCTAAGCAATGCTTGCAGAAACCTATTCAAAAGCCAAACAACCTTTTTGTGGATCATATGTGGTCCAATCTGACTTTGAAATAAATCCCTGAAGCAGGAAAAATGTATACTTGCATTCATTGTTTGTTGTCTTTTTAAAAAAATGTTAGGCTAATTCCTATATTTATTTGTTTTTAATTGTTTATGGCTGTTATTATACTGCACTGTGGTCCCAGGGGTATTGTATTCCTTCTTACACCCATCTGTAATGAGAATAATTAAAAACTTGGTGCATACATTAACTCTTATTGCACGTATAGCAATAACAACGTACCTCTTAATTCAATTACATTCAATTAAATCAATGTAAAATTGATAGCCTATCATCTTCCCCTGCAGTCGTAAGTGGAAATTTCTACAGACAGTATGGTGAGTGTCTAATCATTCTCTTCAATATTTATATCAATATTGTGGTCTGAGCATAGAGTAGATAAATTAATCGTCAACAGTGACATCAACATTTTCTTGTGTACTTGCTTTAAATGTTGTTACATGTAATAATGTAGTGAAAGTGTTTAAAATCATCATGATTTAAACTGCCATGTGATGACATGACATGACATGCAGATGGTAATTTTACTGTGTCCGGTCAACTGTGTTACTCTTGTGTCAACTGTGTTGTGTGAATTTTGTGTCATAAATATCTTAAATGTTACGGGTAACATTTAAGATATAACACAAAATTCAAACATAACAATTTAATAATTTCATTATTATAAAAATGAAAGTGGGGACTTTCTAGAGATGTGAGGATTGGTGTAAGGTTTGGAGAACCAAACATGACCGATAAGGGATCTAAAGATACGCCACAAAAGGAAAAAACCACACCAGGGAAGGAATTAAACAAAAGAATGGAAAAAGCCAACTGAATACTACCTCAAAAGAAGGCAAGACTCGAAAATAGCGAGGATAAATAACAAAAGAACCTCACACTCTAAATCAAAGAGTGCACACGAGAGGTTGAAAACCAAAAGAAAAACCCAGGTAAATGTGTGAAGAAAAGAAATAGAAAATCAAACCTGTTACCTAAGCTCTTGTAGGATAAAGCAAAAGATAGGAAAGAAAAGAATAAACTATAAGAATTCCTATACCGTTTATCGACTTTGTATGTCAACATAACAAAGACAATATCGAATTGCAGGAAGATGGAAGTACTGAGCTATTTATAAACGGCAGGAAACTCAAAACAGGTGTGAGGAATAATAGCTGGGCGAGATCCAAACACCGGAATGGAGGCAGAAAGAATTTGATAGATCGCCCCGCCGCCGCCAAAGAATGACGACCGCAGAAACAACCGAGGTAGCCAATAACTATGACGCATAATGATGTTTATAACTCAATTCATTGCAATTTGGAATTCATGTTGAAAAAACAATTTATCTTTTCACATAACACAGTTGACAACATAATCAATCATACATTTTTTGTCATTTGAATATTTAAAAAGTCTTCAGACCTTAAGCTAGGCAATTTCAAACACACTCACAGGCTGTGTCTGAATCAATGCCCTTCTATACTATTGAGTATGCTAGTTGAGTACGCTGGATGAGAAAGTTGTTAAATAGGTGAAATGTTTTCTAAATGTAGTGTACAAACCAAAATTCCAAAAAAGTTGGGACAGTGTATAAAATTAAATAAAAACAGAAAGCAATGATTTGCAATTCCTTTTTGACCTGTATTCAATTGAGAACAGTGCAAAGACAAGATATTTAATGTTTTAACTAATCAACTTAATTTTTTTTTGTAAATATACGCTCATTCTAAATTTGATCAGTCCATCTGAGATGAGCTTGAGTCCAGAGAAGTCGACCACATTTCTGGATGGTGTTGACATATGGCTTACACTTTGCGTAGTAAATTCTTAACTTGCATTTGTAGATGCAGCGATGAACTGTGTTTACTGACAACGGTTTTCCCAAGCCCATGTGGTTATATTCATCACAGAAGCATGTCGCACAGAGATTTCTCCAGATTCTCTGAATCTTTTAATAATATTATGGACTGTACATCGTGAAATCCCTAAATTCCTTGCATTCATGCGTTGAGAAACGTTCTTAAACTATTCACTCACGCAGTTTTTGTAAAGTGACGAACCTCAACACATTCTTGTTCATAAACACCAGAGCCTTCGTGGATGCTCCTTTTATACCCAGTCATGATAGCATCACCTATTCACCTGTTTACCTGTGGAATGTTCCAAACAGGTGTTTTTTGAACATTCCACAAGCTTCCCAGTCTTAGGTTGCCCCTGACCCAATTTTTGCAGGCATCAAATTCTGAATTAGTGTATATTTACAAAAATCAATAAAGTTGATAAGGTAAAACATTAAATATTTTTTCTTTGTATTGTTTTCAATTAAATATATGTAAAAAAACATTTTTATAAAGAATAATTTAAATTTCACCCTATCAGAGAAATTATTTTTGGCTTTCTTGTTGCCCACTATGTCCTATAATACTGAAAAAACAGTGTTGGCATGTGCATTTTAAAAGAGATAGCCTTGCCAAATATGGGCGTGTGAGTATGGTAAGTCATAACGATGTGCAAGCGCTTCCTAATATACGATCAAGTCTGGTTTATCAACCTGCGAACACATTTACGATCAGAGGTACGCAAGTTGGATGAATCACGTGAGATTTTCGTATGCTAGTCGATACGCTGAAATATACAGTACGCATATTTTACATCCATATTGATAAATGAGGCCCTGAGACGGGTGTGTGCGGGTTGGAGCCGTAATGCACGACTCAGAACACAAACTTTATAATAAATACCCGCAAGGGCTTTATTATGGGGAAATCCAAAAACGTAGTCACACAAGCAAAGTCCAAAAACCAATAAATCCAGCCAGACCAAAGATACAGTACCGAGGGAGAAGGCAGTCTCGAAGTCGGTATCCATGCAAGAGTTCGTTAACCAGAGTAGCTGTCAGCGGAGCAGAAGTACAAAACAGGGGAAAAGCAAAGTTCGTAGTAGTGGGGCGTAGCAGGAGACAGACCAAAGTCCTATCCGCGGGGCAGAGGTACAAACAGACAGCAGGCAAAACTCGTGGTCAAAAACAGGCAGTGGAAACAATAGGCAGGCAGTAACGATGGTCAATAAACAGGCTAGATCAATAACGGTGGTCAAAACAATGGAAAAACGCTCAAGAGTGACAATAGTAAACTAAGGCAAAAATTTCGCAACGAACAGACATGAACACTGAGCTTAAATGCAGGTGTAGACAGGTGCAAACATTTAGCTTGAGAGCAGCAGGAAATTCACAACAGCTTGAGAAAATGAGACACGTAACGAGGCAATTAGTAAATCGTTAGTAGTTAACCTATCCTGACCTAGCGTTAGTAAATTAGTAATCAACATGCACGAGAAACGTAAGGTAAACATGAACACATGGTTAGATAGTTAGTATTACCCAATCCTGATCTAATGTTAGTATATTAGTAACTAGACAAGGGAGAATGAAACAATTAGGGAAGCGTGAGTGACAGCAAGAGAAGAAACAGCATGAATGCAAGGCTGCGGAAAAACATGGAAATATGTATGCAAACAATGAACTGCATTGTAACATAAACAGAAAATAAACTGTGACAAACACTAAACATGAAACATGGCATAAACATGACAGAAACGTAACAGGCCCAGTGTGTTTAAGTACAAGTTTTAGTTTAAGCTGAAGTTTATAGCCATAGTCATATAGTTTATAGTTAGGTATTGACTTCGATATGCATGGCATATGTTTAAATGCTTGAGGGCTTGAGGTAGGGGGTGGGTCCCCAAACAAGATTTTGCATAGCGTCCCCAATGGTGCTGTGGGTCAGCTAATTGGCCGCCTGCCTGTCTGACTGGATGTCTGCATTGCCAGCAGTGTTTTGATGTGGAGTTGCTTCAATTGGTCAGGTCAAGGCTCAGCAATGTTATGCAGAAATAAAATAAAGTCAGCTGAGTACCTGAATGTACGGAATTACCAGGTTATCCCATCAATGGGCATATTCCAGGACGACAATGAAAAGATTCATCGGGCTCAAATTGTGAAAGAGTGGTTCAGGGAGCATGAGGAACCATTTTCACATATGAATTGGCCACCAGAGTCCTGATCTGGCTTAACCCCATTGAAAGTCTTTGGGATGTGCTGGAGAAGACTTTGCGGAGTGGTTGCAGAAGTATTGCAGACGTATTCACAATACTAATGTACTATTATTAATATACTACTAATAACTTGCATGAATGTATGGCAGGTGCCCAAAAATTGAAAACACACCACAAACAGCATATACAATTACAAAAACTACCCAAAAGGGAGAGAAATCTCATGTAGAAAGTAGTAAGTAATGCAACAGGACATAAAATGAATATTCCCAGCACAGTGTCTTTGTTGACATTTACTGCATTCAGAAAACTTGCCATATAAAAATAAGGCAATTGGCAATAACAATACAGAAACAATAAAACAATCAAATGAAATGGAATTTCATACAGTCCCCTCTTTCTCATCTCATCACTTGGAGTCACTTTCATATACACTGCCGAAAAAACATTAAGGGAACACTTAATCATAACAGTATAACACCAAGTCAATTCAACCAAACCGGTCATGCTGGATGATGTTGCAGGCAGCATAACATTCACCACGGCGTCTCCAGGCTCTTTCACGTCTGTCACATGTGCTCAGTGTGAATCTGCTCTCATCTGTAAAAAGAACGGGGCGCCAATGGCGAACCTGCAAATTCTGGTGTTCTCTGGCAAATGCCAATCAAGCTGCACGGTGCTGGGCTGTGAGCACAGGTCTCACTACAGGACATCGGGCCCTTATGCCACCCTCATGGAGTCTGTTTCTGACAGTTTGGTCAGAAACATGCACATGAGTAGCTCGCTGGAGGTAATTTTGTAGGGCTCTGGCAGTGCTCCTCCTGTTCCTCCTCGCACAAAGGAGCAGAGACCGGTCCTGCTGCTGGATTGTTGCCCTTCTACGGCCCTGTCCAGCTCTTCTTGTGTAATGGCCCGTCTCCCGGTATCTCCTCCACGCTCTTGAGACTGTGCTGGGAGACACAGTAAACCTTCTTGCAACGGCACGTATGGATGTGCCATCCTGGAGGAGCTGGACTACCTGTGCAACCTGAATGGGCAGCAGGTACCGCCTCATGCTACCAGTAGGCACTAGCAAAATGCAAACCTAGAGAAAAATCAGTCAGGAAGGATAAGGAGAGAGAAATTGTCTTTGGCCACCACCTGCAAAACCATTTACTTTTTGGGGGTTGTCTTGCTGTTGCCTTTCCTGTCCATCTGTTGTCACTTTCATTTGTATCAAAGCAGGTGAAATTGATTCACAATCGTTTACGCTTCCTAACTGGACAGATCGATATCCCAGAAGTTTAATTGACTTGGTGTTATATTGTGTTGATTAAGTGTTCCCTTAATTTCTCTGAGCAGTGTAGTTTCCTTATGTCTCGTAGAGGCCTGCAACAGTCTCAAATCTGAAGATGAGTAAGTGGAAGAAAAAGAAATAACAAAGGGAATTTCCACCTTGAAAGACATCCCACAAAATTACACTGCATGGGGATGAATGGCAGGTTATTTTTTTCATGTTGTTCCATAATCAGGAATTCACAATGCATGTATTAATATCCCATTCTGTAAAACATTTATACAGCTGGATTGAGGTGAATCACAGTGCAGATGAACCATGTTGTACAAAGAAGTTCCACTTTGAAATCGTTTTTTGCTAAAGCTACAGGGACATGCTACCTTACATTATAATAAATAGTAAATTTCACATTTGTACTAATTCATAAAACATGTAGAGAAAATTTATTTTATTTTAACATTTCCCTTTAACTTTGAAATAAGTTGAGTGTGACCAACAGTTCATATCTTAAGTAATTAATTATATATATTGCAACTTGTCCAGTTATAAAGCAGAAATATTTTCAGAGTAAATTCAGATTACATAATAGTTTGACCTGTGGTTACAACGGCAGTTCCACTTGGGAATTGACCCTGAAATACTCCAACCCTCAAGAGCAGGTCAGTGAGATCCAAGTTCTGCAATTGGGCTCAACGACACATCGCCCACTGTGCCATCTGATTTTTCTGTGCTAGGGGAATTGAGAACTGCTGAGCTGGCACAAGGCACACTAGTGGGCACTCATATTTTGGAGAGAGGACATTTGGTGTGGAATGCAACCTGAAACAAAGCAAATGTGGTGAAAATCTTTATTCTATTCAATGGTAATTTCTGGCAGATGTTCTCTCAGTCCGTGGGGTGTAGTGGCCAAGTCAATAATAAACACGGGAGGGGGGTGGGGACCCCAGAGAGGAACACAGCTGTATAACTTATTGAGGCCTTTTTTTAGCTGTATCCCACTAACAAATTACACAGCTGCAGCCATTTGCCCCAGGTTTGCTCTGGACATCAATAGCTTTTGTTTATTTGAGGAGTTAATCCTAATGTACGTGGTCTGACTGCATTATGCACCCTACAGTGATGTTTTGAACTACAGCCAAATTCCCTGTCCAAAAGAGTCAGGGGCAAGTTATGCGATGAGGCCATAACCATTGGTACTAGGGAGTTGGGTAGTTATGACAGATGAGTTCTGGCCTGAACATCAGTCCAGTGGGGTTTGTGAGTCTTGACACTCTGGGTTGATAAAAATGCTTTATATCTTGACAAAAATATCTTTCATCCTACTCAGCCTGTTTCTATAGATGTGTATTACGAGTACATCATGTGAAAATATTTGGACAGTGACACATTTTTTGTTATTTTGGCAATCCAGCACATTGAATTTGAAATGGAATAGTGACTATGAGGTTACAGTGCAGACTTTCAGCTTTAATTTGAAAGGTTTTACATCCATATCGGGTGAACTGTGTAGCAATTGTAGCCCTTTTTATGCACCCCCCCCCCAAAGTAATTGGACAAATTAACGTATACTTAAATTAAGTCATCATATTTCATATTTGTTTGCATGCCATGACTTCCTGATGTCTGTGACCCAACAACATCAAAACTCTTGATATCTTGTTTTCAGGTATTCTTACAAGTGATACTATAACCTCTCTGCATTTGAATGGATCTCTATGGGAATTGGGGGGTGGGACTAGGATAAGCTGTAATTATGCTGGAAAAGTATGGAACACTTGGTTGGCTAGGGTCTGAGGTATCAAATGAGCCTCAAAAATCACTGTGCTGCCAGATTTTCATACTAGGCCAGGACATGGTCATAATCATTAACTCATCCTTAGTAACAGGATATGTACTAGAGTCACTTAAAATGGCGGTTATTAAGCCATAACTGAAGAAACCAAACCTCAAACCTGACAAACTGGAAAACTATAGAACCATTTCAAATCTTCCATTTTTATCAAAAATATTCCAGAAAGCTGTTGCGAAGTAACTTGGTGCATACCTTAGCTGAAACCATATCCATGAAATACTCCAGTCAGGATTTAGACCCTACCATAGCACTGAAACGGCACTTGTTAAAGTTATTAACGATTTACTATTATCAGCCGACCGAAACTCTGTGTCTGTTCTTGTCCTTCTTGACATAAGTGCTTTTGATACAATAGATCATGAGATTCTACTGGACAGAATCCAGAGCTCTGTTGGACGTAATGGTCAGGCACTTAATGGTCAGATCATACTTATACAATATGAAGCAGTTTGTTAAATTAAATGAAGAAGTATCCAGCTACTCAGTAATAAAATATGGTATTCCACAAGGATCAGTGCTAGGTCCAGTACTCTTTTAATTATATATGCTACCCCTTGGTGATATTATTCGGGCACATGGAGTAGATTTTCACTGCTATGCTGACGATACGCAGATATACATTTCCATGAAACCAGGCAAGGCACTACCACTTTCTCGGTTAGAGGCTTGTATTGCATATATTAAGACTTGGAATGTATGGCAGGTGCCATACATTCCATATCTTTTCCTGCTCCTAAACTCAGAGAAGACTGAAATGCATGTTTTAGGTTTAAAAAAAAACAAAGAGAGAAATTGTGTACACATCTACTTTAAATTCTAATGGTTGTTCAGTTGTTCCAAATTTGGCTGTGTGTCACGTCCCGTGCCTCTGTGTCTTGATTTCCTGGTTTTCCATTTCTATGTGTATTCTGTTCTGTGTTTTTCCTTTTCCCCATTTCGTGTCTCCACCTCCCGCACCTGATATGTGTTTCCTCATGTTGTTTTGTTTCACCTGTTCTTCATTGTCTCATTAGTAATCTGGCATATAAACTCTCCTGTTTCTTTGTTCTGGGCCAGATTGTCTTGTGCCTTGTCTTGTGCTCGTGTTAAGTCTTTCCAGTGTTTTTGAATTCCTGCCTGCTCCTCGTTCCTGTATCCAGTCCTGTGTACCCATCCTGTTCCTGTTCTCCTGCCTGTCCAGCCTGCTCCTGTTCTGCCTGTTCTGCCTGTTCCTCCCCAGCCCTGCCTGTCCAGCCCTCCCGCCTGCCTGCCCTTCCTCGTCTGAGCCCTGCTTCTGCCCTTCGCCCTCCTGATCCCCTGCTCTGACAGATTCCCCAGTTCTGACCCCTGCCTGTTCCTGAACTTAGCTTTTGCCCATCCTGCATTGCCCTGTTCACTGGACTTTGATCCCTGTCTGGATTTGACTACGTTTCTGCCTGCCCTGTATAGCACTGATTTCTGGACAATGACCCATTTCTGTCTGACCTCGAATAAAGCCTATTCCCATTATTCTGGTGTCCTCTCTGGTCTCTGTTCACGTAACAGCTGTGAAAAACCTAGGTGTTACTATAGACCCAGATCTAACCTTTAGCATGCACATAAAAACTTTTATTTTCCCACAAGGGAACATCAGTTGTAGCCCCAGCAACAACAAACAAACATATCAAACACTTAACACAAGAGTAACACAGTTGACCGGACACAGTAGAATTACCATCTACTATCTTTGTTTGGTAGCACCGTTTATATTTCTTTAATTTTATCCTCTTAATACTAACTGCAAGCCTCACACATGTCATCACATGGCAGTTTAAATCATGATTTTAAACACTTTCACTACATTATTACATGTAACAACATTTAAAGCAAGTACACAAGAAAATGTTAATATCACTGTTGACGATTTATTAATCTACTCTATGCTCAGACCACAATATTGATATAAAAATTGAAGAGAATGAATAGAAACGTATCATACTGTCTGTGCAACTGCAAGAAGTGGCATCATGCTGGTCATATGTAATTTGGAGCAAACGACTGCTAATTTTGAGGGGTGTTTTCAATAGGTAACACACAGATTTCTTGGGCACACACAAAGTGAATCAATTATTATATATTAATGTTTAAAATAGTTTTTAAAACACCACTCTTGCTTTATTAATTGTTATGAACAAATAATGATAAAACACCAAACGAAAAGTTGTATTGTATTGTTACTTTGAAGAGCAAAACTTGCTATTCAGCAAAATTGGACAGCACAAAAAAAAGCAAATTCAGGTATATTGTATATATTTCCTGCAAGAACTTGATCACTCTTTATTAAATGACTGAAAGGTGTGCCCTAATAAAAAAATTATCATTATTTGAAATTAATATTTAGTACAATTTATAAATAAACTCTGATGGACATCAAATGTACCCCAAAATATAGAATAGCTCATATTTAATATGAATGATTACAGTAATATGAATGAATCACTCTTTGTTTTAGGATAGTGCACCTGCTGGTTTCCACTGGGGGGCAACTGTTACAACACAGGGAGGTCAGCTGTGCTCTGGTGGCTCAGTGCAGTACAGAGCATATTTTGCAGTGCATGGCCAGAGACAATGGATTAGCATGAGAATGGTGTGTGAGGGAGGTCTGGTATAAAAGTCAAGGGGGTCTCTGTCATGCAGACACCCATATTCATCACCCCACAGTGGACGCCTCATTGCCTCCATGTGCTGCTGACTGTGGTGCTGTCACCTTCTGCCTCCTCCTTTTCGTCCTCATCATCTCCCTCCTACTCATCCTCCTTCTGACAGAGGCAGCTGCTGGCATGGACAAACACACCTTCCTATACTTCGCCTATGGAAGCAATCTGCTGAAGGAGAGACTGCAGCTTAAGAACCCTTCTGCGACAGTGCACTGCGTGGCCAGGCTCAAGGTATGGGCTTTGGAAGCTGGGGAGATCAATAAAGAGCACCCTTTTGCATGAGGGACACATATTCCTGAATGAGGCCTAGTATTGATACTGTATGTTAAAGTACTATTACTACCATTACCCCAGGTTGGATATTGGATCAACGATTCTTTAACCACCATCCACAAGAAAACTGGCCTATCCAAGTCACTATTTTTATTAGTTAGTTGGTAAAAAAAACAGATTTGAATCCTGAAGTTAATTAAAATCTAGAACTGCAGGGCTGATTTTTGCTGCCATGATTGCAAACTTCTGAGCACATGGCCATACTGGTGTAAACCAAAATAATTCACAACAAATTCACTCTGGAGGGTCTATTACAATGGAGTTTGATAGCAGACCCTGGCTTGGGGTTCTAGTGAGGAGGAAAACACATTCTCTTATCCACTTCATTTTAGGACTACAAGCTTGTGTTTGGGAACCACCAAGGCTTGCCTAGTGACCGTTGGCATGGGGGTGTGGCCACAATTGAACACAGTCCTGGGGTCGAGGTGTGGGGAGTGGTGTGGAGGATGAACGTGGCTGACCTTGAATCCCTGGACAGGCAAGAGTGCTTTTCTAAGTAAAAATAAATTTAAGTCTATAAGCAATCCCCCAGAACTCACCACACTATCTGAGGGTAAGAAGCTGTGAAGCTGGTGAAGCTGTGTCTTGCATTGCTATGGTAAATAAAGATGTTACTGACATTTCCCTCCTGGTTTTGTTCAAAATGAGAGCCATTTTCTTTCGCGTTCACTGCACAGTTGATACAGTGTGGCTTTCATGACTCACCCTGATGCTGATGGTGTCTCACCCTCACCCAGCAGACAGGAACATGTGAAACTGGGATCCTACAGTCCTGTGGAGGTATTTGTCTCCACCAGGGGCCAGGAGCTGAGCTGTCGATCCTACATGATGAACAGCTGCATGTACGCACCTCCATCTCCACAGTATCTAAAGGTACAAGAACCTATCTTCCACTTCTCTCTCCATCCCCGCTTTCTTCTCTCATAAATTTGTCTAGGCCACCCAAAAATGCTCAAGACAAGGACTTGCAATGTTTAATATAAATGATTCAGTATCCACTGACTGTGGATCAGTCTCTGGCTTTCAAAGGATCAGAGCACCAGAAATTACCTGGGGCACAAATCAATCACTGTAATGGTTGATTCTTACCTGAGTGTCCATGATTTGTATATTGTTAAAATGCGATGAAATTGGTATTTACTTTTTGTCTTAACTGAGACATAACCATCTCTAAATTATTTGTTTAGGTCTCAGAACTTATCACATCCAGAAGATGGTCTGAAAATATTCATCAATTGTTTCTGGCATGTTGTTTTTATACCAAGATGAGAGGCAGAAAAGGTCGATATTATTACAATTTATTATAGAAAGTGAAATGCTGCACCCTGAACACTGAGTCGTCGTGAAATAATTCTCCTGAATTGCTTTGTGTCACACACTTACATTATAGGGCAAAGAACAATGTTGGGTTGGTGTTCTGGTGTTTGCCCCTGTTCTAAGCTCCCTTTGTGTTCAGAAGACAATGGAGTCCCACTGTAGCTCAGTCAGGGGCTTTGGGAACTATTGAAAACTCTAGCACCCACCCCCTACCCCGAAAGATTCTGGAATGTGCATTTCATTTTCATATTCTAGGTATAATGGGAAGCCACAACTTTTTGTTGGAAGAACTGATCAATTAATTGGCCAACAAATTGTCTCCTTGTTATGTGTGCCATTGAAAAGACTGCCATACATTTTTAGTTCATCTAAAAAAGTTGGTTTTTGTCCCCCACTTTTTTTAAAAATTATGTACAAGCCAGTGTTGAGTCATGCACACATTGTGTCACTGGTTTTTTTACGTGTGTGACTGCGTGTTCATGGACTATTTAAACAGTCCGATTAAGTGAATGCCAATTTAAACATTCGATCAGAGTAAATTGGCAAAATAACGTACAGTGTCATTTACAGCTGGTGAACAGGAACTCATTATGCAGTTTTATGAAGATTAAGTCTATAATGACAAAAAAGGCAACGCCACAGTAATGAATAAAGCGAGAGACGCTGCCTGCATGGGAATCGATTGCCGAGCGCATAAATGCGTAGCCTACGCAATGTGTTTTGCATCTCCTCAATTAAAAAAAAAAATATTTTAATAGTAGGCTACTTTCTGTTATTTAGGAGCAATCACAGTGGGACAAAAAGGAATACAAATCAAAATGTTGGTAGAGAGGCAATCAGAGTTGCAGATCATCTATAGAAATGGTTAAATGATGACCATAGCCAAATAGCTGTGGTAAAATGAACAGTGCAAAAAGTTATTGGCCTTTTTATTGGTGAAAGGTTATTGTGTATAGTATTTGGTTATGCTGACAGTGCGTGTATGAAAACCATTTGGCTACCTGTACATTGATGCTGTGAAACTATAAAATAACCTATTAAATAGAGTACCTACAATTCTGTAAAAACCTTCCTTGATGTGCAGTTGTTATAAATTTTATGAAGACGTCGTAAAACCCCCCATGTCACCCCGTCATAAAACCCTCCCATGTCACCCCCCTGCTCATTGACCTCCACTGGCTACCGGTGATGGCCCGCATCAAATTCAAAACATTGGTGCTCGCCTTCTAGGCAGTCCGAGGATCTGCCCCTCCATACCTCCAAAAGCTCATCAGACCCTACACACCTGCCAGATCTACTATTTATCACATTGTAACGTGAAAAGTTTTATGTTTTAACGTGATAACTTATTGTTTTAACATAAAACATTTCACGTTTTAACGTGATAACTTATTGTTTTAACATAAAACGTTTCACGTTATAACGTGATAACTTATTGTTTTAACATAAAACGTTTCATGTTATAACAAGATAACTTATATTGTTATAACGTGAAAATCATGTTTGAATGAGGAAACGGTGTGCGCCGTGCGAGACCGGAACATTGAACAATATGGCTCATTTACACGATTTGATTATGTTCTACTTCATGCTTGGGTTGAGACGTGGTGAGATGCTGCTGTTATTGAGCACGGTGGATGATATTATGATTAGTATGCGTGCACTAAAAAGGATGTTAAAATGCATGGGGCTGTACAGAAGGAAGAATGAGTCTGACCCTCTGGAGGTAGCATAATTTCTCATTGATGAGCTGGAGGGGCACGGACGGCTCCATGGATACAAACTACACCATCTCAGCTGCATCCAAGCTTTTTATGTTGTGACCCAAAATACAGTGAGGCATTTGTGAAAGTTTCTAGACCCCCATGGTGTTGAGCAAAGACGGAGAAATTGCCTGATGCGACGCATATACGTTAACCCTGGGCCTAATGTTTTGTGGCATGTTGACGGATACGACAAACTAAAGCCATTTGGTAAATGTATAAATGGAGTGATTGATGGCTTTTCATGACTCATGGTATGGCTTCATGCCTATTCAACAAACAGATATTCCAAGATCATCGCTGGTTATTTCATAGCTATTTCATCTCATATAGCCTACTGTAACTATTATAGTATATAGCTACAGTCTGTTCCCTATTCATTGTGTGTCACCTAGGAACATTCTGAAATATTATTGGGGAGTTATACTCATTTGTTTTTACTAGCCTATTTGATTTATTGTTTTCTTAATAAAAATCATTACTGTAAATGTTCTGGCAACAACAAAGCCTTTTGAAAACTAGCTGTTGAATGTATTCATTTTTGCATATTCACATTTTGAAACTGCATCAGCTTCCAACGTACATGTTTTTTGTATGGTTTATTCAACATTAACTGCCTCCCCTCTGCTCCCATTGAGGCTATTTCACTGCTAACTGTTTTTATTACCATGTAATCTTTTGCAGACATGGAACATTACATTAACCTTGAAGCAAATAGGTCTGTGAAAAAAGCAAATGAGCGTACATTAGACGCAGAAAAAAAATACAGGAAGAGTATTTTTAGTATTTACAGGAAGAGGTGTTGTTCGTTTAGCTTAGCAAAGGTGTACTCTGAAAATTACAATGACTGTCAATAGGTTGTTAGTGATTGTCCCTGCCTTCTACCTGTCACAGGTGATAGTGATGGGGGCAGAGCAGAATGGGTTGCCAATGGATTACCAGGAAAAGCTGAAAGCCATTGAGACAAACAAGTATGAAGGACCCCTGCCTGTGATGGAGGAGCTGGACCGTGCCCTGAAGTCGAAGGAGATTAGTCTTACATAAACTTTGCCAAGTTTAGCTGAATCACGATAATTACCATCTGCCAGCCCCTATACATAAGCAGTTTTGGCATAATGTTATTTTAAATCCAGGTGACATCCATTGAGGCTGATTTTGGACTGAAAGCAGTAACATGAATCAGTCATTCATTCAAACTTATTTCTGCCACCAGGTGCTAATATTGGAGCAGAAAACACATTTTACTGAAAATAGGTTGAGGTTAAAGGGTGTAAGGTGATCCTGGGCTGGTTGTTGTGTGCTTATATTGTGACACTGGCCGTTGGGCACCAGCAGTACTATTCAGATAAAAAAGTTGATCCTATTATTGCTGAGTCCACCTATTGTTGTAGGCCATGCTTTACATTCATGATTTGACTTTGAGTCTCCCCTGCTGTTACAACCCATGACTACACCCCTGTGCTAACATATTACAGCCATTCTTCAACTTTCCAAGACAATGGTATGAACAAAGTATATGTTATTCCAAGTTAAGTCAAAGGTTATACTTTCAATATTTTGTAATACTTACAAAAGTTGTACAGAATTACTTAAAACATTATATAAGCTTGTCTAACTTTTGTTATTTGTTAAGAAATTTAAACTATCCACATAATAAGCTTAGCGTAGCCTAAACTCAACCTAAAGAAAAAAAAAAGAAAAAAATGTCAGTTTATCAACAAAATTATGATGTACGTTCTTAAAAATAAAACAGTTGGTACACATCACTCAAACAATCAATACCTCCTTAAACTGAGCGCTGCATAAACTCAGTACATTATTTATTATATTTGTATTGTCAAGGGATATATCTGTACAGACCTTTCTTCAGCTCATGATAAAATAAATAATAATTTTTGTTGCAGGTTATTTGGAATCATTATAGATAGGGCCATTTGTTTTACAATTTTTGTGTTCTAGGCTAGCATGTACCAATCAGTCCTCCAACATCAAGAGATTGTCAGACTTTTTGTCAAGCTACGTGTAAAACTATTATCCTAACTGCATCACCCCAATCATCGACCTTCATAAAATAATTACCACTAATTAAGCAGACGATGACTGACAGCAGTGTTTACAAGCAACACTCACAAGGTAAATTCAGTCCGATTATTTAGGACTATGGACATGCGGTCATGGTCCGTGGCTATTTTTCTCTGTTTCCCTACGGTTCTCGTCCTCTCTCTCTCCGGTAAGCAGTCTATCAGATTTTTTCTACATTCTGGTTAGGGGTTTTGCTTCTTCCCGTTTATCATTCGTTTCACCTGTCCGATTACCTGCTAGGTATTTAAGCCTCTCACTTCCGCTTCCTGGCGCTTCTTTGTCATTTTGTGCCTTCACATAGTCAGGGTTGGTTAGAAAAGAGCTACTCTATATTTTCATTACTAGATTAGCTTTAGCTGCCCTTGAAGCTCTTTAGGGATTAGTCCCTTTTGTTATTTTTGTTTCTTACTCTCTTCTACTCTCTGCTATATAGAGAGTGAGAGGTTTATTTTTATTTAATTTATTTTTCATCTCTTATCGGGTGTTATAGTCTACGTTCCGAAGGTGATTTTTTGTTTTCTCCTTTTCGAGCTATGCTCGTGTATTTATGTTTAGGAGTCTGTTTTCTTACTTTTCTGCTCGTGTCTACAAGCCACACCCGTGTTAATGGGTTGTTTATTATTTTGCTACTGAGACTCTTTTAGTGGTCCTCACTTTTGTGAGTGACTTGTTCTGTATCGTGTTTTGTTTTGTCGCATTTGGCTCATTGCTACAAATCCAAACCCTTACGGCAGTATTTTTAAATGCTGTAGGCCTAAAAGGGATGTTTGATTTAATTTGAAGCAGTGGGAAATACATTAAAATGAGAACATTTACACAACATTTAACTTGCACAGACCTACTTGAATGAACCAATAGTAATATCAATAATAAAATAGTTTGTGGCAGAGATATTTTAAACAATGATACATTCATTAAAAGTGGTGTCAAAGTTCTCAACTCAGTTACTAAATTTGATCATTGCCAGTTGTTTAATAGACAGAATATATTGTATACTGTATACATCCAGCTTTAAAAATCAATACTGTTTTATGAAATGTAAAATTGTGTAGGTCACTCTGGATAAGATATCTGTTAAATGGCAGTAATATAATGTGTATCAGCTAGTTTAATCTACAACAAACTGAATTTTGGAGACAATTATCTTTGAGTGTCAAATATCAATCAAGACTATTCTTTTTCTGCAAACTCAGGAAAATGAAAGTCAACCAGGCAGTAATGCAAGCATTTTACACCTGCTTCATTGAAACAGCACTGACCTTCAGCTTGGTTTGACTTTCTAAATAACATCAGACAAACTAAGCTGGAGAGGGTGACTTTACTTACCGGGGGAAAATTGGACCGTTTTTAACCTTGACCTCTCAGATCTTTGAGAGTGACCAATAATATTTGACACCAGAAATATAACCTTGTGACCATGGTTATATTTTGAGAAAAAAACAAAACATCATTAAGAAAATTAGTGTCCATTTTTGGCCTACCCACATCTACTTTCTAAACCCATAGTTTGACAACCGTAAGTGGTAAAACCAATATATTGATCTCATTGTAATCACAAAGACTTGCTCTACAATACACATCATGTTTGAATGCAAACATTAATGCAAAGAATTAAGTCAAAGTATGCAAACTTTACCCATGTTGTAGAGTAAGTCTTTGTGATTACAGTAAGACCAAGAATTGTTTTTACCATTTACGGTTGTAAAACTGTAGGTCTCAAAAGTAGAGGAGGGTAGGCCAAAAATGGAGTGAAAGTGGACACTGTGTCCATATTTTTTTAATGATGCTTTGTGTTATTTTTTTCCCTCAAAAGTATAACAATGGCGATTACTCCAGGGTTACATTATGGGTGTAAAATATGAGACCCAAAAACATCCAATTTCCCCAGGGAGTCAACAAAGAACCATGAAACAACTTTATGAGGAGTGGACAGACAATAATGGAGAATGTATAATGGTCCTTCCTTCACATCCCCTTGCCATCAGCACAAAGGTCCCTATCCTTTAAAGCACAATTGAACTTTGGTAGAACTTTGTGTTATGTAGTTACCAGGCCACGATATGAGTCCAAATGGTCGCAAAATATGTTTGTTAGTTGCTCTGAATCCAGAGTAGGGTATTTGTCGCTCTCTATTCACTTCAACAGGGCAGCTAGAACAGTCTCAAAATGACATTTCTAGGACATATACGAACTAGAACAAAGCATACGTTAAGTACTATTTTCTGCAATGTTGTTAGCAAGCTACCAGAAAAGACGGCAGGTCGGTTTGTTTACTATAGATATATACTACCAGGAACGATTACTTCCGTAGAAATTTGGACCAATCAGTGGTTCCTGACGCATTGGCAAAAACAAATACGTACAAAGACTGGCTATTGTTTGTATTGACAGCATCCATTTTGTTTGCGTTCGTATACGTTGTAGAAGTCTCATTTGGAGACCGTTTTAGCTGCCCTATAGAAGTGAATGGAGAGCAAAAAATACCCTATTCTGGATTTACCACCCCAGGGGAGACTCATATCATGGCCAGATAACTACACAACCCAAAGTTCTACCAAAGTTCACTTTAAAACAATGATAGCACTAAGCATGTAAACATCTGTTTGCCTCTTCAAAGACACATCACACCTTAATTTTAAAGGATAGGTTCAATTTTTTCAACCCAGGTCCTACTGAAATGTTGTTACCTATCATTTATGATCATACATAGTACAACTTCACTAATAGCTTACCCCTCAGTTGCAACTTCAATGTGTTTAAACCAAGGGGCCAAAACCGGGCTTTCAATGCAAGTCAATAGTACCAAATACGGTCAAAATATAGAGTAAAAAAATTTTTCCCACGAAAATATGTAGTTGCAATAGGTGCTTTTTCTTTGTATAATGTATCCCCATCTGCCAATTTGTTAAGTTATTCCATGCACAATATTTGAATATTTTGTGGACCAATCCGGGACAGTTTGCGGCACTTCCTAGTTACTGCGTTTCACTAGTATCTCACGCGTTTAGTGGACGAACCGGACCCGGCCCAGATTTAATGACCATATAAAGGTTCCCCCTGCTCCTTACTGCACAGTCTCTGGCAGTCTCGTGGCTGCAAAACGCTTTTCACAAGTCTATGGAAAGTCAATGGGTGACGTCATGGTCACTTTTCCCATTTTTTTCTAGTCGATGGTTTAAATCGATTGAGAAGGTGCAGCTGAGGGGTAAGGTTCAGTGAGATTGTGCTATGCACAATTGTAAATGATGGGAAATAACATTTCAATGGGGCCAGGGTTGAGAAAAGTGAACCTATGCTTTGTTTAATTAAATTTAAAAGTCCAAAATACATTTTAGTGTTTTCTCATTTTAAGCAATTTATATTGGTTCTATGTAAAAAAAAAAAAAAAAAACTCAATGGAATTCTTAATTTCTAATTTGCAATAATAGTAATTTTATTAATTCATATAATTTAAGTAAATTGTTTAAAATAATTGTTATTCTATTCTTTCAGTTTTGATTGACTGTCCTTGTAGAACAAAATGTATAAAACACAATTGCCTGTGCCCTCCGTTGATCTGTCCATAGTGACAGATATGCTGTCAGTTTTGATCAGTTCATTCATTTAGATTTTATGCACAGCATACTGTTTCTTTGCTCCTGTTCATTTAATGCAGGTTAATGCAGGTTAATGCTCACTGGGGTAGTTCCTGTTTGTATAACTTAGTTTAATATTCAACAGGGTAGTTGACATGTTGACAATAGAGTCTGTACTTCTTGAACTTGCAGTCACTCTTAGGACTATACTTCCTCCCTCTAGTCTACAGAATTACTGCACTTTGACCCCTTATCTTTGTTTTCATTGTCAAGTCACTCTGGATAAATGTGTGTTTTTCTGGACAATCCAGGACAGCACTTGCTCACAAACGGTCATATAATTTACCGGTAGGCCTGGTATCGACACATTTAACCCCAGTTTTATTCCTCCTTTTTTAATGATGCAGAGTTCATGATGAAGTGTCTCACGTTCATTACAGGTGACTGCTACACACATCACTGCAACTGTACAATAAGGTCATCTGGCCTCCTCTTATTGTTAGATGTGACCAGCACTGGTATGTTTTTGTTTTGTTTTTTTACTTACAAGCTACATAAACATATTTAAAAGGAAAGACACCTTTCTGACAGAAAGTGTCGCAAACCACGTGCCACAGTCGACAAGTGGTGTAAATTCATCACTCATTCAGCTGAGAGAATACCGTAATTCCTCGTAAATTATGTACGTAATTTAATAGGGAAGTAGCACTGTGCTGTACATTGCCGTAAAACTCAGATTATGTACTCTTTAGCTGCATAAAATTTACGTTTTGTTGTTATTACGGTTAGGATTTTACAGCGCTTTAAAAATAAGAGGAGAATAAGCATGACCTTGTCAAATGCCATGGCAGGTCAAAACAAAGGGAGCGTGGGCCTTTGTTTTTGCCAGTTTCAAACAAAATACATACTAAGGTTTACATAGGCGATCTGAGCGAGGGGCTAAAATACAATTAAAAATTTCCAGGAAAACAGATTCTTTTCCAGGATATTTGGTAATTTTAGTAAATTTTTCAGGCTTTCCATGACGGGAAATCTAGTTTCTGAATTTCCAGGTTTTTCCAGGACGAGTGGGAACCCTGAAACACTTCTGTTATCTTATGTCTTGACTGACACTCAGCTGCTGCTCAAGGTTGTATATTTCCAAGATTGCACATAGACTCCTGCTCAGTGTATAAACCCATACCTTAATTGACATTTGCTTGTTTTAATTGTCAGTCTAATTATACCGTTGTTGGGCATTTCTTTTGTTAAATTTCAAGTTAAATTTAATTAAATCTGTGTGCATGGATCCCTCATTCCATAAGTAAAATTCCACAATCTAATAAATTAAGTGGAATTCCACTTTAAATAAGCAAAAATACTCATTCCACTACAAGTGGAGGCAGTCTTTCCATAAGCAAAAAATAAATAAATAACTCATTCAGTAGCAACAAGTCTGAAATTGCCCATCATTTGATCAAGAGCTCAAAACTGTCGATTGTTGGGACAATTGTGGGTGGTTTGATAACACATAATAGAACCTCAGATAAGATTGTGGCATTTCTTTCATGTGATTAGCTCTTGTCAGTCAATAAAAATGAACTATTTTGAGCTTTTATGAAAGGGCAAATGCTTTGTTTATAACAGAGGTAAACAATAAAAAGTTTCTCTTGATAAGAAACGTCTGGTCTTCAGCAGTTCAAAGTCTTCATATACAAGTTCAAATAGACCGTTTCTTATTTTTGAACATTTCAATATTGTAATTCAGTTTAAACCTGATAATTATTATTATTATTTTTTAAATCACTCATGTTAAATACTTTTCATCGTGAGTTGGGTGGGTGTGTAGAGAGGTTATGTGTGATTTCCTGTACTGATTTCACATACAATATATTTGCAATGCCTACATGTCACAGCTTATCTTCTTTCAGAAAAATATATGTTGTACTATTAAGAGGGTATATATGTTTTCACATTACAGCAATACTAGCTAAGACTTCTGCAGGTTTGGATGTTTGCGCCATTAAACTTTTTTAGGTGCACATAATACGGTATGCCTGTATATGCCCAGAGTCCAAATAAGCTTGGCTGTAGCGATAATAGAATGAAATTCTGACAGACATTTAAATTCCCAGACAAGTGATTGGACAAAATCAATTACTTCTTTATCATAAGGCAAAATGTTAAATATGTTTATGTATGTTTTCAAATGATTAAACTACAATAAAAGTTTTTATCAGGGATTTATTACAAAACAAAACAAAAAGAGGCTTCAAATTGAAAATTTTCCTGAATTATATCTAAACCAAACAGGGAAGGCTTGCTGCAAGATGAAAGGGATGGACAGTTTATCTTCTGGGCCCCCCTCTGCCCCGACCTCGGCCACGACCTCGCCCCCGACCACGGCCTCTGCCACGGCCTGCCACTGGGAAAGGAAGAAGTCAGGTTTAAAAACAAGCATAAACTAATTTCACACATTGCCAATGATACAACATGAAGGAGGGACTGAAGTTCAGTTATGGCAATGATGGCACTAGTCATAAATCTGATTAAATGAATCATTTCTAAACACACAGAAGGATGCAAAATAATTGCCATCCAGAATTCAGATTGTTGGTGCTTAATCATGAGAACTCTGCATATATTTAGCACAATAATACACCTAATTATTCCATATGCAGGTTTTTATGTTTCTACTGCATTGTAAAATCTTGGGCGGGCCACCTAAATTAAATTTCCACAGCGCCGTCTGACGACACATATCTTCCAGTGACATACATACACGGGGTGAGACAATTTAACCTAATATACAATTTTCCCCATAATATTTGGGACAAAGACATTCCTTTTCTTGATTTCCTTTTCCACAATTTTAGATTTGTAACGTAATCAAAAAATTCACATGTGGTCAAAGTGCAGATTCTCAGCTTTTATACCTTTTGGTTTCACAATGTAGAAAGTACAGCATGTAATTGAAAGTAGTCATGTTTAGTATTTATCCTATGCAATATCCTATGCATGCAATGACTGTTTGAAGTCTGTGAACCATATACATCGCAAGGTGCAACAGTATCTTCTCTGGAAATGCTATAAAGACTTACATAAGACACCCCATAAATAGGTGAGAAATTACCAAATTTGGCATCTACAGAAAAAGGTTAAAGGCCATGATACACAGACAACATTTTTAGGCAATTTAGATGGGCAATATTTCCTGCAGGAAGGATGGAGATAAGCAAATGGGACAAATTCAGTGAGGTGCATATTGCCGATGTATCATGGCATTAATGCTTGTGAAGGTTTAAAGGCGATTCTTAAATGATCTTAAATGGAATTAAAGTAAGATCCCAGCCACCTATCAAGATCTATGTTGGGAGAAAATAAAGTGATGAATTAATAGCGATGAACCCATGTACCAGCTCTCGTCCTCTTAGCCATGGAAAAAATAATAAAATAGAATTTAAAAAGCTAAATAATGCATAAACTAGCCTATGCCAAAAATAAACAAAAAATACATTAAAATGAAATAGAAGGGGTATAGGTGTTTAGTTAGCTGCAATGACAGAGCAAGCCTAGCCATGATTAGGCACCACTTAACTCATTCAATGCCAGAGTGTTCTGGAACACTAATCCTTAGCAGTGCCAAGCCAATATGGCTGCCAACATTTAAAAATTTTAGATTAATCCTGTCAATGTGCAAACTTCTAATAAAACACATTATTTGACCTATTCCAACAATTGGTAATGAGGACAGATGGCAGTAAATGGCACACCTTCTGGTTTAGTTCACCATTAGAACAATGTCAAACAATATTGATAGAAATATAAATAATTTATCTTCAGTGCTTCTTAGTTTGGTTAACATGACTATTACATTGGTGGTGTAATAATAGTGAAACGTTTTCCATAAAAATCAGCTCTTGTATAACTATAGATATGTAAAAATGAACAATAAACATTGGTAATTTGTATAGATATGTACAAATGAGCCGTCCACCTGAGTGACTTTGCATCAACCATTTCAAACAGAAACTGTTATCCTGAGGCAAAAAAAACTTAGGCTAAAATCAACAAAACGATGGTCACTGGAGCAGATATGGGAAATAACTGGAGATAAGTGGAAATCAGAAAATTATTAAATATAAGTTGGGAAAGGGATATTACAAAACTCCAGTGGCGGGCCGTGCATTTCACACCTAGGCCTTCAGTGATGTCCTACACAGTCCTACCTGAATTATTCCACCTCTTAATACCATCATTATGACGCCATGGCTCTAGAAACTATACATTTAGACAGAAACGCAGTATAACCGGGCGTTGCATCACCTTAACATAGTCAAGTACAACAGAGTTATATTAATTTTCCGAAGCATTTATAACCAATAAATCCGCATTTACAATTAAGAGTGTTAAACTACCAGCTTTAAGATCGCTTGGATACTGTCAAAACTTTTAAATAAAAGGCGCTTTTAAGGGATTAGTCTACAAAGTTTTATTAAGTCCACCAAAAGTATGTGAGCTTTAACAAGTTTGTTCACTAAACAGCGCATTGTCGCACCCAAAGCAGTTTCATTTAAGAGAAACGTGACGATAGACACAAACTATTCACTGAAAATAAAAGAAAACAAACAAATAATTTGCATTTGTTCATGAGGATATATTTGCGACAGTGGTGAAAGTGTATTCCTAGCCTTGAATGTCCACTTTGACTCGCTAGCGTCGGCTCGCTAGCGTCGGGGTTGGCCGTTCTCTTCTGACGATGTCTAGCTTTTCTTGAAAAGTTCGTCTTGAAAATGACGTTGTAATTATATCTGCGACCAAATCGATCTCTTCTCCTCCTTCAGCCATTGTGGGTTGAAAAAAAAACAGCTTGTAGAAATCTACACAAATGAGCTCGTTCAAGTTCAGTTTGCTATCTCTGCATAGCTCTGCCTCGCAATAGTGCGTATCCAATCAAAAGACGTGCACGTGCTGACATTATCGTACGCCTGCTAGCTGGCCCCGGTGTCGCCAACTCGAAATCTGATTGGTTAACACCACAGGTTTGTTTCCGATCACTTTAAGCTACAGGCGCCCGCAATGTTTATTCTGAAGGCCTAAGGGCAGATTTCTTGGACCCTGGCAACACATTATGGCTGAAATATGATTGGATAAAAGCTCTAACATAAAGGCCAGCCCTCCAAATCTCGATCTGAGGCTGGAAGCAGCGCAACCAAGAGGAAAGCTATGAAATGAAGAGAATAGACTATGGGGAATAATTTAATACATATTTGTGGAAAAAATATATCAAAATTAAATTTATATTCTGATGATGTTTAGGCCAGCAGAGAAGGCCTTGCTGGCCCTGACGGCCCGCCACTGCAAAACTCATTGATGGTAGGCTACTGTCCGTGATTCAAACATTTACCAGACGATCGTGGAACGACAAAGCTAGAGGAGTAATTTTCTCCCGTTACTGGGATAGTAGCATAGCAGTAACCTAGTTTGTTATACTGCCCACATGATTGTGTTCAATTTTTTTATATTCTTGGTCACTGGCGCAGAAACGTGTTGGTACAAATTGACGGGGACACATTATTCCCACGCCCCAATGTGGTTTTAGATGGTTAGACATTTTTTATTTTATTTTAAACATGGGATAAATAAAACTATATTTCCATCTAGAACCATGTATATACACTGCTCAAAGAAATGAAGGGAACAATTAAACAGTCAATTAAACTTCTGGGATATCGATCGGTCCAGTTAGGAAGCGTAAACGATTGTGAATCAATTTCACCTGCTTTGGTGCAAATGAAAGTGACAACAGATGGACAGGAGAGGCAACAGCAAGACAACCCCCAAAAAGTGGATGGTTTTGCAGGTGGTGGTCACAGACCATTTCTCTCTCCTTATCTTTCCTGACTGATTTTTCTCTAGTTTTGCATTTTGCTAGTGCCCTTGTCACTACTGGCAGTATGAAGCGGTACCTGCAGCCCATTCAGGTTGCACAGGTAGTCCAGCTCCTCCAGGATGGCACATCCATACATGCCGTAGCATGCCATTACACGGAGAGCTGCACAGGGCCGTAGAAGGGCAACAACCCAGCGGCAGGACTGGTACCTGCTCCTTTATGCGAGGAGGAACAGGAGGAGCACCGCCAGAGCCCTACAAAATGACCTCCAGCGGGCTACTCGTGTGCATGCTTCTGACCAAACTGTCAGAAACAGACTCCATGAGGGTGGCATGAGGGCCCGATGTCCTGTAGTGGGACCTGTGCTCACAACCCAGCACCGTGCAGCTCGATTGGCATTTGCCAGAGAACACCAGAATTGGCAGGTTCGCCATTGGAGCCCCATTCTCTTCACAGATGAGAGCAGGTTCACACTGAGCACATGTGACAAGACGTGAAAGAGTCTGGAGACGCCGTGGCGAATGTTACGCTGCCTGCAACATCATCCAGCATGACCGGTTTGGTTTAATTGACTTGGTAATATACTGTGATGATTAAGTGTTCCCTTCATTTTTTTGAGCAGTGTATATATAAAAAATTAATTAATTAATAATAATAAAAAAGAGCAAATCCAGGTAAAAGAATGTAATTGTAAATTGATCATCGTTTATTTTTTCCTGACTCAAATCCAGAATTATTTACCGGTGTAGCAAAGTAAAGATTCAAAAAATGTTTCAACTGTGGTCGACTTCAGTTGCCCTCTGCACTTTAGACCGTTCACATGTTCGTCGACTAAAGTCGCCCGCGGCACTGAATGAGTTAAGCCTTTTTTATGAGTCAGGAAATACCCAGATATACTGTGACACATTGCATATCCCCTATTTTGCAAGTGTATTTCACCATTTTTGGATATCAGATGGTACAGATGTAAGCAGAACAGCTCTGCAGTGCTTACCAGCTTCCCTCTTCTTAGACTTGACTTTGGGCTCGATGTCAACCAGAAGTGTGTCCAGGGGCAGGCTGTCTGGCAGGATGAAGTAGCGGATGTTGTTGCCACGAATACTCAGGCTCTCCAGCTGAACTGGCTCTCTGTTCTTCACCGTCATTTTCACAGCTTTGAGGTGGGTATTCATACAGACATCAACTCCTGAGGGACAGACAAACGGCCATGTCTTAACAGGGGTGCTGATGCATTCTAAAGGGTAACAGCCCCTTTTTGGTTTTGCTTCAGCAAGCCAGTTAGCTTATTTCACACTTCTATGTATGCTTGAGCAGATGTGGAACCAGTTAACTTTGTTTAGTTAAAATAATCGTCCAAGTTCTCAACTTTGGGGTGGGGGAGTGGGGAAACAACAACACCCCATTGACTGTCCCCCCCTCCAAAAGTTGAGAACCGGTAAGAGAAAAACAAGTTCTCCAGGCAATTTATAAAAGCCTTTTTTATTTTTTTTGTGCATCCAACTTTGTAATGCAATTTTTGTAAATGTAATTGTCATATTAAGTGTGCTTCAGAACATACTCCTTAAGAGTACATCTGGTTTAGCCAAGGCGTAACTACCACACCTGCCTAACGTTAGCCAAGCAGCAAACAACTGAAATTGTAGCTGCGATTGTGCCCTACTATGAAGCAGATGAACATTTCAGCTTCTTGCTGAACATTATTTATTTGAGCCTGAATTTACAGATGAGGCTGAGAAATCAAAGGAGGATTGTGAACTGGCCTGCTGACATTCTGTTTCAGGACACTTAGCAAATATTCAAAAAATCTGTGTTGTCTAATGGAAGTTATCGCAACATGACTTTTTGTATTTTTTCCCCACAAGTTGGAATTGCACGAGGAAACATTTTCAGTCCTGTTGATTTGCCTTGAGGCACTTTCATGTTCTCACTCTCACTTGTAGTCTGTGCGCACTGCGTGTAGTATTGTGGATACAGTAAGCCGAGCCACTGCATTCCATGAGTGCACTGATTAGCATTGAGTCAGCTCCTAAAGAAGTCATGAACAAGTTGTGCACATCCGATTGCAATGAATAGGCAAAAATCCTTTTTTACTTTAAGTATACCTTTCTGTCTATTGTCTATTATTCTGCCTTGTGATCATTTAGTTTTATTTGTGTATCCCACTGAAAAACGGACCCGACTCAATATTCTCAAAAAAAATATTTTTGTTGCCTTTTTATGCCATTGAGAAAGAGTGAAACAATTTATTTTTATACAACTGTTAACAAGTTGTATTCATTTTTTATTGCATTTGATTACTTTTTACACAAACACACACACACACTTACACACTTACACACACAGGTGGCATTGAAACAATTGCGCCATTTGGAACATTGTTCAGCGCAAGCATGAATTTATCCAGGCACTTCTGTGTTATTGAATAAAAGAAGTCCTAAAGGAAGTTGTGCACAAGCTATGTACATATAATTGCACTAATTAAAGGCTGCTTACATTAAGTATATGACTCAGATTATAAATCACTCAGTTAAGCTATTGAATAGGAAAGCTTTAATATCGAGATGTGTATTGTATATTGCCAAAAGGCTGAAAAATAGTTTTTTTTTTGCCATATCGCCCAGCCCTAATTGAGGTTTGGACTTGTCTTGGCCATTCCATAATCCTCCATTTTTCCTTTGTGCCATTCTGTAGTAGATTTGCTTGTATGTGCAGGATCATTGTCCTGTTGAAGGATACAGGACCTTTTCAGCTTCAGCATCTGAACTGATGGCCTCACATTCTCCTCAAGAATGGTCTGGTATAAAGTTGAATTTACGGTTGAATCTATTATGGTAAGTTTACCCGGCCCTGAGGCAGCAAAGCAGCCCCAAACCATAACGGCCCCTTCACCATGTTTCACTGTTGGAAAGAGGTGCTTCTGCTCAAAGGCAGTGTTGCATCTTCGCCAAACATGACGTTTTGCATTGCGCCCAAACTCCAAATTTGACTCATCTGTCCAGTACATTTTCCCAGTAGTTTTGAACATTATCCAGATGTCATTTGGCAAAGTTCAGTCGGGCAAGAGGGGAGTGGGGAATGTGTTTTTCCAAGAGATGAGGGACTTGAGGACTGTGATGCCTCGATATAGCAAAGCAGCTAAGGCAAATCCTAGTTAGTTTAGTTTTTTCACTCGATCACTGTCTTGTCCAGTTGGCTATGTTAGAGATTGTTATTTTCACATTTTGAGTGCATTTCACACACTGTAGTGCAAGTGTTCATTGGTGGCTCAGTCATGTTTTATGTTTGATATACTGATTTTCATTGAAGCTAGAACATTTGGCAGCATTTTACTGTTGGTGGAATATTCATTTATTGTAATGTTATTGTACATAATATAGGCAATAGGCTTAGTATCATCATTGCTCATTCCAATTTACTGTGCGCTGATATGCGCTAGATGAATATAAATTTTTCTTGGAGTCATTATAAATGGAAACATTTTTTAAACTACAGAAAAATGTGATTCCAGGGCAAAAGAATACATACTGTAGATTACAAGAAAAAGTGATGTTTTATTGAGGTACAAGAGTGAATGATTTGGCTAGATATTTAGGTGTCTGTAAGTGTGATATCAATGTTTTCATCTTAAGCCATCAGAAGGGGCAAATGTATATGCTTTATACATGTAATTAATAGGCTATGTAATCAGCAACATTAGATTAAAATGTATCAAATAAAAAAATATAATTTTGACCTGTCTAATATTTCTTTAAATTAAGCTGCTTGATACATTCATGCCAGATTTTATTGTAAACCAGTCAGATTTGGTAATATGGAATTGGGGATGCATAGATGCCAAATGTTCCTTACATGTTTAAATACCTGTATCTCATTGAGCCGTAATACTTAACTTTAAAGTTGTAGCTAGCTACATACAGCCAAAACAAAACTTCTTTTTTATTTGTAAACATATTTTCGTTACCACACACCTAGTATATCAAACACAGAGAGGTCATTTAATTACCACTAAATGGCTCAATAGAATTAACACTTGCTACCATTTAAAAACATAATAATTACAATTCAATACATACATATCTTTCTGAAGAAATACAATAAAACACGGTGGGTGACCGAGTGCAGGAAGTCAGTCAAAGCGGCACTGGGGTGGGATCAAGCTTAAATTAACAGTAAGAATCGTCTCTACACAATTACACAATTATACAGTGTCGCTCAATATATGCTGCCCCTCACACCACTGCACCTACCCACTCTGCCCGGGGCCCCAATGCTCCTGTTCACCCTGCGTCTGGCCTGGTTGCTCTGGCTCTTGACCCTATGGCTCCAGTTGCTGACTGCCTCACCGCTCCTGGTCCTACTGCATCTGGCCCTGCAGCTTCTATCCCCATCTTGCCTCAAAACCAATCTCTACTCTTTAGCCTTTGTCTCTATGACTTTTTTTTGCTTATTTATCTTTAATTTTATTTTTGTACAGCACTTTGGTCAATGGCTGGTATTATGTGCCCTCTATAAATAACAACTTATTTTATGGACTATAGGTCTACCGTTTATTCTTAATAAAAACGGTGGTGTGCGCATTTACCCTTCAACCCTGTGTATGTGTTCCTGTGGTCCATAACAACATACACTGCTCAAAAAAATTAAGGGAACACTTAATCATCACAGTATAACACCAAGTCAATTAAACCAAACCGGTCATGCTGGATGATGTTGCAGGCAGAATAACATTCGCCACGGCATCTCCAGACTCTTTCACGCCTGTCATATGAGCTCAGTGTGAACCTGCTCTCATCTGTGAAGAGAACGGGGCGCCAATGGCGAACCTGCCAATTCTGGTGTTCTCTGGCAAAAGACAATCAAGCTGCACGGTGCTTGGCTGTGAGCACAGGTCCCACAGGTCCCCCTCATGCCACCCTCATTTCTGACAGTTTGGTCAGAAACATGCACACGAGTAGCCCGCTGGAGGTCATTTTGTAGGGCTCTGGCAGTCATGTTGCTCCTCACACAAAGGAGCAGATACCGGTCCTGCCGCTGGGTTGTTGAACCTCTACGGCCCTATCCAGCTCTCCTCGTGTAATGGCCTGTCTCCCGGTATCTCCTCCACGCTCTTGAGACTGTGCTGGGAGACACAGCAAACCTTCTTGCGACGGCATGTATGGATGTGCCATCCTGGAGGAGCTGGACTACCTGTGCAACCTGAATGGGCTGCAGGTACCGCCTCATGCTACCAATAGTGACAAAGGCACTAGCAAAATGCAAAACTAGAGAAAAATCAGTCAGTAAGAATAAGGAGAGAAATGGTCTGTGGCTACCACCTGCAAAACCATTTACTTTTTGGGGGTTGTCTAGCTGTTGCCTCTTCTGTCCATCACCAAAGCAGGTGAAATTGATTCAAAATCGTTTTTGCTTCCTAACTGGACAGATCGATATCCCAGAAGTTTAATTGAATTTGTGTTATACTGTGTTGATTAAGTGTTCCCTTCATTTCTTTGAGCAGTGTATTATTTATCAGTGCTTCAAACAAAACAAAATGTAATTTCCACAAAAACACAAAGGGACATTAATTACAGACATTAATCGTAGTCACTTAAATGAGGGCCTCATTTAATAAGATCTTAAATAAAGAGTAGGCTACAAAATTGCGTTCATGCTAACAGATTGCACGTTTGGTTGGCGTACGTTCTGTGCGTGATCAACAAATAATTGCAAGGGTGGCTGATGACGAAAAGGCATCAAAGAGGAGAACCTTATAATAAATTAGCAGAGGGTCTTGACCTGTTTATATATATATATATTATTAACGTACAAAATATACAAACATGTAAGCCTATGGCATTAAAAATTAACAATTAAATGTTTGTAGCTACACATTGAGTGGAACCAAGAACATAGTATAAATAAAAATAGAATTAGGCTATACAGAGGCGATGAATGTTCCCCCAAACATTCCATCAACAACTTTCAGGACATATTAAGCCAGAGTCTGTACTGAGGGCGTTATCAGTGCATGCAGAGACCACATTTAAGCTTAGAAAATAGCCTATGAATTTCCTGTTTTTCGGCTTTTGGCTGCTTACATCTTCAACTTAAATGTAGTTTTTGAAAAAATATAAAATAGGCTACAAAACATGGGTCATATAGCCTATACATTCAGTTCATATCGTAGGTTGTAAAAAGTCAATCGTAACAACATTTAACGCATCCGTACAGAGCCGCGTATCGTAACCTGACTTCGCAAGCATGTTCATATAAATTATTCAAGCCTTAGAAAATAAAATATTTCCATCGATGTAGACTTCAATTACGCTAGGCTAAGTATGCTTAGCTTCATCCAGCACGTTAAAGCATGGTATTAAAACAATACAGAACCTACTAAAGATTTGCACAACAGTGCAGTATTTTGAGCAGGTTGAACGAAATATGACTATTTACATAAAAATAGCATTCATGCTTCCCTTCAAATAAAATCTCAAATATTAACTCAGTTTATAGCTGACAGTCAGATCAGGCTATTCATTAATTGTAGCTACTGCTGGCTAACGTTATAAGACAACGTCTGGATACAAGGCTGCACTAGAGTCCCTAGATAGAGAGAGTAGCGACATAGGGGGTTCGGAAAAATCTAGTCACGTGATTGCGTGGAGCCATTTTGAGTCCATCGCGGACAGGATCGGGATCGGACGGATATCGATTTTAAAGCAAAATGACAGGTTGTAGCGCTTGTGGCTGCACAAACAGAACGGAAAAGGGATATAAGCTATATAGATTTCCATCGGAGGCAAAAAGACGTCAAATATGGGAGAACAGAGTCAGTCGTGTTGGATGGAAAGCCACTTCATCCTCAGTTCTCTGCCAGGTCAGTGGTAATGGTCCCATATGCGTATTGAATTAACTTGCACATATTTGTACTTTTGTGATGTCATTATTATGGAGTATGGTTTAAGACAAGAGAAAACACCCTCTACCTTTGCATGCGTAATTAAGAAAATTATGGACATATTTGTAATGCCTTGACGGCTTGAGTGTTTGTTAAATTTAAATTTGGTTTTTATTTTTAATTGCATGTAGTACAGTACGTGTGTAGTATTTAAATGAATGCAGGGCCCCAATGGAAACCAGTTTTTAACTGCTTGGGCATACCCTGGGTGCATCTAGACCGTCTTTGTTGATTGTCTGCCATCGGATCGTTAAGTATCTTTTTTACATTTGGTTTTAGCTGTGCATTAGATAATTGAACCGCTCTGTAGTCATTGTGTAGCTGAGGTAAATCGCAGATTGATTTACTGATTTACCCAGTTCACTGTGAACTGCATTGTGTTCGTTACTAGGGATAGCTGATACTGTATGGGAATAATGTGCTTTCTTATCTGTTCTGTAGTTACTTCAATGACCTTTCTATATGCACTTACTGTACGTCGCTTTGGATAAAAGCGTCTGCTAAATGATTGTAATGTAAAATGATTGTAATGTAAAGAAATGCAATAAATAAATAAATAAACCCTAGCTTTTAAGAGTAGATTTATTTTCCCCCTTTGGCATGCACGGCATCTAGTTTAGCATGAAAAAAATATCACATTGCACCACTATCCAACGTGTTCCTATTTGTAATTCGCAGGTTCATTTCGAGTACCTGTCTAGTTAATTCCTTCTTTGTCATGGTTCTAAATGTCTGTGACTGTTAAATCACAACCAGCTCTGTGATTTTCTTCTTTATCATATGGCTATTAATTGTCATAAATCTTCTATTTTGTCATCTTCACATAATTTGTTCATTATCAACATGGAAAAGACCATTCCCATCTCTCATACATAGAGAACATAATGGAATACACGGTTAAATGCACTAGCGCCATACGGCGGCTCCGCAATGAATGGACTCAAAATGGCGTCAAATCCTGAGTTGTCGCTACTCTCTCTATCTAGGGACTCTAGGCTGCACGTTCGGAGGGAATTATGGGACATCAAGTTTTTAAACAGTTCCAGCGCAGATATAATCACAAGAAAATACTGAAACTGTAAAATATACTCGAAGCTGGTCCAGAAAAACTACATGGTTTGCGAACGGGCGTTATATTGAAAACTCCGGGTAAGATATAATCAGTAGAAATGGTTTAAAAGTAAGCATTAGTTAATGTCTACGCTAAATTAATAGGGAATTTACTTCCGAAACCAGCGTGCCGTAGTAACGCCGATTCGTTTTCAGCTGGGTTGAACGATACACATAACGTTAGCCAACTTACCTGTGATAGTTCCGTGGACCTGAGTGCCATTCTTTAGTTCGATGGTAACTGTCTCGTGGCTCAATTTCATCAAAAATCTGTAGAAGTGAAACAACAAGGTTGGTTGAAACAGTTTGGAAGTTAGCCAATGGTTATCAAAGTTAATGAACGTTATGATGAACACTGCTGCAAACAAGCTAACGTTACGTTAGCTGACTAGCTAAATTTGATAACCCTACCACCTCCCTCTCAACAGGTTAGCTATCACTTGCATAATGGTAGCTCGTGTAATGTTAGATTCCATGCTAATACTACTTCCAAAACATCTTACCGTACGAGTTTCATGGTGGCAGTAGATTCCGCAGTGAAATCCTCCGCCTATATTTTTAAAAATTATACTGGATTCGAAAGAGTCCGTCTATTCGCTCCAGCATTGAGTTTGTATTTGAACCAGGATGTGAATTATTTCACAGGAAGTACGGGGGGGGGAACTAACTTGTATTACAACCACCTTCTTTATTCAACAGCGCCACCTCACACGTGGAGGTAAGTAGGGCAGAGACTGCTAAACGTACAAGCCCAAGTGAGTACACTGTATATTTTGTGGCCCACTCACTCCTTATCACAATAGCTCAAGATATAGCACGAAAAATAATTGTTTTCTTATGCTAAAACACCTGTGTGTACACTCCAGTGCAATGGTTAGTCTGAAAAGCATGGAAGTCTGTGGAAGGGTTTGTGTGTGTGCTTTCCTGTGTATATGTTAAGAGTTGCCAACTTCGTTAAGACGGATGGCTGGCTGGCTTAAGATTTATATTGCCTTTTCATTTGATGAGATTTTGTTTCATGTGAGAGCGCAAGACAGAGCCTGAAAGCACACCGAAAGTGTGGACCCTGGAGAAAATCCCGGGCCACACAACGTCCTCTGACAGGTTTGAGGGACTTGGACCACAGCTTGGGAATCACTGGAGCCTGAGGAGAGGTATTTTTTTACTTTCCTCTTTCAAATCAGTATATATGGCTGCATGATATGAACTGGTTGTAATGTTTTGTTCGAGTGTCTTTATAACCTTTTTCTTCCAGTTTTTCTGGGTCGAAACTACAAGATAACACTGATCAGACCGCAGTGTAGTGTAGTTAAGAAGCTGAAAACCAGCTCAGAGTTCTGCAGATTCAAATACCATGTGAGGTACTGGCATGTTTAGCAACACACTTAATATGAGCTGCTTAAATGTCCAGCTGGATGGAAGGTATGTGAAATCCAATATGTCCGATCTGACTCACATAGATTGCAAAAACCTGCAGAAGTATATTTCTATAATATACGTTTCCCTTTATAAGTTTATTACATTAAGGAACAAGTCTAATAACAGTAACAAATTAATGGTCCATCAAATTCAATGGCATGTATTTACAACTGTCTAAAATTGAACATCAATAGACCATTATTTCAATAGTCCTTTTAATTTTAATTTGGATCCATGAATGAACCGGCCAGTCTGTTAAAATAAAATGCCAAAATTGTATTCTCCACATTTCCATGCATTAGAGGCTCCTCTGGTAAAGGGGTCCCCACCTGGGCATACCCCACCTTGGCATAGTACAGCCCTCCACTGAAATGGCTGTGCAGCGTAGCTGGTGGGCTGCAGAGTAAAATCAATTCCAAGAAGACATAGTACAGAACTAGTACAGAAGCAGCGCATGTAGTGATACTTTTTTACCATGAAAATGAGGGGGAAAATCTACCTTATCCTCTAAGACGGAGACAAACAAAATGAAGGAAAAAGGTGTGTGACAAACATGTGCCCAAAATCACTTCACAAACCACTGTCTTTACATACAGAACACTCAACAAAATATAACATTCCAGGAAATAAATAAGGAAAATGAAAGAGTATATATTTTACCAGCATTACTCCCATCTGCCCATATTGAGGGGCTTACTGTACACATACTGTTCAGATAAATGAACATAATTAAAATGCCTTAATGCTGTCAATACCATACAATAACCATGCCCGTTGTACAAACCCCAATTCCAAAAAAGTTGGGACAGTATGTAAAATGCACATAAAAGCAGAAAGCAGTGATATATAAATTCTTTCACATATATTTCATTGAAAACAGTACAAAGAAAATATATTTAATGTTTTACCTTATCAACTTTATTGATTTGTGTAAATATACGCTAATTCCAAATTTGATGCCTACAACACGTTCCAAAAAAGTTGGGACAGGGGCAAAAAAAGACTGGGAAGTTCAAAAAACACCTGTTTGGAACATTCCACAGGTAAACAGATGATGCTATCATGACTGGGTATAAAAGGATATCAAAAGACTCTTGATGTCTTATTTTCAGGTACTCTTACAAGTGATACTATTAACCTATCTGCATTTGAATGGATCTCTATGGGAATTGGGCGATGGGACTAGATTAAGCTAAAATTACACAGGAATAGTATGGAACCCATGGTTGGCTAAATGGCTGTAACTCATCAAGGGTCTTACAGCCATTTAGCCAACCATGGGTTCCATACTATTCCTGTGTAATTCACAGCTTAATCTAGTCCCACCCCCCAATTCCCATAGAGATCCATTCAAATGCAGAGAGGTTATAGTATCACTTCTAAGAGTACCTGAAAATAAGATATCAAGAGTATTTTGATATCCTTTTATACCCAGTCATGATAGCATCACCCGTTTACCTGTACCTGTACCGTGTAGCAATTGTAGCCATGTATATATAGCCGCGTATATATAACAAACCTCAAACCATCACTCTGCTGCCAGATATGCAGTAGATATGGATGGATCACTTTAAGGGTTGTTTCTCCTGACTCATTTTCCTATTGAACTCTATGAAAAAATAAGTCAGGAGAAACAAACCCTTCTCCCTCGCTTGGTAAGACAAAGATATTGGACATAAGAGCTTTTAACACCACCTGCCCCACGCCCTCCATCACCACATTCCATAAGCACAGGGGCAATTTGGCAGTAAAAGGAAAGGTACATAACAGATTAACCTTCTTCAGACACAAATGCCACTTTGCTTTCCACTGTTTGAGGGAAAGAGAATAAAGAGGACAGCAAACACAGTGTTGGATGAAAAACAACTATGGGGGTTGGGGACAACACACCCCACCCCCACTTTACGACAACAGTGTGGACAGCAGCAGGCCAGCACAGGCTCCAGGTGCCTGCTGGACAACATAGATGAATTCTGGGATAAAAAACTCTACCCCTCCCACTTAGGAGTAACAGGTCAGTACAGACTCCAGGTGTGCTGATGGGAATGGGAGTCAGTAGTACTGAGCTGCTGTCCACACACACACATTCAGTCCGTCTTCTCCTTCTGCAACAGCTTGGGTGCATCCACAAATTCCTGGCCATTGAAGAGGATGAAAGCAGCTGTTCCTACACTCGCTGTCCCCCAAAAAAGCACATAGGCCAAGGTCTCTGTCCATGTGTCACCTGGGGGAGAGGGGGAGATAGCGATATGATAATAATGCATGGGCTTGTATGGGCTTATATAGAGTAGCATGCTTATGTACAGTACTGTAACTTCTCCACATGTAACATGACTGTTTCAATGGCCAACTTGAGGCTGTAGTTTCCTTACCTGTCATGAGTAAGCAAATAACACACATAGAAAAGGCAACCAGCATAATGATGGGGAGCTGGAAGCACAAGCACAGAGAAAGAACATCTATGTTACAAACTACTATAGAAAGAAATTACAGCATGTGTGTGCATGTATTCAAGTGGTGTGTGTGTGTGTGTGTGCATGTGGCATGTTCAAGATTACATGCAGGTGGCTTTGAAATCCCTCCCGCTGTACTCCAATAGCCGTGCTGTTCCAGACATGCTGTCTCCCCTCTGCACCCCAACAGCTATGCTGTTCCAGACATGAACCCCCCCGCACCCCAATAGCTGTGCTGTTCCAGGCATTCCCCCCCTCTGTATCCGAATAGCTGTGTTGTTCCAGGCATGCTCTCTCCCCCTCTGTACCTGACGGGCATGCATAGAAACTCACTGTAAGGAACTTCCAATCCATTGGCTCATGGAGCGGAGTGTCCAAGTCCATCTCATCCACAGAATAATTCCCCAGGAAGAGGTCAATGGAATCCTGCAACAATAAGGCCACATAGCACTCATCAGGTAAAATCACCTCATCGGTGTCACCCTGCCACCTTTCTGAATTAAATGTGCTTAATGCACCAGTCACTGTCATGATTGCACATGACCAGTATTTTTAGCCTGTAATTCAGATGAAATGCACTGCTTGGGATGATAGTCATTCAAGGAGAATTTGGCATGTATGCTGGTTTTCTTTCCAAATGTAATGGCAATAACTAAGTGATGAAAGAATGGTTGTTTTTATTTTTAATGTCTAATAAGCGATGTTTTGCTTTCTTTTAAAAAAAAATTTTTTGTTGCTTAACTTGGGGCTGAGCATGTCCCATCCTAATTTGAAATGGCAAATGTTTGATCGCAGCCACATTCACACGCGAACCTCATTTCCAATTCTGAACAATATAGACAATCACGGTTCTCCTCCGGGTGGGTTTGTCTCTTGATGCCATCTTAACTTATGGATTTTTAAAGGAGCAATAGATCATTTGAAACCCCATTCTAGTGTCCACAAGGGAGAACTGCAATCCAAAACCAAAGCATGACACCGCCTCGCGAGTTGGTCGGTCAAACCTCCACCCACGTGAGTGGTTGCCAGATTCTCACACAATCTGTCTCTTTGCGCACGGTGTTGGTACATTGTTGAACATAGTGTGATGGGAAGCTGGCTATTATAGAATCCCAAATGTCAAGTTACGAGTCTTACATTGGACAAGTAATTAATAATATATTTATATAGCAACTTATATATATTATTATATTATGGCAATGCATTAGCTACACAGATTGCTAGTGCCCAGTGAACATTTTTGCATTGAAAAGTTGGGGAAACGGCGTCTAGGCATTCAGGTGAAAACCTGGCTACAACTGCTTGAAAGTTTTTTTGCCAACCAGGACATAGCCGGGCTATATCCGGGTAAAACCTGCCGTCTAGATTCCGGCTTTTGCTCAATGGGTGACACGATTTGTCTCACGTGGGCTAGCTGTGTGCAGTGTTGTTCGATATGCATGTAGACTAACGTTAGCTATGATAGAATGATAGCTAACATTAGCATTCATTGTTTATGCAGCTTGGAGAATCCTTACAGCAAAGTCAGCCATTGTTTCACTGTAACTAACTGGAAACCGCATTTTATTATATGTGAGCAAAATATGGGCGTGCTACTGGCTCAGTGGCGTTGTTGGGAGGCGGTAACCCCAGTATCATCGGCTGGATCCCAAACTTGTGGACTTTAATGGCGTATGTCCGGGGGCAGGTAAATCTATATTGATACGGACTTGATATTGGCAGGTATTGGGCGTGAAAAGTCCGCATAGGAGCACTTGCCAAAAACGCTGTTTTCCCAATGGGTCAGCCCTAAGCACTCATGGACTTGGAGAACACACCTTTGAGTCCATAAGTCTGCCAGTCCAAAGAATGGGGCTGAATCCCATTGGCGCGTTCTCGTTAAGTACAGCATTCCTTAAATCAAATCTTTCTTTTCCCAACTTTGCTGTGCTGTGTGTCCCATTCTTTGACATTTAAAGCGTCTTAACGGCTTTGGAATATACTCTGACATTTTAGTTTATATATCCCATCTGAACTGACTTGGGAGTACATTCTCAAATTGTATTAACACTGATAGGCTATCAGTCGTCATGCCATTTCTATTGCTTTTTAGTCTCGTGGCTTCAACCACCTTACCTCTCCGAACCTCAAGTTTGATATCTTTGATTGTTATATCCAGAGGTGCTCCTGATATTACTCCCCTCAGTTTTGCAACTGTATCTGGTACATGGGATGTTATCTTTTCACCATTAAACATATTGAAGCTGAGAATTAAAACAAAATTTTCTTGTTGCTGTCTGTCGCAAAAATCAAGGGCTTTTTACACGGGACACAACAGTCGCTTGGATTGAGGAAGCAGGGCTGGGTGGGCGGCGTACTGGTGAGGCCAGGTAGAATTGAATTAAATATTTTAATAGCGCGGCGTGGGATGACGTTAGCCTACACTTTCCCATAAATGTTCTTCGGTAATATCCTTTCTCCCTCACTGGTCTGCTGCTGCTATACTTGCCCAGTGACTCTGCGATTATCGCAAAATGTAATTAATCGGCCCGACCTCTAATCTGAACTGCCATCCATGACAGTACAGTCCCGGTTGTTGCAAATCCAGCAAAAACTGGCCGTATATTCCATTCTAAGCTTCAACCAACCCCAGTATCTGACAAACAGAACACGGCTCACGGACAGTAAAATATGTTGGAAATGACAAATTCATGGTCAATATAATTTTTTTTGTTGTTAAGGAAAAGTAATACTTTTACTCTGCATCTTTCTGCAAGCTCTGTGGATGTCTTATTTTATTATTTGTTTTAATTACAAATTATTATTAAAAAGCTACATATAGCACCTTTAATCAGTCACATCAGTTATAAGACAATTAATGCTCTAATTTCCTGTAATGTACTGTGGCAAATGGTTCCTTTTGAAAGATGCTACATGTTGTGTCGCTTAATTGATGGAACTGTAAGACTGGAATTGAGATCCCAGGGCACCTGGACACACAACACCGGGGGTGGAAGCCTGTAAGGACTCTAGGAGTCTGGCGTGAAGTTTATGACGGTCAAAGAATGTCCGAGGATGTCATGACTTTGGAAGAAACGCTTGGACTGTCGTAAAGACAAGCACACAAACAGGGCCATAGTGCCCCCATATGGCGTTATCAGGGCAGGTCAAATCTATGTCCTTAAACATATTTTCACACACAACACAACATGGTATAGATTGCTTTTGTCCTCAAAAAGCTTAAAAACATTCAGATGTGATTGATACTGTTGCTACATTGTGCAGTATACACTGGAACTAGTCTGGGCACTGGAACATACATTATATACTCTTTTTCCAGAGAGATAATCATGTATTGTTCAGTTTTTGAGTGTTACATTAGTAAATACATCCAGTTAACGTACCTACATTAACAGGGACAACTAGGGTGTAAATGTAATATTCTCAACGGGAATTCTGGGACCTTTGTGGCATTAATATCAATCACATCTGAAAAACTATATAGAGATGGAGATTTTCATGGCAACACTTAGACCTACTCATGTTTGATATCATTTTGATGGTCTCGGTGTGAGTGGTGCAATGGTCTACATGTCCTAAATGTGCAACATGGATGGAATGTATATTTCATAACACAGGCGTAAGCTGCCGTTGTGAAATTGCCCTTACAGAAAACCAGAAGGGGGCTAAAAGTGCTGACCAGTTTATGGTTTTACGACCGTCTGCAGCCAGATAAAATGTTTGAGCATTTAAGGAAAGGAAACAAACTCATCGGGGAAGCTGTAATTCAGACTTTCCCACACATCTAACCTCAGGTCATTGTGTGTAGCGATTGCCAGGTATGACAAAGTATTTTTCTTCTGTACTGTATTTGAATTTGGAGTGTTTCATCTGTAACTGTGTATTGATGATTTAAGTAAATAACCTACCTGGTAATAAATTAGTTAAACTTGATTTGTGTGGTTTCTCTGAAAATTGTTTCAGTTGGTCTAGGGAGGTTGACTATTTAAGCTTAATGTATCACGGAGTATTGCACCCGTAGAACTATGTCTTAAAGTAGATCACCTCCGCTTGGCGGTTATACATGTTGAGAACGGTGGTCGTCAATGTTCCTTCGTCGGTCCCTGAGTCTTAACCATAGTCTATACCTCACGAAGTGGCTTCTTCCGCAACCTCTGAGATAACCGCAGATATCTAGTCAGCTGTGAGTTGTGTACATATCTGCAGCATGTAATGCACGGTGGTAACAGACAGGATCCAGATCAGAGAACCGTCTTTAAAGTATGGGAATCCTTTAGCAAATCAAGTGGAAATTGTACATACTAAATTCTAAATTCTAATATTAAATGGAGTCAGATAAACGAGTACAGAATCAGCGTTGGTGGCTGATGATTTAATGTAATGCACACAGACTGTTTTTTGGATAAACTGGGGTCAGGGTAGACCAGACTTAAAGCGGAAGGTAATGTGGTACGATTACCTTTGATTCGTGGTCCCTTATTATCTGATCCCGTGAATCTAAAGAGCAGTCTAACCCGGTTGCAAGAACATTAATATTACTTTATTAACTTTCATAACGTTTCCCTTTTCCCACAGCAATAGCGGAATTATCACGCTTAAACCTTCGCTCCGAGCTATTCCCTCATTGGTCTAGCTGCGCAGAGTTTTACAATTTGGTTTGTAACATGATTTCAGTTGCTGTTTCCAGATTTTACAATTTGGAGAACTCGACATGATTTCAGTTGCTATTTCCAGATTTACAGAACTACACAAGTAACCTTCAGTCTTACGCACACATAAACACGGACTACTTACAGATATACACACTTGCACACACATGCATGCATTCACCCGCTTTCGGACACATGGGGTCTTTATTTTTGCCCAGACCATATACCTTGCCTCCCTGAGACCTGGTATATGATTAGTGTTTTTTGCCCACTCCCCACCCCCTCCCCCAGCCCCCCCCCCCTTTCTTTTTTCCTTTTTCCTCTTTCTTGCACCCCCACCCCCACCCCACCCCACCCTGCTGTAACTATGCAGTTTGCATAGTTTGTACGAAACGGCAAGATGGCCGCGCCTATGTTTTGGCTGCTAGTTGTCTTCTCTCGTTTCCGCTCCTGTTTATCGCTTGTTTGATTATATCCTGTATTTGCTTTGGAACGCTCTGTGAAGCACTCTGTACATTCGTGTTGAGAAGGGTGCTATATAAATAAACTTTATTTACTTACTTACTTACAGCTTAAATGTGTACCAAACGCTGAATCTAGGGACAACTGGTCAACTGGACAACTTCAATAAGCTAAACGGTTTCTGTAAATTGAGGAATTAAAAATAGCCCAGTTGGTAGCAAGTCAAACCTGCAAAGTGCTGAAAATCTCATACACAGGGGTTATCCACAACCAGGATTGGGAACCCGTTTTATAGTGTTGTCAAAGTCAAAGTCAAAGTCAGTTTTATTGTCAATTCTTATGTACCAGACATACAAAGGAATCAAAATTACGTTCCTCACTATCCTACGGTGAAGACAAGACAGGACATTTCAAAAGAAGGTAAAAAACAGTAAAAAGGAAAAAAAAAACAGTAAAAAAAACAGTAAAAGTAAGTGCACCGGCACAACAAGAAAAGACAGACATGAAGAGACATTTACAATACTTAAATAAAACAAAGAGTTCACAGTGTTCACAGTTTGATATATAAGTTAGGAGTTGTAATAGTGCAACAGTCAGTAATAGCAGCAAAAAATTATTATTTTCTGTTTGACAGAAGTGTGCAAGTGGCATAGCGGTAGTGCAAGTGGCATAGTAATGTAATGTAATGTGGTCAAGGGTTCAGAGTTCAGAGTGTTCTTTGGGGGGGGGGAGAGTTTTTAGTTTCCTGGCAGCCTGTTGGATGGAGCTGGGGGTAGTGAGGGGAGAGAGTTTAACATCCTAACAGCCTGGTGGATGAAGCTGTTGGTGAGTCTGGTGGTACGGGAACGGAGGCTCCTATACCTCCTCCCAGAGGGCAAGGGGCTAAACAGATTGTGTGCGGGGTGGGTTGCATCGCTCACAATCATGATAGTTTTCCGGGTGAGGCGGGTGGTGTATATGTCTTGCAGGGAAGGGAGTGAGGCACCAATGATCCTTCCAGCCGTGTTCACTATGCGCTGCAGGGCTTAGTGTCACTGGGGCTTTCAGATTCTGTATTCACTTTCCCTTAAATAAAATGCCTTGGTTGACCCTTCTCTTTTTAGGGAAGGAGAGGATGTACCTGTCTGAACCCATCAGAGAAATTATTTTTGATGTATCTGATCATGGAGTTCCAGCCATCCATCACCAGACCCCACTGGGTCCTCTTCCCTGTCCTGGGAACAAAAAAAGAATGTGCATGTACAGCATATTATTGTTGTTTAAACTGTTACTTTAGTGTTAATATTTGTATTTTTCTTGCCAATAAAGCTCCATTTAAACTTGAATGTGAATTTGAATATGCACCTCTCATCACCATCACCAGTATTACCACAATTTTAATCTTAAGCATCATCATCACCACTATCATCAACACAGATGATGCTACCGATTTGGAGTGCTTGTTCCATATTATGCATGAAAACTGTAATGTAGTTTCCATATATATATATATACAGCTCTGGAAAATATTAAGAGACCACTGCAAAATTATCAGTTGTCTCGTTGTTATTTTGATTCTGTACTCGAATGCAGTGAGGTTATAGTATCGCTTGTAGGAGTACCAGAAAATAAGATATCAAGAGTCTTTTGATATTGTTGGGTCACAGACATCAGGAAGTCATGGTATGCAAAGGATATGCAACCAAATATTAAAAATTATTACTTTATTCTACATTATGTTAAACTGTCCAGGGGGGACTATGTACAAAAGGTTCTATAATTTCTAAACGGTTCATCCAATATTGATGAAAATACCCTCAAATTAAAGCTGAGTCTGCAGTACAATACATTGAAATGTCATCCCAGGGCATGCAGCAAAAGATGACATACTGTGGAGTACAGAATAAAAGTGATGTTTTATTGAAGTACAAGAGTGAATGATTAGGCTACATATTACAATGTTTTCATCTTAAACCATCATAAGGGGCAAATGTATATGCTTTATAATGACCAAAAAGTATTTTATTCATTTTCTGACTGGTTTTTGGGGGATATCTATCCCCTCTACTGATGAAAATATAGTCATTCCCACTTGAAAATGATGCAAGTGAGTTTCAACGAGTCAAAAGAAAACCGTTTATTTGTAGTTAAAGGGGAATTTCACTAAAAACAACATTAACCTTATTTAACAGATCAAGGCACAACTGATTAAGTCTCTCTTTGTGGCTGGCCAAATCAATCTGTGAACCGAAATATCGGCAGCTAAAGTTACAAATTTGGTAGTTATACGTTAAAATGACACATACAGATGAACCTCGATCCAACGGACTAATAGGGGGGAGCAGTTGTCCGTTAAAGCCGTTTGTCCGTTGCAGCGAATAATGCGACACTGCAAAATATCACTATAACAAGAGATATGTAGCGCACAACAACCAGGCAAACCGACGCTTGTACGCTTGTAAACAACACGTGCGCGCCGCCAAGCGGACGCTTACTCAAGTAGCGGTCTCGGTTCGCTTCACCCGGGAGTTTTAAACGTTCGGACCAGATATTCACTCTAGCGGATTGTGTCTGTTGGATCCGGAATCCGTTGCATCGGTGTCCGTTGGATCGAGGTTCATCTGTACCTCTACTCTTCCTAATTTTTGAAAAACTACAGTGGGCGGGGAGATACCTCCCATGCTATGTCAATGAGGCATGACCAAACACACGGAGAGGGAGAGAGAGGCTGTTTCCAAATCAGAGCCCTATCTAGCTTCGTCCTGTGTAGCCTACTGTGTACTAGCATTCTAGCTACTGCTTACTGTTTTGTCGCATACTTAACAACAAATTAGGGCCAAATTAGATGACTTTGTCTAGCCCAGGGGTGGCCAATTCCAGGCCTCGCGGGCCGGTGTGTATGCAGGTTTTTGCTGCCGCCAGTTAACAATTATTGAATTAGCCCAATCGTTTACACGATCTGATATTTTAATCTACATATCCGCGATATGAAAACCAGCTGATGAATGTTCTTGTGCCGGTATGCGTCAATGCGTGTATTGTAGCATTTTATCGTTCTGTAATTTACAAGTGAATCGGTGATTGTGTGTATGACTAATTAGCTGATTGAACCGTGGTAACTGGTGGCAGTAAAAACCTGCATACACACCGGCCCGCGAGGCCTGGAATTGGCCACCCCTGGTCTAGCCCCTTATCCAGTCAAATTTCCTTCTTTGATATGCAAGTACCTTTGTTTGACATCCTGATGTGTTCTCATTCAAGGCAATGACCATATGGTCTTTTGTTTTCTTTGTGGAACAGAGTATACCTAAGTGTTGACATTCTCCCTCACTTGTGGGTTTTTGTTGATCTGTACTTGGGGAACAGTCCCTTCTACTCTATTAAACAACCTATTTTGAAACGAAGACATGCCTGCATGTATTTTTCTACTTACAAACGTACCGAGCAATAAATTGAACTCTTTTAAGAATTACACACTGGCGAGCCAGCCCAAATCTGTCGTTCTTGCTACAGATTTCGGCATGGAACACCATTTGACACTGACCTGCAAAGAAAACGGACATTCTTACTGTATAAGGAATACAGCCAGAAAAAGACTGTTTTGGAAGCCATTAACCAGCCCGGAATAAGAAAAAACTTACATGGAGGCACGAAAACAGACCACGTACATTTGTGAGTATGAAATATTAAGGTATGTAATATTGTAGAGGAACAGTTACAAAAATTGTGTAATGTTCTAAAATACAAGTGGCTAGAATGCATTGTACATGTGTACAGTATTCTAAGTAGGGGCTTGTATAAGGTTACACAGATTCCCCTGTTGTTTTCCCCAATCATAACACAAGGTTATGATTAATTAAGCGAGGCTGTGGGTTATCGTGCTATAGCTGACGTGAATACAATTCTTGAGTTTGTACCTAAGGAAGGGCAACATCCCACTGATTTTCTTAGAATGTTTGTAGGTGTGTATAATTGAAACGGAGGTAGAGGGACCAGAGCATTACTGACAGGTGACAACCCAATTTTCTGGAGTTTAGTAGTCTCCCCTACCTGCCAATATTTATTGTTACAACTCAATAGGGAATTGAGTGCCCAGCCAATCAGACAGCACATAGGCTGTCCAAGACTGTTTAACTGCATGGAATGAGTCTCAACTCAGTTCGTCCCCCAAACAGAGCTCTAGAAAAAAGATTGCTCTGCTAGCATCAAATATGGGCCAGGACAAATTTCTGTGTTTTAACTGTGGGAAGCCAGGCCACATTCAGAGTGAGTGTAGGAGCCCCCGTGTGTGTGCTGATTGTAAGCGCGTTGGTCATTCCAAGCGACAGTGCTGGTCAAAAGGAGGGGGGATGGAAAGAAAAGGGCCAAAACAGCTGGGTGCACAGCAACCTCAGACAGTACAGTCACAGGCTGAAAGTCCTCCTTCATTTACTGACCTACTGGCTATGGTTAAGGCTATGGCACATACTGATCAGATCACCCAGAACGGCTCTGAGAATTCCTTTTATTGTCAAACCCCACAATGACGGTGTCAAGCCTCTGTTTCGTCGGTGAGTAATTTGCAAATAGATCAGGAAGGCCGCCCCTGTGTTACAGCTTTGGTTGGAGGCTATCAAGACTAATTTTTGATTGATGCAGGAGCAGCTTGTTCATCAACTCACCAAACTAATTTTCCTCAGAGCGGTAAAACGGTCCAATTAATGGGAGTGGGAGGCAATGCAGTACCAGCTCAAATTTCAACTCCACAGACATTGCAGATTGGCAACATATATTTTGATTTACCATTGTGTATGGTTAAAACACATGAAGGGAGCATTCTGGGTTCAGATGCAATAGCAAAAGCACGCTTAGTCATTGATTTAGCTAACAATGTTCTTTGGCAGGGTCCAACAGACCCACAGGGGTCCAACTGGTACCTGTGATCATTGCTGATGTGCATTCTGTCCACACAGTTGAAAACCCTATCCCTTATGATATAGTTCAGTGACTGCAAACACCAGATGCAACTCTAGCTGATATTATAAACAAACATAAAGGGGTGTGGGCGTCACATAAGCATGACTGTGGGCGAGTTTCTAACATGCAAGTTGCTGTCAGATGAAACAGAAACAGTACTCCTATCCCAAGTCAGCAGAGACAGCTGTACAAATAACAATAGAATCTCTTTTGCAGCAAGGTGTGATAAGAGAATGCATTTCAACATTTAACATCCCTGTGTGGCCAGTTAAAGGGTACGTAACCCTAAAACCACTTTTTTTAGCTGATAACTGATATATTTGGACATATCCATGTGCTAGAGATTGATCCTGTTGCAAATCGCGACATTTCATCGCAATGTTTTGCATTTTATAGGAAGAGTAGTGTATTTTGGCTAAATAGCGTTTTAGTGGTGAAACGTTGGTTATTGCAGTTGTGATTTACTATTGGATGTTGTACAGTATATTACATTACATTATAGGCATTTAGCAGACGCTCTTATCCAGAGCGACTTACACAGCATTTTTTTTGCATTTATACATAGTATCCATTAATACAGCTGGATATATACTGAAGCAATGCAGGTGAAGTACCTTGCTCCGACCCGGGAATCGAACCTGCAACCTTTCGGTTACAAACCCAGTTCCTTAACCATTATACCACACTGCCGCCCACATGTGACGTGGCAGTACATGCGATGTATTTTTCTGCTCAGCAACATATAACATATATATCGTCACCTTCTTAAAATAATCGCCTAAGTCATTTTTTGAGGAACATGAGATTTTTGCTTAAATCAGCTCTTCATGATGCTGGCCACCTCTGGTAAAGTTGCCTAGATCCTTAATTGAAAGGATCATGCTGTTTTACCCCGGTAATGTAATCGCCTAAGTCAAGAGTGCTCTTAGGCTGTTTGTATGTTTGCCTAAGTCACAATAAATTTTGACTTAGGCATTTTTACAAGTTATTAATATGGCGGCTGCTTCAAGATGCACAAAGAAAATCAACATAAATGAAGTCATTTCCATGATTCTGGACTCGTCCCCGAATGGTAAGTGATAATGTTTACTACAATATTTGGCTAGGCTATAAATGTTGTGTAGTTATTTAGTCTTTAATCCTCTTATGTTACATAATTGACAGACAGCGTTATTTGTAAGTCAATAGTCATCTATTGATATACCCTTTTTGTGTGAAATGATTAACAAATATCATATATTCTGTATTTGGTTCAGTTTATTCTGTTTTCTGAAAAACTTGAAAATATGACGATATTTTTCTTACATGTTAAAGAATTAACATTTGGTCCAGTGTGGTAACATTTTAGAAATGTTCTAATTCACATAACATAATCAAACTCAGATGTATTTACACACACATGCAACGGGATTACTCTGTGGCCACCAGGCATGCTTCACTTCTTGGATCTTTTTCTCTACAAAGAAAAGGTCTATTTACCCCTGTGATACCACTATTAATCAGAATAAGCCAAATGCATGCAGAGGAGTTTTTCAGGCTACCTTGTGAAGTCCGTTTTCAAGGCCCCAGTGCCAGCGTACTGTTTGGCACATGCATTGGCATTATCTGCCCAGGCTGCAGACAAAAGACAGAATCAACCAGAGTTGTGTATCTGTGTGTTTTTGGGTGCATGCACGTGTGTTTGGGCATGTGTGCCTGTATGTGCATTTATGGAGAGGGGTATCTTTACTGAGGGTGTTTTGGAGGCAAGTTAAAGGTGAGCTTACCATTCTTGTACATCTTCTCAAAATCCACCTGCTCTTCAATCCTTTGCCCGATGTGGAGAACGGCCAGGCTCTGTCGAATCAGGAACAGGGATGAGATATCCATGTGCGGGGGGAGGTCTCACACAGCTGTTTAGTAAGGCCTGAAAACACACTTGCAAAAAACAATCTGTGACTGCCCATAGGTCTGTAGGTAAAAAAGGCCTCATCATCTTACCACCCTAACTGCATCTTTTTCTCCAGACAATCTCTTTTCAACTATAAATATGTGGTGCATGGATGAGCCTTGTGGCCTCAGTGCTGACTGTGGCTTGTAGCTCCATAGAGTCACATGCAATTGCTGAATGCGTCACTCAGGAAATGGGGGGGTTCAGTCGGAAAGTGTACTGTGTGCGTTGCTATCTAGCGACCCCTGCTGGTCAATCGGGCATCCATAGATTGCAGTCAAAATCGCATATGAAAGGTCCCTCCTATGACTCCGCTCTATGCAAACTTTGCTGTAGTCTGTGGTGTAAAAAGAACACCAAGTGTTTCGGAGGAGAACCGTAGATGTCTACACGATTGGCCATTCCAAATTGGGGAGGGAATTGGACAAGCTCAGCCCCATGCTGGGCACCAAATGTATAACAAATATTTTTTAAAAGATGATTGAAATGTAAAGCATCATATGACATATGGCCTCCCCATATGTTTTATACTTCTGTGCCACCTGCAAAGCAATCTATGCATCCACCGTTTTTATTGTAGTTTATTAATATATTTGATTGGGAAGTCATTTGTAACGTACATTTTAGTGTATTATTCCCCATTCATGCTTATGAGGTATTTTAAAGGTAAAGGCAAAGTACTTGCTGTCTATCAATAAATTGATTGTCAATCATTTTCTAGTTTGCTCTTTTACCAGAATAAACATTGAGATATTAGTTGGAGCTTGCCGTCTTATGCAACTTATTGGAAAGTTATGAACAAACTCATTTGTCAATGGTCTGCAGGCATCTTCATTGCCTCTGACAATTAATTTCCGAGTACAAGTGCGGTCCAATTCAAAAAATAATTCCGCTCCCTCCCTTGCTCCTCCCTGTCAAGTCAAGTGTCTTCTCGTGATCTCTTGGCACTGCGTCACATCCTCCCGAGGGAAGTTTGCAAGTGAAGTTTGCAAGGGCAGAACATTTAACAGACCGCAACCCAAGACATCAACCTGAGTGCACTCATGCTGCACATAGTGAATTGGCAGTAAACGTGAACATAATCGTACAATAGAGCTGACATCTTTTTACCGGCCTCTCTCTTTTCACAGTGCCTCCTGCTGGCTCAGAAGGGTACATAAATGTCAAATTTCAATATGCCATGGTGGGAGGGGCAGGAAGATACACTGGCTGGGGCATTGTGGAGCTCTTACCTGCAGCTGAAAGTGCAGCGACCGGCGGGCCAAAAGGCTCTGGATAACGTTGGTCCGGTCCAGGCAGTCCATGCAGTTGCTACGGAATGTTCCGTCCTGCTGGATCAGCACCTTCCCCTTAGGATCCACCAGGAAGTAGCTGCACAGTGAGCAACGGTGTACTGCACTTTAATTAGCTGGGAGGATTGAAATATTTACTTTGTTAACGTAAAAAGTATCATCTTTTCATCTGATTTTTTCTATTCTCCAAATATTTCAGACTGTTAGAACAGAATTTTCCTGTGCTTCACAGAATCCACTGGACCAACTGAGCCCTCCACCAAGACAGTTTTTTGTAACTTTCTTTGTGGAAAGTCTTCCTTGTCACACTTATAATGAAGCATAGCTGACTTTCAAATGCAATGTGATATTGATCCATTTCTACCCCTGGAACTGACTAATATACAGTCAAGCCGGAAAGTCTGAACACCCCTTTCACCTTCTCCACATTTTATTACATTACAGACATATTCTACAATAGATTGAGTTCATTTTTTGTCTCAAAATTCTACACAAAATAGCCCATAATGACAAAGTGAAAACATGTTTTTAGAAATTCTTGCAAATGTATTAAAAATCGCAAACTGAAATTTCTCATTTACATGAGTATTCATACCCTTTGCTTTAACATATTTTTAAAGTATCATATTTAATATTTGGTCGCATATTCTTTGCAGGCTGTTACTTCCTGAAGTCTGTGACCAATCAACATCAAAAGACTCTTGATATCTTATTTTCAGGTACTGTTACAAGCGATACTATAACCTCCCTGCATTTGAACTGATCTCTATGAAAATTGGTGGGTGAGACTAGATTCAGCTGTAAATTACGCTGGTACAGTATGGAACACATGACTGGCGAAATGGCTGTACGTCATCAAGGGTCTAAGGTATCAAACGAGCCCCAAACCATCACTCTGCAGCCAGATATGGACTAGATGTGGATGGATCCCTTTAAGGGTTGTTTCTCCTGACTTTTTTCCCCATAGAGTTCTATAGGGAAATGAGTCAGGAGAAATAACCCTTGCAGTGATCCATCCACATTTACTCCATATCTGGCAACAGAGTGATGGTTTTGGGCTCGTTCGATAACTCAGACCCTTGATGACTTACAGCCATTTAGCCAGCCATGTGTTCCATACTATACCAGTGTAATTTACAGCTGAATCTAGTCTCACCCCCCAATTCCCATAGAGATCCATTCAAATGCAGAGAGCTTATAGTATCGCTTGTAACAGTACCTGGAAATACGATATCGAGAGTCTTTTGATGTTGATAGGTCACAGACTTCAGGAAGTAACAGCGTGCAAAGAATATGTGACCAAATATTAAATATGATACTTTAAAAATATGTTAAAGCAAAGGGTATGAATACTTATGTAAATGAAAGATTTCAGGTTTCGATTTTTAATACATTTGCAAAAATTTCTAAAAACATGTTTTCACTTTGTCATTATGGGCTATTTTGTGTAGAATTTTGAGACAAAAAATTAACTCAATCTATTGTAGAATATGTCTGTAATGTAATAAAACGTGGAGAAGGTGAAAGGGGTGTTCAGACTTTCCGGCTTGACTGTATATTACATTCCTCTGTTTTTGTCTCTCCTGCTTTGTGTTTAGTTTTTCTTTAGGTGATTCTGCATTTGTTTCTGTCTCCCATACAGATGGAGAGGATGACGTTACGGTCCCGTTGCGGAGATTCTGGTCGGATGGTGTGCTGGAGAGGAGACGCACACCGATTTTCGGCAACCCTTTTCAGGGGACGCATGGAGTCAAAGACGCCTTTGATCATCACTTAGCAACCAGACATAAAGATGCCTGCTATTGAGGATGCTGAGGACCATAGCAGAGCAGTGAAATGCACAACTATAAATACCTAATCTGCATCATGTTCTGCAGTTTTTACGATACTGACAACTCTGCCTCTTTTTCTTAAACCTGTTAAATTGCCTGCTGTGATACTGCTGCTTAGCTATAGCAACTTATTTTGGTAATAGAGTGCAGGTTGCCACGGGTAGTCAGTGATTACCCCAATTCCTATTTTGAAACATCTGCGAGGGATTGGTGGCTGGACTTTCACTCCGGCATGGGCTCTGGACCTGGTTGTGGGTATTGTTGAAGTGGCTTAGTGTTACGTCCATTACTGTACACCTGGTTAATATAATGCAGGTGCATTTTTGGACATAACATATACAACATCCAGAACAAATCCTAAAACCATACCCAAATTCATCCTGCATTGCAGAGACAGCATCAACCAAAATCTGCAACCGGTCCCACCTCATTCGGCTGCACTCCTTGTGGAAGTCAAAGGCAATATACCTGGAACAGGCAAGAGAGAAAACTACAAATTAACAGGAATGTAAGAAAGCAACATGCACTGTTTCACTGAAAGTTGAAGTATCAGCAACTACTTTATGGAGGTGACGAAAGCAGTGTTGTGAAGGTAAATCCCTCACCTGACCATATCATTTGCGAGGTTAGACACCATCTGAGAAAACTCCTGTTCCAGTGGTTTTTCACAGCCTTTCTGGTTCACCTGAAAAAAGTGGCAGTAGCAAAAAAAAAAGCATACAAAACAAAATTAGTGTGTAGATTATTTCACCTTTAATATTCTGTGAATAATTCATATAGGCCTATGAGAAATTAACAATAATTAAATGAAAGGCAGCCTACCAGGTTTAAAATAACTTGTTTCCCATAGAGGGTTATTTGGGAGTCAAAATGCCTTTGGAACCCATCCAGCTGGGAAAGAAGGTCAGTCAGAGAAGAGAGTCAGACAATTCCATTATCTAGGGACAGCCACACAAAGTTGCTGAGAAATTATACACTGCTCAAAAAAATGAAGGGAACACTTAATCACCACAGTATAACACCAAGTCAATTAAACCAAACTGGTCATGCTGGATGATGTTGCAGGCAGCATAACATTCGCCACGACGTCTCCAGACTGTTTCACGTCTGTCATATGTGCTCAGTGTGAACCTGCTCTCATCTGTGAAGAGAACGGGGCGCCAATGGCGAACCTGCCAATTCTGGTGTTCTCTGGCAAATGCCAATCAAGCTGCACGGTGCTGGGCTGTGAGCACAGGTCCCACTACAGGAAGTCAGGCCCTCATACCACCCTCATGGAGTCTGTTTCTGACAGTTTAGTCGCCTGCTGGAGGTCATTTTGTAGAGCTCTGGCAGTGCTCCTCCTGTTCCTCCTTGCACAAAGGAGCAGATACCGGTCCTGCCGCTGGTTTGTTGCCCTTCTACAGCCCTGTCCAGCTCTCCTCGTGTAATGGCCCGTCTCCCGGTATCTCCTCCATGCTCTTGAGACTGTGCTGGGAGACACCGCTAACCTTCTTGCGACGGCACGTATGGATGTGCCATCCTGGAGGAGCTGGACTGCCTGTGCAACCTGAATGGGCTGCAGGTACCTCCTCATGCTACCAGTAGTGACAAGGGCATTAGCAAAATGCAAAACTAGAGAAAAATCAGTCAGATGTTTAATTGACTTGGTGCTATACTGTGTTGATTAAGTGTTCCCTTAATTTATTTGAGCAGTGTATTACATTGCACAATTTCCGTCAATCATGTATTTGAACAAGTGTTCCTGTTATCGTATTGTTGCAATTCAATACGACCGCAGGAAATTCACGTATCACGCCTACAGGACTTATGTGGGCAGTTGGAAAAGAAAAGCATTGAAAGACCTGGGGAATATTTTAGACCCAGCAAAGAGGAAATAATACAGTGGTAGCCACATACATGATTGATGCTTCTGTTGATATGCGGTGTGGGCTTATACTTGAGATTCGGCCTCTGAGACCAGTAGAAAGGAATGGAGCCTCGAGTCTACAAAAAGAAAAAGGACAGATGATTTACATATAGCCTTACCCAAAATCAGGAATAATCTATGCCTCTTTGTGAGAGTTAATTCAGTTCTACATAATAATTCTCCAGCAGAAATCTACAAAAAATATTACAGTGAAAAAATTAGTTAGAATCAGCGTTGTTGCGGAATCTGTTTTTTTTGTAAATGTTAAAAGGTTGTATAAAAATGCAAGAAGTAGACAAGTCAATGACCCAACAATGACTCCTACGTTGGACTAGCTCACAGGTTCACTTCGCAAATAGCCTATTTCAAAAATCATGTTTAAATTAGGTATACAGTGGGAACGGAAAGTATTCATAACCCTTCACTTTTTTCACACTTTATTGTGTTGTGGATTTAATTTTAAATGGATAAAATTGCCATTTTTGCCCATCAATCTACACTCAATAACCCATATTGACTTTAAGAGTTGTTTCTCCTGACTTTTTTCCCCATAAAGTTCTATAAGAGAATTTGTCAGGAGAAACAACCCTTAAAGGGATCCATCCACATCTAGTCCATATCTGGCCGCAGAGTGATGGTTTGGGGCTCGTTTGATACCTTAGACCCTTGATGACGTACAGCCATTTCGCCAGTCATGTGTTCCATACTGTACCAGCGTAATTTACAGCTGAATCTAGTCTCACCCACCAATTTTCATAGAGATCAGTTCAAATGCAGGGAGGTTATAGTATCGCTTGTAACAGTACCTGAAAATAAGATATCAAGAGTCTTTTGATGTTTATGGGTCACAGACTTCAGGAAGTAACAGCCTGCAAGGGATATGCTACCAAATATTAAATATGATACTTTAAAAATACATTAAAGCAAAGGGTATGAATACTTATGTAAATGAGAGATTTCCATTTTAGATTTTTTATAAATTTGAAAAAAATTCTAAAAACATGTTTTCACTTTGTCATTATGGGTTATTGAGTGTAGATTGATGGGCAAAAATGGCAATTTTATCAATTTAAAATTAAATCTACAACACAATAAAGTGTGCAACAAGTGAAGGGGTATGAATACTTTCCATCCCCACTGTATATTTTCCAAGAGGCACTGAGAAACAAGTTAATTTGGTGTTGCTGTTGGTATTTCACTTTTAATTGATATGAACTGTTCATAACAAATGTAAGTAGCAGATAATTCTAGTTTGTTACTGTGCTACAAATAATTAATGTTCTCACCTGTACAAATGAAGCATTGAAGCCATTGTATTGAATTATCTGTTCTGTTTCAACAAAGTTGGCAGCATGGCCTTCAGAGTCGATTCCTAAATGGAAGACACAGACCAAAGGTGGGTTGAAGGAGTGGGGGGACAATAAGGGATGGGGCAAGCTCCAATCTAGACACAGTAAGGCGAATTAAAACACAAGTAAACAAAATTGTGAGCCATCTGTTCTCCTTATCAAATTTGTTAGCTATCTGTTCTCCTTCAAGTATACTTCTTTTCACATGCCAACCTGATTGATAATACCTCTCACATAGTAGCGCACACCCGCCCGATAGCAGCTCCTTCTGGAGATGAGAGTCCACTCAAAGATCTTCCCATTAATACAGCAGGTGGTCATAGTCATAACTGAAGCATAGGGTCAAAGGTCAACTCTTTGAAAAGAAAGCACCACCTAGCAAACACTTACGTCAACTAAAAAAGCTGCCATGTCTTCCCCACTATGTAACACATCTCTCACACTGGGCGACACCACCATGTCAGCATGGTGCTAGGCGACAAACAAAACAACACCAAGAACAGTGGTCAGGTGAAGTTTATATAAAATTTGCTTAAAGGTGCACTATGCAGGATTTTTCGCTAGAAAATATTATAAAACAATATGCTCAGTCATATCTATTGTGCACTGGCAATCTCTGTCAATCCTGAAACCTTGCTCCTCTGCCTGTTATTTATTATTCTAAGATGTGTTCAGAACGTTTCTGGGCATGGTGCTCTTTTCTGTATGGGGAGGGGTGAGTGTGGAGTGCCTGTACCATGGGATCACGTTTCAACTGCGAGTTTGTAGCCAGTTGGCTACTGCAATGGCAGAGGTGAAGAAGCATAATTCAAGAACACAAGAAGCATAATCGCCTACAGCGAAGCTAAAAAAACAAGCCTACAGTTCGTGTTCAAGAAGCAGAATCAACCTTTACAAGGGTATTGGCTAGCTATGATAGACAAGATTATGGTCTGCTAATGGGGGTTCCGGGGTTCGACCCCCGGCCCTGCCAGATCCGAGTATGGCCGGTGCCTTGAGGGAGCGGCAGTTGGCGGCCGCTCCCGGGGTAGGGGGAGGACTCAGTGGGTGAGAATCGTTGCATACAAAATGACCTTTGGCGAGCTGGAATCACGGTCAGGAGCTTGAAGAGGCACGGCCTGAAGAGGGCGTGTCGACCATTTACTTACTACCGGCTGAAGAGGTCTAGCGGCAAATTCTCAAAGCGGTTGCTACACAGGAAATTTAATTAGATAGGGTACAATTGGCTACCAAATTGGAAAAAAATCTGAAATACATTATTTATTTTTTTAAACTTATGATTCTCTCAACCTGGTGTCATTGTGCCAGGATGATTAGGCTACATCTTTAGTGGAGAGTTTTTTTTATTCACGGGAGCTTGATGTTTTATGTCATCCATTTTGCACCAAGAAAACAGTTAACGTTAGGCAGCGGCTACACGTTAAAATCCTTAAAGGGACTGTAAAGGTAAATCCGTAATTTACTTCAGACTACATTATATGGGGTTCTTATGGTATGTATTAAGCATCAGCAACAGTATGAGATTTCAATTTCATTGCAATCTCGATCTACAGTGGGGACGGAAAGTATTCATACCCCTTCACTTTTTGCACACTTTATTGTGTTGTAGATTTAATTTTAAATGGATAAAATTGCCATTTTTGCCCATCAATCTACATTCAATAACCCATAATGACAAAGTGAAAACATGTTTTTAGAAATTTTTTCAAATTTATAAAAAATCTAAAACTGAAATCTCTCATTTACATAAGTATTCATACCCTTTGCTTTAACGTATTTTTAAAGTATCGTATTTAATATTTGGTAGCATATCCTTTGCATGCTGTTACTGTACTTCCATCTATCCATTTCCATCTATTCCGATGTGGGGATTAAATGGGTGGAGTTCAAATTATTACTGGGCTCAGTCCTATTGGGCACAGCTCCTTCATGATGCCATACAGCAGCAGACTTAATGGCCAATAAATGTTTTAATGTCATTGCATATCACAAAACTATTCTGCCCCACTAACGTTAAACAGCCTATTTGAGTCGGAGCAAAACAATCGTTTGCTATAGAGAACCTTTGTCTGCGTTATCAATAGTTTTGTAATCCTTAGCTGTAGTTATTTTTATATTTTCCAGTTCTTAATCCCTCTCCTTCTTCAACCCGGTACTTCATTTCTCCCACCTTCTCTATCCCTTCATGGTGGTGCTACCTAGCTGTCTAGCTAGCAAGGCTACTTTAGCCCTAGAGCTAAGTTAAGAGTTATAACTTAGTTGTCGTTATCGCCTCCGTTTGCATTGCAAGCATGCCGCAAATACCCCGTGTATGTGCCCTCCCCTGGATGCACAAACAGGATGAGGTTTCCTCAAGATGCTGAAATTCATAAGAAATGGGTAGCGTTTTTTGAAAGTTAACATTATTGCTGCAATGGCAAACTCAGCGTAAACACCCACTTGTGCAGCGACCATTTTACAAAACCGGGCAGCTTTCAGAATTATAACAATTTGGCTTGGCCAAATTCGTAAAACTTGCTGGGGTTGTGCCCTCTCAACAATTCAATAAATTTACAGTTTTTAGACTCTCCTCGGTTAGCAACAGACCCCACGTATGAAATTAGTGTTTTGATTTGCGGTAATCTCACTACGATTGGAAGAGAAGAGATTTGTTTGGGTTATGTTATCACAGGAAAGTGAGTAACTAACCAAATGATAATGTCATCTTCAGCTAATAAGAGGAGCTTATGACTGAAAAAAGATCTTATCCTTGGAGAGTAACTTTAGGTTACTGTCGTAACCCCGGTTCTTTGAGTAATATGAGCGAGATGTCTCGCTATGGGATGTGACCCTCCGCAGCCCTGACAGAAGTACCTATCTCAAATAACCAATCCTGATTGGTCAGAGAAGCGTGTCCCTCCGCTGCGTGATGTAGTCCCCCCCACTACAAATACCGCAACAGGAGGACACGCCCGCCATTCTAAAGCCCGAAATTCCTTCTCACCGCCCAGCAAGAAGGGTTGTCTGGCGAGACATCTCGCTCATATTACTCAAAGAACCGGGGTTACGACAGTAACCTAAAGTTCTTTTTCATAATCTGAGCTCAATGTCTCGCTATGGGATGTGGTTACTCCCGAATTGCCAGACAGCTTTATCGAACAGCAACCAACCGATGGGAGGGTCCAGATGTCCAGATGCTATGTCTGAAGGACCGCGCTGGCAACGCACGGGCCCGACACATCCAGCATGTAGAATCGGACAAAAGTCAGAGGCGAAGTCCAACTCGCCGCCGCACAAATGTCCTGAATAGACACCCCCCTGAACAAGGCCCAGGATGCAGCCATGCCCCGCGTAGAGTGAGCGCGCAGGCCCGCAGGCGGGCGCAACCCCTCATTAGCGTAGGCCAAAGTTATAGCTTCCACCAGCCAGTGTGAGAGGCGCTGCCTCGAAACAGGCTGACCTTTCCTGGGATTAGCCCAGGAAATAAAGAGCTGGTCGCTCCGTCGGAAGCACTGAGTCCTGTCCACATAACAACGTATGGCCCGGACCGGACACAATGTATGAGCCCGCTGGTCAGCAGCTGGAGCTGTGAACGCAGCGAGAGAAATCGGGGAGCATGAACCCACCACCTTAGGCACAAAGGCTGGGTTAGGTCTCAGCGACACCCTTACGTCCCCTGGGGCAAACTGAGTGCATGATGGATGCACCGAGAGTGCATGAATATCGCTGACCCGCTTCGCGGAAGCGAGCGCCAGCAACAACATTGTCTTAAGAGACAAATGCTTCAAACTAGCACCCTGTAACGGCTCAAAGGGGGGACCCTTAAGCCCCTCCAAAACCACCGTCAGATCCCATGGGGGCATAAGCGGCCTGGAGACTGGGAGCAGTCTACGGGCACCCTTCATAAAGCGGCACACCAGAGGGTGCTGACTCACTGTTTTGTCCCCAAAGCCCACGTGACTGGCGGCAATGGCCGCCAGATACACTTTGACTGTCGAGAAGGCTCTGCCATCATCGATGAGGCTCTGAAGGAATGATAAGACCACCGGAACAGAGCACTGAAAAGGGGCGTGATTCCGATCATGGCACCACCGCTCAAACACCCCCCACTTACCAGTGTACAAAGACCTGGTAGAGGGGGCCCGAGCATTCTGAATAGTGTTAATCACACTCGGAGGAAGGCCCGCAGTGGTCATAGAGAGCCACTCAGGGGCCACGCCCACAGTTGTAACCTGTCCGGGTGTGGGTGGAACACCGTCCCCCCCCCCTGTGACAACAGGTCCCTGCGTATTGGCAACTGCCAAGGCCGGGCGCACAGCAACTGATAAATCTCCGCCAACCAGTGCATCGCCGGCCAGTGTGGAGCTATCAGGATAAGAGAGTGTCTGTGTTCCCTCACCCTCGCCAGGGTGGGAGGAACCAGCGCCAGAGGGGGAAACGCATAGAGCAGCTCGTGAGGCCAGTCGTGCGCCAGAGCGTCCAGCCCCAAGGGGGCCCCCCGACTGTGTAGGGAGAAGAACAGCTGACACTGGGTGTTCCCCTCCGACGCAAACAGGTCCACTTTGGCGCGGCCATAAATGGACCAAATCTGCGTCACCACGAGAGGGTGTAAAGTCCATTCTCCGTATACGGGCGCACCCCTGGACAAGAGGTCCGCCCCCACGTTCAGGGTCCCCGGGACATGCGTTGCCCGCAATGACAGGAGACGCACACTGCTCCACAGGATCAGTTTGCGTGCCAATATGTGTAATTGACGTGAGTGCAAACCCCCCTGGTGATTTATGTACGCCACCGTGGTCGTATTGTCCGTCCTCACCAGGACATGATGACCCCTGAGGAATGGGAGGAAATGTTTCAGAGAGAGAAACACTGCCGAGAGCTCCAGAAAATTTATGTGATGTCGCTGGAGACCCAGGCTCCAGCGGCCCCTCACAGATCTGCCCTCGTGAATGCCGCCCCACCCCTGGAGGCTGGCATCCGTAGTGACCACTTTCCTGGACAGGACGGTGCCCAGGGGCACACCCTGAGTCAGAAAAGAGGGTGCCCGCCAGTGACGTAGGGCCAACACGCAATCCGACGTCACCAAAATCCTCCGTGCGCCATGACGCACGGGGTCCAGCCTGAGCGCAGCAACCCAGCGCTGAAACTCCCTCATGTGGAGGCGACCGAGGCGTATTACGTGTATAGCCGAGGCCATCAGGCCCAGCAGGCGCAGACACACCCTGAACGGAACGTAACAGTGTCTCTGAAAAAGAGCAAGACATGCCTTGAAACTGTTCGCCCTCTCCTCCGAGAGGCGCGCAGTGAACGGCATTGATAGCAGCTGTAACCCGAGGAAGATTATTTCTCGACCCGGTGAGAGATTGCTCTTTTCCGTGTTTATCACAAAGCCCAACTCTGACAGATGACGTGTGACAAACTCCGTGTGCGACCTGGCCTCCTGCTCCGAGCGCGCTAGGAGAAGCCAGTCGTCCAAATATGTGGCCAGGCGTATTCCCCCCCGCCTTAGCGGGGCGACCGCCGCGTCCGTACACTTCACGAACACCCTCGGGCTGAGGGAAAGTCCGAACGGGAGCACTCGGTACTGATAGCACACTCCCTGAAACGCAAACCGCAGATACTTTCTGTGGGCAGCGTACACTTTTATATGGAAATAAGCGTCCCTCAGATCCACTGATGTGAACCAGTCGCCTGGTTTTATTAGACGCAACAGTGATGCCTGTGTCAGCATCCTGAACTTGTATTTCCTTAAGTGACAGTTCAGAGCCCTGAGGTCCAAGATAGGGCGAATTCCTCTCCCCCCCCGTTTGGGGACGAGAAAATATCTTGAATAATACCCGGATTGACTCTGCTCGGGAGAGACGATCTGAATAGCTTTTTTGTCTAAAAGAGACATTATCTCCTCCTTTAGCACGCCAGCTAAACGTCCCTGTGCTCGTGACTGTATTATGCCGGAAAAACGAGGCGGCACAGTGTTGAACTGTAGCCGGTAACCCCGCTCTATCGTGCGTAATACCCACGGATGAGCCCCTATTTCTCTCCACTTTTGAATGTGAAAGCACAGTGAAGGGGAGAAATTCGGCTGAGGCTTTTCCAACACGGGAGGGCTCATAAGCGGTAGCATGGCTCCCTCCAGTGGCAGAGCGAGAGAATGTCCCTCGGGCCGTACTGCGCATGCGCGAACTCGCGCTGCAGCCTGGGCAAATTCCTCCGTAGCCGGAAGTGGGATGCCCACCGCCGGCAACAGAGGGACAACATGCCCGGTGGACATGTTGCTTATGTGCAAAGCATTTATTTTGTTTTTGCTTGCTTTGTTTTGGGTATTTTTCACACATTTTGTTTTCAACTTTATTACCTTGAATAAAGGCAGAACATTGTGTGTATGCGCGTGCTTGTGGACATGTGAACACGGCTGTGCAACGGCAAACAGCCCGGTGACAATGTCCCTCCTCGTCTCGTCTGGCCCTGGGGCGGAGATCAGCGACTGGAGATGCGCACTTAAAACCCTCTTTGGTGGAGCCCATGAACGGGGAACTGATGGGCACGTCACCCGGAGAAACGGCGAAGGCGGTCAAGTAGCCGCCTTCTTCCTCCTACCCTGCGCAGCTGAAGCGGCCGGTGAAGGCGGCGGGGCTGCGGGCTGAGCGCCGGGGGGACCCTTCCAACCAACCCGAGGCGACTGGGATCGGGCCGGGGAAGGTTGCTGCTGCGGCCTCTTCGGGACCTTAAATCGCGCAGATTGAGCAGCGGCCTGGGCGAAAGATTTTCCCCGGGGCGGGGGAGACGGCGAGGGGGCTCTACGCGGCAGGCAGAGCGCAAACGCCTCGTTATCTTTCTTCCTCGTCTCCGCTCTCTCCTGCATGGAGGTCAGAGCTGAGCCGAAGATACCCTCCGGTATGACGGGCGCATCCAGGATGTCATCTCGCTCTCTGTCAGTCAGCCTGGCGAGATTGAGCCACCTGGCTCGTTCCTGGACCACGAGAGAAGCCATAGCTTTCCCCGTGGCGAGCACAGCCACCCGCTGGACATGAAGGCACAGGTCCGAGATCACTCCCGCCTCGCGCCAAACCGCGGCGCTAGGTGCGCCGTGGAGAATGTCAGCTTGGTAAGCGGAGAGAAGCGACAGCACATTCAAAGCCCTCATCGAGAGCGCGGCTTGCTTGTACGCTCTCTCGGTCAAAGCAGACTGAAGACGCTCCGATTTAGCAGGGAGGGACGGACGTCTGCTTGAGCCAGCCATGGCGCCACCCGGGTACAGATGCGCTGCAACCGGGGACTCGACCGGGGGCATGGCGAGGAGACCCAGGGCTTCCATGTTCTCGGTGTCGAGAACGGAGGCACCCGGAATCTGGTTCCTTCCGCTGTACGGCTTGTCGCTCCACATCTTGGTGAGCTCGAGCAGTAAGTCAGGGAAGACGGGAAGAAGCTGCTTGGCCGTGTTACCGCCCGGTGCTAATAGCCTGCCCTCGTAGCGAGAGCGCAAGGGCTGTGTCACCGGAGCGGGCCAGGGAATACCCATGCTCGCTGCCGCACGTTTGCACGTGTCGAGCAGGACCACAGGAACCGGGGACGAGGGACTTGCGTCCCCGCCGTCCTCCGAGCCCTCAGAAAGCAGCCCCGGCTTTGCAGCCGGCACCGGAGTGATTAAGGCCTCATCGTCATCCTCGCTCTCTGAAATGAGAGGGGGATAATCGAAGTCATCCTCTACACACTCCAGCTCTAACACATCGTCGGAAGGAAAGGCAGGAACCGGGGACATCACAGACAGGGTGGCCCAGTCGGTGTGCACCTCCGGTTCCTCCTCCACCATGAACTCCTCTTCGTCAGCGGCTACCGGGGCAGCGGCCGTCAGAAGCGGGTCCTGGTCGGACAGGCTGGCTTGGCGAGCCAGGCGGCGTCTCAAGCTTTTCGTCGTGAACATTTTACAATGCACACACGAACCGGGGACGGATAGGGACAGCCTGGCGTGGTCAGTCCCGAGACACCTCACACACACGGAGTGCGTATCCTTCCCCGAAATCCGGGCACCACAGGAGCAGGGCCGGGAGTCTCCTCTGGCATGAGGAGCAGCGGACGCCATGGGGGCAAAAAACACCGGCTGGTGTGCGGGTGTTTTTCACGGTAAGTGCTAGCTAACTGGTGTGTTAGGAGCAGGTAGCTAGCTAACTGGTGTGTTAGGAGCAGATAGCTAGCTAACTGGTGTGTTAGAAGCGAGAGGCTGATAACTGGCGTGTTAAAAGCAAGATGCTAACTGGTGTGTTAGCAGGAAACGTCGAGGAGAGCTGGCGTGCAAAACCTCGGCGAATATCGTGAGCTGAGTTAGCGTCCGTCGACAGAAGCTAATAAATAATTAATTCCGTCTGTGGACAGTTAAACTAACTTAGGCTCGGGTGAGATAATGCTTCTAGGTGAGAAGAATTTTTAGAATGGCGGGCGTGTCCTCCTGTTGCGGTATTTGTAGTGGGGGGGACTACATCACGCAGCGGAGGGACACGCTTCTCTGACCAATCAGGATTGGTTATTTGAGATAGGTACTTCTGTCAGGGCTGCGGAGGGTCACATCCCATAGCGAGACATTGAGCTCAGATTATGAAAAAGAACTAACTTAACTAAAGTTTGCGATCTTCGTTAGATAATGAAACTTAATCTCAATCACAGAGCAACATTTTACCAACGCTATTTTAGCCATCTTTTTTAAACATGAATTTAATTGATATTATCCTCTCTTATTTTCTGTGATGTCTTCATTCATTGATGATGTAACTGCTGATAGCAGCAGCAGAATTAATTGTGAAGTGTGTGGAGGCTGGTGATGTCTATGGGTCACAGTCAATACATACAAAGCATATGCAACAAAATATTATACATGACTACTGGGGGGTTATGTATAAAAAGTGTAATTTTTACAGGGTGAAATCAAAATGTATAAAAATACCCTTCAATAAAAACTGAGAATATGTTAATAATGTACGCTAAATTATTTGATTACAAATATAAAATTGTGGAGTACAAAGTCAAATCAAGGAAAATATGTCTGTCACAAACATTAAAGTGTACTGTATAACACCTTCTATTTAAAAGAAAATACAAAATCTTGTTTAAAAAAAGTTTGCAGACAATCCCACTTTCCAAGGTAGTGAATACCTGAGAGCTTAGCTCTGTTTCAGCACCCACTTTTACATTCTGAATCTCAAATAAGATACTAAGGGCTCTATCTTGACGATCTTGACGCATGGTCTAAAACGCAAGGCGCAAATGCACTTAGGCCGTGTCCAATTCCACTTTTGCTAGAGGGCTCATATTTTGAACATGCATCTATTCCGGGAGAGAAAACATTTTCTTTTTGGGAACAATATTCATCCTTATTTCACAATGTAATCTTGATATTTTATACGCATGCTTGTGTGCGCTCCTGTGTGTAACAGACAGGAGGGTGTACACGTGTTGTGCAAATCTAGATGCACTTAAAATAACGCCGTTAAAATAACATGTAAACAACATGCGACATGACTTAAGAACCAGGTTTGTGGTGGTTTTAGTGCAAACGCTTTTTGCTGCCTCAAGATAGCAATACGCCAAAAATTATCCTGGCCACACCGCATCTTAAGACCAACCCGCCCAGTTCACTTGCTATGGGCACAAGTATATTTGGTATTTAAACAACGTGAGTACTGGGCGATAAAATTACCACTGCGTTGGACTGAAACAAGCAAAGACACTTGTGTTTGGGTTAGTGCTGGTAGGGCCCTAAGACTTGAAGCAAAAGGATACATCCATGGAGTACAGGATATACAAACTTATGGAGCTGTGTGGGAAAAGAAAAGCTGCTATTCAATTACGGTATATCATTAAATATATTTTTCTGTGAATGTTAACCATTTGAGGGCGATTTGGTCGGTATACTGAGGTGATGATTAACCACCAAATTGAAATAGCTATATAATAGCAATAGATTACAAAAGATATAAATACATGAACTGCAAACCATTAATCAGTAGAAAGCGTGGATTACTGACTGCTGATGTGTATTAAAAATTGTTTAACATACTACACTGCCTGGCCAAAAAAAAAAGTTGCCATTGGACCCATCATGCATAGTGCCCACTGTACAAGCCTCTGGAGGCAGTGTTATGATCAGGGGTTGCTTCAATTGGTCAGGTCTAGGCTCAGCAACATTATGCAGCAATAAAATGAAGTCAGCTGAGTACCTGAATGTACTGAATGACCAGGTTATCCCATCAATGGGCATATTCTAGGACGACAATGCCAAGATTCATCGGGCTCAAATTGTGAAAGAGTGGTTCAGGGAGCATGAGGAATAATTTTCCCACATGAATTGGCCACCAGAGTCCTGACCTTAACCCCACTGAAAGTCTTTGGGATGTGCTGGAGAAGACTTTACGGAGTGGTTCGACTCTCCCGTCGTCAATACAAGATCTCACCCAAAAATGAATGCAACTAAATGTTGTGACGTTGCATAAGGTTGTCGAAACAATGCCACGACTAACCCGCGCCATAATCAAAGCTAAAGGCGGTCCAACAAAATATTAGAGTGTGCAACTTTTTTTTTGGCCAGGCAGTGTATAAGATAAACAATTATATGGAGGTAGATTTCTATCAAAAATAAACAAGCACAAAAGTATAATCCACATCTAGCTAGCTACATGCAATCTGATAGGAGTTTTGTGCAATGACTGTTTAAAAAACTTCCCATCGCAAGATTAGCGTGGGGTTAACTTTACAACCTAAATAAACACAAAACTCGGTTGTTTTAATTAAATTTACCATTAATCCACTTCTTAAAGATAATGTGCAATTTTGGCCACTTGTTCTAAAAGTGGTGCTGATGAGCCGAACACACATACCGCCGTGTTATGTAGCACCAAAGAAGAAGAAGTTTTGCTTACGAATCGCAAGTTAAGCGTGTGTGAATCGACACGGTGAAAAACAGCGGAATATTTGTCTCAAAATTCTGTCCGTAAATCCAAGCAGATCAAGCGTGTCCTTCGATCGGCAAATGTAGATTCGCCAGTTCGCAAGCTAACATATCTGTAAATGCTATTTGCATTTGTGAATAAAATTTTTGCATTCATCCAAATGATGATTTACAAAACACAAGTTGAGAGGTGTTTGTGTGTGGATGGAAAACACATACTTGTGGATTATTTTTACGAAACACAAATTGAGAGGTGTGTGTGTGTGTGGATGGTAAATACAATTGTGGATTATATCTACGAACACAAATTGAGAGGCGTGTGTGTGTGGATGGTAAATACAATTGTGGATTATACTTTTGTGCTTGTTTATTTTTGATAGAAATCTACCTCCATACAATTAAACTCAGTCAAGTTGTTAAAGGTGACAAGATAGTAATTCTTTTTAAAACAACTATAACCTCTGGTTGTGCAATGAATCCTCTCAGGAGATGTCCGTTCCAAACAAATCTCTGATCTGCCTGAAAACAGAAGAGACAAAGAATAGGGTTCAAATACCATACATCAGAACCCTGAAAACAGCCCGTCACATAATCTGACAGAAAAGGCAGGATATAAATCAGGACCATGAACTACGAGAGCAGCTAGCCTACAGGCTAATTCGCATACAACGTACTAAACTAACAAATAAATAACATGTTTTAATACACAATTGTAGACCTACAAATTCATACCTGACGGTAACTACCAGCTTTGCTTTGCATTACCACAGGTGTTCAGGTAGCAGATGGCAGATAGTTTCTGGTATAAATGGTTACCACAAAGGATAAGATGCTGTTTTAAAACATGTTTTGGGGTAATGTGAAAACGGTGTCTTAGTTAGGACCTGTTTCCTCACCCTCTCTAACAGGCTCGTCTCCTGGAACTCTGGGCTGGTGTAGGCCAGGCGCTGCAGTGAATGTGTCAGGTCATAGTCAGTGGAAAAGTAGAAGCCATCTGTGGTCAGCACACTATGGAGCATGGACAGGAAGGTTCTGTTGTCCTGAATCTGTGGGGGGGGGGGGGAGTTATATTTATAATAAAACTGGTCTTGTCAAAATAACATATGTGATTGATTGACCGTCAATATAGTTGATGGCAATAGCGTTATCCTATGTTCGTCTGTATACATGGTGATGCAGTGCGTCAAACTTGGCACCAAGCTCAGTTAGTGGTAGGCTATGCTATCTAACGTTAGCTAATGGTAGGCTATGCTATCTAACGTTAGCTAATGAAATTAGCTGATTTAGCTGAATATAAATTGAAGATAACTGAATGTCCCTCAGGCATATTCTCCAGAATCAATGCTATGGTATCTTGGTAACTATGGTATGTTCTTCCCACTCCCAAAAACAGGCGAGGATTTTCTGGCCATGCTGACGAGTTAGTCAATTTGTAAAAACATCCGAAAATAACAGGAAACAACTATTACACCTCTGCGAACGAATGTACATTCTATGTTGTTTGCGTAAAACTATACTAACAAAACTAGAAATTCTGTTATGCCCCAACAGCTGTCCTATATTGGATAAAAGTTGTGTCGATTAAACCACAATGAACTGGAATGAATGAGTTTTGCACAGCGTGGGGGGTTTTACGTGTAGGAGCCAAAGTACCCTAGATGTAATTTTGATTTAGAATAGGATTATACCTTATTTGTTTATATAGGCTAGTTTACCTGTATAATAGAGTATTTTCTTATTTACACTAAATATGTTTATATTGATTGCCTTTAATACTATTATCTGCAGTAGGAATGCTGTTTTGATATTGAAAGGCATAGGAAACAGTTTTATCTAGCTCAGTTCTCATGTTAGATATTAGGTCTACTGTCCCTTTAAGAAGATCGCACTTCTCTGTCATCAATAGCGCTTAGTTTAGGCAGTGTTATGTCGGCGGTGAGACTGAAGCGATACAGTTTTTGTACCGTAGCGTTTGTTTTGTGGCAATTACAGCCAGCCTTGTAGTAAGGAAGAATATTATTTGGATCACTCCTGTACAAAGATTTCACTTCAATAAAACGTTATCTTTTTACATCCGGAGTACAGTGAATGTTTTTCCTTGCTAGCCAAGAGTTTAAACGCACGAGTAGCTAACTTTCAGTGGAACAGACCGTCGGCCCTCACATTAGTACAAAAACTTTGCTCCCGGTGGAAAAGGAATTTCAATCACGAACTACTGGAGCCCTGGAAGGAAGGAAAACTTCTAAAGATTGTGCCGTGAGTAATGAAGAGAATGAAGGTAGGCGCTATCTAGGCCACTTCTATCTGCTGGAAAGATTTATCGTCACCATGCTAAAGAAAGCCAATGCTAGCTAGCTGACGCCCTACGTTACCCAGCACTTAAACCTCGTGTTTGACTTTACCTTCGTGCTATCATAGCTCTGCGTGGTCAATATTGTGGAGGCCATCACTAGGCCTACAGTGAATGTTTTGACTGGCAATATCTTAAAGTCATTATGAGCCAAACAGATATTACCTCGCTGACTGAGCCTAGACAGGTTAAAGTCACAGAAAAGGCCTTTGATGAAAAAGTACGTCATGCTATAAACAAAAGGAAAGCTAAGCTAGGTCAGCTAACAGGAAAAATGAATCAGATGAATCAGTTAATGGATGATGGTGATGACAGTAACCTGACAGTTGTACAGACAACATTGATAGTTGAATTCAACAAGCTGTTTGGAGAGTTTTGTGAGCTTAATACCTCAGTTAAAGTGTTACTGAATGAGAAATCAGAAGATGAGATGAATAAAGATCAGGATGAATGGTTTACACCCAAGGCAGATATGTTTTATAACTTCACTCAAACGGCTGAGACATGGATGAAGGAGGTTCATCTGCGTATAGCTGAGGCTAAGAAACACAATGACGAGGTCTCGCCTGAAGATAGTGCTTCTGTGACTGTCGAAACTGTCTTAAGGAAGGAAAAGAAAGGGTCTAAAGCACCATCCTCAACACATACCAGAGCATCGACATCTGCATCAGCAGCACGTCTGAAAGCTGAATTAGAGAGAGCTGAGTTGCAAGCCCAAGCTTCCGCTCTAAAACAAAAACGACTACTGGACGAACAGGAGGCCAAGCTAAAGGCAGAGAAAGAAGAACTACAGATACAGACCGCTTTAGCCGCCTCAGATGCTAAGTTCAAAGTACTAGAAGAGTTCGAGTGTCAGCGAGCCTCATCTAGAGTGTTCAATTGGGATGGAATGAACTCTTACTTAGAGAAAGCGGAACCTTATGGAGCACAGGCTCACAAACAGGCTACGCCTACTCCCCAGGCTGCAACAGCATTGATAAAAATGGAACCTACTAGCAGTAACAACCACAGCGCACCTGCTAGTGACATACAGACCGAACAAGATACTCCGCAACCAGAATCCACACGAGCCATCATGGAGTTCCTCGTGAGACAACAAAACCTCACTACTCTGCCTCCTCAAAAGATTCCAGTATTCAAGGGAGACCCTATGGAGTACAGGCTATTCATCAGGGCCTTCGAACATGGAGTGGAGGACAAGACAGATAGTAACAAAGACCGGCTGTACTTCATGGAGCAGTACACGGATGGACAGCCTAGAGAGCTGATAAGAAGTTGTCTTCACATGGAACCAGAGCGTGGCTATCGCGAGGCAAAGAAACTCCTGAAAGAACATTTCGGAAATGGTTACAAGATCTCAATGGCGTACATCGACAAAGCACTGAACTGGCCGACTATCAAGTCAGATGATGGAGAGGCGCTTCACTCCTTTGGCCTCTATCTCACTGGATGCCTCAACGCGATGGCAGACGTGAAGTACATGGAGGAGCTTGACAGCATATCCAATATGCGTGCTATCGTTGCCAAGCTTCCGTACAAGCAGAGGGAACGGTGGAGAAGCAAAGCCTATGGTCTCCTAGACAAAGAGCATCGCAGCGCCAAGTTCAGCGACCTTGCCGACTTCGTGAACCTACAAGCCAAAGAAGCCCTGCACCCTCTCTTCGGCAACATCACAGAAGGAAACAGGAGCCAAGCTAAGGCTCACAGGGACGAGAAGTCACCCAGGAAGAGTGGCGCTCGGAGAAACATCACCACTGCTGCTACAGTAGTCAAGAACCCGGCAGAGGCGAAAGTAAAGGCCAAGGGGGATACGCTCTGTGCTTTCTCGAACCCTTGTCTCTTCTGCCAAGGAGAACAGCACGCCATGGAGCAGTGCAAAAGGATGAAGAAGTCTCTTCACAAAGAGAAGATAGACTTTCTCAAGAGCAAGGGTCTGTGCTTCAGCTGTCTGAAACAGGGACACATGAGCAAGGCCTGCAACGAAAAATTGAGCTGCGAAGTCTGCAAGCTTACACACCCGACAGTTCTGCACATGAAGAACAAAGATGCATCTAAAGAAGCAAAGCCCAAGGGCGAGCCTACAGAAGACGGCGAAGCCAGTTCAGTGGTCAGTGGATGCATCAATGCAGAGACGAAGACCTGCAGAGCTACTGGGGCCGGCAACATTGACAGCATCTTGCCGATCGTTCCGGTCCACGTCAAAGCCAAGAAAGGCAACAAGGTGGTGGCTACCTACGCGTTCCTCGATCCAGGCAGCAACGCCACTTTCTGCACTGAGAAGTTAATGGCGGCACTTAACGTCACCGGCAGGAAAACAAGCCTCCTGCTGAAGACCATGGGAGGCGAATGGGTCATGAGCAGCCAGGTGGTGTCTGGCTTGGAAGTCTGTAGCTTGGATAGTAACAACTTCCTGGAGCTACCCAACATCTTCTCTCAGAAAGCAATACCCGCTCGTAAGAAGAACATCCCGCTACAAGAGGAAGTGGATAAGTGGCCCCATCTCAGTCAAGTGCAGATCCCGGAGATTCAGGCGGAGATCGGCCTTCTCATCGGGACTGACGTACCCAAGGCTATGGAACCATGGCAGGTTATACCCAGCGTGAGAGACGGGCCGTACGCGGTGAAAACACGACTGGGTTGGATCATGAATGGCCCCCTCCGAGGAGAAAATGGCCATGAAACTTCCAGTGGACTCATACAGGTCACCTCCAACCGCACATCAGTGGCCACGCTAGATGAACTTTGGAGTCGACAGTTCAAGAGTGACTTCCCAGAGTGTCAAGACGACCGACTGGAGATGTCGAGGGACGACATCCAGTTTCTGGAGATGGTCACGCAGTCTGTTAAACTTACAGAGGGACACTACAGCATCGGCCTACCACTGAGGAGCACAGTCTTCAAGATGCCGAACAACAGAAGAGTAGCTGAACAGCGAGCTCTCAACTTAAGAAAGAAGTTCAGGAAGAATCCTCAGTTCCAGGCTGACTACTCTGTGTTCGTGGATGACTGGATCGCAAAGGGCTACGCAGCAAAGGTTCCCAGTGAGGAGCTCAGCCGCAGCGATGGAAAGGTTTGGTACTTGCCACACCACGGCGTGTACCACGCCAAGAAGATGAAGATCCGAGTGGTGTTTGATTGTGGAGCGTCGTTCCAAGGCACCACACTGAACAACCAGCTGCTACAGGGGCCGGATCTAACCAGTACTCTGCTCGGTGTCGTCACGAGGTTCAGGCAAGAGGAGGTGGCTGTCATGGCAGATGTGGAGGCCATGTTCCACCAGGTCAGGGTGCCGGTTGAAGATGCTGACCTTCTCCGGTTTCTCTGGTGGCCTTCAGGTGACATCAGCCGAGACTTGGTAGAGTACAGGATGACAGTGCACATATTCGGTGCCACCTCATCTCCAAGTTGTGCCAGCTTCGCCCTTCAGAAGTGTGCACAAGACAACAGAGAACAGTACAGCGCCGCAGGAGTCTACACAGTGCTGCACAACTTCTACGTCGATGACTGCCTCAAGTCCGTTAGCTCAGAAGAGGAGGCTGTGTCCTTGTGCAACGACTTGAGAGCTATCCTCGATTCAGGAGGATTCCGGCTCACTAAGTGGGTGAGCAACAGCCGAGCCGTGCTGTCTGCGATCCCTGCAGAGGAAAGGGCCGAGGAACTTAGGGACCTGGATCTGGACCTGGACATGCTCCCTGTTGAGCGAGCTTTGGGAGTCCGGTGGTGTACTGAGAGTGACAACTTTAAGTTTAAGATCGTCATACAAGAAAGACCACCGACAAGAAGAGGCATCCTCTCTGTAGTTGGCTCTATCTATGATCCGCTGGGTATCCTAGCGCCGGTGGTCTTGACAGCGAAGAGGAACCTCCAAGAGCTCTGCAGACTCAAACTAGGATGGGATGAGGTCATTCCCGAGCAGCTCGTTCAACAATGGTCCAGCTGGATGGAGGACCTCCGGCTGTTGGAGGATTTCGGAGTGTCTCGGTGTTTCAAGCCCAAGGGCTTCGGCGAGGCAACATTCAACCAGCTGCATCACTTCGCAGATGCTAGCCAAGAAGGCTACGGAACGGTGAGCTACCTACTACAGAAGGGCAACGACAACAAGATTCATGTTGCCTTCGTCATGGCAAAGGCCAGAGTGGCTCCGCTCAAGCCCCTCACCATCCCGCGCATGGAGCTAGCAGCGGCCACCATGGCAGCGCGCATGGACAAGACCTTGAGATCAGAGATGGAGCTCCGCCTAGAAGAATCTGTGTTCTGGTCAGACAGCACTACTGTGCTCAAATACATTGGAAACAGAACCAGTAGGTTTCGCACCTTCGTCGCAAATCGGGTGGAGACCATCTTGAAGCTGTCGGAAGTAAGACAGTGGCGGTACGTGAATACTGCAAAGAATCCCGCTGACTACGCGTCAAGAGGACTCACCGTGGAGTCATTCCTGCGCAATGAGACTTGGATACAGGGGCCGGACTTCCTCACCAAGCCCGAGGAGGAATGGCCACAGAACCCAGACCACCCTGGGGACCTAACCACGGAGGACCCAGAGGTAAGGAACGCCGTGGTCAGCGCTACTGCAGCTGAAGAGCAGTTGGACACAGTTCAGCAGTTCCTGGAACACTTCTCTTCTTGGAACCGCCTTAAGAAGGCAGTCGGCTGGATGCTGAAGCTGAGAAGCACTCTGCTGATCCTGTGTCGCAAGAGGAAGGAGATTAATGCTTCTCTCACACAGTCTGAGGTTCAGACACAGATGAAGATATTCAAGGCAAGCCTTGCAAAGACCAGCCTCACTGTGGAGAACATAAAGGAAGCAGAGCGTGAGATCATTCGTTTCAGTCAGCGGCGGAAGTACTCCGAAGAGATCTCCGCGCTTCAGAAAGGTGATGACGTCAAGATGCGCAGTCATATCTACAAGCTCAAACCCGTACTACAGGATGGAATCCTCAGAGTAGGAGGAAGACTCAGCAGATCGGCGATGCCTGAAGAGGTTAAGCACCCTGCCATCCTACCTAAGGATCTCCATGTGACAGAGCTTATTCTCCGAGATATCCACCTGAAGGTGGGTCACAGCGGTCGTAACCATGTGCTGTCCAAGCTGCGACTCAAGTATTGGATCCCTGGTGCTCACGCAGCTATAAGAAGAGTCCTCTCCAAGTGTGTAACATGTCGATGCTCACACGGTGCTGCTGGACAACAACAGATGGCGGACTTACCCCAGGACAGGGTTCTTCCAGATGATCCCCCTTTCACCAACACTGGGGTAGACTACTTCGGTCCGTTCCAAGTCAGACGCGGCAGAAGCGTCGTGAAGAGGTGGGGTGTCATCTTCACCTGTCTGGCTATCCGTGCTGTCCATATTGAGGTGGCGTCGTCGTTGGACACGGACTCATTCATTGACGCTCTTCGTCGCTTCCTAGCAAGGAGAGGCCAGGTGAAAATCCTCCGTTCAGACAACGGGACCAACTTCGTTGGAGCGGAGCGCGAGCTAGGGAGAGCTCTGGAACAATGGAATAGCTCCAAGATCGAGAACACTCTGCGTCAGAGGGGAATCCAGTGGATTTTCAATCCCCCTACCGGTTCTCACCATGGCGGAGTCTGGGAGCGGATGATCAGGTCGGTCAGGAAGATCCTCAGCACTACCTTAAAGCTCCAGACTCTGGATGAAGAAGGCCTACACACTGTCTTGTGTGAGGCAGAAGCCATCATCAACAGTCGACCGATAACTAAGGCTTCCAGTGACCCTACCGACCTGGAAGCGCTTACCCCCAACCATCTCTTGCTCCTTCAGTCAAAGTCATCCCTGCCACCAGGCCTCTTTGTGAAGGAAGATCTTTACGCCCGCAGGAGATGGAAACAAGTCCAGTATATGGCAGACATATTCTGGAAACGATGGACAAGAGAATATCTACCTCAGCTACAAGAGCGGCAGAAGTGGACTCGGGTGTCACGCAACTTCGCTGAGGGAGACGTCGTCCTGATCGTCGATGACTCTGCGCCCCGCAACTCCTGGGTCCTGGGCAAGGTCATCGAGGCGGTTCCTGACATGCACGGGCTCGTGCGCCGGGTCCGTGTCAAGACGAGGACAACCACGTTAGATAGACCCATCACCAAGGTCTGTCTCCTCCAAGAGGCTGCATGAGGCGGTGGTAAAGATCGTCCTCCTACGATGTGCCATGTACTAGAACCTCTGGCACTTGGTTTTCCAGCAGCAGAGACACTTTTCAGTTAGTGTTTAGTTGTTGGCTCCTTGTTTTTTAGTTTAGTAATTGTCTCCAGATTAGAAGTACAATTAGGGGCCGGTATGTAGGAGCCAAAGTACCCTAGATGTAATTTTGATTTAGAATAGGATTATACCTTATTTGTTTATATAGGCTAGTTTACCTGTATAATAGAGTATTTTCTTATTTACACTAAATATGTTTATATTGATTGCTTTTAATACTATTATCTGCAGTAGGAATGCTGTTTTGATATTGAAAGGCATAGGAAACAGTTTTATCTAGCTCAGTTCTCATGTTAGATATTAGGTCTACTGTCCCTTTAAGAAGATCGCACTTCTCTGTCATCAATAGCGCTTAGTTTAGGCAGTGTTATGTCGGCGGTGAGACTGAAGCGATACAGTTTTTGTACCGTAGCGTTTGTTTTGTGGCAATTACAGCCAGCCTTGTAGTAAGGAAGAATATTATTTGGATCACTCCTGTACAAAGATTTCACTTCAATAAAACGTTATCTTTTTACATCCGGAGTACAGTGAATGTTTTTCCTTGCTAGCCAAGAGTTTAAACGCACGAGTAGCTAACTTTCAGTGGAACAGACCGTCGGCCCTCACATTACGCGTCGACGTTTCAGATAGTATAGCGTTATACAGAGGTCGCGCAAGAATTTTAAACTTCCGGCCAGAATGTCCGGAATGATTACAGTTTGTCGGACATATGATTAAAAAAAGCGGCCACATCTATTTTCAATGCATGAACGACAGGCAGGTGCATTTAATGATGTGGCCTAACAACATATGTTACAGCATGGTATTATATTTTGGACTGAAAACTATTTCAAAATAAAGGAATAATATAAACAATTTAATATAACAGCTTCGCCTTGCACAAACGTAATGTTTTCTCAACAAAAAAAAGCTGTCTTGATTTTGCATCATTAGTTTAGCCTATTAGAAAATTCTTCAGAATAACGAGCAATAACCTCATTTTGAATAACGATTTAAAAATTTCTTTAGACTACTCCAAGGCAAATTGCAGAGTTGCGGACGATGCTATAAGAAAAAGAGCCAGCAACGATTTGGATAAGAAAAAGAGCCAGCAACAATTTGGATCCGACCTAACGTTAACAAACAGCGCTTTCGAGAAAGTCAGACCAGAAGAGTGTAGGCTATTGATTTAACAAGAGGAAAAAATGCTGATTATATCACGCTTATAGCCTATTCATTTCTAGTATGCCTACTGACAGTTAAAAACAGCCTTTTTATATCTGGGGGGGGAAACCTAGCAATCCATATAGGCTCTTTTCATTTGCGACGATGCTTCATTTCATGAAAGTGAGCAGCTGCTGATTTGAAATCGAATGTTTTAGCGCAGCTTGAGATACACGTGAGACGCATAACCTTCTCCTCCTGCAGGCGGCTTGTGTATTAAAAACTTGACACGAGAATGACACAGGCCATCTTTGCCACCTTAATCTAGCCTGCATTTCATTATTTCTATTAGTGTTAGAACAGAAATATGTACTAAGAGAAGATTGTTTAGCCATTATTGAATGCTATTGGATTACGATATGCTATATTACGATCAGGCTATTGGATTTATCTTGTTGCTATGACAGAATAACAAATATTTGGTCGTGGGAAAATTATATATATTTTTTTACTCACACATAGACGCTATTGTCCACTGTGTCACGCATTGGTTAGATATCGTTGCAGGTGAGACTGGGTGGGGGGTTGCTTGTTAAATGGACTAGCTATGTGACAATAGTGACACTTAGAAACTCCATATTTGGCAAAGTTGTCACAAACCGTGTACTAATAAAGCTAAAACACGCTGTTTGTTGTTTCCACTCATAGTTTGGTTGCAGAAAAAATTTATATCTGAGTTGAGCAAAATCTTGGCGCCGGCAGATCTGCGTGTATATATTAAGAACATATGAGTATTTATAATACAATACAAGCGCCCCCCCCCCCCCCCACACACACACTTTCAAAAGATACACTGCCAGGAATACCTCACTTGCAATAAAATTAGACACCCTGCCCCATACATTAGTAAGTGACATGACAGGACACACACCAACCCTCACTCACAAGATGGCCACGCATGCAAATGACAAGACAGATCAAAACAAAACAAAAAAGTCTCAATATCACTGCCATTCAGTCCCAATCCAACCCCTTACGTATCTGGCAGATGCAGGCTAGGGACATATGAAACCTCATATGAACTACCGCTTGCAGAAATCTCCCCCAGAAGACTCACATGCAAAGAGGCGCTCCTATGCACCCATTGGACTCCTGTTGTTTACTTCTGGACAGGGCAATCAAGGATATCTCCATAGCAACCTGCTGTGTTATCGCGAAAAGACCTACGGACTAGTTACATCGAGGATATCTCCATAGCAACTTGCTGTGTTTCGTGAAAAGATTCTACGGACTTGAGTTATCAAGATTGCTGAGTGCCAGAATGTAACCTTCAGTCTTACGCACACATAAACACGGACTACTCACAGATATACACACTTGCACACACATGCATGCATTCACCCGCCGACGGACACATGGGGGGTTTTTTTCCCCCCCAGATCATATACCGTGCCTCCTAGAGACATGGTATATGATTAGTGTTTTTTGCCCGCTCCCTGCAGGTTGTATTGTATTAGGATAGAGAGATATGCAGGTTTGTATTGCATTAGGATAGAGAGATATGCAGGTTTTATTGTTTAATTTGCTTATTGTATCTAGATAACTACTGTACTTATTTACTACTTTTTGTACCTTTGCTACTGTATTGATTGTATATGTTGATTGTAAGCAGGGCACATCTGTGAAAGAGACTTGGTCTCAGTATGTTCTTCCCTGTCGAAATAAAGGTTTCAATCAATCAATCAATATCTCTAAAAAGCCATTTCTTGCTACTGGTGCTGTCCACCCCAAAACACCCTTGTAGTGTCTGCACAGCAGAACAGCAGAACAGCAGATGAGGGTTATAAAGTTGATGTAAATGAGAGCATTGGTCTTGGGTCAGAGGGCCTGTACCTCTCTTTCAGACAGCAATTATTTAGGAAGGGTTACCGCTATTTTCCTCCAATGTGATCATAGGAGACCTAATATACAGTGCAGACAGGATTTGTTCTGTTTGGATTTTGTTTCTAAAACTTGCATGCACCATTACCTGGCTGTCTGTCATGTGCAGGATGGTCTTCTTGTATGAGATCACATGAAAATCAGTGGCCTTCCACACAGTGTGCCCTAACAGGCTTCCCACCTTCCTCTTCTTGGTGATGATGATGAGGTACATACCTTGAGGGACAGGGTGTAAGAACATAGCAGCCTCTTAAATAGGGTACTGAAGCATCAGTAAATAGCATCAACAAATGTCAAAATTGTTCTGTGCAAAACTTTTATATTTGATATTCATATTTTGATAATTGGCCCATGTCATTAAATTACACCAACTGGTGTAATGTAAATAAATGATAAACTAGAGAATGTCAAAACATTAAAAGTCAAATTCAACAAGTCCTCTTTGTGTGGACACACCTGCCACCAGGCGTATGGTTCCCAAGATCCCACAGATAGGTTCGGAGACAGATGATGGAGGAATATCCTCCCTCACTGGAAAGAGACCAGCACAAAGTCATGACCTAAACAATCGCCATCCTTGGAAGAAACTAGAACAAAATCATGACCTAAACGATCACCATCATTGGGATAAACAAGAACAATAGCTACATAATCACCATCACTGGGAAAGACGTACACAAAATCATGACCTAAACGATCACCATCATCGGGATAAACGAGAACAATAGCTACATAATCACCATCACTGGGAGAGACGCACACAAAATCATGACCTAAACGATCACCATCATTGGGATAAACAAGAACAATAGCTACATAATCACCCTCACTGGGAGAGACACACAAAGACAATAGCTACATAATCACAATCACTGGGAGAGTCCAGGGCAAAAACAAGCACAAAGACAATAGCTATATAATCACCAACATTTAAAACACTTAACCAAAACAGACTTACATTATTTGAATGTGCTGATGCCGATTTATGGATATGGAACTTAATTATATCCACATAAAGTATCTTTTAGCTTATAAAGCAGACTCTACAAACGCCTGCAATGGATATAACCCATGCCCTGACACTCACAGCTTTCCATTTATAAATAATTACAGCAATATGGTAAATCTGTGACATTTGAAACAGCTGATAGTCATTTGTCCCAATACTTATGCTGACTGGAAATAGAGGGACCTGACTCATTGAATGGCATTGTTGTAATAATAGTTCCATGTCTGTTTAAAAAAAAAAACATACAAAATAAAAGCAGACATTGTGAATTTTGCCTCAGTCATTACTTCATTTGAAAATACAAATTGGATTAGTACAGAAAAAAAATTAACTATTTGGCACATTTTGTCCCAATACTTTTGCATGTAGCTGTATGTATGTATTTTTTCACATTCAAACTATGCACAATATCATAAAACCTATCAATACCATACAAGTGTATTATAAAATGACATGATAAACCCTTAAAATAATTTTGCTGATGTTGCTTATACATTTCCTTGCATGTCCTACTCACTTTTGTTTTTTTCCCCCTATGGTGACGCTGCCTGCCAATCAACCTGTTGGACCTTTAAGAGGCAGACACGCGTAGCTCAGACATTCATTGTTGCCTGAAGAAGACCGTACATGGTCGAAATGCATTGGTGCCCTTATGCCTTAAGTAGCCATAGCCTATATTGTTCATATTTTGTGAATGCCTAGCGCCTGTACGGTACACTGTTTCACCTCAAATAGGTTGATCTCCATTTTTTTTTCCATCTCTTATACCTTAAAATAATGTGCCATCCTATTCCTGAGATTAACACTGACCGTCTGCATGTCACACTGGATATGGACGTATTATTCATTATTCTTCTATATCATTAAATACCCTTTTCTGAAAGAGTAAACCACCATATTTAAGTGGTGTCCAGGTTACTTTCCACTAATGCTACTCTGTTTTAAACCTTAAAGAGATACTGCAGAGCCTTTTCTAAGGCCTTTTTTACCGCTTCAATTTGAACTGAAACTTGTGAGTAGGTGTGGTCAAATGACGATGATGCCACGTAGTCATATTATGAATATTCATTCGGTCAAGGAGTGAAAGGGTGTCTTGGTGAACTGACTCAGTTTTGAAACGGAGCACGCATGAGAAGCCCTCATCTGTTTTTATGTTAAGGATCTTTTCACGAATCCCCGGAAACCAGCGTATTGGTAAGCCTACACAAAAACTAAAAAAAATAAAACATTTTGACTAAACATGAGATTTTCAGACATAAACATTTGTGTATGATCATAATCTAATCCAAAACATCGGTTTTCAATGGGAAAAGTCTGTTCATTTATACTTAGACATAATGCTGGTTATCCTTTGTATACTGGTTGAATGGTTACACTTTCAAGGAAAGAATATTTGACAGGCATTTGGGGGACAGCTGACAGCCCTAATGCAGATGACATGTATAAAAAAAATTACTTATCTTCATATGGAGGTACAATAAACTAGGAGTAATGTGGAAATAGACATTTAAGGCCATGACATATTCAGTGCATTTGGACCACAGTATAATCTTGCAAGAGCTTTACAAATGTATGATGAAATAAAAGGCCCTCTTTCCTTGTATCCAAGACATGGTTATGTCCATTTCTATGTGTACGGTAATGGCATTGTGAGAATCTGCTAATGAAAAACATTTTTGCTTCACAAAGTAATCCAAGAAAATGGACAGAAAAAGCAGAGGTGGTAAATTTAGGTCTGGAACCTGAGATTACTTTTCCTTTACAGATAGGTGTCTGCTGTTTACCTGCACCCACAATGCACAGCCCTGCCCAGTTTGTGGTACAGCACCTGTGAGTCGCATGTCATTGGAAACCCTATCGATAACCAAAACATTGTTGGCACCCTCATCACAGGCCTCTATGTAAAACTTCTCAGGGGTTGTGTGCCTGCAAAAAGAAAATATAAAAAAAAAGAAAAAGCACAGGACATTGCATTATGAACTTTCTTGTACTGTTGACCACCTTATTGAGGTGCAACTAAACACCCTGTAATTTTTATTCATGATGACCAAAATATGGAAACTTAAACTCCAAAAAGGAAAGGTTGTCAGCAAATCACACCAATTGCTTGGTTTGTTTTGGTAAGTGTGTCTACGAACATTGGAAAGAAACACTGCTCCATCAAGTTTGTCTTGCGGTTACATGCAATGAAGCAAACAAGTTTTACATTAGGCTCCTTTATTTATACTTTACTACTATTGCCGCATATCTTTCTTCATTGTCTGCATTGTTAAACTTTATGAATTAATGATACCCTATATTTTTATTTAATTTTTAAAAAACTGCTGTAGTAATGTGCTTCTGACAAAATATTTCAGACCGGGGTGAGTCCATGTCAATTCAACACGCTTTTTGACTGCATCGACACGGATTTGAATGAGATTTGGCATGCTGATTTGGTCTTATGAGAAACCCCTGGAACCAAAATTACACTTGTCCTAGATCGTTAATGTGGAAGATATGGGCTAACGAAGTTTGGGCTAATGAGCACGTACCCATGACTTTGACTTGCTGTACCTCCATTACTATAGGTCGTACAGAAATGGTCCTAATGTCATAGTAAAGGTATCTTCCAGCTCCATTGTTCATTCATATACTATATTCAGCAAAAATTTAAGGTAAAAGAGTTAGGATAGACTATATTCTTAAAAATGTATCTATCAAGAGTCTTGATATCCTTTTATGCCCGGTCATGATCTGATTGTGTCACCTGTTTACCACAGAAGTTGAGAGAATGGCAAGAATGTGCAAAGCCGTTATCAAGGCAAAGGGTGGCTACTTTGAAGAATCTAAAACATAAGACTTTTTTGATTTGTTTAACACTTTTTTGGTCTTTGCATAATTTAATTTGTGTTATCTCATAGTTTTGATGTCTTTACTATTATAAAATGTGGAAAACAGTAAAAATAATGGAGAAAAAAAAACCTTCCATGAGTAGGTGTGTCCAAACTTTTGACTGGTACTGATATATATATACAGTGCTGCTCGAAAGTTTGTGAACCCTTTAGAATTTTGTATTCTGTATATCTGCATAAATTCAATCTAAAATCACATCCTCATCTAAGTCCTAAAACTTGATAAAGTGAACCCAGCTCAACAAAAAACTGAAAAAACATTATTTTATATTATTTATTGAACAAAATTATCTAACATGAAATGCTTTGTTGGCAAAAGTATGTGAACCCTTGGATCATACGTATTTTTAAAGTATCATATTTAATATTTGGTCGCATATACTTTGCATGCTGTTACTTCCTGAAGTCTGTTACCCATCAATATCAAAAGACTCTCAATATCTTATTTTCAGGTACTGTTACAAGCAATACTATAACCTCTCTGCATTTGAATGGATCTCTATGGGAATTGGGGGGTGAGACTAGATTCAGCTGTAAATTACACTGGTACAGTATAGAACACATGACTGGCAAAATGGCTGTAAGTCATCCAGGGTCTAAGGTATCAAACGAGCCCCCAGATATGGAGTAGATGTGGATGGATCACTGCAAGGATTATTTCTCCTGACTCAGGAGAAGAAACCCTTAAAGTGATTATCATAAAAATTATTACTGTATTCTATATTTAAATGCAGGGGTGCCAATAATTGTGGCACATGTGGTTTTGTTAAAAATAATTATTTCTTGATGAGGGATTTTTTTTCACGTAATAAATTTACTTCAATTAAAGGTTGGATTTTTCTCATTTTTTCAGTGTGAGATTAAGCTTTATAATCCTTTTTACTCATCTTTACCATGGGTGCCAATAATAGTGGATGGCACTGTATATACTGTATATATACACACAAGTTTCTTTATTTAACCTTTTAAAATCAGTCTGTAAATGGACAACCTCATCATGCCGAAAATAAAAGGCTTTATAAAAAAGCCAAATGCTCGTTGGCTTTTCAATCCCACAAGTCACTGTGAAATCAGTGACAAGCCGAAAATGGCAATGCTGCAAGCTAACATTAGCGAGTGTCCAGTCAGCTGAACATAACGATAACCTTAGGCTACTTAAGTCGCTAACTTTAGATGCTCAGGCTACTTGTTAGGTACAAATTGTGCTCCATTTTTTCCAATACTCAGTTTAGCATTACATTCATTTGGCAGACTCTTGTATCCAACTTATTTATACAATACGTTTTAACCCAATGATATAGTTATAGTAAGTTAAATCCCTAATTAATACAGTAACGTCTTTACAGCATTTCACGGGAAACAATTTGAATTTATTTGGAATCGTAACTGATTCTTTTACCAGTTCCAAAACTGAGAAGCGGTTCTGGAATCGATTCCCAATTTCAGACCAAATGCCCAGCACTTTGTTTGCTAGTCACGTTTAGATAAAACCTACGGTCTGAACAGTCTATGGTTCTTAAGTGCCATGGTCAGTACAATGTATTTATACGTAGCTAAAGTTATCCTTCTAATCTAACAACTCAAAAAGCTGAATCCAACATGAACTATTTATGGCCAGGAAGCACGCTTGTTAGAGGCTTAACGTTACTTGCCTAACGTTAGCCAGTAACGTAAAACGTCTAATTTACTAGCTAGAACTTAGTAGCGAATGTAGAAAGACCCAATAACGTGCATGCCTTAGTCAGTTATAATACTAGTAACTTAACTTAACTTGTCTAACTAAAGTTCTAACGTAACCACCAACATCGATAGTGACAGGTCTGTAAATAGTCACCCATTGCCCATGTCCTGTTTCTGGTGTTTACGGTACTACTAAAGCCCATCTCTAGAGAGTAACTATAAAATCTCTGGTACTACTAATATGCTGATATTAATCATGTTCAGTTGCATTTATCAGTTGTTAGAAAGCAAAACATGAAGGTGGATCACAGAACAGTTCTGAGTGGTGAATGCTGAATTAATGCACAGCCACTCACAGGTTGAAGCTGCTGTAGGTAGTCGCCATCTTTAAGTCTCTCTGACCTCAGTGATGTGACACCGATATAGTGGAAGGATCTCGTTGAGGACTAACTTAACTTACATCCAACTTTACCGCAGGGAGACAATTTTCTCTTATATGTAGCTCTACAGTGTTAGCTGGAATTACTTTATACACTTACTGAAGTTACTCTTTATGATACCCTTGAATACTGTCATATTTTAAAAGAGTTGCAGTGGCAAGACTCCTATGGGCCAGTGGCGCAATGGATAACGCGTCTGACTACGGATCAGAAGATTCTAGGTTCGACTCCTGGCTGGCTCGAAACTTTTCCAAATTCTCTTATTTTTCCTGCCAGCACGAGCCATTTATCTGATCAGACGCACTTTCTCATTGCAGATCTGAGCAGATGGTAGTTTTATTTTAAAACATCATATAACATTAGACCAATAAATATAATGTATCGAACGGTTCATAGACTGAGTTAAATGCATAGGCGGAGTTTGACTTGTAAGCGCGGGGGCATCAGATTGCCATCACGATACTTATGAATCATGAAGTCGGCTATAGGCTACGCATTAAGTTTATTACTGAAATATGATAGGAAATAGCCCAACTGGGGTAAAATGTAGCTAATAAACAACTTAGTTATTAAAAACTGGTTTAAATATAGCAGCAAGCGGCAATTAAGGGTGCAGGTCTAAGGCAATGCATGCAGACGACTTAAAACTGTATTTCGGCTTAAGCCGTCTTTGGAATAAAGTTTCATGAATTCGAAGTTGGTAGCTAAATTTATATTTATAATTAATAAATTAATATTTCCAAAACCGTGTGACCTGGCTAGTATTAGGCTACTAGCAAACGATCTAACGTTAGCTTGCTAACTAAGCTGACAACTAACGTTATGTAGGCTATAGGGTCCGTCAATAGACTCTGTTGATATGAAAATATTATATGAAAATAATATTTCGTGCCAGCATGAGCCATTTATCTGATCAGACGCACTTTCTCATTGCAGATCTAAGCAGATGGTAGTTTTATTTTAAAACATCATATAATATTAGACTAATAAATATAATGTATCGAACGGTTCATAGACTGAGTTAAATGCATAGGCGGAGTTTGACTTGTAAGCACGGGGGCATCAGATTGCCATCACGATACTTATGAATCATGAAGTAGGCTATAGGCTACGCATTAAGTTTATTACTGAAATATGATAGGAAATAGCCCAACTGGGATAAAATGTAGCTAATAAACAACATTGTTATTAAAAACAGATTTAAATATAGCAGCAAGCGGCAATTAAGTGTGCATGTCTAAGGCAATGCATGCAGACGACTTAAAACTGTATTTCAGCTTAAGCCGTTTTTGGAATAAAGTTTCATGAATTCAAAGTCGGTAGCTAAATTTACATTTATAATTAATAAATTAATATTTCCAAAACCGTGTGACCTGGCTAGCATTAGGCTACTAGCAAACGATCTAACGTTAGCTTGCTAACTAAGAGCTGACAACTAACGTTATGGGTCCGTCAATAGACTGTTGATATGAAAATATTATATGAAAAAATAGTTACTCATATTTAAACTTATAACCAGCTGGTTCGCTCAGTTTTACAGCTTATAACGTTATGCATTATAACGTTAACGTTACGTCCAAAGCAGCGAATTCCTGCTGTAGGCCTAGGTTATATCGCAAAATGTACGTTATTTAAACAAACAGAAGAACGATAACGTTACCCTTACCTCTTTCGCTCTCTGTCGTCGACGCTATGAAAACATATGAACATGTGTTATTCAGATACTAGTTTCGTATTTCCTAAATAATGTTCATAGCCTACTCACCAGCTTGAGGAGCAAAATTGTATGACAGTTCACCCACGGAACTTCGTAGTGTGGTGCCGAAGTAAAGGAGTCGGAGGTGGAGTATCACCGTTGAATATTGGCGCTAGCCGTTTATTAGACATCTGCTATTCATTCGTCAACAACACACTCTCTCTCCAGAACGAACGTGAAACGTCAAGTGCAACAACTTGCTCAACCGAGCGGAACCAATTAAATCACCAAAGGTTCCTATGTGAATTATGTAACCCACTACACAAGACCCCCCAGAATTCACCCATAGTCAAAATCCCCTCTCCGCGGGGGAACAACGGCCCGACCACGACGGGTGCGAGAAACAGGGGCCGAGGAGGGAGGGGTAGGGGCAGAGGGCACCTCAACCGGAGGCGGGGGGCAGGGCCCGAGGGGGCGGCCCCTACGTGGGGGCTGTGCCAACTCCAGTGGCCGGGAAATGTCCACGTGGGCGGGCTTCACCCTATCAATGGAGACAGTCTCCGGTCTGCCACCAATGTCTACGACCAAACTCTTATCCCCGTGCTGCAGGACCCTAAACGGGCCATCGTAGGGGGGGCGCAGGGGCCCGCGGTGGGCGTCATGGCGGATGAACACGAAGTCCGCTGACCGAAGACTGGGGGGCACCCTGAAGGCGGGGGCACCGTGCTGCGACGTAGGGACGGGTGTGAACGCCTTGGCGGCATCCAGCAGGGCGGTGCGCTGCCCGGCGGCAGACCAGTGAGCCGTGGCGCTCGGGATGAAATCCCCCGGAACTCGCAGCGTCTGTCCGTAGACCAGCTCGGCGGAGGAGGACTGCAGGTCTTCTTTAGGGGCACACCTCATGCGAAGGAGGCAGCGGTCCGACCAGGTCGACGTTAACATGGTCAAACCTCCGCTCCGGAACAGTGAAGGGTTCGAAGGGGGCCTTGGTGTGACGGTGAACCTTAGCCCGCTGACAGGCCACACACGAGTCGACCCACGCCTTCACATCCTTCTTCAGCCCCGGCCACACAAACTTCTGAGAAACCAACTTGACAGTCGGCTTCCTGCCCGGGTGGGAGAGGTTGTGCACCGTCTCGAAAACGCCCCGTCTCCAGTCAGCAGGGACCAGCGGCCGAGGCTGGCCAGTAGAGAGGTCGCACCACAGTCTGACACCCGAGTCACCGACTGTGACCTCCTCCAGGCGCAAACCGGTGTCGGAGGCCCTGAGGGTCTGGACCCCGTGGTCCGAGGCCTGGTCCGCGCTCATGCGGGCGTAGTCGACGTCCAACTGAACGGCTCCTACAACCGCCCTGGAGAGGCAGTCCGCGACTACGTTGGTCCTGCCGGCGATGTGTTGGATGTCCGTGGTGTACTCCGAGATGAACGACAACTGGCGTTGCTGGCGGGCAGACCACGGTTCGGCCACCTTCGACATGGAGAACGTAAGGGGCTTGTGGTCTACGAAGGCCGTAAACTTGCAACCCTCCAGCAGGAACCGGAAGTGGCGGATTGCCAGGAAGAGGCAGAGGAGCTCTCTGTCGAACGCGCTGTATTTACACTCCCGGGGGGTCAGCTGGCGGCTGAAAAAGGCAAGCGGCTGCCAGGCGCCGTCGACCCACTGCTCGTGCACTGCGCCAACGGCGTAGTCTGACGCGTCGGGCGTGACCGCGACCGGGGCCCCGGGCGCTGGGTGAGCCAGCAGGGCGGCCTGGCTCAGCGCGGTCTTGGTGGCCTCAAACGCGGCTCCCCTCTCGGCCGTCCAGTCGATAGCCTGGTTGGGGGTCTTGCCTTTAAGAGCCTCGTACAGTGGGCGCATGGTGTGGGCGGCCCGGCGGATGAACCGGTGATAAAAGGTCACCATCCCAAGAAACTCTCGGAGCGCCCTAGCCGTATCCGGGCGGGGAAAGGCGGCGACGGCCTCCACTTTCGACGGGAGGGGGGCGGCCCCGTCCTTGTTGATGAGGTGCCCGAGGAAGTGGATTGAGGGCAACCCGAACAGGCACTTGGCCGGGTTCACGATCAGGCCGTGTTCGCTCAGCCGTGTGAAGAGGTCCCGGAGGTGCGCCAGGTGCTCCTCCTCCGAGGAGCTGGCGACAAGGATATCGTCCAGGTAGACGAAAACGGAAGGCATGTCCCTGAGCGCCGAGTCCATCAGTCGTTGGAAAGACTGCGCCGCATTCTTAAGTCCAAACGGCATGCGCAGAAATTCGAACAACCCGAATGGCGTGACCACAGCCGTTTTGGGGACGTCCGCGGGGTGCACTGGGACCTGGTGGTATCCACGCACCAGGTCTACTTTGGAGAAAATCTGCTTGCCCGCCAGGTGCGCAGAGAAGTCCTGGATGTGTGGGACCGGGTAGCGATCGGGAGTAGTGGCGTCATTCAGACGGCGGTAGTCCCCACATGGCCGCCACCCGCCATCCGGCTTGGGGACGATGTGGAGAGGTGAGGCCCACGGGCTGTCTGAGCGTCGGATAATACCAAGGCGCTCCATGTTGGCGAACTCGGACCTAGCGACTGCAAGTCTTTCGGGGTTGAGCCGCCGGGCCCTCGCATGGACAGGGGGGCCCTCGGTCACGATGTGGTGCTCTATCCCATGTTTAGTCGTGGCCGCGGAGAAAGTGGGCTCCGCCAAGCTGGGAAACTCACCGAGGAGGAGCTGGTACTTGTCCCCCTCCGAGAGCGAGCTGGAGAGCCCACTGCAGGTCGTCTCGCTGCGAACACACGCGAACGTGGAGAAGGTCCGAGCGTCTACGAGGTGGCCGTTCTTGACGTCCACGAGCAGACCGTGTGCGCACAAAAAATCTGCGCCGAGGAGGGGAAAGGATATGTCAGCCGTGACGAAGTCCCACGTAAATCGCTGACCCCCAAAACACAAGTCCACTGTCCTCGTGCCGTAGGTGCGGATAGGGGTGTCGTTAGCGGACGTCAGTGGCGGTCCATGGGATCCACCGGCGGTGTCGTTTGCTGTAGCTGGCAGGACGCTCCTCTGAGCGCCGGTGTCGCAAAGGAAATTGCGCCCGGAGACGGTGTCCTTGATAAACAAAAGCCGGTTTGTCTCGCCCACGCTCGCGGCCGCTACAGAGCGCAGGCTTAGGCGTTTCCCGCCGCATTGTAGTTGCAGGGGGGACGGCACTTGTTCGCTTTGGCGTGCGTGAAAATAGCACATCCCCGAGTTGGCACCGCCGTCGGTGGCAGTGAGCCCTTTTCTGGTCGGCGGCGGCGGCGGCGCGGCGCCACCTGTAGGCGTGTAACTGCGGGTCGGGGCCAGCACCTCCGGGGTGCTACGCTGGGTAGCCAGGAAAAAACGATCAGCCTCCTCGGCCAGGGCGCGGGGCTCCGTAATAACAGTATTGGCTAGAGCTGTCTGAACGCGAGGCGGCAGGTGGCGGAGAAACAATTCCATGAAAAGAAAATTGGGCTCCTCTGTACCCAGCAGGCCTAGCATCATTCCCATGTGCTCGGAAGGCTTACTGTCCCCCAGCCCCTGGATCGCAAACAGCCGTCTAGCCCGTTCTGCCCGCGACAATTCGAAGGTCTTGAGGAGGAGTGCTTTAAACTCTGTGTATTTATTCTTGGCAGGAGGGGCCGTGATGAAACTCACTGTTCTGGCTGCGGTAGAGCTCCCTAGTGCTGAGACGACGTGGTAGTAGCGTGCAGCATCGTCGGTGATCCCGCGGAGGGCGAACTGCGCCTCGGTCTGTGCAAACCATGCTGCCGCGGAAGTCTCCCAAAACTCCGGCAATTTCAGAAAAGCAACGTTCTGTGCCATGTTCGGTTCAGTCTCTGAGTCTTCAGCGGGACTGTCGTCGGGGTCACCAGTGTGGTGCCGAAGTAAAGGAGTCGGAGGTGGAGTATCACCGTTGAATATTGGCGCTAGCCGTTTATTAGACATCTGCTATTCATTCGTCAACAACACACTCTCTCTCCAGAACGAACGTGAAACGTCAAGTGCAACAACTTGCTCAACCGAGCGGAACCAATTAAATCACCAAAGGTTCCTATGTGAATTATGTAACCCACTACAGTAGCATATATAGTTATCTGAGTTTGCCTTTGGAAACAAGTGCACAGTAAACCTGTCGTCCCCACCCATGTGCATGTCGTTATCATGTAGCCTACAGTTGTTGACATCTGACCTATGTTGTGAATTATAACGATTGTAACTACTCCCATTCAGTTGGGAGCGCATCCACTCTATTCGGCGATCGTGAGCTAAAACGTGATAATGAGGACATCGTTGGATTTGTCTTGGCCCACAGAATTCAGCAAGACCAAACACGGAGTATATTTGGTCTTGTTATAGGCACGGAGAATAACTTCTGATTATTGTGTCACATTCGCCCTGCTTCTTGCTCGGAGTGACGTTATTGATCAAAGGTGCAATTGAAAAAGATGGCGGACAGTGATAATTAGTGGGGGGCTGACGTCAGCCTATCAAAAACCAGCATATAGAAACGTGGTCGAATTAAAAGTGTTCATAAATGTATTATCCGCGGACAAAACTGTACAGAAATTGTCAGTGCATAGTGAAACAGATAGCCTACATATTACATGACACATTTGGACGTTTGTATGCACCGCCCCTCTGACGCTGATCAGCCTGTTGCTGTGTAACGTTAGCTAGCTAGCTGGCACTCAAATAACGGCAATCAAACAAGCTTAACGTTTATTTGGGAAAACGAGCTGGCTAGCATAACCAGTATGTTTGTATTTTTCGTTTTTACAACTAACTTAGTCATTACCATTTCTCTTGAACGTTTGTATCACAATATACCCGATGGCCACTTCCGTTTAATTAATTAGCATATTGATGGTGGGCAATTCGAGGGAAACCAGGAAATCTTTGTCTTATATAACCATAACATTAACGTCGTGTGTGTGTGTGTGTGTGTGTGAATAGATGTAGCTAACGTTACAGATTAGCCTCTGTTGACTAACTTACGACAATTATTAGTTTAACGTTAGGTCGAATCTTTTAGACTGCAAATATTTCATTATTCATGACCATGACAATGAAATTTCACTTAACAAATGAACATGTAGCTAATAAACATCAAATTCGATGGGAATATAAGGAGAAGACAATGAAAAACAATAGTGTGGCGATCCGGGGCGATTACGAGTGATGTGAATTGTTGTGTATATCGAATTGTGTATGTGTACTTGTGCTGTGCAGACCCAGTGCACGAGTGATGGTTGATGTAATCACATGATCAGAGCGTGTTCAAAAGCTCTGACGTGTACAGTAACAATGGCGGTTAACATTTGAATACAACCTCCCGCCAGAACGGCGACTGTTGTGATAAACAACAGTCGTATACAGTTCAGCTAAATGTGATAGCATGCGCTCAACCAGGTCCGCTCTAGAGAATGTTCGAGCGAGGCCAACGGTTGTTTTTGAGTATGACTGAGGGGATTACGTGTGATTGGTTAAGGTGAGCTGCAGGGCACCTATTAGAGGTCGCCTTTGTTAGCATGCTCATTTGCATATCAGGGGCTATAAAGCTGGCTACAGTCCAGCGCGCGTAGTCTGTTCTGCCTGTACGCTGAGAAGGAAGAAATAAGAGATTGTGCTCTTCAATAAATTATTACCCTCAAGCAAACCTGACTCCGACTCCATGGCTCGCCACAATGGTGTCAGAAGTGGGATGGCTGCCCCGGAGATGATCTGGGAACAGATCCGCGAATTGGAACGTCAGGTTACAGAACAGATGGACGTTATGGCAGGAGCATCTGCAAAGCGGCCCAAGAGCAGACCCGGAGGGCTCCCCGAAGGAGCCAGCGCCGCAAGACCGGAGCGAGAGAGGCCGATTGCAGACCAGGCGGAGGTGCCCGCGCTGGTGGCTGACCCCGCGGCCGGAAGCGGAGCGCAAGTAGGTCGGCTGGAAGCCAACGAGGATGCCCCTGCTTCCAGGCTGAACCAAACGGCGGTGCTGGTGCAGCGACCGACCACACCGTTAAAGGCGGTGATAAAGCTACCCCGCTACACGGGAAAGGGTGAGCTAGAGTCGTACCAAATCCAGGTACGACTCGCGGCTAGCTACAACGGCTGGGACGAGGGCCAGACAGCCACCCACTTAGCGTTAGCCCTGGAGGGCGAGGCCTGCCAGGTGCTTTTAGACCTGGACAGCGCCGAACCACTGACGCTACCGGCACTGATGACAGCGCTGGAGCGCCGGTTCGGACAGCGGCAATTCCTGGAGGTGAGCCGGGAGAAGCTCACCACGCGACGGCGGACCGGAGCAGAGAGCCTCAGCGTCCTCGCCGCCGACATCAGGCTGTTAGCTCGCCGCGGCTACCCCCAACTCGACAGCGCAGGCCAGCAGGAGCTAGCCTGCCAGACCTTCATGCAGGCCCTCACTCCGGAGCGCCTACAACAACAGGTCCGCATCGCCAAACCGGCGTCCCTGGACGCAGCGCTTCGCGAGGCCGAGCGACTGGAGCTCATTCTGGGCACCACACCCAACGGGACCCCGGCTAACGAGCCCCGGGTCCGAGCTGCCGATTGCGAGGAGGTGAGATGGTTACAGCGGAACCCCGATCGACCGCGGCAACGACAGGAACGGGAGCGACGCTGCTTCCGGTGCGACGAACCGGGGCACCTCGCCCGCGACTGCCCCGCCCCTGCACCAAGAGCAAAAGTTCCGTTTGATGCTCTTTTAAGAGCAGAGGAACAGGCCCACGGGGCCGAGCCCCGTATTGGCAGACTGGGGACGAAGACCGGGCTGTACTTGCCTTGCAGTTTGGACGGACAAGCCTGCTGGGCGCTGGTCGACACCGGAGCCACTATTTCCCTGTTAAGGCCGGGGGTACTTCGGGGTACTAGCGGGCTGCTTTCGGGTGCATGGACCCCTACCTCTACCCAGCTAACCTCCGTCACTGGGCAGAAGATGGGCATGCGTGGTAGTAAACAATTACAAGTGTGTGCAGGAGCCCAGCGAGTGAAACACGAGTTTTGGTTAGCAGATATAAAAGATGCATGCATTATCGGGTTAGATTTGTTAGCCTTGTGGGGAGCTAGCATAAATGTGATAGCCGAAACTATAACTATTGGTACCGAAACGCTGGGCCTCCGATCGAATTGTGAATTAAAAGCAGCCCGCCGAACTAGATGCCCTGGGGTACCCCCCAAACACTGCCGAACTTGCACTGGAGCCGAGCGGCGCGAGCTGAGGACGCCCGTCGACTTGGTGTTCGGAGCCCCGCCCGGACCAACGGAGCACCACCAGTCAGAGGCCGGGTACGCACGGGCCTTGATCGAGCGTCTGGAGACCGCCCACAACTTTACCCGCCAGGCCCAATCCACCGCAAGTGTTAAGCAGAAGCGAGCGTATGATGTGCGCTGTCGGGGGCAGCCCTTCACCAGCGGAGACAAGGTATGGATCTACTGTCCGATCCGTAAGAAGGGTCTGTCCCCGAAATTGCAGTCGCATTGGCGGGGCCCTGGTGAAGTGGTGGGCCGGCTTAGCGAGGTGGTCTATCGAGTGCGCATGCCCGGCCGAAGGAAACTGGTGGTGCTTCACCGGGACCGTCTAGCTCCTTACCGGCCGCTGTTGGATGGTGTTGAGGAGGGGATGGGCGTCGGCGAGGATCAGCCCGCTTTACGTGCGCCCACCCCTCCTCCACCAGAAAACCCAGCGGCAGCTGAGGGCCCGAATCGCCCTTCTCGCCAACGGAGAACTCCTGCCCGTTTCCGGGACTTTGTGCGTGAGTGCGGACAGTTTAAGGGGTCGCAGGGGACTGCTGACCCCTTAGGTGGGGGCAGTGTGGCGATCCGGGGCGATTACGAGTGATGTGAATTGTTGTGTATATCGAATTGTGTATGTGTACTTGTGCTGTGCAGACCCAGTGCACGAGTGATGGTTGATGTAATCACATGATCAGAGCGTGTTCAAAAGCTCTGACGTGTACAGTAACAATGGCGGTTAACATTTGAATACAACCTCCCGCCAGAACGGCGACTGTTGTGATAAACAACAGTCGTATACAGTTCAGCTAAATGTGATAGCATGCGCTCAACCAGGTCCGCTCTAGAGAATGTTCGAGCGAGGCCAACGGTTGTTTTTGAGTATGACTGAGGGGATTACGTGTGATTGGTTAAGGTGAGCTGCAGGGCACCTATTAGAGGTCGCCTTTGTTAGCATGCTCATTTGCATATCAGGGGCTATAAAGCTGGCTACAGTCCAGCGCGCGTAGTCTGTTCTGCCTGTACGCTGAGAAGGAAGAAATAAGAGATTGTGCTCTTCAATAAATTATTACCCTCAAGCAAACCTGACTCCGACTCCATGGCTCGCCACAATATGTTTGACCACCAAAAATGGGTACAATTGTGTTTGGGTATAACTGAAGAGACAAGATTCAAGTTAAAAGTGTATTAGGCTGGATATGTTGATGCCATCAAGCTCTTAAAAGAACTCCAGGACAGAAAAGAGAGAACAAGGAACAGAGAAACTTGGTTAAGTTATAACGTTAGCTAGCTAATATAAAAAAGTAGATAACTTAGCTAGCTTGCTAACGTTACTGTAAATGAGTCGGTGTCCTGATGTATAACGTTAACGTTATTAATGGCACACCCGGTCGTGCATTATTAGCCAGCTACTGTATTAAATGTCACAGAATTAACAAAATAGCTATTTTATATCCATTTACTTCAAGTGACAGGTTACCTGAAAACCAGTAACGTTACGACAACTCAACTGAATACGAAGAGAACGTGATAGCTTGAAGAGTGAGCGCCTCTCCTCCTCGAACACTGGTTGTGGTCGCATGCGACAACTAGCAGTGCATTATAGCACTACGGTGAGGACACGACTAAATGCAGACTGCGATATTCCCACTGAGGAGGTTATTACCATTAACCATCTCTGCTATTACTGTTTGAAATGATCCAGATGTCGTGTCACTTTTGCATTTCGGTGAACATAATGGGCCGACTTGGAAAAGACAGCACCTGTTCCTCTTTCATCCTATAGATCAAGCACTGAATATTGGTTATTAAGTTAAACTGAATTCAAAATTCTGTAGGCTAGTATTTTCACTGTGTTGATTGGTCTGCTGTCGCAGGTAGCCGTACTATGCAATTAAATATTAGACTGGCTGATTGGATTACATGGTCCATCTCGCAGGCGCAGCTGGGCACAACTCACACACTGTAACACTTCAATGAAAAATGATTCAGATGCCATGCCATTTGTGAATTTCGGTGAACATAATGGATCGACTTGGAAAAAGACAGCACCTGTTCCTCTTTCATCATAAATCAAGCACTGAGTATTAGTGGAAGTTAAACTAAATAGAAAATTCAGTAGGTTAGTGTTTTCACTGTGTTGATTGTGGTCTGCTATCGCAGGTAGCCTAATAGCCTATTAAATATTAGACTAGCTGATTGGATTACATGGTCCATCTCAGGCGCAGCTGGGCACAACTCACACACTGCAACACTTCCTTACCTGATCTATGCTGTGAAATATAACGACTATAACTAACTAGCCATACTCTATACATCTCAGCCTGTGGCTAAGTGTTCACCTGTACAATGTCTCCATCTAGTGGCGCAAAAAACAATAGGGCTTAATGGGACAATGGAAGAGTTACTAAACACTTTAAACTCTGAACTCTGTGGATTTAGAAAGTAGACGGTCTCCTGAGTAATCCGGTCATTCAATATGCAGAGACAACAAGCATAGTTTTTTTAAGTACAAAGCAAAATGTACTTGGCTATGAGGACATTCATTCTTATAGCGCCTCTCTGGTGGTGGGCTCTGGTACATACATGTGTGACACACAGACAGACAGACGCGTATGGTACGAACATACGGGGGTCAAATGAATGGCCCCCCCCCCCAACAACTTTGTTGTGGTTGGGGGACAAAAAAGGAGCGTAGATGTTAGCCTGCGTAACTGACAATGATTATCATAACGATGACTAACATATCCTGATTAACATATGCAGAACCCAGTTATTTGTGGTACGTTAGGCTACTGATTAACTCGGTTGTTTTTTGACGTAGATACTTTTCCTTTTTAAACTTGTTAGGGGCCGGTGCTAACATGCTAGGCACGATTAATCTATTGTTTTGGCAGAGACCAAAAGGCCCAGGCGTCTGAGAATGATTAGCATAGAATGACTGACGTAGCCTAATTTGCATGTTTTGTTAGGGTAGGCTACTAAATTGCAAGTAGCACAGTTTTTTTAAAGTTTTTTTAATCAAATCAATATTTATTTATATAGCGGATTTCACAACCAGTTGTCACAATACGCCTCACAGAAAAACCCAGTCTAAACCCCCACAAGAGCAAGCCAAAGGCAACAGGGGCAAGCAAAAAACCCCTGGTGTAACTATGAAGAAACCTTGGGAGGAACAAGACTCAAGGGAGGAACCCATCCTCCTCTGGTCGGCTCAGGGTCTATAGATCTTATTGACCAGCATGGTCAAAACAGCCAATTTCCATGATAATAGAATTTGCAGCAGCTAGATGACAGTCCAGATGTGGCGGCAATGATGGTGGGGAACCGGGTGCAGATGGTGGCGGGAGCAGCTGGCAGCGGTGGTGAGGAGAGAGGGGCAAGCGGCGACGGACTGCAAGCCGGACAGCAACTCTCTAGATGCAGGGCGTGAGCCCCGCCGGCAGAATGTAGAAAAAAGAGAGAGAAAACAGTTAGGGAAAATGTAATAGAGCAGCAGGAGCACCAATTGGGGGGGGGGGGGGACAAGTGCCCCCGCCAGGAGTAATCTATGGCTGCATAGCTACGAAGACAGAGTTTGAGAACCCATCCAGTCATGAGAGGGAAAACTATTTCCTCACGTCCTTTCCTCGCTTCTTAGCTCCGCCCAACAGAGGACGCGAGGAACAGATTCAAGGATCAGATAAGGACGGAGGAAACGAGGCATCATGCATTAGGCAAATTAATGTCCTTGCTCAATCAAGCGTGAGCGTCATATTATGCTCACGTGCTTAACTATGCTTTTCCGCTTATTTTTTAATGAATAAAGGTGCTTTTGTTAATTATAAAAAAGGAGCGTCATTATGGATTAGTGCTTTATAATAAATGGAAAGGAATGGTAAAATTGCATTTGTGTATGAGGTGAGCCTGTGACGTGGCAGGTGTGAAGAGCGGTGGATAATTTATAGCCTGCATGTAACACGTTCTGAGAAAAGGCTGCTGCAAAGGCTACACGTTTGCTCACTGAAGCACCTTCCGGGAGCCTCCTTGTTTCCCACTCCTCGCTCCTCCGAGGAGCATTTGGCAGTTTTGAATGTCCTTAAAGATGACGAACCTCGAATGATTTCCAGGTCAGGTGAAGACTGAAGAGAAGACGGATAAAATAAGTGATTGGAATCCACCCTTGGTTTCGTGTCTCTACGAAAACGGTTCTAAAGTTATGGCAGTTTTTATTTGGCTGCTTGTTATAGCACCCCCTTCAGGAATTTTTCCGTGAAAATAGCTGAGTGTGGCTTTGGGACAACTACCTACCTGCAAAACCTCATAAAAAGCGATACATGTTTGAAAGACTTGTGGCCATTTTTCTGGAAAATGTTAGAAGGCTGAATAATAATATAAATAATATTACACCCTTCAGGGGCTTGCACCCTAATGAATCATTTTGGTGAATGTAGTAAGCTGTAAAAAATTTATTTAAGTTATAATAATGAATATCTTACCTTTTTATTGAATTTGTGTTCACACACATCTCTGTTGGAATTTTTGTTGTAGAGAATGACCCAGGAATTTGTTACAAATTGGTAGGGATGACCAATACAATCAAGTACAAATACGATTGCAAGGTGTTCTTAACAGCTAACCACTTCTCAGAAGACTATTCCAGTGTTAGGTTTCCAACAGTAGGAGTCACTAGGTTGGACTGTACCCTTGGGAAAACAAAAGCTAGCATTTCTGAGAACTTGGTTACTCATTTGGAAGAAAAAAAAAAATGTAAAGAAATGTTTTTATGAGGTTATCTTGTTAAATGTTATGGGTTATCAGTGATAAACACACATTATTTAGATCATCATTCATACATTTCAATGATTCAATGATTTTTTAATATGTTTACACCATTTATTTGCTTACACTAATGCATATTAATTTAAATAATGTTCGCCAAATAAAACAATGGTGCTGTAAGTGAACGGAATGGAAATGCATTTTTATGATAGATTTAATCTTAAATAACTGATGTTTCACTTGTTGAAATGTCTTTTCACCTGTCATATTTCAAAATGAGTGGACACTAAATGGCAATGCAACATAAGAACAGAATTGAAATACAAGAAAACAGTGCAACATCATAGGGGATTATAGGCTATAAACATACATTAGACAGAACGTGGCAAAATGTTTTAACAATTATAATACTAGTGATGCATGATACCACAAATGGAAAATGATATGGACACAGATCTTAAATACAATTTCAGATTACCTTTAATCTGATTACAATTATTAACTATATAACAAATATGCAATCTTGAAATAAGTTATTGAAAGCACTGTAGAGGTGTGCAGCTCATGCCAAAAAGATCATTGCTAATCTTAAATTGAAATGTTTGGGTTGGGATTTACAGAAATACTGTAAATATAAAAGATGGTCCAAGTAGGAGAGAAAATCAGACTCCGTATCGCCATCCTTCAGCACCAAAGGGACTGAATGTTTGTTTTGGCAGTAACATTACCTGTAATATTCTTCATACCTTTCCCACTCTTACACATTGTGTAATAAACAGGATATCACATTCAAAATAATTAATGAAAAATCACAAAATATGAATACGAAACACCAATGATTCAAAACGCCGCGCGCGCACACACACACACACACACACACACAAATACTTGTAATAAGGTTATATAACATTTTTTTTTTTTAAACAATATCATTAGAGATGGTTTTCTTCGATAACAAAAGCACTGACTTGAAAAATCACCACTAAATTTAGTGAACATTAAACCATGGTGTCTTAATGATGCAAAATTGAAAAAAAGATGAAAATCAAGGTGTTATTTTGCCAGCACTGCAAAAAATAATAATACATGGGCTCATGAGACACCAGGCCTAATGTTGTAGTAGGACAGAAAAAGCTGAAGTGAAGCTCTTTTCCATTTCTGTTAAAGCATAAGAATATATGGGATGTTGAAGATAATTACTTCAAGCTCAAACTGAAAAAATCTTCCATCCATGTATAACAATTTATGAGCAAACTCTGTTCACGAGGTGCTGATACAAGAGACCTTGACTGGAATGGGGTGGTTTTTCAGAATTATATCCTGGCCATTTGATGCAGCTGTGCTCTTAGTTCATAAACACACAGAAAAACTGAAAACCCATTCTATGTCAAGTCTTCCCCAACTTTTTTTTAAAAACCAAGAGAAATACACACATACAAGCACAGGGCACACAATTTTGGGTTTGACAACTTTCAAAAAGTAAAACATTGTTTCAGTATACCAGCACACAACAATATTTCCTACTTTAAAAAGTGAAATAGTTTTGAAATGTTATAATATTCATAACTTTTTACAAACCCATTGCTTCCTTCCTCCAATATTATTAATTTGCTTATTTTGGTTTTGCTTTCACTTAAAGTCCAGAAACACCAGAGGGTTACAATCAGTCACTTTGCTCTGAAATGTTCTATACACAGTGAATCCCATAGTGGTTGATGTGGCTTTGGTAGCATCTGAGGGAGAAAGCCATTTCCCCTAAGAGCCAGCAGGTGGTGCTAAGCCTCTAGAACTGGTGCTGGTAGACAGCGGAAGCAGGTGACGCGCAGTTAGGCTCGATGTGCTTAAGATGGCAAGTATGGCACAACAGATGCCCATCCAGTGGGTAGCAGCGACGCCCCTCCTCATCATTCAACTCCATATGACAATCCTGCAGGGGGTGGGAGATGGTAGAGCACAAGAGAAAAATGTCAACCCTGCATACCGTATCTTATACTTAAGATACTTATACTTAAGTTAATGTACCATAGCATATAAACCATCTCTAATTTTAAGTAGATTAAAATAACCTAATGTGAAAGTAGCAGCATCCTGTAACTGAATAATTGTAGGGTTAAAGGAATGAACACTAATTAATTAATATTGCATCTGGTGTCATCAGCCACAGATATACAGCCAATTATATCATCAGTAGAGGGCGCTGGTGAGTAATGACTTATTCCTTGGCCTTTGGCCATTTTTTCCTGCCATTCACTTGTCACCTGTGGAAGCATCCTATAGGAGCACATTTTCAAAGCAAAAAGCAAAAAGCATAAAAATTATTCCGGAAATTAATCTTAAACTTCAATCTGTAAAGGAAAGGGGTACTGAGCAGAGAATACGGAAATATTCAGTGCCAATAGAAGCCATTGAAATGAATTCAACACAACATAAATTAGAATTTTCTATTTTCAAATAAAATAATAGGGTAGCAGTATGTGTGAATGGCAGGATGGCATCACTAGAACAGGCAGCAGTAGGGTGACATCTGTAGACCTCAGTGTGCAGCAGAAGCTGGCTGATATCACCAGACGAGAGAAAACAGCAGTACTGTGAACACACAAGAATGGAGTGTGCCTCCACTCTTAACTTTGGAAATAGTCAGGAGAAAGTAAAGCTCAGACAGGGCAAAAGTCAACAGAACTGGGGTCGTCCCAATACTCAAAAAATGCACCATTCTTTCCTCTCCTTTGTGTTTTAATCTAATGTTGCTAATTACATTTTAACTACGCATTCATGGTTACATATGAATTAATATCTTGACGCAAACCGCAATGTCAGGTACATGCAAATACTTGGTCAAAATGTTCAGGCAGTTTTGTATACTTCGGGGTAGGAGAGGAGTGGTAGTGGGGGAGTGGAGAAAAAGAGGTGGAAGAATATTGTGAAGAATATTGGGACGCACCCCTGGCCCCTCAAACCCACAAATTTCTGTATATACAATGGGGGAAATAAGTATTGGACACGTCAACAATTTTATTATCAAACATATTTCCAATGTAGCTATTCACATGAGATTTTGACCAGACATTGGTATTAACTCAATAAAACTACATAGCTAAAGAAATTGTAATGTTCCAATTCTTAAAAAAAGTTATGTGCAATAAAGTGAAATGACACAGGAAAAAAGTATTGAACACGCTAAATTAAATGTATTTAATACTTGGTAGAAAAGCCATATTTTTTATATTTGGTTGCATATCCTTTGCATGCCATGACTTTATGATGTCTGTGACCCAACAACATCAAAAGGCTCTTGATATCTTATTTGCTGGTACTCTTACAAGCGATACTATAACAGCTCTGCATTTGAATGGATCTCTATGGGAATTGGGGGGTGAGACAAGATTTAGCTGTAAATTACACGAACAGTATAGAACACATGGTTGGCTAAGTGGCTCTAAGTCATCAAGGGTCTGATGTATTAAACAAGCCTTTAACCATCACTCTGCTGCCAGAAATACAGTAGATATGGATGGATAACTTGAAGGGTTTCTTCTCCTGACTTATTTTTCCATAGAGTTCAATAGGAAAATCTGTCAGGAGAAACAGATGTGTAGTTTTAGCTGTGTAGGTTTATTGAGTTAATACCAATGTCTGGTCAAAATCTCATGTGAATAGCTACATTGGAAATATGTTTGATAATAAAATTGTTGACGTGTCCAATACTTATTTCCCCCATTGTAAAAGCAGAGTCCCAATGGTACACTGCATTTTACCTGTGGGAGGACACGTGAGGGTCTGGGAGAACTCACCTCACAGTGATAACACTCCACATGGTAATCCTTATCCATGGACACAACTCGGACCGTTTCATCAGAGCCCTACAAACACAGATAGACCCATAGACTAAGAATACATTTCAAACTACAGGTAAAACAAACCGTTTAATGATTTCCTCATGAGTCACACTCTTTCCATCTAGTGAGAAGATGAAAAAAACAGACTGGTGGCCTGAGAAATGTTGAGTTTTATTTTCTCCCTCAGCAACTTGTGTACCACCCAGTGTAGACAATGACCTCTTCTCACAAACACACCACCCACTTCACCACCCACAGGCCAGTTTTGGCAGAATAGATGAATTAATTAAATTGGGACTGTCAAAATGTTCACTCAACTGTGTCTATCATTTATACAATTGACGTTATATACTTGCATTTTATTCAGGTTTTATAACCTTATATTTTCAATGTTTTTAAAATTATTTGTTTTTAATGTTCAGAAAACCATCTACAAGTTCCGCTTCCGGTGGTAATGGGTGGAACTGTCACAGTGCCTTTATATTATCTACCCCATCACCGTAAAGGAAAGTAGGAGAATGTTTGTGGGTACGGGACAGAAACAAGCTGACACTGTATGCTATGGAGGTAGATTTCTATCAAAAATAAACAAACACAAAAGTATAATCCACAATTATATTTACCATCCACACACCTCTCAATTTGTGTTTGTTGGTATAATCCACAAATGTGTTTTTGCCATCCACACGCAAACACCTCTCAATTTGTGTTTCGTAAAAATAATCCACAAGTAGGCTATGTGTTTGCCATCCACACAAACACCTCTCAACTTGTGTTTCGTAAATCATCATTTGGATGAACGCAAAAATTATATTCACAAATGCAAATAACATTTTCAGATATGTTTCCAATGTTCACATTTACAAATCAAAATTTTCATTTAGGTGTCTTATTTACGAGCTAGCTAGCTGAACAAATAAAAGATTTCATAGGAGACATCGGTATCAGTGAGAATAGCTGTCAAATTAATTTAATTTACTTAATTTACTTCACATGGTTGAGTTTCTTTTACATAATCTTTCCCAAGAGGGGCGAAAGAGTTATGTAGCTACTGTATACGGACCTACCCCTCTGTAATGTAATCTAGCTAGCTAGCTAGCTACATGCAATCTGATAAGAGTTTTGTGCAATGACTGTTTAAAAAACTTTCCATCGCAAGATTAGCGTGGGGTTAACTTTACAACCTAAATAAACTCAAAACTCGGTTGTTTTAATTTACCATTAATCCACTTCTTAAAGATAATGTGCGATTTTTGCCACTTGTTCTAAAAGTGGCGCTGATGAGCCGAACACACATCGCTATGTTAGGTAACGCCGAAGAAGAAGTTTTGCGTGTGAATCACAAGTTAAGCATGTGTGAATCGACACGGGAAAAAACGGCGGAATATTTGTCTCAAAATTCCGTAGCCTACGTAAATCCAAGCAGATCAAGCGTGTCCTTCAATCGCCAAATGCAGATTTGCCAAGCCAAGCTTTTAATTTGTAAATGTGAGCATTGGAAACATATCTGAAAATGTTATTTGCATTTGTGAAAATAATTTTTGCATTCATCCAAATGATGATTTACAAAACACAAGTTGAGAGGTGTTTGTGTGTGGATGGCAAACACATAGCCTACTTGTGGATTATTTTTACGAAACACAAATTGAGAGGTGTTTGCGTGTGGATGGCAAAAACACATTTGTGGATTATACCTACAAACACAAATTGAGAGGCGTGTGTGTGGATAGTAAAAATAATTGTGGATTATACTTTTGTGTTTGTTTATTTTTGATAGAAATCTACCTCCATAGTATGCACTCCAATTATTATGAACTGTGACTCATATTGATCTGATGAGTAGAACAGTGATAGAGATATGCTACATTTCCTCCACTTCCACACAAGACTCAGTAGGTCCTTTAACAAGTTCAATGTAGATACAAGACTGACAAGCCTTAAAAGAGAGGGGGAAGGTGGGGGGCTGCATTCCTGACAGGTCAATTCTAATTTTGGAGGGCTGGGGTGGATTTGGTCAGCACAGCACGGGGCAACAGGCGCACACGTGGTCAGGGACGGTGTGAAAAATCCCCTCCTCCCATGACTCCACATGTGAGAGCCCCTTCACATCAGTTATTGGCTTGTCAACACCCCCCTCCGCCCCTCAAGTTCACAGCTGCCCACCCAGGATTTTCAAAGGGCTTTGTATGCTGGGTACTGGTCTGATGGATCCTTCATCCACGGGATCTCTGACTTGATGGGTGCTATGTTCTTCTAGATAGTTTACTGATATGCATTACATTAAAAGGGACACCATGACATTAAATATTAGCAGAGGTGCTCTCCCTAAAAAAAATCTGAAAATATTCTAAATAACCAATTTATTCCCAAGCATTTGTTATGATTGCTGCTTTGATTAAGTAAATGTTTTTTTCCCCAAAGACCTTTGTAAATACATTACGCAAACACACCACACATTCAGTTTATAGCTGTCACCTTGAAACCAAATGGTCCAATTCAACTAACTAAAAAGAGACAACCAACTACAATTTACATGGCTTGTTAAAAGAGACATCTACATGGTTTGTGTAATGTCTTGACAAAGGTATTTGGACTGAAAGATTTGACTTAATAAAAGCAGGGTTCACAAAATATTTGTATAGGAATGGGCTAGTCATTTTGAATATTTAAAATCTAGTAAAGAATGTTACCATGTATAGCATTGTCTATGTACTGACCGTGCATATATCCAGTCATGTAGCTCAGGTGTGCCATAAATATTTGAGGAGCCAGGGAGTGTTTTACACACTATAGTATTACACACAGTACTGCAGCAGGAGGGAGCCAGCTCTGATAAGAAAGGTGGCTAGCCTATGGGCCACCAGGCACATCTCTGGGGGTCATGGGGAGGAGCAAATGCAGCTTTAACCCCAAAGACTTAAACATGCCCCACCGCTTGTAGGTGGGTTTGTACAAAGCAATTTGTGTCCCACCACAACAGAATCCCTGTAATATTTGCTTGATGCTGAAGCTATTGGGTCTGCACTTGTGGTAAATTCTGATTGGGGCACTTGGGAGCACTGGTGATAGATGAGAACAATGCCTCAGCCCACCCCAGGACACACCACACCCACAGAGTGACCACTGGCACCTTAGTGGGTTGGTCTGCACTCAAGTGTTCTATAACTGCCGTGCAGGAACACCTGATAATCTCTCATTACTTTAAAGACAGAACTTTAGGAGCACCTTGACAATACTAAAGGCCCCAGTATACTTAAAACGAAATCGAATTTGGCGGATTCACAAAAGGCTGTCGAACTGCTGTCGAATACAGTGCTGGGAGCAAATGTCAGTATACTTACTGCAACTTGGTCTGTTCATTTAATAAGGCTCCACACCAGATGGATTAGAAATGAGTTATAAATTTCGATATCACAATCATCATCTCAATGTGCCCATTAAGTAAAATGCGGTCAATGCGCTCCTGGAGGAGAGACAACAATTCACACTTATCTAATCTAAGTGTACTTTTTTAGTTACAACATAGGCATATGCAGTATGGCTATGATGGAAAAAGTAATGGCAGGATGGAAACGTAGCATAAACCCTGATGAAATAATTACACATTTAAAATCACAATGCTGATACAGGGCAATTGGTGACTCTAGTGTTAAGAAAACGGTGCGTGAAATCTATTTATCAATAAAAAGGAGTTTCTTTAAACATGGAATTTCAGTGTCTCTCTAGTCCCTGATTGCATGGTCATACAAGTGGATTTATCCTTGACCAGCTTCAGCAAGTCTAGCCTTGTTGACCAATTGCTGGCGAGGGTGTATTGGGGGGTGGCGACCGGGACTGTGGGGCTAGCCAGCCTGCACACACTGAGACGATCGAAGCCCAATGAAATCGCAAACCAGCAAAAACAGGTTCCACTGGTGTGAATCCGCCAATTTTGATCTAGTTTTAAGTATACTGGGGCCTTGACACACTCACACCTTTGATGTGGCTCATTTTGAAAATGAATGAGAAAAGAAACCGAAGCATTCATGTCGTTACTGTTTCAGATGATTCACATAGCAATTAAAGGGTGTGCCTGGAAGACTTCTAAACAACCTCTATGTTGGGGGCTTAGTCACTGCATTTCATCTGTGCTCATGTAATAGATATTACTTATGTTTTCAATATGTGACTAACATCACTTGGGATGAATTTATATTTTCCAGTTATTTTTTTCTGTCACATCTGGACATGTGCCACAACACAGGGGCTGAGAGTGAAGTTGAGCTAAGCAGCAGTGCATCATGGGAGCTGACCTCAGAGGGCAGGATTGGTTGGCCACATGCTGCACACTTGGGCGCCAGGACCCTAAGGGAGAGGATGAGATGGGGAAAAATAAATAAAGAGTGAGATCCCATGGGAACGACAGGCATGCTAGGAGGAGAGCCAAACATCCATGCAAACTGGGCTTGTCTGAGCCCCTGAGCCCCATCACCTGCTCCTCATTCCCCTATAAATCCCCGTTTCGGTCCTGGAAAGTTACACACCAGACCAGACAGACACAGTCTAAGAGAGCGTGGGACTGATGAGATCAGGAAGTAGCCAAGTTTGCAGATGTGCTGGCGCCCTCCCCCCAAATAATTCAACCCAAAAGGGAATAAAGGAGAGAGGAATAATTCAGTTTTATTTCTGAGGCTGAAACAAATTTCTCATAGATGGCCAACACCCGACTGTCTGAATTCTCAAACAATGGTGACTACATCCCACAGCACAGGAGACTATAAGCAGTTTTGATTGTCTTTAGTGGTAACAGAAAAACATGCCCGCACACCCACCCACAAACACACATACAGGCAGACACACAGAAACGCAAACACAAACACACACACTTGCCCCTTCTATAAACAGATGTACACACTCACACACACCCTCCCTCGATATTCATTCACATACACATAAATAAGAGACAATTTTGCAGTAAGTCAAATAAAACTTACAACTGTGCATAAAAGAGGCACTATAGACACAATGAATGATATTCAGTGAAAATGTCCTGGTTCTGCAAATTCTGGCTAAAATGCTTTCTTTCATTCCTTCAGATGACTGGCAGTCTCCCACGAATGCAAAGAAAACTGATGTAAGAGCAGTCAAATCAGAGGGCTTTTAATTTTTAACCACTCCACAGATTCATGTTAGCAAACTATAGTGTTGGCAAGTCAGCTAGGACATCTACTTTGTGCCTGACACAAGTAATTTTTCCAACAATTGTTTACAGGCAGATTATTTCACTTTTAATTCACTATATCACAGTACACTATACACTGCTCAAAAAAATTAAGGGAACACTTAATCATCACAGAATAACACCAAGTCAATTAAACCAAACCGGTCATGCTGGATGATGTCGCAGGCAGCATAACCGTCGCCACGGCATCTCCAGACTCTTTCACGTCTGTCACATGTACTCAGTGTGAACCTGCTCTCATCTGTGAAGAGAATGGGGCGCCAATGGCGAACCTGCCAATTCTGGTGTTCTCTGGCAAATGCCAATCGAGCTGCACGGTGCTGGGCTGTGAGCACAGGTCCCACTACAAGACGTCAGGCCCTCATGCCGCCCTCATGCCACCCTCATGGAGTCCGTTTCTGACAGTTTGGACAGAAACATGCACACGAGTAGCCCGCTGGAGGTCTTTCTACAGCCCTGTCCAGCTCTCCTTGTGTAATGGCCCATCTCCCGGTATCTCCTCCATGCTCTTGAGACTGTGCTGGGAGACCCAGCAAACCTTCTTGCAACTGCACGTATGGATGTGCCATCCTGGAGGAGCTGGACTACCTGTGCAACCTGAATGGGCTACAGGTACCGCCTCATACTACCAGTCATGACAAAGGTACTAGCAAAATGCAAAACTAGAGAAAAATCAGTCAGGAAGGATAAGGAGAGAGAAATGGCCTGTGGCCACCACCTGCAAAACCATTTACTTTTTGAGGGTTGTCTTGCTGTTGCCCCTCCTGTCCATCTGTCGTCACTTTCATTTGCACCAAAGCAGGTGAAATTGATTCACATCGTTTACGCTTCCTAAATGGACAGATCGATCTCCCAGAAGTTGAATTGACTTGGTGTTATACTGTGTTGATTAAGTGTTCCCTTAATTTCTTTGAGCAGTGTATATACACACACACAGTATATGACAGTATTAATAATTATATACAATAAATTTGATTATATACATTTTCAATAAGTAACAAATTCTACTGAAAAAAAACCCTGAATAAAATTGCCTACATTACAGTGTGCTGTGTGTGTTTATAATTATAACAATTATTATGAGTGATGCATGATTAGAGTGAATTCATTCTGGATCAGCAGCGATTTGATAACTAGGGCAATGATTTCACTTTAGTGGTACAATTCTGTGGATTACTATTGTGCATCAGGTCCATGATTAGTGAAGTGACTGCACTGTGTCTCTGGAGTGGATATAAGGGTAAATATATCATGTTTCAGCGGAGTGGTTATGGGGGTGACTGTATTGTGTCTCAGTGGAGTGGTTATAGGGGTGACTGTATTGTCTCTCAGTGGAGTGGTTATGGGGGTGACTGTATTGTGTCTCAGTGGAGTGGTTATAGGGGTGACTGTATTGTGTCTCAGTAGAGTGGTTATGGGGGTGACTGTATTGTGTCTCGGTAGAGTGGTTATGGGGGTGACTGTATTGTGTCTCAGTAGAGTGGTTATGGGGGTGACTGTATTGTGTCTCAGTAGAGTGGTTATGGGGATGACTGTATTGTATCTCAGTCAGGTGGTTATGGGGGTGACTGTATTGCATCTCGGTCGGGTGGTTATGGGGTGACATATTGTGTCTCAGTAGAGTGGTTATGGGGGTGACTGTATTGTCTCTCAGTAGAGTGGTTATGGGGGTGACTGTATTGTGTCTCAGTAGAGTGGTTATGGGGGTGACTGTATTGTGTCTCAGTAGAGTGGTTATGGGGGTGACTGTATTGTATCTCAGTCGGGTGGTTATGGGGGTGACTGTATTGCATCTTGGTCGGGTGGTTATGGGGTGACATATTGTGTCTCAGTCGAGTGGTTATGGGGGTGACTATTGTGCCTCAGTCGGGTGGTTATGGGGGTGACTGTATTGTGCCTCAGTCGGGTGGTTATAGGGGTGACAGTATTGTGTCTCAGTAAAGTGGTTATGGGGGTGACTGTATTGTGTCTCAGTCGAGTGGTTATGGGGGTGACTGTATTGTGCCTCAGTCGGGTGGTTATGGGGGTGACTGTATTGTGCCTCAGTCGGGTGGTTATGGGGGTGACTGTATTGTGTCTCAGTAAAGTGGTTATGGGGGTGACTGTATTGTGTCTCGGTCGGGTGGTTATGGGGGTGACATATTGTGTCTCAGTAGAGTGGTTATGGGGGTGACAGTATTGTGTCTCAGTGGGGTATTTGACTGCATTGCATAGTGGCTGTATGATAACTGTATTGAATCTCAGTGGAGCGATTATGGGGTTGAGGTCTACGGCACTATGAGGGGGATGGAAGGCTGGCTTGATGTGCTGAGCACATTTACCTTGCTCTGAGGCCACGAAGTACACATGGAAGGAGAGAGACAAAAAGCAAACAGCATCATCAGCACAGGGAGTAGCAATCCACAACAGCAGCCTACTCACTGGGAAGAATGCATTCATAATCACACACGCATACACAAATGCTCATTCATGTGCACTTCACACACTGACAATTCATGCACTCACATGAACTACACACACACTTATAATCACACTCGCAATCCCTCAAACACACTTTGTACCATTAGATGACCATTACCCTCATATTGTGTTTTTCTGGAATCAATGCTGTTCACAACATATATATATTAATTATTTTGTTAATTCCCTTTATTGGGTCCCCACAAATGCATTTGCGGTGCATTAGTGTACATATAGGGGGCAAGTCCACTAGAAGTAATATTTGCTGGTGTACACAAGGAGGGGCACTGCGCTGGTTTACATATTAAATTACAATCACTTATAGGGGGATTGTCCAGTAGGACAGGTGTCTGGTGCTGCTGTACATTTAAGTGGCTTATACACTCACTTGTGGTAATCCCTGACGCAATAAATCTTGTTTTCCGTATCCACAGTGAATGGCACACCATCCAGGCTCTCATTACAGATGATGCAGCGGAAGCAACCTGGGTGATAGGATTTGCCCAGTGCCTGCAGGATCTGGGGGAGGAGGAGGAGGGGTTTGAGCGGAGGTCAGAGGTCAATCTGTTTGCTAAACCTGCATTTTCAGATCTGTGAAACTGCCAAAAGAGGGATGTGAATGAGTGTTGAAGAATATGTGGGTAAAAGTGTTTCACCAAGCTACCTCAATATCCCCCTTATCTATCCCAGAAAAAAGCCCCTGTTAAGATGTACAGATGCCCGTTTGTAGGACATGGGCATATCAAAAAATAAAAAAATAAAAAAATAAATGAAATGAGGATTTGTTAGATCATTCCATTGGCTGTCTAAGCTTAAACACTGCTGAGCCTTGAGGAGAGAGGAAATTCTCCATGTTCAAAAGCACAGTTAATAAATGGAGACCTGTGATCTCACATTGTGTGTGCATGTGTTTGTGGTGTGTCCTGGTTTTCCCTCCCCATGAGACAGAAAGAGAATCACCACTTCCTCTCTGCTTCTCCCCACATATGCCCACAGGAAACCCATTAACGGAAACATCTGCTCCGAAGTGAATCTGCTCCCAGTGAGGTGCTTTGCAGTTCAGGCTATTAAGAGACGTTTGTGTTGTGAACATGCAGGTTTCTGTCTATCTGTGATGCTATGCTGAAAAATAGTTTCTAAACAGCTGACAATCATTAATAACGTCTTATATAAAGTAAGGAGGCACAAATCTGTTTTTCAAATTAAAACTGATGTGGTCTGCAGGCCACAAAGAGAGCAATAAACGTGGCAGTACACTTATTTCATGGGTGCACCTTGGCCAGTGTTACCAGTGTTATAGGTATCGGAGTTACATTCAGTGCATCTTGAGGTTAGATAACCACAGGTGTGGTTTTTCACTCACTCAATCACAGTTCAGAGAGGAATAAAAGATTATAACAAACAAAAAGGAGACTTACCATGTCCATTATCAAATGTCCACATACATTGCACTTGTCTGCCGACTGCTGGAACCCAGAGTACTGCCAAAAAAAGGACATATGAGGTAGACCTTTACATTAACGTTCAAAAACAGAGTTAATAAATGGAGATCTGTATTCTCACATTGCATATTGCACGCATTTGTTTCCTGGTTTTCCTAGAACAAAAAACAGAATGATTCTAAATGTAATTGTGGAGTGATATTTTGTCTTTTGATGAGCAGCTGGAATCATTTTCTGGAGAAAATAAACTGAGAAAAACCCTTGCTTTGTGCTCTGTATTGAACAACTGGCACAAGGCTAATGTTGAGATTCATTTTTAAATGGCTGGTATCCCTTTCTAAAAATAATATTAGGCCATTTAATTTTCAAGTTCCCTTTCACATACTGTAAATGTCTTTCACTCACCAGAAAATCTTCTTCACAAAACACTTTTCCACAGACATAGTAAAATGCTTTCCCCCGCAGCTTTCGACCTGAATGACAGAGAGAGGGGGAGGGATGGCGTAAGAGACAGAGCGAAAGATAGGGAGGAAGAGATGCTGTTCTAAAACATTTTATTTTCATTTTAACAGCACCATATTCCAGATATAACAGGACAATCTTGTCATTCAGCCTTTTCAAATTAAGCACATCACCTGTGTGAACTTGGGCAGACCTCATTCATAAAGCCATTATAAGGTGGCAATCCTTTAGGAATTCATTTAGATTTTCATAATATTTTTTGTAAATCTTTTTTGATACTATGTCAGTGTTAAACAGCATAAAGGCTGTCCAAAATATAGAGATTAAAAAAATAAATAATAATATAAAAAATGTAAATAAAAAGAGAAGTGTATCTTGGTCAATTACCCAATGAATATAAATGAAACTAGAACGGCACTCAGAGAGATACACCCATGAGTGTGCTAATGTCGACCCTGAACGTAATATGCATGGGGCTAAAACTTTGATCTTGCACTGTGAAGTCGGGCATTGACCGATTGGGGAAAAAAAATCTAAATTCAGGCTAGTCTCCAACCCTCAACATTTCCACAAAGTTTCATCACAATCACAGTAGAATTAACCCCCTGATTTAATCCGAAAAATATCCTGTATAATGAAAACCAATGGCAACAACTACAAACCCCAATTTCAAAAAAGTTTGGACAGTATGTAAAATGCACATAAAAGCAGAAAGCAGTGATTTGTAAATTGTCTTTTACATATATTTAATTAAAAACTACAAATAAGATAGATTTAATGTTTTTCCTTATCAACGTTATTGATTTTTGTAAATATATAATAATTCCGAATTTGATGCCTGCAACATGTTCCAAAAAAGTTGTGACGGGCAAAAAAAAAGACTGGGAAGTTCAAAAACACCCGTTTGGAACATTCCACAGGTAAACAGGTGATGCTATCATGACTGGGTATAAAAGGATATCAAAAAAGGTACCATTTTCAGGTACCATTACAAAGGATACTATAACCTTTCTGCATTTGAATGGATCTCTATGGAAATTGGGGGGGTAGGACTAGATTAAGATGTAAATTACACAGGAATAGTATGGAACCCATGGTTGGTTAAATGGCTGTAAGTCATCAAGGGTCTGCGGTAACAAACGAGCCTCAAACCATCTCTCTGCTGCCAGATCACTTTAAGGGTGGTTTCTCCTGATTTATTTGTCCAGAGTTCAATAGAAAAATGAGTCAGGAGAAACAACCCTTAAAGTGATCCATCCATATCTACTGCATATCTGCCAGCAGAGTGATGGTTTGATGCTTGTTTGATATCTCAGACCGTTGATGACTTAGTCATTTAGCCAACCATGGGTTCCATACTACTCCTGTGTAATTTACAGTTGGAATGTTCCAAACGGGTGATTTGTGAACTTCCCAGTCTTGTTTTATTTTTGCCCCAGTCTTTTTTGGAACGTGTTGCAGGCATCAAATTCGGAATTAGCATATATTTACAAAAATAAACAAAGTTAATGAGGTAAAAAATATATAGAAAATATATTTTCTTTGTACCGATTTCAATTGAGGTGCAAAATGAAGGTTTCACTTCCCTGGCAAAGAGAAGGTCCTACTCTCGCAGACTGATGCAAAGGTGAGGGCTGCTGGGACACTGGAGGTTTTGTCCCTCTTTTTCCATATGCTAATTCGGATAGAGATTCCTGTAAGAATCCAGACCTTGTATGCTGTGGACATTTGCCAGGAGTACAGAAGCAGAGGGTCTAACCAAATTTCCCTCCTCCACCCTGCACAGATTCATGTGGACCGTGCCCCACAGGAAGGAAGGACATTCTTCACATTTTCAGAAGAGGGGGAGGCTGAGCTATTAACGCTTAAACTGCCTATCTGAGAGCCACAGGAATGCCACCACCCCGGATAAAACTATTTGATATTCTGATATTCTCCTTACCAAAATGAGAGCCTTTAGCCCACCCAGATAAATCTTCCAAAATAAGGGTGTAAATACTTTTGCTGGCAAGTGATTTTTTGACTGGCAGCTTAAGCACTAGTCTTTGTGGAAGACGGCATCATCTCTGTGTGCTTCTGATGACCTGATACTGTAGAGCAGGGGTGTCAAACTCCAGTCCTGGAGGGCCGCAGTGTCTACAGGTATTTGTGGTTTCTTTTTAATTAGCAGCCAGTTAAAGCTTTGAGAACAAGGTGTTTGGACTTCTTAGCCAATCAGTGACTTAAATTAATCACTTGTGCTGAAACACACCAAAAACCAGCAGACACTGCGGCCCTCCAGGACCGGAGTTTGACACCCCTGCTGTAGAGGATTGCTGGAGAATGTACAGTTGAACACTCACCTTGTGATGACCCAATGAGGTGTTTACAGACTGTATTCACCTGGTAACAGTAGTTCAAATGAGCATGTGCCACTGTAGGCAACTCCCACCCAGGCACTGCATATCTACTGATCCTATGCATATCTCAGTCATGGAGGTCATGCAATGATGGGTCACCTCTGAGCTCTATAGTACTTAAATGAGACCCAGCTGCACACACACTAACTGTAATGACACACTGTTCCTTTTGTTAATACAAGTAATCCTATTTTCAACTGTGATAACAAAAATAAACATCTATGTAGCTTGTGACAATGGCCACAGGGTGTCACAATATACCAGATACAACCTAAAAGAACAGTGCACCTTTAAATGTTTTGTTTGTAGGGGGGCGATTCCAAAGCACTCGGTGCATGAGTGTACTGTGTTAGGAGGGGAAAAAAAGAAAAAAGAGACGGTGGGTGGCTACTGTTGCATGTTGGGAGTGTGTACATTCACAGGTCAATGTTAGGGGTCTCCATGGCTAAGAGGACTCTATTAATGACAGATCTGCCTGTGTGGAGCAGTGCTTAACACAGTCCTGGTGCCCAGCAACCTGTTGCCAGGTTACAGTGAACAATCACAGCAGCTAGGGCTTGTGAAGTTTCAACAGGCCACTAGCTTCACTCACTCGAGTGGTGAAGCACAAACATTCCAACAATTTCTGGCCTGAAATTAATTTTACAGCTACATTTTAACGTCTCACTAGGCCCCTACCCAACAGTAACAATCATCTATGATAGTAAACCAACATACTCCACAAAGGCTCCCTGAGGACCCAAATCCAAAATTTGATAAGGGTTATATCGAAAACACCTTCAATCTTTAGCGCAAACAAAATCATTGAACACTTTTTTAAAAAACTGCAATCAAAATGGTTTGCAGCTGAATTTTTCATGAATTCTCCTGACACCTATTGCCACTGGTGGCTCTTGATCCTCTCATATCATTCTTTAGGCCATGTAACATCCTGCTTTAGGCTGTGTTTCTTCCTAGTTGCAGTCTTCAAGCAAATAAATAATATATTTTATGACTACCCCAATATCATAATTTATGTGCATATGAAACGGTGTTGTCCACAGTTATTAAAGATGAAGAGTATTGCTAATAAAAGAGGCTGCAAGCCACCTAATGACTGCCTCTGGTTACTCTAGAGCCTGGGTTTTGAACAGGGGGTCCGTGGACCTCTGGAGATCCTTGAAGGTACTGTAGAGGCTCCCTGGCCATATGTGATATGCAATTACTATATATAGATTTGGGAAAATATTTAAACATTACAAAATAAAAAACCTTTTTTTAAATACAACCATTTTTAAACTTACAATGAGGGTCCCTTGGATGCCTTTGAGACTGGGTTGGGGTCCCTGAACAGGTACCTGTAGGCACTCCAAGTTCATCAATGTTTGGCCATCAGTAAAGATTCATAACTAATTATTCAATTAGGGACTAATTATAAGGTGTTCATGAGTGAAAATCGATAAAATGACACTGTTACAGATAAGCACAGAGGAAGCGAAACAGTTTCACAAATAACGCCAAGGCCAATGACAGTAAAACAATAATGGTAATGGTACATTGGATAAGATGCATTTAATATAGTTTGCACATTGTGTAACCTATCTTTAGATCACTGGTACATCAAGAAACCAATTTAAAAACAAGACTAGGCAAGCCTAGCTCAGCCCGGACACCTGTATGCAGCCAGTGGAGAACATTTAACAAGGCACGGCAGATATTATTCTGGAGCATGCAGGTTGGCCTGCATACCAGGGTGACGGAGTGCATCTGATTCTCAAAAGTGTGTGTGTGTGTCAGAGTATGTGAGCGGGAGAGCTAGGAGAGGAAGCGGACGTAATTTAATTAGTGATGAGCACTATTAGGACATTACCACTCCGCAAGCTCCAGTTCGCTCCGGTTTATACACTGCTCAAAAAAATTAAGGGAACACTTATTCAACACAGTATAACACCAAGTCAATTAAACTTCTGGGATATGGATCTGTCCAGTTAGGAAGCGTAAACGATTGTGAATCAATTTCACCTGCTTTGGTGCAAATGAAAGTGACAACAGATGGACAGGAGAGGCAACAGCAAGACAACCCCCAAAAAGTGAATGGTTTTGCAGGTGGTGGCCACAGACCATTTCTCTCTCCTTATCCTTCCAGACTGATTTTTCTACTTTTGCATTTTGCTAGTACCTTTGTCATGACTGGTAGAATGAGGCGGTACCTGCAGCCCATTGAGGTTGCACAGGTAGTCCAGCTCCTCCAGCATGGCACATACATACGTGCCATCACAAGAAGGTTTACTGTGTCTCCCAGCACAGTCTCAAGAGCACGGAGGAGATACCGGGAGATGGGCCATTACACGAAGAGAGCTGGACTGGGCCGTAGAAGGGCAACAACCCAGCGGCAGGACCGGTATCTGCTCCTTTGTGCGAGGAGGAACAGGAGGAACACTGCCAGAGCCCTACAAAATGACCTCCAGCGGGCTACTCGTGTGCATATTTCTGAGCAAACGGTCAGAAACAGACTCCATGAGGGTGGCATGAGGGCCCGACGTCCTGCAGTGGGACCTGTGCTCACAGCTCAGCACCGTGCAGCTCGATTGCCATTTGCCAGAGAACACCAGAATTGGCAGGTTTGCCATTGGCGCCCCGTTCTCTTCACAGATGAGAGCAGGTTCACACTGAGCACATGTGACAGACGTGAAAGAGTCTGGAGACGCCGTGGTGAATGTTATGCTGCCTGCAACATCATCCAGCATGACCGGTTTGGTTTAATTGACTTGTTGTTATATTGTGATGATTAAGTGTTCCCTTAAGTGTATATTGTGATAAAAATGGACATTGCATTTTTTTGTTTAGATACCACATTCGTTTAGTTCACAAAATATAAATGTATTAATTGTTTTGTTAGCGTATATGGAGAGTTGAAGTTGTTTTAATGACCTGTTGACATTTTTTGTACAGAGAATGCACACATTGACAGCATTCTCATAAGTTTATTTGCTCAAAAACAATATCCTCTGATCTACTTGGAGTTTGCTTGTCTCCACTCCTCTCCAAAATAGAATGTTTACTGAACTGTTTATTTATTTATTCGTCACTCGACAGGTCGCGTATTTGTTGGGACCAGTCAGAAAATAATTGAACTCGGCTTACTTGTCATTAGTCGTTGCTCCTCTGACATTTATTGAGTTTAAAACAGTCTTCCTCTGTAGAGTGTAGCTATCTGGCCAAACTTCTCTGAACTAAAAATCTGAGAGTAAAATTTCAATACCAATGAAGCCCCCCCTCCCACTGTATATTGACTGGGCGATAACGATTACGAGAAAGATTATACATTTCAGCCAATAGACCTGTATCTTTAAACATATCCACAGTTGTTCATGCATGATTTTTGGGTGCTACAACTAGTAAAAAGGGACAGGGAGTTAGACAGCAAACACACTCGAAATTTACACATGCACATTTCAATATCTGGGGATCAGTCAGCCAACCAGTCAGGCAGTCAGTCAGTTACCCACATTCACACATTCACTCATGACAAAAATGTCAGTCAGATTCAAGTGAGGAGTAAACAGCAGTGGAAACCCACAGAGAGAATGCTGAGTGGCCAAGGGTTGTGAGGACCAGGTGTGCACAATTGAAAGTAACAGCAACACACACACACACACACACACACACACACACATCAGGCAGTGTTGTTGGGTTTGACTGGGAAGAAAACCGCTTTTCAAACAACAGCGTCAGCCTATAGATTTTCAGAATTACCTTGTGCATTGTTGCAATGCTACCACAGTGTGTTATGTATCCCACATATTTTTATGTTTCTATATAAAGGTTCCACCAGAAATAAAACCTCTTAATTCTACCAGGAGAAAACAATAAATGAACTGAAGACCTGCACCCAGTATCCAAACCAATGTTTTTAGGATTATATGACTGGGGCCCAAAATAGTGTGATTCTTAGTCTTACAATTATTTTCTTAATTCATAAATCATAGCCATTCTACCATTACTTTCTCAGTACAAGATGGCAAACATGCACATCTGGCTCAAATATAATTGGCAGGTGTATAAATCACAAAGAGTAGAATAGAGTCCTAAGCCCCTAAAGCCTGTGTTAAGCACATTCAAAGAATACATAGTGTTTCAAGGCTGTATTCTTCATCACTTCATAATTTAAGAACAATAAAAATATAAAAATCTATCTTTTTACATACATCCAAAAAAAGGCATTATTAAAATAATTGAAATTAAAATAGTGTAATTACTGTCTGTTATTTTGAGAAAAAACAGTCCTTGAAAAGGACAGTCTACAAATGCTGCCTACTTATAAAGATCTGCCATAGAATTTAGGTTACATCCAAGAGAACTGCTGCCATTTATATAAAAACAAATAAGAAATTTAATTTAGTATGTAAGTGTAGCCAGGAAAACAATAGCCAAAAAAGTAAACTTAATAATGTAGGCTATACCTGAGTAGACGATAGCTCTTAACTTTTTATTTTTTTAATAAATTAAATGGCAAGTTAAACTTTTCATATTTAGCTGCAGTGAAAAACTGCAGGAAAATGTAAACGCATATTCAGGCACCATGCACATGAACAATTTTTTCTGCAGATGAGTTAGTGCCACCGGTACTGAAGAATATTCCCTGGTACTTCTGCAGTGCCATACTGTTCAGTAGTACCAAAGCCCTACCCGGTCAAATGATTCACATTTAGATTTATTTTCAGAGGGGTTATTTTGAGTCAGGTCGCTAAAAAGGTCTATTATTAAATATTGCAGATTCAGAAATTACAGCCCACCAGCCATTTATAGACGGTACATGTTCACAGCATACTCTGTTTAATCCATTAGCTGGCTAATCAGAACCCGCACTTGTTTGTGCAGAAGCCAGCAGATTGTCCAAATTAGAGGGATAATAATGTGCATGTCCATCAAAACACACAAAAGCAAAAGCTGTTTGTGCACTCAACAACCAGCACTGTCTCTGGGAAAAAAACAAGCCCCTCTGCCTAAACTACGGCTAGGTAACGGCACCTCCATTATGCTGAAGCCAGTCCAAATCGAACTGCATCCTCCTATGACATGAGCACAGAGAATGGAGGATGGATCTGACTTTCTGAAATTCCAATTGCAACACTTATTAAAACTCCTGCTGAACTCTAATCCCACACCCCCAACTACTGGCGTGCCCAGTGTAATCCTGTACCCCTAACTGCTGGCATGCCCAGTATAATCCTGTACCCCCAACTACTGGCGTGCCCAGTGTAATCCTGCACCCCCAACTACTGGCGCCCATTTTAATCTCACACTCCCGCCTGCCCGTTGAGCCAAATGTATGTTTTACTGGGGGTTTGTTTTCTTTTTGGGACCCATGGCCTTATATGGAATTCAGCATCACCCCACTGGCTATTTAAAGCTTTTACCTTTCTGACCGGCCCCTCATCACACAAGGCTAAATTCCACTCTCAGTTCAACAGTAGCTGTACTGTTCATTATATTTCCAAAAGGAAGGAAACAGACACAAAAACAGTCCATATTGTACACACACATTAATATGGTTCTTGACATTTCTTTCGGCCTTCAGTTCTTGCCTGCCTATTCAGAGTATCAATACAGAGCAGATGCCGCAGATCGATTGATCGACACATTGTCTGTAACTGCTAATATTGGGTGCGTATTGGACTGACACAACAAGATAAAGATTACCGGATCTGTGCAGTGCTCCTGTAATTGCTTATTCAGAAAGATGCAGAGAACTATTCGCCTCCAGACTGATTCCATCCCTTTATGACTGCTGTAGAGAGGACCATATGTGGCCATTTTGTCAATGGGGGGCAGCAAACAAACAAAAGTAGCATCAATTTTACAGACAGGCACCTCTGCAGACACAATGAACATCCACTAAACACTCATGGCAGCACAGTACACAGTGTGTGCCGAGTATGAGAACAAATTAGCCATTTAATCAGATACCACACTGATGACAGGGAGGTCAAAGGCCACATATAACTAATGGCGAGGACCTGATGCAGTCATGCAATCCAGATTTTTCAGAAAATAATTGGCGGACGAACTTTAATTGGCTGTTACGGATATACCGGGGTGGCAGCCATCCGCAGGGATTTGTGGCTTTCCTGTGTGACTGAGAAAGCCCTGGAACAGTGGTTTGCCCCAGCGAGGGTGAAGGGAGGGGTGCCCCAAACCCCAGCGAGGGTACGGCACTGTCGAAATTAAGCATCCACCGCTAACCACAGTGCCGCACGCTAATCAGTGCCGCACGCTAACCACAGTGCCGCACGCTAACCACAGTGCTGCACGTTAACCACAGCAGTGAAATAAATCTGAAATGGGAAACAGACCAGAGGGAAGGAATCCCCCACACCACTGACAGCCAATGAACCTTGGATCTCCTCCCTTCCTGTTCCACTCTCCTTCTCTCAAAATCACATGCCTTCAGTTCATTCCCTCCATTTTATTCTCAGCAAGCAGATTCCCTGAACCGTACTTCTGCCCCCAGATTCTGTGCCCCACAGCCTAACTCTCCTCCAAGAAAACAATTTTTGCCCCTCAAAAATATTTGCATAATTTACAATCAGCATTCAAGGTGAGATTAAAAACATACTAGAAATTCAGTGGGTCATTCTAGTTACAGTTATAAAACAGTAACAGAACCTTTCTTTGTACTGTACATTTACTTTGATGTGGCTTTGTTTCTTTTGATGAGTCATTGAAACAGTGCCCAGTCCTCTTATGGGCGTACCATAGGAGACAGTGATTTAGACACCAAGCTCAAATTCTGGGAATTGGATGGAACTACAGTCACCCACAATCTTCTGAAAAAAAAATCCCACTCATTGTTAATTTAGGAGAGACACACCCTGATGCTAAATAACAACAGGTGAGTGGTGAAAATAAGTTAGTTGGTATTTCGGGCTTTGTGCTCTAGAAGATGACAGGGGCATGTGGGAGTAGGGGAAAATAAAAATATATGCAGACTATACAAAGAACAACAGAAAAAACAAAAAAGCATGGTAAAGATGCACGCCAACTTATGGTTAGGGTTTGTACATGTTTAGTGTCAGCGTGTAATGGTCCAATAAATAACTGCACATATTCCTATACAGACATTTACCACCTGTTAGCATGTGGTTTTGTAGCAACTCACGTCAATGAGCGCAGTGTTAAAACATATGTATGTTTGTCACAAGTGTAGTATGCTAACCAATGACTTTTCCTTCCCTGCAATGTAAAGTAGTGGACAGTTAAAGTCATACTCACATGGCATGTTGGCAGGTGTGGTGTGTGCTTGTTTGGTGAGGGAATGCGGTACAGTCTTAAACTGGTATAGTATTACCATTTGTTTGTTTTTAAAGTGCACACTGGTGAACAGTAAGACACTTCCCATGTGGGCTATAGGAATGCATTTTATTTGCATTAAAATGCATTTTACTTATGGGACATGAAGGCATCAATTACAGCTTCAATAATAAATTCTGAATGTGTTTTTCACCATGGTGGAAAAAAATGTAATAATCCCAGATAATAAAAGGGCCTCTAGCATAAGAAATCGGGGTTCTGTATTTCAACCTATGTTTGTGTGCAAGTGCTGCTGCAGAGCTGTAATTGTGAAAGCATGTCATTCTCTCTTGGTTTTTCATTTTCATTTCTCTTTTTCCATTTTTTGATTGCATTTGAATTCACACACATCGTAAATAACACTTTCTGGTTATGAGACAGAGAGTGTGGGTGTTTGTTTGTATGTGTGCAGGTAGGTAGCTGCGGTTGGTCTGATTGTACTCACTGCAGGCACTGCAGGTGAAGCAGGTGTCATGGTAGAGGCTCCCCATAGCCTGACAGGCTTGACTGGCTCCATACACCGCCTTGTTACACTTCACACAGCTCCCTGTGAACCACACAACAACCAGGTCAGACACACAGCTCCCTGTGAACTGTAACACAACCCTGTCAGGTACGCAGATCCCTGTGTGACCATATAACTGAATCCTGCTTATATGGTTGGAGATTATTACTGGAGAAATTCAGTGTTTCTGCCAGGATTTTAACAAACATCCATCTCCAGACTGAGGAAAGTGTCTCGGGGGCTTACCTACACCCGTGCAATCTCCTGCAGTTACTACATAAAGGGCAGAGTCCAAGAGAGGAGGCCAATACTCCCTGTGAAAACAGCTGCATATCTGCCTGCTATCATTACCCACAATGCCCTGAGCACCAGCACTGTTTGCCACTTTGCTGTCGCCCACTTCTGTTCTGAAACCAGTTATCACCATTATATACACACTGCAGGGCAGGAAGGAAAATGGTCAAGCAGACAGTGTGTGAGAGAGAATACAGACCGCTATCAGGCCGTATCATTAAAGAGGAGAATATAATCTAATTTGTTTGTTTGGCTTGGCAGGCCTGCTGAGAATTCTGTCTCACGAGCACTGTAATCATAGTGCGGAGCTTTCCCACTGAACACAGCCTCACAGTCCCCTGCCAAATAACCCCCGGCTTCCAGGAGAAGAAGCTGAGAAAGGCTCTCTGTGATAGCAGTGAGGGGCAGCGGGCTGCAGGAGTGGCAGAGCCAACCAGAAACATGCCTCCATCATCTATTAACACATTATATTATTATTATTATTAACAATTATTTACACTCAGTGGGCTCAAAGAACATAGAGTGTCTTTCTTTCCTAAGTGCTGGTTTATTGGCAATTTTCTCAGCGTATCCTTCTAATAACAATTCCCCTGAAGTACAATGTCTCATCAAACTAAATAGCATTGAAAGCCTCTGAACAGTGAAACACTATTTGCTCATTAAGCTGTCCTGTCTGTTCTGTAAGAGCAGTAGGTCTTGCCTGTTTAGTGAGAGAAGAGCCTTTCTGCTTTAAGTGCGACTCATTAAACACCCACTTCTTTATCACTGGTATTGAATAAATGCCATCTATTCTATTTTAATTTTGTTTATTTCTTTTAGTCATGAAGACAATGATAACCAACCACCTTACAAATAAATTGAGGAACAAGAATGTGATTATAAAGATTATAAACTACATGCAGGACAAAGTTAGTTGTAAAAGTGACAGTGTAGAAAAGTGAGGAATGGTCATCCATAGGCAAGACTCTCAGGACACATTTCAATACTGCCCACCAGCTGGCAGCACAGAGGGGGTGTTGCTGAGAGAATTAGAGGATGAAAAAAAACAGGATAAAGGCCCTTCTTTGATACATGGTGTTCTGTTCTGTGCAAGGCCTACGTGCAGGGAGGGCCAGGGAGACACCATGGTCAGTAACGTTCAGTGAAAATAACATTATAATAAGAGTCATACTACATGGGATATTCCCCAGAGGAGCAGACCTCACCGGCACACTCTCACTGGACACACAAAGCTTCCTCTGTTGCTGCTGGAATCCAGCAAACATCACACGTCAAAACTCGCCTAGCCTACTGGGCCTCTTCCATAAATGCGCCACTGTCTGCAATTGAACCACATTAATTCAATACAAGCTCATTATCCCACAAACATGAGCACAGAACTTAGGCTAACCTGCGTCAGGTAGCAGAACTGACAAGAAGGCACTACCAGAGGGTATTCATGTTATCGCAGCCAATATGGTACATATCCACAATCTTTTAAAGACCATTAACAATATGGACTGTGTTTTTAGCCAGTTCAGGTAACTTTAATAAAGTCAAATCTATATTTAAAAATGTCTCTCACTAGTAGCCTACAAACCCCAATTCCAAAAAAGTTGGGACAGTATGTAAAATGAACATAAAAGCAGAAAGCAGTGATTTGTTCATTCTCTTTTACATATAATTAATTGAAAACAGTACAAACTATAATGTTTTACCTTATCAACTTTATAGATTTTTGTAAATATACGCTAATTCCATGGGAATAGTATGGAACCCATGGTTGGCTAAATGGCTGTAAGTCATCAAGGGTCTGAGGTATCAAACGAGCCTCAAACCATCACTCTGCTGCCAGATATGCAGTGGATATGGATGGATAAACCGGTGAAACATTAACTATATTCTCTTTGTACTGTTGTCAATTAAATATATGTAAAAGAGAATTTACAAATCACTGCTTTTCAGCGCATTTTACATACTTTTACATTCTTTTTTTGGAATTGGGGTTTGTACTACCACCTCCAAATTCCTCCCATCACCAAAATCAAACACCCATCTCTATAAACACTCATTCATCACAAATCATCAACACCAAAATCTACACACTCATTCATTACCAAACCCCAACACCAACCTGTAAACAAACTCATTCAAATCTTCATCGCCAAGCTCCAACACGCAAATATACACACGCTCCATCACTCCAACTCCACATTGTTAATGGTCTTTGTTGGAGAACACTTCAATACCAGTGACTTGACCCCTCCTGGACATTATTCCAGGGCTGCAGTGTTAACCATAGGTGACGGGGGACCATAAAAAACATGTCCCACCTCCCCCCTGGAATCCATATGGATGACACTTTAAGTCTGAACCACAGCAGAATATCCTGTCAATACGTCTCATCCTACTATTCATAAATACATCTGCTATCATCCCAGTGGAATCTGATGATAAAGCCTCTGCTGGCGCTGATGAATCAGACTAGATCTCACGATTTGCATGGGCGGCTTTATTTTGGCAGGATCAGGGTTTTCAGAAATACACTGGAGGCCGGACCGTGTTTTCCACAAACCCACTGTGGATGTGGGAATGCACTAGAACCAAAAATGAGGTTGTTTTAGAGAACAATACAGTCTATACAAGATCCCAGATTTCCTATATTGAATCAACATTCCCAGGTAAAAAAAATACACAAAGGTCAGACAAAAGCGATTCTTTTTGGCATGAATCCACTTTGGCATGAATCCTACAAATAGCAGAGTTTTTAGGAGCACAGGGCAGCATGTTCCTTCTGCCTTCTCCGCAGAGGAAAGAAAAATCTGCGATGCAACCCCAAAACCCACCCCCCTTGCCCAGCTGTCAAAACCTTGCACACCACGCAAATTTCCACCTCTGCTCCACCCGTTTCTTCGGCATGAAAGATTTCAGAGAACTTCTAATCTTAATTCCATAAGAGCCATTTTCATGAAGGGGCTGGGGATTTAAGAACATGCTGTGAACTCTGGTAGCCTATAATATTGTTCATCTTCAAAACAGAATGCAGACGTTTCGCTGGAAAATAAATCAAGGCATTTGGAAGTCTACAACCAAAATGAAGATTCTGAGCCGCCTGTCCCTTTAAAAACATGGGAGGAGGGAATACGACTGCAACTGAAATCGAAATCCTTTAAGCCATTGTCCTTCTTTCCATTTATCCTTTAGCATGATCTCTGAACATTAAGATCCAAGTGAAGCACAATATTAATTTAAAGACTCCCTAAAGTCAATTCAATTTAACACAGTCAAATTTCAATGGTAGGATTAGGAACCAGGGGGTCATTTTCCAAACAAAGGGTCATTTAGATTAAAGAACCACTCAAGAAACAAAACAAGATTAAAACAAATCTGGGTTGTTTCCACCAAAAAAAATCCTAGAACTTGGTAAATTCCAAGTTTAATTTAATTATTTGTTTATGCTCAGTAGTCGCTTTTGTAAATTGTATATTTTTTTCAGGACTGGCCAGGGTCCGTGAAAACAAATTACGCATCGTGTGGGTTACGCAAGTCATAACCAAAGATGTGGAATGCCATGCCTTTGGGCGGGGGAACATAAGGGTCAGACCCCCAGTGAGAATGTGGTTCTTGTTCCTGGTACACAAAAATAATTAGCACTCAGCTCCAGTCATTTACTCACACTTCCCTGCACACAGGAGCTCAGGAAGCAGCACGCAAAATGAATGCAGGGGACACAGGAGGACATACGCCATCTGCACCGCAGTCAGACACAACACAGCGCTGGGGTAATCTTTCATTAAGCTGGGTGAAAACAATATGCACTCTGGGGGTAATCTTTCATTAAGCTGGGTGAAAACAATATGCACTCTGGGGGTAATCTTTCATTAAGCTGGGTATAAACAATACGCATGCTGGGGGTAATCTTTCATTAAGCTGGGTATGAACAATACGCACGCTGGGGGTAATCTTTCATTAAGCTGGGTATAAACAATACGCACTCTGGGGGTAATCTTTCATTAAGCTGGGTATGAACAATACGCACTCTGGGGGTAATCTTTCATTAAGCTGGGTATAAACAATACGCACGCTGGGGTAATCTTTCATTAAGCTGGGTATAAACAATACGCACGCTGGGGTAATCTTTCATTAAGCTGGGTATAAACAATACGCACGCTGGGGGTAATCTTTCATTAAGCTGGGTATAAACAATACGCACGCTGGGGTAATCTTTCATTAAGCTGGGTATAAACAATACGCACGCTGGGGTAATCTTTCATTAAACTGGGTATAAACAATACGCACGCTGGGGGTAATCTTTCATTAAGCTGGGTATAAACAATACGCACGCTGGGGTAATCTTTCATTAAGATGGGTATAAACAATACGCACGCTGGGGTAATCTTTCATTAAGCTGGGTATAAACAATACGCACGCTGGGGTAATCTTTCATTAAGCTGGGTATAAACAATACGCACTCTGGGGGTAATCTTTCATTAAGCTGGGTATAAACAATACGCACTCTGGGGGTAATCTTTCATTAAGCTGGGTATGAACAATACGCACTCTGGGGGTAATCTTTCATTAAGCTGGGTATAAACAATACGCACGCTGGGGTAATCTTTCATTAAACTGGGTATAAACAATACGCACGCTGGGGTAATCTTTCATTAAGCTGGGTATAAACAATACGCACGCTGGGGTAATCTTTCATTAAGCTGGGTATAAACAATACGCACGCTGGGGTAATCTTTCATTAAACTGGGTATAAACAATACGCACGCTGGGGTAATCTTTCATTAAGCTGGGTATAAACAATACGCACGCTGGGGTAATCTTTCATTAAGCTGGGTATAAACAATACGCACGCTGGGGTAATCTTTCATTAAGCTGGGTATAAACAATACGCACGCTGGGGTAATCTTTCATTAAGCTGGGTATAAACAATACGCACGCTGGGGTAATCTTTCATTAAGCTGGGTATAAACAATACGCACGCTGGGGTAATCTTTCATTAAGATGGGTATAAACAATGCGCACGCCGGGGTAACCAGAGCTTGGTGAAACGAGCTTCAAAGCAACATTATGTAACACTGCCCTACACCATATCCCACTACACTATACTATATCACTTTCCCTGACCTGTAAATCCATTCCCCCTTCCCCAAATCTCAGCTCCCATTTTTGAAACATTCCTTCAAGTCCCTTGGTACAGTTATTTAGTGCTTTCACTTTCCCATAACCCCATATGGTACTGCGGCTATTGTACATACAGTCACAAAACAAACTGTCGCTCGCAATTCAGGATAGCAGACTTTCTCTACCCATTAACTGGTTTGTACAAGTAGCAAAAAATTGTCTTTACCAATCAGCCTTGTAAATTATATCAACCTGGGGCCACATGTATAGGTACGCAGATTCTCACAGCGCGTGTTATATTATACATCTGAATTTCTGCATGGAAATTCGCTAACGCAGCTTTCTGAGGGCATTTTACTGCTCAGCACTGTTTATACATGTGGCCCCTGGTGTGTATCTTTGGTACATTCAACTTCTCTCCCTGTGTCCAAATGGCAATTGAGTGTCTTCCATGGATTCTAAAATTATGTGTCAGAAATGACAACTATGCACCAAACTTTTGGCTCATCATTCCTCTATTCCACGGGTGAGGAATGTTATCCGAAAGGTGCCGGTGCGGGTGCAGGTTTTTGCCTTAGCCCGGCACTAAGACACCTGATTCTATTTATCAAAGGTCTTGATTGAAGACCATAATTAGTTGAATCGGGTGTCTTAGTGCTGGGCGAAATCAAAACCATGCACCCAAACCGGCCTTTTTCACCCCTGCTCTACTCAATCCTTCCGAACTAGACTGCAGCTTGGCTCAGAGAGAGATCGATAAAAGTCCTAGGAAAGCAGAGAAGTATAAAACCGTTCGTAACAACCGAGGACCACTGTCAGTGCGTCCACATGACGCCTCTGCTAGATGTGTCAAGGCCAAGCTGATAAAAAGAACCCAGCAGCTATCTTTCACATGTAAACATGCAAACCTTAAAGGTTGCACAAAATGTCCCTCTTCAAGAATTCCATGCGTCACACAATATTTTCCCCAGTACAAAAACACATGACTCACTGATTCAGTACCTGTTGTAACCAATAATATAATAAATACAGTAAATGCTGTATGATGGAAATAATATTTAACTGGATTATATTTTATAATAATTCACTTATTTTTCTACTGAAATATTACCTTATCAGTTCAATTATTATTGATGTGTTACTACATTAGGTGGCATAGCGCCCTACTGTACTGTATATAAGGAGACAATGTTGATCAAACACAAATTTCAGCTAAACGTGTAGAAGCATACATTTTATTCTGCAGATAATCCGTACATCAGGTTTTTTTTTTTTTTTTTTTTTATTTAAACAAGTGCTTGTATGCCTCCTTCACTTCACTGGAGACAAACACTTTATTTGAGAACCCTGGGATTCCCACAAGCTTCAAGAAATTATTAATGACCAGAGCTACAATGTGATGTGATGTCATACAAACCAAATAAAAGACTACTCACCCACTATTCGTAAAACCATAATTGGCTCACAAAACCATAATTTTAAATCTATGTTGCCTCCAGCTGGATATGCCATTTAAATTATTTGGCAGTGGTAGACAGTGGTTTTTGCACAGCCAGTGAATGAGAACAAGCATTTTCCCAAAATTATTTTTTTTTTCTAGTTGAGATGCATACCACCATTGTTTTTTTTGTTTTTTTGAATAGAAGAACAGAGTTTAATTTCTCAAAGCAATCCAATCAAAATCAACACAACTGTTGACAAATTTTAATTTGCATCGTACATTGTATTTTGAAATGGAGTACTGAAAACTGACATATAAGTGAGACAGTAAAATTTACAGATTATGCCACCACCCATTTCTTACTGTGCAGTTCCATCTCCTCTCCAATATCATTACATTACATTACAGTCATTTAGCAGACGCTTTTATCCAAAGCGACGTACAGTAATCATAACTGAACCCTGAATGAAACTAAATTCACTTATATCACAGAAATACATACATAACGGAAAGCTATTCTCGTCCTAAATGGCCATCCTGACCAGATGGCCACGTGCAATCTAAGAATTTTATCACTGGAATGAGGTTCATTCAATGTTTCCTGTGAGTACACACACACACCTTTTGAGAAGTTTCAAGTGCAGCTGTCATATGTCCGTATAAGAAAGGGAACAGAAAGGGCAGCAGTCGGGCACATTATGAACATCTGCTTTGCTGACAAATCACATTCCTCCCCACCCCTCCCAGTGGTCTTTCTTCTGCTGGTCAGACCTTCAATGCTGCACAGATGCACTCTGTCTCACTCAGAGTGCCTCACTGTGAGGCACTCTGTCTCAGTATTGCCCTTTTCACCAGTTTAATCATTTGCCAGCTTCATCCAACAGCAAAAATTCAACATTAATGCACATTTATGGCCAGAGAAGAGTCCTAAAGGCTACACCGCAGTTTAAGTTTGTGAACAATCCCAGAACATTGAAGAACTTCAGGTTTATACACATAGTACCTAATGTATGACAGGGTGACATTACCTGCTGTGTGATAGAAGCTAACTGTGCGAGTATGCCTGTCATAATCTTAAACATCGAGTAACAAGCTCATAGAAATAACCAAAAACCACTGTCTACCACTGCCAAATAAATTAAATGGGATATCCAGCTGGAGGCAACATAGATTTAAAATTATGGTTTTGTGAGCCAAATATGGTTTTACGAATAGTGGGTGAGTAGTCTTTTATTTGGTTCGTATGACATCACATCACAATGTAGCTCTGGTCATTAATAATTTCTTGAAGCTTGTGGGAATCCCAGGGTCCTCAAATAAAGTGTTTGTCTCCAGTCTCACTTATTACAGAAGTGAAGGAGGCATACAAGCACTTGTTTTAAAAAAATAAAAAAAAAAAAAAAAACCTGATGTACGGATTACCCGCAGAATAAAATGTATGCTTCTACACGTTTAGCTGAAATTTGTATTTGATCAACATTGTCTCCTTATATACAGTACAGTAGGGCGCTATGCCACCTAATGTAGTAACACATACAATATTGTACTACATACAATATCTGACTTCTATGTTCTCTCACTGTGGTTTCAATAATCTCACTGCGATCTCAGTTACTTCACTGTTGTCTCAGCTTTGCTGTTGAACCATTTAAAACAAAGTAAATGGGTATCAGCCTGATGTGTTGCTGGTATGTCCAATCAAATCCCTATCCTGAGTTTAATTTATACATTTATCTGTTGACCGTTTCCTCCAAGAATGTTCAAGCTGCTGCGTAGCTGATCTTGTTAAGGCAGTGTTCTAGCACATGGATAGGCCCCAACTACAGGCACCACCACAAGGCAAAGCACATTTGGGTTTAGTGTCGCCCAGGGAAGTTGGCCGGGATGGTAGTGGGTCATTGCATATCAGTGACACCCGTTGGTCGATTGGGTGCCCAAATCCACCTGCTGAGTTGCACATATACTGTCTTCCTCTGACTCATGTCTGTGCAAGCCAGACTGGCAAACTACTGTGTATGAAGAAACAGCTGACATCACATGCTTTGGAGAGAACATGCTCGTCTGTGCTCTTCCGAATTGATAGTGAAGATTATGGCAGTGAGTACATTCCGTGTGAAACTGCAAAATACTGTTCACTGTAATCATTAGTGATACAACACTACCGTGTTTCAGTTTACCAGAGGAAGAAAGTGCTCATCCCACTGTAAGGTAAGGATTGAAAAGGCAAACATATCAAAACCTGACTTGAATAGAGATAAACCTTGAAGCTCACAGTTGTGTTATTGAAGCAATTTCCATATAACTGACCAGTATTACTTATTATTCAAGTAAATGAATACTCCTCCAATCACGGCCTTGAACCACTTCTTAGCGTTACAATTTCCATACCACACAGAGGCACATAGAGAGAAAGAAAGCAATAATTAATGGTGGTAACAAAATAACACTCATTTAAGTCCAACAATCTTACACAGATCTGACCAGTAAAATAAACAGGGACTAAGGGCAGCAGACACACACATACACTCAAACACACATGGCAGTGTGTGTCACTTGATCTAGTGAGGACCTTCTAACACGCATGAACAAACAACCCTGGTCAGCAAAGGCCAGGCTAAGGTATGACTGGTTCTCATTTCAGGAACCATTTTTAAAGATGACAGCAGAGCATACAAAAGCACACTTGGACAGACCAAAGGCTGAAACAGGTCCTTACCAAAGTAGTCGGCTTTTGGCTGTGCGTCCATCTCCTTTTCCAGACGCTTTGTGAGTGCTTCTAATTTTATTTCAGCTGCCGACGGCCCTGAATCGGGCTGTATAAGGAGCGTCTGGCAGGGCAGTTTGAGCGCTCTGGGGGGGCTTTGGGCTTCCTGTGGGAGAATTTCACTGGCACACACCTGCAGGGACGGGGGTGGCTGGCTGTTTGTATCCTGGGGGGCAGGCAGGACCGTGGCTACCTGGCTGCTTGGATCCTGAGCCTGAACACAGCTTATAGAGGGTGTGCTGCAACCTGAGGCAGAGTTGCAGCCCTCTGTCCCAAGGGTGACAGGCTGGGGTGGGTCAGAGGACACTGGGGGCTGCCCAGGTATTGGCTGGGCTGTCCCGAGGGGTATGAGGGACACCCCATTCTCCTTAGCAGCCCCTTCTCCAGAGGGGTGAGGGTATGGAGCGGCGTGAGGGATTGCTGAGGCCTGCTGGCTGTACAGGTCGGCAGTGGGGTCCCCACCCCGTGTTCTAACCCAGTCTGAGGGAGCAGGAGCTGGAGCAGGCTGAGAGGGAACGCTCAGCATGGGGTCCAGGGACAAAGAGGGTGGGGGTTGGCGGGCTGGAGGTGGAGCCACCAGAACCTGGGGGAGCCCAGAGGAGCCTGGGGACAGTGTAGGGGACATCAGGCTACTGTTGTGAGAGGCAGGCTTCTGGCCCACAGGTGAAGCCTGCTGCTGCTGCTGCTGCTGCTGGCCTGGTGGAAGGGTGAATGCTGTGGCCCCACTTGGCCTTGGAGTCCCCTGAACGGGGTGGCCACTCTGCGAGGGACCCCATCCTGCTGTTGTGTTGGATGGGAGGCTGCCATGCGTCGGCAATGACAGTGCGCTGTAATGAGAAGTGCCTGGGCTTACCGGCGATGAGGCTTGGTAAGAGAGCAGCTCCAAACCCTCCTTGTTATCGTAACTGTTTCCGTAGCTGTATCCTCTGCTGCCTGGAACTTCGTGTGGGGCGGCTCGATGCTGTTTTTGTCCATCATAAGAGATGTACTGATTGGCGCTGACGGGGCTTGATGGGGGGCCAGACAGTATTGGAGGTTTGGCCGCTGCTTCACTCGTCTGTCTGTAGTTGTTGATCGGCGGCCTGTCTTTGGTGTAAAACGTGCCGTCTGGAGCTCTGCCGTGACCACCGAAACCTCCGTTCACCTTGGCTGCCAAACTGTTTCTTGCCATTTCCTCTTGGTGTTTTTGCATATGGATTTTAGTCATTTTAGATGCAAATACTCTCCTGGTTTCTTCAAAATCCGGATTATTGCTGGCATCTCTCTTCATTCTGAACAACCCATCCTTGGATGCCTCGTACATATTCAGATCTTCAATAAATTTGCTCGCCTCCAGTCCCAAATCGTCGTATTTTTCCATTATTATTATTTTTTTTAAATAAAATTTGATGTCGTTGTTTGTCTACAAAAAATTATTGACTAATCGTAATCGTTTAATGTGCAATTATAGTTGGCTGTAGGTGACAATAACTATAGCCTATCCAGTGTACAAACTACCCCAAAAAAACACAAATCCAAAAGTATAAAATAGGCTACTAATTACTAAAAGTAGCCTATTGAAATACCAGTTTTATTTAAGTTATGGAAAGTCTGGAAAAGTTATGTAATCAATGATCTAAGGCAAAGCAGTTAAATAGACATAGCCTAACTAGGCTACTCTGAAAGAAGTGCTCGCTGAGAAAGTGATCACAATACAATATAAATAACAGACATATACAAACATTACGGTTTAAAATGTAGACTATCAACTGAGGCACAAAAGCGCTGCCATTTAGAATTAAATTAATAATGTACACAATAGTATAAACTAACCTACATGAAAGTCGGCTGCAGGAATATCGCGCTCTGTTGAAGATCTCTTAAAAATCAGTTGGCTATTTTTGATTTTAACCGCGTGGTAAACCTTAAGGGAGTAACGAATCCTTTTGGAGTTGCCTAATTGATTATTTGGATCCACGGCGTTCAGTTCTCCACAATATAAATTTTATTTTTTTAAAGTTCGTGGAAAACAATGTCTTCTGTGTCCTCCTCCAACTCCGCTCTGACCGAGATGCTGTCTGGTTATGAAGTGATATTCGGGGCTTGCCCCCTTTCCCAGACCTCAGCTATGGCGCTGAATGCGGAAGCCCCACACTCGTATAACTTTTTTTTTTTTTTTTTTTTTACTTTGAAGCAACCCAATGACTGCGACAGTGTCCATATCGAATCGTAGAAAATGTGATCCCATTCTTCCTGCGCATGGTGCGGATTAGATTAAACGAACAATAAATATGACCAGTAGACCGTACAAATGCACGCGGTAGTGAAAATACTTTAGAAACAACTCAGGAAGATTGAAATTTGTTGAGCAGATGGAGCGCACTCAGACGCTGGATTTCTAGTTAAAGGCACAGAGCGTCTTTATGTTAAGGAACCTTTCAGTGCCGTGTAGGCTCGTTTGGAGAACGGTTCTGTTGTGGAATATTGAACAATGCTGTCACCGAGCTTTGTTGGCTCCCAATATTCGTTGCCGCAAACTTTGTGAAGAGTTGGTAGTGATGTTGTAGGCTACACTTTGGATGTCTGATGGTGCCGTTTTATGTCCTTTACTAGCTACTACTACTAGAAGTAGTATAGTCGTCGCAGTAGTAGCTACAACTACTACAAGACAAGTAGGCTACTGTATGACCCTCCATCTTAAAATAAATATTGTTAATTAAGTCACTTATGTAGCCTAGGCCTTTATACAGCAACATACGTACAACACATCAGTATTGCAAGTGTGCTTAGCAGACTGTGCTTGTCCCCCACGGTTCTACTCCAATTGACTGAGTTGATTGAATATCTCAGATGTTTAAAATCGAATTGTTCTTTATTTTAAACTGAGGATTTACACAAATTTGGTGTAGCTTATGTGCTGTGTTAGTCAGAGTGAAACACTTTAAAATTAAAGTAAAATAGATAAATAGTGCAGTACAATAAATTAAGGCTTTTCTCAGAGTCATATGGCGCATTTGACAAGGGAACATCATTATTGATGTCAGTTCAAAGAAAGCTATCTTTTTATATAAAGTCAAGTCATTGTTTCTTATTGTTTTAAAATTTTAAAAATCCTGTCCAACCGAAAACATGAAAAACCAGGTAGCAGTAAGTGTATTGTTATAATTCCAAGTATGGCATCATATGAAAACCACTGCCTGGATATCTGCTCTGACCCTGAGATCATTCAGATGACCCCTGTGAAAAACATTCTGTTCAAATTACAAAGAATGGAGGCATGCCAGGGCAAGCCACCAGAACATGGACCATACTGCCTCACTAATCCTGGATCTTCTCAGCCTTTGGAGCTAGTGTGTACTATGTCACAAACTGGTTTATACATGCCCATATTCAGACGTATGTTTGGGAATGGTCTCCAAAGGAATGAGGAAATTCAGCAAAATAAGCAACACAAATGGAACTGGGTAGGAAGCCAGATGCCAGAATGCACTGCCGTTTTATTCTTGCGATAACATCTCGAAGGTCTCTAATATTAAACACATTGCTGGGACCTACACTCAACAGCCCAACCCAGGGCAGAAGCATGCTTCGGAAGCCTTATTGACTCCTTCCATAAATACCTGCTATTGTTTTCAAGCTGCCAGTCTTCCTGACCTCTAAATGTAGTGTATTGATTTACTAATAACAGCATCAGCTTCAACCACTCCCCTTGGGGTTAAACAAGTTATTCTAGAGCGGTAATAAGACCCTTATGGGTCAGAGGGGTTGTTTGGAGACCCCCAACCCCCTTCTTGAAGAAGAGTGATGTCACAGTTTCCCGAATGCTGTAAATAAATAGGCTCTGACACACCCTTTGCTTGGACCTCTGATTCAATTGTGACCTCTCTATTATATTCTTGGTAGATGTGTTGGGGGTGGTAGGGGGGGGGGGGGGGACTGATGCACACTACGGATTATTTATTGGCATTCTAGATGGAAACTTGAATCCAATTGTTCAGGGGTCCGGCTGCTGGGATCGAGCTGGGGAAGTATGGTGCCAATGTTTTATAACAAGGACTGCAGACAGTTTTGCATAAGAGTCTTCATATCACATCCTTCATTCACACTGCTGTAAGCACATTCTAGTAATATGTACCAGTACAGCAGTTTTTTCTGCTTTGGTATAAAATATATGGTCAGTGAATATAATTTCAGGCCCATTCACAAGATTATGACCAGATACACATAAAAAACACGTAAAACCAGACACTAGAAAATAGATCCCAACAATGTCCTAGCAGTATTGATACAGCCACACACATACACAAATATTATGAGAATGTTGTGTGCTGCATTGTACAAAGGATTTAGGTCAAGGTGACTTCTTTTCTACATTCTAAGTGTCCACTAGTTACGAAGGAACAATTCTACCCTATTGTGTAATCCAGTCAATAAGAAAACCAGTGACAATAAATTATGCAACTCTGTTTTGTGTAATAATAGCGGTTTCAGTAACAGACCAATTGTGAAATAGAGTGCCTGTACAAAGTACCCAGAGAGTCGGTTTACTCACCCTGCTTCCTTTCAATCTGCAACTAGTGGAACTTTGAACATGCTCCATAAAATACCATGTCAGGATGAGATACCAACAGCACAAACTCATAGAGAACAATCATTTTGGTTGTCATAAAAACAGTTGGTGATCAAAAACACAAGTGACATGCAGTAGATGATGAAGTCTTTTTTGTGGGGTATTGACATTCCAGAAGTTAGAACTGCTATACAGCATGGGGGAGGTTATGTTTGTTAAAAAGAAATTATGAAAACAGAAGTCATCCTTTTTACTTCACGGAGGGAGATACAGTAAGACACAAGACAAGGCATGTGTTTTCGGCCCTGTCACACATGCTCAGTGCACTTATGCACTTCAGTTCATTATTATTCTGGGGTGGACAAAAAGCTGTTCAAGCATTTAGCAGGACTTAGTAAATGACACAGCTGTTCTGGAGTAGAGCTTCCAGAACCAAGACAGGAATTACATGCTTTGAGCCTCACTGTTTCCCATAATTTGACCTCCCTGAAATTGGAACCTGAGTGCTTACCCTTCCTTCAGGGTCACCATATAAATTCAGATTCAACTGCATCCACAAAACTAATCCTCTCCTGTGACAGTCCAGGTTCCCACTGGGACAACAAACTACCCACATAAAGTACACCACCACAAACTACCCACGTAAAGTACATCACCACAAACTCCACCCACAGAAAGTACACCACCACAAACTACCCACATAAAGTACACCTACCCACAGAAAGTACACCACCACAAACTACCCACATAAAGTATAACACCATAAACTCTACCCACATAAAGTACACCTACCCACATAAAGTACACCACCACAAACTCTACCCACATTAAGTACACCGCCACAAACTACCCACAGAAAGTACACCACCACAAACTCTATCCACATAAAGTATAACACCACAAACTACCCACATAAAGTACACCTACCCACATAAAGTACACCACCACAAATTCTACCCACATTAAGTACACCACCACAAACTATCCACATAAAGTATAACACCATTAACTCTACCCACATTAAGTACACCACCACAAACTCTACCCACATTAAGTACACCACCACAAACTACCCACATAAAGTATAACACCATAAACTCTACCCACATTAAGTACACCACCACAAACTACTCATATAAAGTTTAACACCAAAAAAGTAGGACCTACACCCCCACAAACTGTACCCACATGAAGTACACCACAACACACTACCCACATAAAGTATAACACCATAAACTCTACCCACATTAAGTACCACAAACTACCCACATGAAGTACACCACCACAACACCCAACCACAGAAAGTACACCACCACAAACCCTACCCACATAAAGTACACCACCACAAACTACCCACAAAGTATAACACCATAAACTCTACCAACATAAAGTACACCACCACAAACTTTACCCAAAGCCCATCACAGACAGAGGAGCTGGGAGACAAATTGCACCATGTCAACCAGGAACAGAGATTCTGATTATTGCTGTCATTAGATGACAGAGGGCAAGAGGAATGTTTCAAAACTCTGCACCCATTAACTGACACGGCCAATTTCAGACTGCATGAAAGGAAAGGGTAATGGAAATCAGTGATACTCTCAAATTTCTGCCAACATTTTCATGCAGAGGATAAAGCCCACATTGTATCATTAGTTAATTTACACAGTATATCAACAAAACAAAAAAAATAGTTGTACCCTATATCAGTCACACTGTTATTCTGTGATGTGATGTGACGTGTGTCTGGGGTGTGGAACAAATTATGCCAATTAATGCCAAGCAGAGAAAAACAGAACAAATACGTTGTCAACAAATTCCAGACTAATGAGATTGATTTTCAGTGAGGCGTGAAGAACCGTCAGGCAGACCTGAAACAGCAAACGTCCATCTAAGTAAGAAGCACTCCGTCCTCTTGAGGCAACTCCCTGTGGGCACCACGGGTAGGACTCACACTCCTATCAATGCAAACCTTTGTTTACGGGAGCATCTGAGCCATCTTGTTTTCTCATGACTCATTTTGCTCCAGTGCAAAACACATAAACCAGATGCCCTAATGCAACTGTACACTGAATGGTAACCCCCCACCCACAAGGGTTTATATTAAATAGAGGGGTCACACATGTAGTACAAGCAAAGTAACAAACTGAGTCATTTCGGCAGTAGATTCCAAACATATTCTCCACAATGTCTCTGAGGTTAAGGGTAGTAACAAATGTCCCTGTGTTTTCCAGAGCCTGTCTCAGTAGTGATTTAGCTCTGCAGGTCTTAATATAACTATATTATCAAACTTCTCAAATACCTTTTTCCCAGTACTGTCAGAGAAAGACACTGCCGATTAGAGTTGTCACACTGTCAGAAGGGTCCAAATAGGCTGCCACCCTGCCCACCCATCAGCCATTCAGCTAATTAACAACACATTCAGTCATGACTGTGACCAAACAGCGCAAAGCAAGCCGGGATGCTGTCAGAAAGAGGGGACACCTTGTTTCCTTGGCCTTGTTCTCCATGTTCCTGGCTTCTACATCTGTCTTTGTGGAAGACTATCCTCCCCTGTTGTACGCTCACATATTATTGTTCACTTGATTAAATACTGTCAGCCAAAGATTCTGATGAAAAAATCCTAGGGGTGAACACACTTTACAAATAATTTTTAACTTGCTTCTGTTCTTCTTTACTGTAGAGTTTCAATTTTTGTTTTATATAATGTTAGAAGAAGCTATGTATCCAATTTAGCTATATATGGTTTTGGCAATGCTAACTATTTAAGCAAGCTAGATAAAAAAAATAATAATAAAGAGTACCAACCGCAGGTCACTTTAACAGCAAAAACAATTTCAACAAATTGTAACCCTGTGATCCATTTTTGAAATGTAGCAAGTTAGGTGGCAGTTTATTATCATAGGACTACGGTTTCAAATTTAAAAGTTAGCCAAGTTGTAAGGAGGCAAACTTACTAGATATAAATCAGTCTTAAGTTTTTAAGCATTTAAGCAAAAAATGAACTAATTCTAGATAAGCCTTATAGGTAAAATTGGTGTATGCAACTGGCCGAAAACTTGAATTTTGCAGAGGATGTATAGCAAAACTTCAGCCCGTTAACTATCACAAACTGAATGAGTAATTTTGCCAAAAAGAAAAGGCAAAAATGACTAATTCTTAATACAAAACTGACAAAAACCAGGCTACAAATACTATTATTATAATATGTATTATAATATAATATAATATACTATGATAATATGATTGTTACTCCTGACAGAGGTGCTTCCATCAAGTACTGTCCTGCAGACCTGAATACTAATATATGCAGTACATTTTAGTTTATGTATTTTATTTGTAAGCTTTTCTTCTAACATTCAGTCTCTTGCATCACATAACATTATGTTTGAAAAAAGGTGATTCCAAGAGAATTGCTTACATTATTTCAAGTCAATCACAATGTGAAATTATTAGTATGGAGTGAATAGTATTACGCTGTATGCGGTAGGCCCCAGGGCTCAGTGTGTATTCCTGGGGAGGGTAAAAAAAGACTAAGAAAAGACACAAAAATACCTAAACAGAAATCACAGGCTCATGAACAGCCATTTTTACTTGTAAAATGTTAGAATAAATGATTTTCACACTTGACAGCTGTCTTGGTGATGGCAGGCATTACAGACAGAAACATGGGATTTCATGTAAATTCTTGATCTTTGCAACTTGATCTTGACATTTCAGCAATATTGACAGTGAATTTCAACAGAGGAGCACTACACTCACTTTAACCAGCAACTCTGGGACCAGGTTGGCATTAGGTGGCTCAAAAAGGTAGCCGACCTGTTACAACAGGATGGTTTTTCCACAGCACCACCCATAGCCAGAGCTGCAGCACAACAGCACACTGAATAAATCCATTCCTCAGACTCGTATGACTTCAGATGAGCCTGGACTTCATTTGTTTGACTTCAAAAGGTAAAGCCCTCCTGGTTATAAAACTCATGTTTCAGTAATGACCCCAATACACATATAATTATGTGGCTTGTGACTCCACCCCCAGCATATATGCAAATGTGCCAGGAGCAGCGACCTTACTGAGCTGACAAGTCAACAAGCAGCAGATAAACCTGAGCTAATATGAACAAAGCAAGCCTGGCTGTAGCTCTGCAGATTAAGTGGCAGACTGGCCTACAGTGACCCTTCGACCAGTTCCGAACAGAACTGCTGACAAGGTCTGGAATCCATGGAGAACACAAAGGGGTTCTAGAAGGCCACCAGCCACCAGGTCCCATTCAGGCCCACCCTGTTACACAACAGCACCATGCCAAAGCGCAGCCCCACGTGCTCCCCGTGACTGCTGCAGATAAGGCCTGTCTGATTCATTCAGGCAGTGGGCTGCTGCCATCTTGGCTGTGCTAAAGCTAAAGGTGTGAAGTGAGTCTGTTTTAATCGGTTACATAAGAAAGAATTTGATTCATGCCCAAAATCCAACAAACATTCTGTAAAGCATTCCATAACTCTCTGCTAGCAGCACAAACAGTGAAAGGGTGTACGTGTGCGCGAGTGTGGGTGGGTGGGGAGTTGTCAGGGGCCTCACCGAGGAACAAGGAACAAGGTCCTCAGAAATGCAGTTCTGCACTGCAGTAGAAAACAGAAAATACAGAAATAGCCTGGCAGGATGACAGCAGCAGAACAAGGTTGAGGGGAAGCCATAAACTTTCATCCTGTTGAGCCCGTTTCTGGCGCAATGTTCACCCTACAGTCTCAGCCCTGAAGGATGGCTGCATAGTGAGCACACCATTTCTTTCAGTGCAAATATTATTGCCCCTTTTCAAATCAATAGATAACAAGGCTGCTGTGCAAATGTTACCAGGTTAAGTTATCCCTAGGTTCCCAGTTTGCCTGTCGCTTTTTCTTTGGAATTTTAGTCTTCAATGGCTAGGCCTTACAGTCACCTGTCTTAAGTCATATCTTGCAGTTTATTTTTGTTAGCCAGCCCCTCTTACCTATTGGATCTGACTTGCCTTGAGACTTGGGAGGCAATATGAGGCAGAGCTTTACAGTGTTGGAAAGAAACAACATGATTTTTCATGAATCAGGATGGCAGCCAATGACAGGGGATGGTGCAATAGTCCAGTCTCCTTGGCACTGTTCCCAGAGTCAATGTTCTTCATAATGGACAGTTGGCTCAACCAATGATCAGCGGTTGAGCAAACTCAGTCCTCCACCAGGAAGTTAATAAGGGCAGTCCTTGGGGACAGGATGGCCTTCTTGATGGTGCACTGACTAAGAAGCTGCAGACCAAGCGGGCTCTGCAGAACCAGTTCCCTCACCACGTCTGCTTCCTGGGCAACCTCCCGGGGAACAGTCAACGTCCCGCAAGCCTTGTTATTGATCTACAGGACAGGGAGAGACCACACGCCTTGTTATTGATCTACAGGACAGGAAGAGACCACACGCCTTGTTATTGATCTACAAGACAGGGAGAGATCAAACGCCTCATTATTGATCTACAGGATAAAGGAACCGCACACCTTATAATGGATCTACAAATCAGAAGGGATTGAAATGGGCAGAAGAGATTGAGGGTGAATATCCTGGAGATAGAGCCTCCTCTGTTTCAAGAGTGAGACGGCCAAGCTGAATTGGCATGTGCTGTCTCAGGAAAACAGCATTTTTGTGTTCCTCTATAAATGAATCGCAGATCTTAGCACATCTATCTTTACCAAATTTGCAGATAAAAATGTTCTGAAATGGTCCATGCGTTTCTGGTATTACAATGGGACACGGGGGTTCATTATCATCTACAGCACCAACAGTTAGTTCTAAATTATTTAGTAAGTGAGTTATGGAGATTGCTGCCTTCCATCCACGTCTGTGTAGTTGAAGATTATGAGTCAGTAGGGCGGGGGGGGGGGGGGGGGGGGTATGTAGCAGGAATCATTCTGCCCCTCAGGCTGGGCTGTGGGTAAAACCAAATGTCCAATTACAGAATAAAGAAAGGGAGAGCGTGCCCCCAAACCTCCTGCCACACACTCTGCCTTTTAATGAAAGTTTTTTTCCCCTCAAAATTTACAATATTCATAAAATTAGAACAAAAAAAAACATACATTTTAAACTCGCCTTACTTATTTATATAAGGATTGTGAATGCAATGTGTAAATGTGTACAATGAATGTGTACAGTATGCACTGTGAGTGTAGTGAATGAGCAGTGAATGTGTACAGTATGCACTGTGAGTGTAGTGAATGAGCAGTGAATGTGTACAGTATGCACAGTGAGTGTAGTGAATGAGCAGTGGATGTGTACAGTATGCACTGGGAGTGTAGTGAATGAGCAGTGAATGTGTACAGTATGCACTGTGAGTGTAGTGAATGAGCAGTGAATGTGTACAGTATGCACTGGGAGTGTAGTGAATGAGCAGTGAATGTGTACAGTATGCACAGTGAGTGTAGTGAATGAGCAGTGGATGTGTACAGTATGCACAGTGAGTGTAGTGAATGAGCAGTGGATGTGTACAGTATGCACTGGGAGTGTAGTGAATGAGCAGTGGATGTGTACAGTATGCACAGTGAGTGTAGTGAATGAGCAGTGGATGTGTACAGTATGCACAGTGAGTGTAGTGAATGAGCAGTGGATGTGTACAGTATGCACAGTGAGTGTAGTGAATGAGCAGTGGATGTGTACAGTATGCACTGGGAGTGTAGTGAATGAGCAATGGATGTGTACAGTATGCACAGTGAGTGTAGTGAATGAGCAGTGGATGTGTACAGTATGCACTGTGAGTGTAGTGAATGAGCAGTGGATGTGTACAGTATGCACAGTGAGTGTAGTGAATGAGCAGTGAATGTGTACAGTATGCACTGTGAGTGTAGTGAATGAGCAGTGGATGTGTACAGTATGCACTGGGAGTGTAGTGAATGAGCAGTGAATGTGTACAGTATGCACTGTGAGTGTAGTGAATGAGCAGTGAATGTGTACAGTATGCACTGGGAGTGTACTGAATGAGCAGTGAATGTGTACAGTATGCACAGTGAATTGTGTAGTGAATATGTAGTGGGTGTAGTGAGTGAGAAGGGCCCTCACCCGCACAGTGATCTCTATGGTGTCAGGGGTCTCTAGGTACTCTGGGTCCACATTGGGCCAGGGTTGCAGCAGAACATCCCCCTCCCGACCAGGGCAAAGACTGTTCCTCACCTGGGACACACCTGGAGGAAGAGACACACTTATGGCACATATATACCCACCCACAAAGATCAATTTATAACTCAGTATATACATGCAGATAACATTTTCTACAACAAATCTTATAATGTTGCCATTGATCATATGATAGTTATGCATTTAGTTACCTGCTACTAGTGGTATTCAGTGTTTAAAGAAAGATGTGTACTGACTGGGATTAGGACATGAACCGTGCTAATTTCTTCTTCTCCGCTGGAAGCTACAGACACAAGCACCCACAAGCACTTCCTCACACTAAAATTAGCAACAAGGCCTCCAGGAAGGACATGGACTTCCGTTCCCCCCACTTGAGCAAGAGAGTGTGTGTGTGTGTGTGTGTGTGTGTGTGTGTGTGTATGAAATAATAATGAGGTTGTTATTTCACATGCATTTAGTCCTCCATCACCAAGAGAGAGCTTCTATTTCAAGCTTGAGTTGAAACATCACTCAATTAATTGCAGAAATGATCTCAGTTAATCATTCAGTTATCACTTAATCAGGCATATTAGAATATTGACAGCACAATGATTAAGTTCACTGATGCTTACTATATGTTGGCCTCAGTGTAGTATATTAGACAATGCAAATCAAAATATTAAATGTTCCCCAAGAACATGTAAAAGAATGTGTCTTTGAAGTGGAAAACAGCTATTTGAAATAAGCCATCTGCCCTACAGTGTTAAGAAATATTGCGATTTGTTACAATTTCCTCTTGTTCCTGTTCTGCCTTAGTTTAGCATTTCTGCTTGTGGTCATTTGTTTCTGCACGTGGTAATTTGTTTCTGCACACACGAAAAAAGTAACAACAGATGGTGAGTCAAAGCTTTAAACCACATAGTGTGCCTGTAATTTCTGGGGTAAGTCTTCATCAAATGAATGCAGTCAAGATTCATTTAATTAAAAGCAAATCTACAACACCAATTCTTATTTACTCAGTGAGGTCATAAGCCATGACAACTTTACAGTATGTCTCCTACTGTCCCTGCTGTAGTCACTTAGATGATTGCAGTGGATATTATACTATATTATATTTATAGTGGGCAATAATTAGTTTGCATTGAAACATGCAAAGTACTGTTCTTTCTCATGATTGGTCTTTCTTCATATTAGGGGTCCAATAAGAAAACCTTATTGTTTTTGTTCAGATTCTTTTTTCCCTCCCCTTTCATCTCAAATAACCGTGAGCTGGTATGGCCTAGAATCAGCAAACTTGATATGGTTGTTTGATTGGGTGAACTCTTGGATCCTTTAAATTATGATGCAGATTATGATGCAGAACACCTGGTGGTGCTGTAGTTATATAAATATTTTGATATTCAAATGCCCAGCCATGACTCCCCGCTCGCCCTAGAGTCACAATATTTGATGCACAGGTCCCTCTCCTCACGAGGAACAAATCTGGAGACCCAAGGACCCATAAAGTCAGTCATATTGGATTTTCCACTTTAGTGCATTTTTCATAAAACACTTAAAATTCTACTCCTGCTAAAACACTAAAATTGCACAAAATTTGGTGCTTGGACTGATCTCACATGGCTTCATACAGGTATGACTTTCCTAAGGCCTATGTTAAAAAAAAAAAAGGCCCAATGACGATCCAATACATTTTCAGTGGCCGTGGCTAATCACATGAATGCTAATTTAGCTCATTCATTTCCTATAGAAACATTGCCCTTCCAAAATATCCGCCAAATTTTACCATCTTTTTTGTCCAATCAGGATGATTTAGTATGTGATGTTATTTCAGCCAATAGGACACATAGAAGAAACTTAAACACCGCCATGTTTGTTGTGTTTGTAAAGCGATATACAAAGCTGATTAATAATAACCAAACACAGAGAGCTGCTGGACGGCTGATTTGGTTAAGGCACCACACTGTGCCTCGGATCGAATCCAGACTGTGCCAGTGCCAACTGTGGCCAGTAGCTCGATAGAGCGACACAATCGCCAATCGGTAGCTCCAATTGATAATTGCATCGCTCAGGGAATAGGAAGGTTCAGTCAGATAGAGTTCTGTGTGCATTTCCATCTAGCAAACCTCGCTGGTCATTCGAGCGCCCATGGATTGTGGTCAAAGCCGCATATGAAAGGTGCCTCCTCTGACTGCACTATGCAGCTTAGCTGTAGTCTGCAGTGTGAAAAGAAGTAGCTGGCGACACTGAATCGGCAGTGCGGTTCCTGCAATGTACACAGTAACAGTGTGTACTGACTCCACTGTTTGACACTGTTGTCCATACACTTTTAATGGAATCTTGTCACTTTGTCACTGTTGTGATTTGATAATAATGTGAATTGGGCGTACTCTGATAATTGAATTAATGATTGTAGGCTCATTATAAAATAACGTTAATGACTCCCTACCTAAGTGTACCAAATTAAAGTTAATGTAAGGGCGACTATATAATGTGCTGTCTCGCTGTGTCCGAATCAGAGCCCTATCTACTGCACCCTGTCTCCTGTGTAGTGTACTAGCAGAAGTGTGCGGTTTAATGTGCACTGTGTAGCACGTGACGTGCAGTCCGCAAAATATATTGGCCATAGTATTTTCCAACCGTACTGTGGAAGTGTCGTAAGATGTCCCACCAGTGTTGCCATGTCCGCAGTTTTACCGCTAAATTGGGCTACTTTCAAAGTGCAGACACGGGTAAAAATGAAAAGTCGCAAAGCACACACTTATGTAAAAATATGATGATTTATATTTAAAAGACATTCGTTCCGGTGAAAAATATATTTTGGGCTAGTTTTGAGTTGCCATTTGGCTGGAAAGTCTTGCAAGATCTGGAAACCCTGCGCCCGACCCCTGCACAGCCATTTCATGCGTTGTTTTTGTTGTATTTGAAGGAAAACATCAGTGAAGCTGCGCCTCATTTATTATAATTTTTTTTAAACAAAGTTTTACGTCATATTTATGCGACCAAAATGTTTGTGTACTGCTTTAAGTGTGCTGCCAAATATACACAACAAAACCCCGGAGGTAAGTGTATCACACGGGGGCTTAAAGTATACTATATTTAGAGAACATTTAGCCTATTTAAAGAGTAAGTGCACCCACCGTCTCAGCCTGTCTCCACCTACTACACTATTTTGAAAAATACTTTGTGGGGTGAGCAAGGGAGAGGGGTGGGGGCGGGGGATCTGTGTCCATCCTCATTTGCATAAATGAACGTACATTGTACAAATAATTTTGTATAACTCGGATCAATCTATCAAACTAGACTTTGCAGATCAAATATGAATCAAGATTCAGCAACTTCATAGCCTATTTCTCAGCTCAAATATTTTCAGAAATGTATTTTAGTGGACTATTTAGGTGGAATAAGAGAGTTTATGAACAGGACGCCACGTTGTTCTGGTTTAAAAATGTGGAGCCGAAACAAAACGTAGTGGGTCTAACCAATCAGGTGCCGGCTATTTCCGTTGTAGGCGACAACAATTATCCATAAGATGTAGTACTCTGACATCACGATTGGGGCGGGGGCAGTGTGGGAAGCAGAAAGGGAATTTCAACTGTTTGAGGGCAGCACAAAGATGCTTTTCTTCCAGTTTTTTGTGATATACAGTATCAGAATTGTTGAAATAACGGAATGGATGAATGAGTTTCATTATAAGGTAGGCATACAAACACGTTTAGAGCAGGGGAAAAAAAGTGATTTAGGATGTACCTACCCTTTAACGACTTTTTCACCCTGTCTACTCAACAAGCCTACCTAATAGTATGGAAGGGTGCTGATTCGGACACAGCTCTGGTCGAGGCTACACTTCACACCTATATACCACAAGGTGAGTACTTTGTGCCTTAAAAGCAGTGCCATTTATTTATCTTTATCACTTGTCCAGTCAAGTCAGCTAGTATAAACAAAGACAGAGTAACCATATACAAATATACATTTTGTGATTTTTAACAGGATGAACAGTCTTTCCATTTTCTTCATCCTCTATTTATCTATATTATTTATTAATTCTATACTATAGGCACTAACAAATGTATTACCGGTATCCAACTTGAAAATTACAAACAGGAAATTGGCCTCAACCGGTTTTCATTCCCCTTGATTACACGTGTGATGAACCTGAATCTGATACATCATCTGCAGGTATACACACACTTCGTTCTTTCTCATTCTTTCTGTTGGGGAAAAAAACAAAACATTCAGAAAAAAAAAAAAAAATCACTTTAATAAAAAAAAAAAAAAAAAAAAAAAAAAAAAGAATCACTCCACACGTGCGTAGCCTTTCAGGTTAGCTTTCAAACCTGCCGATCAAAAAAAACAAAACCGTGCCTTGGCAGATCTTTGCATTTAATTCTTGAGTAGGGGGAAGTGCGGGAAGAAAATTTACAAAAATTTTAAATAATGCAAAAAAAATTTGCAAATAATTTGCAATGCAAATATTACTTATTTTTTCACCTAATAGCATTAGCTTAATTGAGGAAAACTGGCTACTGACTGACTGACTATTATGTAAATATAATTTAAAAGTAATATGCCCGGTTAAACACCGCGACAACAAGCCTAGAAGAGGGAGAGATACAAAGAAGAGCGAGAGGAGACACACAGTGAGAGAGAGATACGCAGGGTGGAACACACGGGGAGCTATATATAAAGAGCCCCCATCCATGGGGGGGGGGGGGGGGCCAATGAAACAAACACATGTAACTCTAATAGAGGGATGGAATTGGAGTAAAAGAGGATGGTCTTACAGCTGGTGCTGTGGCACTCAAACAGATAGCGACAGGATTGCAGCAACGTTTCTGGAAAAGTTGCCAGACGACTCATAAATCAAGCTATTTCAGGGTGCAGAAATCTTTTTACCCTAGGGGTACCCCATTATGTCTCTCTTTCCATCCCTCCCTCTCCCATAATACTTTCTACCCATTTCACATTCTCTGACACTCCATCTCTCCTGCAGGGATGACTCACCTGCCCAGAGCTCACAGGCCAGGTGTGGAGCCAGAGGCGCGGCCATCACACACAGGACAGACAGAGCGTCCTCAAACTCCACACTGTGCTCCACCAGTCGGGAGGAGGCATGCTGAGGGAGACGCGTTCCATTAACAAACCTGATAATAGGACAAACTGTTCATTCACATCATGCGCCACACACACACACACACACACACAATACATACAACACGACCCATGCAACGCAATACATACAACATGATACTTGCAACATGCGCAGTTGCCACACTCAGCACAGAACGCACAAACAACATAAAATACTACACAACATAGGGCTGTGCAGATACTACATACAACATAGAACACCACAGATAAATATAACTATACACAATATTAAATACCACACATACAACATACACCAGCATACATACCACGCAATATACAAACCCACTCATACCACATTAGTGCTATCTAGCATGTTATACAATAATGAGATTTCAGCGAGTAACGTGATTGGCCGAGACGCGTTCCACCAGTGCTGGTATTTAGTATAACCTCACTGCCATTGTATAAACGCGTTCTATAGAGCGTTGCCTAGGAAGTATTGACAACAACAATAGCAAGGGAAACAGGGTGCTAGCAATTTGGCAAATCCGAAATAAAGAATGAGTTCATCAAAAGTTATTGTTTCAATATTTTTTCACTACTTACTAAATGTTTATGTTAACATTGTTGTATAAAAGCAATAGATCACTCGAGGATTTGTGTGTTATTTGATATAATCACTGCGGAGAGTACACTAACTCAACCGATGGTCTCGTTGCTGCGACGTCACCGCAGTGATTATATTTCCAATAACGCACTCCCTCTCATGATCTATTGCTTAAATAGGGGACGGAAAGTATTCGTGCAGTGACACAACGTGTGCTGTTTAGGCTCTGTACTCTAGAACATTGGATTTGAAATGGAACAGTGACTATGAGGTTAAAGTGCAGACTTCCAGCTTTAATCTGAGGGTTTTTACACCCATATCAGGTGAACCATGTAGCAATTGTAGCCCTTTTTATACACGGTCCCCCCATTTTAGGGGACAAAAAGTAATTGGACAAATTAACGTCATTAAGACGTTAATTTAATAACTAATAAAGTCATCATATTTAATATTTGGTCGCATATCCTTTGCATGCCATTACTTCCTGATGTCTGTGACCCAACAACATCAAAAAAACTCTTGAGATCTTATTTTCTAGTGCTCTTACAAGCGATACTATAACCTCTCTGCCTTTGAATGGATCTCTATGGGAATTGGGGTGGGCTAGATTTAACTGTAAATTACACTGGAACAGTATGGAACACATGGTTGGCTTAATGGCTGTAAGTCATCAAGGGTCTGAGGTATCAAACAAGCCTCAAACCATGGATCACTTTAAAGGTTGCTTCTCCTGACTAATTTTCCTATTGAACTCTATGTAAAAAAAAATAAGTCAGGAGAAACAACATACCTGTTCTTAGAGAAATCCAGCACCGTAGACTGTGTACAATGGGGGAAATAAGTATTGGACACGTCAACAATTTTATTATCAAACATATTTCCAATGTAGCTATTCACATGAGATTTTGACCAGACATTGGTATTAACTCAATAAAACTACACAGCTAAAGAAATTATAATGTTGCAATTCTTTAAAAAAGTTATGTGCAATAAAGTGAAATGACACAGGAAAAAAGTATTGAACACGCTAAATTAAATGTGGTAGAAAAGCCATATTTTTTATATTTGGTTGCATATCCTTTGCATGCCATGACTTTATGATGTCTGTGACCCAACAACATCAAAAGGCTCTTGATATCTTATTTGCTGGTACTCTTACAAGCGATACTATAACAGCTCTGCATTTGAATGGATCTCTATGGGAATTGGGGGGTGAGACAAGATCTAGCTGTAAATTACACTGGAACAGTATAGAACAAATGGTTGGCTAACTTGAGGCAATATATCTGCAACAATCAATAGAGTTTTAGGGAAAGATTATGGATACTGCAGCTCTGCTCTGAGATATACATGACTTATCATAGATAACTTATTGAAATCTGTTCTGAGAACTTACCCTTCAAAAATCTTCCATATCTAAAAACCTTAAAGTGATACCAGTGTACTTAGTGACTGTTTTAGTAGCACTGTATTTCTCAGTTGTCAAGTTAGCCATTAAGCCACTTTGTGTGTTATGTTGTCCCCAATTCCCAGCTAGATCAATTTTCACCCTTGTGTCCCCCCCCCATCCATTGTAATGCAGAGTACAAATAGATAAGCTGAGCCTTTTTATGTTGTTGGGTAACAGCCAGCAAGAAATCAAAAACATTTTTGGATGTTTGGCCAAAACAAACAAAAAAGTCATGGCATGCAAAGATATGCATAAAAATATAAAAATATTTTTTTTCATTTCATTTTATTTTATTTTTTAAACTTTTTTTTTTTTTCATTTCACTTTATTTTTTTAAGAATTTTTTTTTTATTGAGTTACGTTACAGTTTCTTTAGTTGTGTAGTTTATGAGTTTAATACAATGTCTGGTCAAAAATAATGTGTAAATTGCTATTTTGATAAATATGTAATACTATTGTCCCCGTGGACGTGTCCAATACTTATTCCCCATTCGTTCTTACCAGCAAAATTTAAAAATTTGGTTTTCAAAACAGTGACTTTTTTCCATTTTCACAACACCACATCACGGACATGAACAACTCTGCACTTGACCTTGTGTGAGATTGACCTTGCTAGCTAGACATTTCACCCGTCTTTTACACAAAAATATCTAAGAAAAAAAAAGAAAAAAAAAAAAAAAAAAAAAGGGGAAAAATGGGCTCGTCCGGTGGAAAAAAGGTGAATGTAATTGAAGGTGGTGAGATTGGGTGAGATTAATTGTTTAAACAACTTAAAGGGTTTAACTGGACAGGTAGGGGGGGGGGGGACTTCCTGGACTTCCTGCTTGCCAGTAGTAGGTACTAGAATGAATAGGGGGGTATTAATTAGAGATAACTTTACTTGGAATCGGCTTCTGCATTGTTAGAAGAAGGGCAATTGCTTGCTAACGAGCGAGCTACAGCGCTGCGTGAAATGAACTGGCTACGCGGCTAGCCAGATAATGCCTGGTTAGCAGCTGCCGCTATGCCTTCAGGGGTTCAGACTAGACTAAAACTACACAAACTCAGTGTTTGCAACAACAGAAAATAAATTTGTTTTTTTTACCTGTGTTTTAGATGGAATTTTTGAACTGTAAAATACCTGAAAGTGAATCCTGGCAACGAGGCAAGCAGACTTTCACGTTCACACGTGAGGTGTGTGGGTGGGGGGGTGTGCTCTTCTCTGTGGGCAGAGGCAAATGATTGTGACCAAAAAATGTGTGAAAAAAAACAGGGGGGGGGGGGGGGGGGGGGGGGGGCTGTGTATAAGAAGGGCTACAATTGCTACACGGTTCACTCAATATGGATGTAAAAACCCTCAAATTAAAGCTGAAAGTCTGCACTTTAACCTCATAGCAACCGTTTCATTTCAAATCCAATTTTCTGGAGTAGAGCCAAAACAACAAAAATTGTGTTACTGTCCGAACACTTTCCGTCCCCACTGTACATCTAGCCTTCCTCCCATTACCCCTCTCCCTCCATATGTCTCCCTTTCTATCCCACCCTCTCTCCTTTCCTCTCGATCTCCCTCCCTCTCTCCTTCCCTCCTTTCCCATTGTACATACTGTTTTGTTGGAGACATACAGCGCCCCCTACAGACTCACGGATAGGGTGTTGGTGAGGCCCATGAGGCGGGAGATGGCTGCGTTCAGCAGGAAATCCTCTGTGAAGTGATCTGTCACCTGGACGGAAAACAACAAGTCCTCAGTCCTCCACTGCTCTTCCTGTACATATGAGCCTTCTACAGCACTGCCTTCTGGGATATGTGCATCATCAAAAAGAAGCCGGGACTATTTGCCTGGAATCCCAGCACCTCAGGAGTCTGAACACAGCTGTTCATCTAGGTGCTAATGCGCATAGCAAAAGGCTCGATGCCATCAGCTGTCAGAAAGTCGGGCTAACACACTCGCTTTCATCTGTGATTACAAGACAACTAAACCAATATAGACTTCTCAATAGGAGGCCAGCAGCAACCTGCTATGTACCCGTGATCACGTTATGCTGAACGAAGGACAGACCAGGGACATGCCACCAGTCTCAGGACCAGTATGTGACAAGTAGACAGTTGGTAGACCAGTTCTACATCACTCTACCCCAAAAAACCCAGCTCTTTCTCAATAATCACAATTCTACAAAGACTACAGAAATAAAAATCCAAAGTCAGTCAACCTTTTTAACTGCTTGAAACAGTTGCACTGTAACTTGCAAATTTCACTTGAACACTCATATGTACAGATTTAATTCAATTCCAAAGGTTGAATGTTTATGCGGAAAATAATTAAAAATTTATTTATTTAACACCCAAGTACATCTTCTGTCTGTGGATTCAGAAAACGTGAAAACACAGACCATGATTATAGAAAGTATTTTTTAAAATCCTCTTTCTCCACATTCTGGTGATGTATGAGCAACTGCTTAGCTATTTTGGGTTGTCGAATTGACGTAGTTATATTGTTATGGATATGGTTGTACCTGCACATACAGCCGTCAAATGACAACTTTATGCACATCATGGCCTATGTTTTTATTATATTTGGTAGCCCTAAGTGATTTGATAGCAGAATGATAGCTGGGTCTTCCTAAACTTGCATTCAATTTGGAAACGAACCTCGTGGAGTCTTTTAGATGGACTAATCAAATCTGCAAAAAGACGCTATAAAAGCTCATTGCCGGGTCAGAAGACATTTCTCGAGGTAAGAAAATGTAAGAATAATCTAAATTTTTTGGTAACTACCCCTTGAATATAAGTGGTGCACAGGGTAAGCAGATTAATATAATGTGATGTACTGTTCAGGGTGAGCAGGTTAATGTGGGGAGGCAGGGACAGTGTGTTACCTGAGCCACCGTGTAGTTCTTGTACTCCCAGATCTTCCTGGCTGCCGCCCGCTCCTTCTTGCTCAGTAGGGTGGGGTTGGGGGCGGAGCCTGTCTGCCGTGCCGCCCTAAGCTTACTAACCAGCCCCCACAAGCGGGTCTGCCATCGGAGCACGCCAGGGAGTGCATCCGCTGTGGAGGTGACACATTGCATCACATACAGGGGACGGGTAACTTCATACACATGGGTCACATTACATCACTCACGAACATAACACAATGGGGATGGTTTAAGTGTCAGGCTGGGGTGGTGTTGGAGTTGGCATTCAGGGCCAGGGTTGTGAGTGAGGGGGGTGGGGTTAGGGTCAGGGTAAGAACTGGGAGTTTACTCACTCTTAACGTCCCACAGGATGTCCTGTTCAGGGGGCGCAGCATACAGAATGTAGAGGCGCACCGTGTCAATGCCGTACTGCTGTACCACCTCCTGCGGGTCCAGCCCATTGTGTTTGGATTTGCTCATTTTTTCCCAGGTCACCTGCAGCTTGTTCCCACTGCCTGTCTGCACTGGTTCCTCCCCTAGGGGGTGTGGATGAATGGGTGATGAGGAGAACATAAACATCATACTACAGAGTATACTTATACAGAGAAAGACATCATCCTAAACTCTACCCTCTTCAAGTTCCAGTTTTTTCCAGTTCTGGTTTTCCCTTGGTCTCAGCTCAGAGAGAGGGGGCTTTGGAGGCCATTCAATTTCACATTCGCATTTCACACCATTCACACCTACTGATACAAAGTGTGACATGCCCACTCTCCTTCTTCCCCTGCAATTTTTCCCCCAACCTACTTACAAATCAAAATGGCCTTTAACCATTTCAGTGGAGTCCAGAAAGTATGCATTGTGTGTGTGTGTGTGTGTGTGTGTGTGTGTGTGTGTGTGTGTGTGTGTGTGTGTGTGTGTGAGGTATCGGTAAATGTATAATTCTAGATAAATTAGCCAGGATCTAGTAAAAACTCTGGCTGGAGCTGGATATCCAGATTTCAATACATGGCCACAACCCTCTCGGAGAGCCTAATCTCACGCCTTCAAGAATTACTTCCTGTTGACTGAAAGCTCAGCTGATTCCACCTGCTGGCCCCTAACTCACACTACACCACAACAGAATAATTTCAACCACTAACCATTTAATAATCATAAGCACCACTTCCCACATCACAGTCTTAAATAAAATTACTTCCAACTGAAATATACACTAGCTTTGCCAATGTTGCCATATAAAATGGACTCTTTGACTCTACTACCTCCACTACCTACAAGCCTGTTCTCATCATGAGTGATTTCATCATGAAAGCTATAAAGTTTGGTCATATTCAAGTTTAAAAGAACTGTCTCAAATGTAGAATCCAGCAATGAAAGGGGGCATTCTGGAGGTTCCGTCTCTATCTGTCCCATTTGTTTACTCAAACAGACAGAAATAATTGCAGTTAATTTTCAGGAGTTTCCTCTTATTTTCCTGTCAGGAAGCACTCTGATTGGCTGGCTGCTGAAGCGCTCCCTCAGATTACTGCCACGCCATCACTTCAGTGCTGCTATTTACAGAGTTGCTTAGCAACTCAAAAGCCAAGTCAAGTCCCAAAACCCAAGAGAGAGTTGGAGAGAGGGAGGGGATGTCAAACAAGCTCTCTTTTGTGGTTTCTATGAGGCTATATTTGACTATAACCAGTCTGCTCCATAAATGAGAAAAAATGATCAACATCTGCATCCATTCTCCAGCTGGCTGATTTTCACTGTCAGACTGAAGAATGTATAAATTACAACAGACAAAAAGCTTGACATTTAAAATTTTTAAATGTGAAATTATAATTTAGAAATTTAACAAGCATTTAATTCACGAATCTTAAGTACATAAATACCTCACTATGAACACAAAATAAATACTACTGCCTACCCAACATAACTCCCAGCCCGCCAACTCACTTGAGAAATCGATCTCCTCTCGCCTCAGATACTGACCACTCGCCGCCACTCTAAATGTCTGACCCTTAATCAGTCCCTGGACCAGCAGCTTCTGGAAGGGCTCCCTGAGGAGGGACAGAAGTATTGAAACACAGGCATGCGTGAGTGCCCTACAGGCGTATTATACCTGCACCCAACAATGTGCAGGCGTATTATACTTGAGTACCCAGCACTGTACAGGCGTATTATACTTGAGTACCCAGCACTGTACAGGCGTATTATACTTGAGTACCCAGCACTGTACAGGCGTATTATACTTGAGTACCCAGCACTGTACAGGCGTATTATACTTGAGTACCCAGAACTGCACAGGTGTATTATACCTGTGTACCCAGCACTGTACAGGCGTATTATACTTGAGTACCCAAAAATGTACAGGTTTACTACACCTAAGTACCGAGCATTGGAAAGGGCATATTATACTTGAGTACCCAGCGCAGTACAGGTGTATTGTACCTGCATACCCAACACTGCACAGGTATATTGTACTTGTGTACCAAACACTGTACAGGTGTAGTTTACCCGTGTACTCAACACTGTACATGTGTAGTGTACCTGTGTACCCAACACTGTACAGGTGTAGTTTACCTGTGTATCTAACACTGTACAGGTGTAGTTTACCTGTGTACCCAACACTGTACAGGTGTAGTTTACCTGTGTATCTAACACTGTACAGGTGTAGTTTACCTGTGTACCCAACACTGTACATGTGTAGTGTACCTGTGTACCCAACACTGTACAGGTGTAGTTTACCTGTGTATCTAACACTGTACAGGTGTAGTTTACCTGTGTACCCAACACTGTACAGGTGTAGTTTACCCGTGTACTCAACACTGTACAGGTGTAGTTTACCTGTGTATCTAACACTGTACAGGTGTAGTTTACCTGTGTATCTAACACTGTACAGGTGTAGTTTACCTGTGTATCTAACACTGTACAGGTGTAGTTTACCCGTGTACTCAACACTGTACAGGTGTAGTTTACCCGTGTACTCAACACTGTACAGGTGTAGTTTACCCGTGTACTCAACACTGTACAGGTGTAGTTTACCCGTGTACCCAACACTGTACAGGTGTAGTTTACCTGTGTATCTAACACTGTACAGGTGTAGTTTACCCGTGTACATGTGTAGTTTACCTGTGTACCCAACACTGTACAGGTGTAGTTTACCCGTGTACTCAACACTGTACAGGTGTAGTTTACCCGTGTACTCAACACTGTACAGGTGTAGTTTACCCGTGTACCCAACACTGTACAGGTGTAGTTTACCTGTGTATCTAACACTGTACAGGTGTAGTTTACCTATATGAAACCAGGTTCTGGTCATGGCAGAAGTGGCTGAGGAAGCGGGCATAGTACAGATGCATGACTGCATGTTCCTTCCCACCGATGTACACGTCCACAGGCATCCAGTGATCAGCCTGAGCACGGTCAAAGGGCCTGGAAAACAGAGAAGCAGGGATTAATGAACACCTTGCACTCCTTCCCACTTCTTACTTCCTATCCTAAAAACATGCATACCACAAGGGGGCAGCAATGTAAAATAAAATAAAAAGTATCACAGTATTACAGTATTATTGTATTACAGCACTTCCAGAATTAACAAACTAACTGAAGGCCTGTGCTCTGGGGGGAGCAGACATGGGCTACAGCATTATAGGATTAAACATTACTTTAAAAAGAACATGGGCAAAAAACACAGACTGTTATGGCAGAAAGACTCCTTTGTTCGAATAACTGGAAGATCGGAATGGAATAAATCCTGAATAGATACATGCAGAAATAAATGCCTCCACAGAGTGAAAAAGTCTGAATGCTGCTTAGTGCCTTTGGGGGGCAAGGATGACAGGGTTGAACCTGATAAGGATGGTTATTTTCTAACAGCCGGTCCTTACAGAAAGTTTACCAAATTTAAATTGAAATGTCATTGGCATGACCAGAGTAAAACATTGTGAAGCAAACAAAATACTATAAATGAACTATGAAAATATACATTTCTAATAATAGAGCGAAAAACACACAAAAAAACCCAGATAAAACACATATCGCTCTATAACTTTCACTAATCATTTTTTCCCCATACTTTCAGGACATGCTGTGTGCCCCAAGTACTGATTTTAAGATTTGCATCGTAGAGCATGTATGAAGGTTTCAGCCATCTACAGTTGCCTTTGCACCATGAAGTGACCCAAACTATCACACATGCCAGGCCACAGTTGGGGGGTTGTAAGTCCAGCTGACTCAGAGTCTCCGATCCCTGTATAAACAGTGAAATTCCACTTTCCACTTTCCACTAGTTTTGCACCAGTTTAATTTGCACCGATTGGATAAGCTTTATATTCAAATCCCAGAGGTTCCCTCCCCCCAGAAAGATAGCCAGCTCCCTCACACACAACAGGCAGCCCTTGCACAAAAAAACTGTTAAAAGCACTGAAAACCAGCCCCGCCAGAGGCATCAGCTCTGTAGGGGAATAATGTAATTATAATAATGAATAATACTGAGCTGACTAAATGAGAGCCAAGCTGCTCTGGACCCATTCCCTAACCCTGCCCCACTCCCCCTCCCCCTCCCCCACCATAATACAGCCAAAAATAACCTTCTTCACAGACAGGAGACAAACTGATTGCTTTTCCTGTTCCAGAATAATCTATCTACTTTAAAAAGCATTGTCTCTTAAAGCTGCTTTACAGCAAGGGGTGTTCACAAATGAATCTCTTTTGTCAAAAAGCTCAACATATCACTACAGCCATCAGAGGTAATAGTTTGTAATCTCAGCAGACAGATTGTGTGCGTGAGCGTGAGCGTGAGAGAGTGAGAGAGAGAGAGAGAGAGAGAGAGAGAGAGAGAGAGAGATATTACATTTCTGTGGTGCTGAAATTCCCTTAACTGTTGTTACTCCCATCAAACTCTATTTGTCCCTGTCTCTAATGTTTTTCCATCTAATGTTCATCCAGTTCATCAGCCCTGCTTGTGGAACCCATCCCCCAAAAACAATTCACACCTGACAGTGAGGAGGAGAGAGAAAAAGGTAGAGAGAGACATGGAGAGAAACAGAAACCCAGAGAAAAACTGTGAGAATGAGAGGGAGAGACAGACAGGGAGTGGGAGAGTGTGAGATAGGGAGAGAGAGGGAGGATAGGGGAGAGAGTGTGAGAGGAGAAGAGGACGAGTGCCTGAGACAGGTAGAGAGTGCGCGAAATGGAGAGAAAGCAAGTGGGCAGGCACAGTGCTGGAGCGCTTCACCTGAGTGTGTTGTGTGGATCCGTGTATCTGAAATAGTACCAGGCTGAGTCCACAAACGTGTCCATGGTGTCCGTTTCTCTCAGTGCCGGGCCCTTGCATCTAATGGAAAAAGAAAGACAATGTCACGTTTAGCATTCTATAACATTAAATATTATTCCACACAAAAATTACATTTTAAAATATTTTAGTAGGCTGCTTGAGAGAATGCTTGAATCCTCAGAAACCCAGCCCACCGCAGTGGTGAGCACATTTTGTGTGAAATGAAGCCATGTGTAATGTGTTTTTCCATTACAGCAAAACAATGCTGGTTTCTTGAATCTCTGACTGTCTGACTGTTAAAGGAGGTTAAGGATGCTACTCAATGAGCAGCTAATCTAATAGCAGCCGAGTTATTCAGTAACGAGTCTCAATAGAATGCAGACACAGCCACAATTACTGTCCCCAGAGAGCCTCTGCCATCACAGACTGTAATCACAGCTGCATGTCTGGCCCAATATGACTGATTGTGACAGGGAAAGGGTATAAAACAGAGCCCTCTGAATTCCAGTTTTAATATCACACACTCCCCCAATCCAACAGTCCCTCCCCCATCTGCCAGTGACTCCCTATTACAGGACCTGGAGAGTGAGGTATGTGTCTGATGGTTGCTAAGCAACAGGCTAGGTGTAGCAGATTGATTCCTTCAGAGGAATTTTCAAGGCGCACTTTCATAAGATCTTGCCAAACTGGGGGCAGAAGGGCAGAATAATCAAACTGCTCTGAGAATTCTGCCATACTTCCTCCTTTACATTATAGGGCCGAAACCAAACTCACCAAACTCGCTCCGACAAGCAGAGCTTTAACCAAACAACACAGTCCACACAGACCAAACATGACCTGATCCACACAGTCCTGTAGCCCACTGAGCAGACATGTCCAGATGGATCAGGTATGTAGAAAACAAGAACATAGCAAGCAGTAGATCCACTATATCCACAAGGGATACCTTCCACAGGTACACACGAACAATGGTATATTTTCTACAGGTACCCTGGATTATTACTATACATTCTACGGGTAAAAATTGCACTACTATACAAGGGCTGGGCTGGGCAGGCCCGAACTGGGCAGGACTGGGAGACTGGGCTGGCCGAGGCTGGCCAGGACTAGGCAGGGCTGGGCGGGGCAGGGCAGGAAGGGTGGGGCTGGGCGGACAGAACTGGGCTGATCGAGGCTGGCCAGGACTGGGCGGGGCAGGGCAGGGCAGGGCAGGACTGGATAGGATAGGGCTGGGCTGGGCTGGGCGTGTCAGTGCCTCATTCCGAGCCTCTCACTGTGTCAATGAGACAGTTTTCCCACATTTGAAAACCTGCTCCCCGAACAGACAGCAACCGCTGTTCCACGGCTAACCCCATTCAGGGCTCAATTAGCACATCGGCTCAGAGACAATATCAATCCACAGGAAATGAGTCTTTCTCTTCCTTTGCTTTAATTTAGTTGAAGGGCAAAACGGAGCAAAGTGCAATCTCCTGCTTTCTCTCGGTCACATATAATTTCTTACACTCTATCGCACCTTTCATTTAACACAGTCCATGAGTTTCCCACCACAGACGGCATGAAAATCAGAAAAACAAGGGTACAGGCTGCGTCATAGAGCAGGGGCTTTAAATTTGCAATTTTAGAGGGCGATTTTAATTCCTGCACATTCTATCAGCAGAATGAGGACTGCTTCTGTGTGTGTGTGGCCATAACAGATATAATGAGCGCCATGTCTGAACCCACTGTCATTCAGCTCATTTTCTCCATTGCTGGACATTAAAAATGATATAAAATGGTTTAGAATCTCTGGATGTGGCTCCTGGGTTATCTGGACAAAAGAAACACAGGAGTCTTTACACACAGTTTGATTTAAAACTAAGTCTTGACCTCACATTCAGCTGGATTTTTCTCCTCGTAAAGTGAGAGAGAGCCACAGGTTAGGATTCTGTCTGTATTATGCACACACGTAAATACAAAAACATCCACACATCCACACGTGTGCATGTGCACGCAAGCATGCATGCATTGCAAAATCTAAGCAGTGACTTACTGCCGGACCTAACAGGCAAACTGAGAAGATTAAAGTAACGAGTCTGTTTCTGTTTATCAATGTTCTAGCACCTCTCCAGCAATTATTATATAAGGCTGGCATCGCTGTCAGAACAAGACGCATCTATTTAATTTAGCTTGATAAATATTATCAATTGGAAGAGCCAGCTATCCTCTCAACCACTACAGATAGACAGAGGATCTTTTACAGTGCATTGATCTCAAGGGAGTGAGTCCTGGAGAGCCCTTTGATATTTATACAGAAAAAGGGATTCATAAACAGACAACACTCACACAACATCCATTAAGAAGAAAACAAAGAAAGAGGAGGAGTCCCTGCCCTGCAGCATCACGGCAATTCTGCTGAGAGGAGGACTTAAGGACACGTGGATGGAAATGCAACTTTACCAAATTAAAACTACACTAAAGTTACTACACTTAATGGGTAAGAACCTTTGTGAAGTGTACTGACTATATAAATGTAGCACAGACTAACTCTATCTCACTATTTTACTATGTCCCCACTTGCATTTTTTATTTTTAAATCTTTAAACTGCTGGCCATAGATGTCTACACAGAATTAACTTCCCAATGCAAAATATCTGTGATTTGTCTGCAGAATGAGAAACCGTTGCTATTTTGGAGAATAATACATAGCTTCAAGTTCAACAAGACTAGGCAAGCCTAGCTCAGCCCGGACACCTGTATGCAGCCAGTGAAGAAAATGAGACACGGCACAGTGGATATTGTTCTGGAGCATGCAGGTTGGCCTGCATACCGGGGCAACGGAGTGCATCTGATTCTCAAAAGTGTGTGTGGCAGAGAATGTGAGCGGGAGCGAGGAGAGGAAATTGAAGTAATTTAATAAGAGTGATGAGCACTATTAGAACATTACCACTCTGCAAGCTCCAGTTCACTCCAGTACTACTCAGCCTAGAATGTCTTGCTTCTGCCAAAAGTTCTCATTTCAACAGTGAAAGATGGAGTATTGGAAATATTTTACAAAAGCCCCAGACAAAGGTTACAAGTGTAACATAAACAAAGAAATCTTCTTACTACAACCCTGTGCAATATTGCTACAACACTGCTGCAACGTTGCTACAATGTTGCACAGCAACATTGCTGCAATGTTGGCCTGTAACCTTCCTGCAATGTTCCTGGTATTTAGCTGTTTTTTCTGTATTTATTTTTATTCTCATTTTAGTAGCATTTTATTTTATGTGTTTCTATTGAAATTTAAATAACTGTTAAGACTGTTAAGTCAGCAATCCTGATTGCCTCCAATTATTTCTCAAATAGGATTCTGAACCATTTAAAAATTCAAAAGACACCAAGTTCAGCTTTAATGACTCTTGCATTTCGGTCCACATATAAGGTGCTGAAACACTAAAGGCATTTCTACTCAACTCAGTCCTAAAACGCGGTATGTCCAATGACATCTGAGATCTAGTAGAATAATTTGAGGTTTTAATTGAAAAAAAGCCTGGTTAAATAGAGAGGGAGTTTTGCAAGTAGTTTTATAAACAAATAAAATACCATGGTGTTTCCTCCACAGGTCTAGAGAGAACCAACCTACTGAGCGGTAGATACAGGTCACAATGATGAGTTCTGAACCCATCACCCGTGATAAACCGTAAACTATGATATATGGCATCCAGAGATTTAAAAACATGGAGCCACAGGTTAGGATCCAGTATTTTTGTGGTTCTGACATTAAAAAAAAGTTCCCTACTGACAAATGGATAAGTGGCTAATAGGCTACATCCCAGCAAAAAGATGAGTGTATGTTTTGTTTTTATCCTGCAGTTTTCTGCCTGGCAGCTTCATTGATAAAGCCTAATGCCCTATGCGCACTTAATACCTGAGGACCTCGTGTGACTTGTAATAATTGCAAAGGTCATCCGTGATCTTAATTCCGAAGTCCATAATTTGTCAAGTGAAAATTAGACCGCAAATTAGGTTAGCCGACCTACTATATTTCATAAAACACAGAGGTCATCCGTAGTTCCATGTGCATCGGCATCTCAGTAATTTGGGGGGATATTTTCTTTTTCTCCCAGAAGGATGCGTCGTTTTGTCCGCGTCTTTTTCTGCATCTTTCTGGGTTGAGAATTATGGAGGCTGCGGTCTAGATCCAGCTCTACCCATCCACATTGTTTCTTTCAATTCCTGAGGTTCTCATTTATGCCTGTGCTGATATACGGCTAGACCTACAGTGGCTTCAGAAAGTATTATGGATCACTTTAAGAGTTTCTTCTCCTGACTTTTTTCTCCATAGAGTTCTATAGAAAAATGAGTCAGGAGAAATAATGCCTGCAGTGATCCATCCACATCTACTCCACATCTGGCAACAGAGTGATGGTTTGGGGCTCGTTTGATAGCTCAGTCCCCTGATGACTTACAGCCATTTAGCCAGCCATGTGTTCCATACTGCACCAGTGTAATTTACAGCTGAATCTAGTCTCATCCCCCAATTCCCATAGAGATCCATTCAAATGCAGAGAGTATCGCTTGTAACAGCACCTGAAAATCAGATAGTCTTTTGATGTTGATGGGTCACAGACTTCAGGAAGTAACAGCACGCAAGGATATGTGACCAAATATTAAATACCTATGTAAATGTGATATTTTAATTGTTTAAATTTTTTATATAATCCTGAAGATATCTAAATACTTAATTTAATTTGCACATGATAGAGATTGAGAATCACTAGTACAGTAGTAGAAATAAATCCCATGTAAATATGTTTTTATTTGACTTTGCAACACAGCAAAATGAGAAATAATCAATGGGGGATGAATACTTTGTGAGGCCACTGCATATGCCTCTAATGCCACTACAATTTACAATTTAGTCATCTGGCAGACACTTAGTAGCCTGAAAGAGGTACATTTCACATGGCAAACAAACACCACTATTATTATTTTACGTATCACTTTCCTACACCCATTGTTGTTTTCAAAATGCAATCTAAAATTGCAAGAAGAGGGGAAAGAAACCCCTTCTTTGCCTCCTGGACAGCCAATCAAAGGCTCTCTAGTGGCCACTCTCAGTATCAAGGTGAGAGCTAAATTTAAACCCTTAGCTTAGCTGTGCTGACAACCCAAACAGCTGCTCAGGGCGGTATTTCTGACCTTGGACAGGAGCAGCGGGTCCATTCAGTGGCAGCCTCCAGAGGAGACCTTCCCTTCCCTGTAAGGGACGGCAGCTTTGGTAGCGTGACGGGGAGGTCCTGTTCTGGTACGGCCACTGGCCCACAGGAGGCACAGTGCACGATGGGAATAGGTGTGCCCCAGTAGCGCTGCCTGGAGATTAGCCAGTCACGTAGCCTTGAGCTGGTCAAATGACCACCCACTTTCCTCTCTCGGGCCTTCTGGGTAATAGAGTCAAAGGCTTCCTGTCTGCTCAGGCCTGAGAACTTGGGAGATATAAGAGAAGAGTGGTGAGGAAAGGGTTCAAAAGAGGCAATTCTAATACAATGCACGTGTCATTTTTTTCTTTTTTCCCCTCCAGTACTGAAACAAAGATAAATCTCAGAAAATGTGGATTTTCTGCATTACATAATATGTTCAAGGCTGCACATTTCTACCAATTAAACCTTTCACTGAAAGTCTGACATTATTCGAAAATAGGTGTTATCTTCAGAAGTACTGTGATGTGTAAATGATGAATCGATGCCGGCACTGGAACACCACTTACTTACTTAATAACCATGAGAGCAGCACTGAAGGTTCCAACCTGCCAGCAATATAATGCCTGTATGCTCCCACCTACTGTTTACTGACCACACATAAAAGCTCCACCCATTGTGGGACCTTGACCCCTTCGTCAGAATAAGACGGGAGGAGAGAAAAGTGGGAAGGACGAGAGAGAGGAGCTCCACACCTCGCCAGAGTTGAGCAGTATCTGTGTTCCGTCTGGTCGGCTCTCCAAGACTGTGTCCCAGCTCAAACCCAACGCCATCGCCACTGACGCATCCTCCTTACTGCTGACAGGGATACCTGCCAGAAAGAGGGGAGAGATAGAGTGGCAGGAAGGAAGGGATGAAGCAACAAAAGAGGTAGAAGATTAGTGAGAGAAGACAGTAAGAAAGGGAGAGAGGTAGAAGATTAGTGCGAGAAGACGGTATGAAAGGGAGAGAGATAGAAGATTAGTGAGAGAAGACGGTATGAAAGGGAGAGAGATAGAAGATTAGTGAGAGAAGACAGTATGAAAGGGAGAGAAATAGAAGATTAGTGAGAGAAGACGGTATGAAAGGGAGAGAGATAGAAGATTAGTGAGAGAAGACAGTATGAAATGGAGAGAGGTAGAAGATCAGTGAGAGAAGACAGTATGAAAGGGAGAGAGGTAGAAGATTAGTGAGAGAAGACAGTATGAAAGGGAGAGAGGTAGAAGATTAGTGAGAGAAGACGGTATGAAAGGGAGAGAAATAGAAGATTAGTGAGAGAAGACGGTATGAAAGGGAGAGAGATAGAAGATTAGTGAGAGAAGACAGTAAGAAAGGGAGAGATAGAAGATTAGTGAGAGAAGACGGTATGAAAGGGAGAGAGATAGAAGATTAGTGAGAGAAGACGGTATGAAAGGGAGAGAGATAGAAGATTAGTGAGAGAAGATGGTATGAAAGGGAGAGATAGATTAGTGAGAGAATACGGTATGAAAGGGAGAGAGGTAGAAGATTAGTGAGAGAAGACAGTAAGAAAGGGAGAGAAATAGAAGATTAGTGAGAGAAGATGGTATGAAAGGGAGAGATAGATTAGTGAGAGAAGATGGTATGAAAGGGAGAGAAATAGAAGATTAGTGAGAGAAGATGGTATGAAAGGGAGAGAGATAGAAGATTAGTGAGAGAAGATGGTATGAAAGGGAGAGATAGATTAGTGAGAGAAGATGGTATGAAAGGGAGAGATAGAAGATTAGTGAGAGAAGATGGTATGAAAGGGAGAGATAGATTAGTGAGAGAAGACGGTATGAAAGGGAGAGAGGTAGAAGATTAGTGAGAGAAGACGGTATGAAAGGGAGAGAGGTAGAAGATTAGTGAGAGAAGACGGTATGAAAGGGAGAGAGATAGAAGATTAGTGAGAGAAGATGGTATGAAAGGGAGAGAGGTCGGAAAAGAAGGAGGGCAGAGAGACAGAGGGAAAGTGCAGAAGAGAGGGGGAAGTAGAGAGGAAGATAATTGGAATTGTGCAAAACGTAACACTGAGACATACTGTCAGGTACAAGAAAGACAGTACAATATGACACCCAGCAAGGACCCAGCTTAACATATAAAACCCACAGGCAAACACACACACACACACAGGTCTACATACACATTATATTTATTCATCTTCTTATGTACATATTGTATCAAGTATCAGGCTAGTTCAAAGGTAATGCAAATTGTCTAAATCTCCAGAGACTCCAACCCAGGCTCAAAGGTATCCAGGAGCTCCATCATAAGTTAAAAAGGGTTACATTTTAAAAAATGTTTATATATTTTTTATATTTTAAAAGGATATATATATATATATATATATATCCTTCCTGACTTTTTCTCTAGATTTGGATTTTGCTAGTGCCCTTGGGAGATACCGGGAGACGAGCCATGACACGAGGAGAGCTGGACTGGGCCTTAGAAAAGCAACAACCCAGCGGCAGGACCGGTATCTGCTCCTTTGTGCAAGGAGGACCAGGAGGAGCACTGCCAGAGCCCTACAAAATGACCTCCAGCGGGCTACTCGCGTGCATGTTTCTGACCAAACTGTCAGAAACAGACTACATGAGGGTGGCATGAGGGCCCGACTTCCTGTAGTGGGACCTGTGCTCACAGCCCAGCACCGTGCAGCTCGATTGGCATTTGCCAGAGAACATCAGAATTGGCAGGTTCGCCATTGGCGCCCCGTTCTCTTCACAGATGAGAGCAGGTTCACACTGAGCACATGGGACAGACGTGAAAGAGTCTGGAGACGCCGTGGCGAATGTTATGCTGCCTGCAACATCATCCAGCATGACCGGTTTGGTTTAATTGACTTGGTGTTATACTGTGATGATTAAGTGTTCCCTTCATTTTTTTGAGCAGTGTATTATGTATAAATCAGCCACTCAGCATGGCATCCCAAAAACTCTTGGTGTAAAGTCAGTAGCAGGAGAAGGCAGGCTGTACTAATGTGAGTACCTCATGTCTAGTCAGTAGCAGAAGGAGGAATGCTGTGTTAGAGTAAATGTGCTGACAGTGTTGAAAACTGGAAGCAGACACGTACGTGGGCGGACCTTTGCCTTTCATAGTCGAGCATACTGGAAGCACTCTCAAAGCATATTAACCCCCCTTTGTAGACTACATTTCCCATAATTTTTGCACAAAAACAAAAATGCATCATTCACGGAAGATGATTACAGTATAAAGAAGATACGCTTGTAGACGAAACGACAGCTCTGCGCAGACAAAAAAAAAACGACCGCAGCATGGACTGCCTAGGCGGACGTCCGCTCAGGGTCCACTTTCGGTCCGCTATGATGTCATTTAGGTCCGTGCGGAAGTCTTTACACATACTTTCTTTGGCGACTATGAAATGGCTTTTACTCTGGTTAGTAAAAAGAGGATACAGGTTGTACTAATGCGAGTACCTAATGTCTAATCAAGAGCAGGAGGATACATTCTGTACTAATGTGAGTACATCACGTCTAGTCAGGAGCATGATGATACAGGCTGTGTTAGAGTAACTGGTTAGTAGCAGGAGGAGACAGGCTGTGTTAGAGTAACTCTGGTTAGTAGCAGGAGGAGACAGGCTGTATTAGAGTAACTGGTTAGTAGCAGGAGGAGACAGGCTGTATTAGAGTAACTGGTTAGTAGCAGGATGAGAACACTCCATACTACACGCAGGGCAGCTGAGACATGTTTGCTTCAGGGTCACTGGAGGAAACTCAGAGGCTTGAGAGCTCCAATCAGTGGAGATGCCTCATTACTTGAATCATCTGGAGAACCAACGACACACGCACACACGCACACGCACGCACGCACGCACGCACGCACGCACGCACGCACAAACGCTCACACGCACGCACGCACAAACGCTCACACACACGCATAAACACACATACCGATCACAGTGTCCAGATGACCCTGGAATTCGGTGCAGCCAGAGACAACCACAGGAACTTCCCGGCCGGTGAAGATGTTGAGAGCGGTGACAGTGGTCAGGCAGTCTGTGGGTAGTGTCAAAGGTCACAGAGGCAGTGGAGGGGACTGAACTGAAGCATTAATTAGGCATACACTCCCCTGGGTCTTCATTAACAACAATCACTTGTCGGAGAAAGCTCCCCCTCACCCCACCCACAATGGTTTTCCCAATTAAAACACTCAAGCAGTGAGAGCAGCAGAATGACACCTCCGCACCCCCCCCCCCCCCCTACCCCCAATGACACCCACACAGCTTCCACTGAAGGCTGGAAGATCTCCTGCAGCCATCTCACACACACTTCTCTTCTCCACCCCCACATCAGCGGCAGCCCAGGGCCCAGTAAAATTACAGACCATTACAGGTCTGCTGTCTACACCATTCCACTGATCTTACATAGTTCTGAATAGGTTCCGTCTTAAAATGTTTCCGGAACCTTCTTTAGAGCGTGATGGCTGTATTATAACACACAAACCTCCTTGTTTATTAAACGTTAAATCACAGGAGGACTGAAACTTATAAAATACAACAGTCTGATTCTACAAATTGTACATTTCATGTATGTTTATATGTTATGTAAAGTCTGGAATTAAGTAAATGCAAAGCTCCCAGCTCACGGAGGCATTTGAATAGGCCAGAGGGTCGGATGGGCATGCCCTTATCTGTCCGGCACTGGATTTTTTGGGACAAACGTTTGGTTGGACATGCTCTGATCTGTCCTAGACTTGTTTTATTGGGATAGACATTTGACACGCCTTTAACTTTCCTAGGCTGGAATTAGTGGGATGAAGACTGAGCACCCCATTACCTATCCCAGGCTGGAAGGCCTTCTCCAGAGGGGGTCGGACAGGGCTGGAGCCGTGCAGAAGACGATGAGAGGGGAGGATGGCAAGGTAGGCGGCTCCGTACACTGCCTCAGGGGCTGCAGTGTAGGCTGCCAATGTCTCCCCTGTCTGCTGGCCATTCACCTAGAGACCAACAAAGGACAACTGGCTTGATACAGACTCGTACAACACCACACACACCAGCATAGCTGCTGCCATTCCACAAATCCCACTCCAATTTCAACTTTTCAACTAAATGTGTTCACCGTTTCTGCAATTTTCATTCAATATGCACGTACACCTCAAAAAGTTCAACGTTTTATTTTGTATTACATTTTTTTAAATTAATGGTACAAACTTCAGGACCACTTTTACAAAAACAAAACCAGCACAAATTCATTCTAGAAATCCGAATTTTATAAATCAGAATTTCTAAGAAAATCACAATCTGAAAGGGGCGGTTCAGCCAAAATGTTTTATTTAGATACGTTTCCACATACTCAGAGTGCTATCTATCCATCCAGGTAGTTTCACTAAGATCTCACTACTTTTGTAGATATCCGCTGCAACTCACCTTGACATCACCCCAATATACTGGACCTCAACATGTCCAAAGTGGTCAAAGCGCACAAAAAGCAACTATTTTAATAAACAATGGGCTCAAAATACAGAACACACTTCAGAGAAATAAAGATAAAATGCATAAAGAATGCTACTTGGCATGGCCCACCAAGGTGGCAGGTCCAACTACAGCATTAATCCTTGCGGCAGTGATGTGGTCCTGACTATGGCCCAGGGTTCCATGAGTCAATGTACAATTGACCACAAGAACACAGAGTATTTTCCCCATCTCCTCCCTCGCATTGATCGGGCATCTAGTCTTCATGAGCCAGCTGTGCTCTGCATTAATGACTGTGCAGCTCAGCTGGGGGACTGCTGAGTGAAAAGAAGTGGTGACTGGCTGCACAGTTTGAAAAACGCACATGTTACTCTGCACTATCCCAAATTGACAGAGCAGAGGGACAAGGCTACAAATACGATTGGAAATTCCAAAATGAGAAAAAAGTTATTTAAAAGGCTGAAAAGACTGAATGGGGGGAAAAAATAAAAATAAATGAAAAGGTGATCTTGAATAAATAACTGCGTCACAACTGGAAAAACCTGGGATGGGTTTGGCTTGGTGGTTAGGATTATATGGAGAGTGGGAGATACTGTTCCACATTAGTACTTCCATAACCGAGTAACTGCAGCAAGGACACACAGTGTCATAGATGCAAAGCATAATGTGCTTTATGACAATATATGTGTTTTTTTTTTTTTTTCCTCTCTAGGTAGCTATATATATATTTTTTTTTGTCAACATTTTTTTTTTTTTATTGGCTAGTTCATACTAATAAACCCTTTTAAAATAAACCCACCATTAATTATTTTCCACAACATTGTAATAGCTTTTTTTTTTTTTTTTTACTTTTTATTAGGCCTAGATACAGGGTAACTTTGTGTAACAGGGAATGCATAACTCAACGACCTGACAGTTAAAAGTATCCTTTTTTATGCATTGACTGTGTGTGCTGCCTGCCAGCGGCACCCTGCAGCAGCAGAGATTTTTCATATTTGTTTCGTAAGCGGACACAATAAATAAAACCATTACGATGCAATACATATCATTTTATTAACACAAACAAATACAATTGCACACATTTTATTTGTTTTTATTTGATGGGGAATGATTGTGATTTGTGGATTAGTTTTGAGGTCTAGGCTACTCTTTCGTCCATGCTTCCACAATCTCTGAACCACCTTCCCCGTCCGCCACTTTTCCGCACAGATCTACACTGATCTCATATAGGTTACGTTCTCTCTTGAATCGAGACGATGGACTTTAAGCCCTGCATGTCTATTAATCATTTTTATTTAACATTTTTCTTGCACAGTGAAAATTAGAGGGACCTAACGTTAACTATGTATCGATATACTTAAATGAGTTCTCCCACTCTCTCCACTCAAGAAGTCATAGCGCAGGGAAGAATAGCATGACCCATCTGAGGGGTGCTTATAGGGGGTGGAACACAGAGTTATTCATTTTCACATCATACTTAAAATTGTTAGATATTTATCAGTTTTCAATTTCACACCTCTCGTGCAATACACTGCCTGGCCAAAAAAAAAAAAGTTACTCTTTTCGTTGTTAAAAAAAAGTTACTCTTTTTCTATTTCGTTGGACCGCCTTTAGCTTTGATTACGGCACGCATTCGTCGTGGCATTGTTTCGACAACCTTATGCAATGTCACAACATTTATGTTGCAATCATTTTTGGCCGATATCTTGTACCTATGACGGAAGAGTCAAACCACTCCGTAAAGTCTTCTCTAACACATCCAATATACTAATGCGGTTAAGGTAAGGACTCTGGTGGCCAATCCATGTGTAAAAATGATTCCTCATGCTCCCTGAACCACTCTTTCACAATTTGAGCCAGATGAATCTTGGCATTGTTGTCCTGGAATATGCCCATTGATAGGATAACTTGGTCATTCAGTACATTCAGGTACTCAGCTGGCTTCATTTTATTGCTGCATAATGTTGCTGAGCCTAGACCTGACCAACCCCAGATCATAACACTGCCTCCAGGGGCTTGTACAGTGGGCACTATGCATGACGGGTGCAATGGCAATCTTCTTTTGGCCAGGCAGTGTACATTTGAAGTTTAGACCCCTGCATTTGTGTATAGCTCATAACACCCCTCTCTTCTCCCCATGGAGAATGGACTCGTTAAACGTGAGTCCGGGGTGAGTGAGTGAAAGTATGGGCTATAGAGAGTGCTTCGCATCTAAAGAAAAAAAAAAAAAACGACTCATAGTAACACTATAGACCCCACATACTATACAGTAGAGTCCATAGAGAATGTAATCCAGATTTATGTTAGAGACTACCCTTCACATCTTCTCATCTTCTCATCTTCAAATCTAATTCAACATAATGAGTGCATTTTACAAAACAATCACTGGCAGCTCTTTTAATTACCCACAATGCCCAAGTCAAACCACAGATATATTACTTTTACTTGGCATCTGAAGATACAGTAATCCATTCTCTCGCTTTAGAAATGTGATTAAGATTTTAATAAGAAAATAATTTCATCTCTGTATATTTTACTCTCCTTTCAAAAAAAGCAATGTAATCATGGTCAGGAAATTCATGACAGACGCCCATTTGGAAAATCAATGACAACCGTCCTCTCCTTTATAGCTATACATAGTTAGAAAAATACTGGAAAGCATAGTTAAAACATTTCAGAAATATTTTAAGAGCATTGTACATCAGCTGGCCAAGGGGAAACATTCATGCCCTAAATAAATAAGTAAATAAACACACACACATAAAATGTTTTAATACACCCACAATTTTCAAGCAATCACAAGCAATTAATTCATTAATTTTACAAAAAAGAAGAAAACTATCTAAATCTTGGCTACCTTAATAATAACTGCGGAGCATATTTGTGTTCCCCTTGCCACTTTAAATAATTTTACCTTTTTGTGACCAACGCACCTGCAATTCGGGCACCAACTATTTGGCCCCTTTGGAACGGTTAGTACCCTCATCTTGCTTTGGAGACTTACCTCGCAAAGTGCTGCTGGTTAGACATCTTTAAAGCAGACACATGCTGCAAATTAGCATTCTAATAAATAGGAATCACCTAGGCGTTTCCAATATTTTGTCCACCCCCTGTATGTATGTATGTATGTATGTATGTATGTACATTTAGTATTATTAGGCTAACAGATGACGCACGATATACCTTTAACAGGAAATCGAAGTTGCAGCCGGTACAGTCCCCGATCCAGTTGGCCTGCATACCTTTGACTCCATACCATTCAGGGAGGTCAGCCAGAGAGTCCAGGAGAGGCTGTTATACACAGAGCAATATTGATATTACTGTCCCACCCCCAAAACCGCTCAAATCAGAACAGCCCTGAATGTACTTCCTGTTTCAAAGGCACAAACCGGAAGGTTTTTTCCACTAAAATACAGATTTCATTAAATAAAAAATACTTCCTTACTTTTTCTATTTAAACAAATCAAATCTACTGAGATTTGAGGCCTGCCGCCTAAGCACAAAGTTTGATGTCTGACTGCTATATACTTATAAGTCCTAGTGAAATACGGACAGTTTTGGGTTTATTTGACCATTTCCCTGTCTATGCTCTGGCTGAAATTAGTTTAGATTTAAGGCAGACTAGAAAAATCACGATAAGAAGTTACACAATTACCAGTCAAGATACGATCCTCATAGGGACTCATTCCTCCTTTAATGCGGTTTTTAACAGTAATACAGAGAGCCTGGACATTAAGCCCACTCCTCTATTAGCAGAGACTGGGTGATAGCTGATCCTTTTACCCCTGTGGAGCACAGCCGCTGCCCCTTTCCAGATCAATCTGCAGCTGGGCTCTCCAGCTCTGACCAGAAGCAGAGCTGCTGCATCCATTACCACCTTCAAACCACAGACCCTCAGAAGCACAGAAAAGCCAGATGCATTGCATCCTTCCGCTCGGCTCATTAACACTCAGTGACTCACGTGCTCCCAACAAAGAGGAAGTCTGTCACTTCACGAGAAGAGAGTGAGACGGCACCATCCGTCTCATTTCACAACTTCTCTGCGTCGCATCTGCTCAAGAACACTGTGGATAAACACTTTGCCATCCTTTAACTTTTGCAGCCAAAGCCTTTCGGGGGGAAAGCTCCACTCACCTACAGTGAGCAAACAATCTTTTGTCTGTGAGACAGAGGCAATGCTTCATCTGCTCAGAGACACATTACTAACTGCCAGAACCAAACACAGACACCACACTGTGGGAAAGAAAAAGTCTCTGCTTCAGCTGATAGGCTTTAACAAGCATCCGAAAGACACAAACTACACAACACATTCTCAAAACCCTGTTTAACCACTAAACGTATCTGACAATCTGGTATAAGTGTCTCCATAGCAACCAGGCAGAGCTATAAAACACAATGTCAATACAATGAATGTGCCGTGTAGGTGTATGCTTTATCACAGCTGATATAACTGAGCAGTGTGCTACTTCTAAATATGGAAATGGTTGTGTTCACATGTATGTCGCTTTGGATGAAAGCATCTGCTAAATGACTGTAACGTAATGTATGTATACTCAATTATAATTTAAACATATAAGAGTAGAAGTATGTGTAAACAGATTAAATAATGAACCCTTAATTATATCTGTCAGTAGCAGAGCAGAGTATCCTTCCAATTAAACCACATGCAGATTAGTTTTACAATTAAACTGCACACAAAGCATTCTTGTAGTTACACAAAATGTAAAAAGTATTCTTATTAAACTATTCACAAAATATCCTCACAATTTAACTATTTATTAAAGTATCATTACAATTAAATCACATGCATACTCAAACTTTTCTCTCAGATTGAATACTCTACACAGACCAGTCTCTCGGTGTGCATACTCTACACACAGACCCCTCTCTCAGTGTGAATACTCTACACACAGACCCCTCTCTGTGTGAATACTCTACACACAGACCCCTCTCTTAGTGTGAATACTCTACACACAGACCCCTCTCTCAGTGTGAATACTCTACACACAGACCCCTCTCTGTGTGAATACTCTACACACAGACCCCTCTCTCAGTGTGAATACTCTACACACAGACCCCTCTCTGTGTGAATACTCTACACACAGACCCCTCTCTCAGTGTGAATACTCTACACACAGACCCCTCTCTCAGTGTGAATACTCTACACAGACCAGTCTCTCGGTGTGCATACTCCACACACAGACCTCTCTCAGTGTGAATACTCTACACACAGACCCCTCTCTCAGTGTGAATACTCTACACACAGACCCCTCTCTCATTCTGAATACTCCACACTCAGACCCCTCTCTCAGCATGAATGGAGCAGTGGCCCACCTTGGCATAGTTGGTTGTTCTAATGAACCACTGCTTCAGCATCTTCTGCTCCACCATCGCCCCGGACCTCCAAGATCGACCACTCTCATCCACCTGCTCATCGGCCAGAACAGTCTGATCCACTGGATCCCAGTTCACCTGGGCCTGGACAGGCACACGCACACGCACACGCACACACAGTGTGAGTGCGGTGCTTCGTAAAGTTGAAGATCACACTTATATTATCTGGTGGGTCATTGTACACATTAGGAGGTTACTTCATCTGAACTACTTTAGCCAATACCCAGCTGCAGTAAAGTATATCACGTAGAAATGTAAGCCCTGTATAAAGGTGACATTTGTCTAAAATACATCCACGAAATTGGGGGTATGAAGCAAGTACATTCCCCATGGAACAGCACCACAGGTCATAAAGAGGAAAGAGCGTCTTAATGTTCTCCTTAATGAATCCTTCCTGAGTCTCCCCAGCACTCACTGAGCTAAAACCAAGCCTGAGGCATAGTGTGATGGGGAGAGCAAAGAAGAAAGAGTGAAATGGATATTTATAACACCACTGTCTAAAGGCAGACCTTGCCTTCTTAATGTGCAGGCCCAGGAATTTCCACATAAATAGTTCAGAGCATAACTGGCCAGAAATCAAAGTCATTACTGGAAGTAAATAAAAATGATGTCCCCACAATGGGTTTTCACACAAAAAGCTGTATTTGGCATCACCTGTTAGCATCACATCAACCACACAAAATGTGCTCTGCTTTGCATCGCCAAAGAGATGTCTGTCTTTGGAGTGTGCCTTTCTCTGCAGTACTTACAGTATGTTAATAATCACATTTAAAGCAGGTTGCAAAGAAAAGGACCTTTGACATGACACAGCAGAGTTTTGGATTGACTGCAGTCTCATAGGAATTAGTGAGACAAAATTATTGATAATCAATAAACTTCTACATTTTAATAATCGATTATTTGACCACTAACTGCAGGTCTTCGTCCTACCGTTCCACAGAGATTTTTTTTGACTGTCCATGTTCTTAACATCCTAGTCCTCGCGTCAATAACTTAAAAAATTATAATTGTGGAAAAAAATTAAAGTGTCAGGTCACCATTGTTTAAAGGTCAATACTGCTGAGAAAGTATTCATACCCCATTGATTATTTCTCATTTTGTAGTGTTGCAAAGTCAAATCAAAACATATTTACATTATTTTGTTTCTACTCCTGTAGAAGTAATTCTCTATAATGTTCAAATTAAATAAAGAATTTAGATATCTTAAAAAACTGAAATATCACATTTACATAAGTATTCACACCCTTTGCTTTAATGTATTTTTAAAGTGTCATATTTAATATTTGGTCACATATCTTTTGCATGCTGTTACTTCCTGAAGTCTGTGACCCATCAACATCAAAAGACTCTCGATATCTTATTTTCAGGTACTGTTACAAGCGATACTATAACCTCTCTGCATTTGAATGGATCTCTATGGGAATTGGGGGGTGACACTAAATTCAGATGTAAATTACGCTGGTACAGTATGGAACACATGACTGGCTAAATGGCGGTAAGTCATCAAGGGTCTAAGGTATCAAATGAGCCCCAAACCATCACTCTGCGGCCAGATATGGAGTAGATGCGGATGGATCACTTTAAGGGTTTCTTCTCCTGACTTTTTTCCCCCATTGAGTTCTATAGGAAAATTAGTCAGGAGAAATAACCCTTGCAGTAATCCATTCACATCTACTCCATATCTGGCCACAGTGTGATGGTTTGGGGCTAGGATGTTAAAAATACATTAAAGCAAAGGGTGTGAATACTTGTGTAAATGTGATATTTCAGTTTTTAAAAAAAATATATAATCCTGAAGATATCTAAATACTTTATTTAATTAGCAGATTATAGAGAATTACTTCTACAGGAGTAGAAAAAAAATCCCATGTAAATATGTTTTAATTTGCCTTTGCAACACAACAAAATGAGAAATAATCAATGGGGTATGAATACTTTCTCAAGCCACTGTATTTGGTCACACCTTAATGCTTAATGGTGCTTAGTTGATACAAATTGGAATCACAACAGTCTACATGGACAAAAAAAAACATGGAAAAACCTCTATAAACTCAACCAGGGGCAAAACATGGTTTCTATGTAATCTATTATCTGTTGTTATACACACGCTTTGCTGGCTTGCATTAGACAAGAGAGTGGCACAGTCATAGTCAACACAAAGCTCTTGTGGTCCTTCCATAGCGAGGGCCCATTTAAACTGGGGTTAAAGAGAGTGCTAAAGACACAAGCTCCTTGTACCTCTTTCTGATAGGCCAGTCCTGCCTTGAATAGTTTGACAAACAGGTACTGGGTCCACTGATAGTAGCTGGGCAAGCAGGTGGTGATTTCCTGTCCAGAGAATAAAACGGGACTTAAGAAGTGTACAGTTATTAAACAACACTCTATTAAATCATACCATATGACAAGGACTCTACACATACAGTCAAGCCGGAAAGTCTGAACACCCCTTTCACCTTCTCCATGTTTGATTACATTACAGACATATTCTACAATAGATTGAGTTCATTTTTTGTCTCAAAATTCTACACAAAATAGCCCATAATGAAAAAGTGAAAACATGTTTTAAGAAATTTTTGCAAATGTATTAAAAATCAAAAACTGAAATCTTTAATTTACCTAAGAATTCAAACCCTTTGCTTTAACATATTTTTAAAGTATCATATTTAATATTTGGTCGCATATCCTTTGCATGCTGTTACTTCCTGAAGTCTGTGACCCATCAACATCAAAAGACTCTCAATATCTTATTTCCAGGTACTGTTACAAGCAATACTATAAGCTCTCTGCATTTGAATGGATCTCTATGGGAATTGGGGGGTGAGACTAGATTCAGCTGTAAATTACACTGGTACAATATGGAACACATGGCTGGCTAAATTGCAGTAAGTCATCAAGGGTCTGAGCTATCGAACGAGCCCCATACCATCACTCTGTTGCCAGATATGGAGTAGATTTTTCTGGCAGGAGATTTTGTCCAAAAACTTCAGGAAAAACTCTATGGAGAAAAAAATCCTTAAAAATCAAATTTAAATCTCAAATGTGATATCAAAATTAAAAAAATTCAAACAAAATAAACCATGCTGGCAGCTGGAAACCCCCAAAAAAAAAAGCCAAGAAAGCAAAGCTTCAAAAAAAAAATATTTTTTTTTTCGTCGTAAAAAACATTTGTTTTGTAACTTATTTTGTATTTGTTTTGGTCTATCTGTTTAATTGTGTGAAATTCTGGGGTAATACCTACAAAGTAACTTACAAACATTAGTCATACTGCAAATTAGTCAAATAGGTTTTGTAAACAATGTAGGTTATCAGGAACACACAAACAGTTAAACACACTTTAGTTTAAAATAAGTTTAGCAAAATGGACTTAAAAAAAACTTGGTAAAAAAAAAAAGTTTTGTAATAGGAATTTAAAGCAAGAAATTGTTGACTACAGGGGGGTTTTTTAGATAGAGAGGGGGGATATATAGGGGGGATTATAATTTAAGATTTACTTTTAATTTCAGTTTTTGTTTACTACACTCAGTGTTTTATCTAATGTGGGGTCACTTGGATGGGGAAAATTCTGGAATGGGTGTGCAGTGAAAGAAATAAAAGCAAAAAATATTAAGCAGTAAGACAAAAAGAACAAGAAGAAGGGGTTGGGTGGGGGAGTTTTATTTTTTATTTTTTTTTTTTTTATTTTTATTTTATTTTTTTTTTTTTATTTTTTTTTTATTAGAGATTAGATTGGTAGTAGTTCAGATAGTGAAGTATGACGCCTTATATGATTTTGTATAAGTGGGTTGTATAGTAGTTATTGAGTATATAGTTTATATATATTATTTATATATTATATATATAGATATGGATATAGTAGGATATAGGGATAGTATATATATATATATAATATTTAATATGATTAATTTTGTAATATGTAATATTAATCATGAATATTTAATTCATGGGTGGTGGAGTAAGGGGGGGTTAGTACTCTTTTTATCTTTTTTCCTTTCTGTTCATTTGTTTTTGTTTTTGTTTTTTTTTTTTTTTTTTTTTTTTTTTTTTTATTATTATTCAAATCAAATCATCAAATCAATCATCAATCAAAATCAAAACAAACATATCTGAGTGATTGTTGGGGGTGTTTGGGCTCGTTTGATACCATAGACCCTTGATGACGTACAGCCAGTTCGCCAGTCATGTGTTCCTACCAGCGTCCAGCGTAATTTACCTACCCTCACACCCCCCCCCAATTCAGTTCAAATGCAGAGAGAGGTTAGAGGTTATAGTAACAGAAACCTGAAAATAGAATATAAGATATCGAGAGAGTTTTTGATGATGAATGATGGGACTTCAGATCAGGAGGCAAAGGATATGGATAAAAATACCAAATATGAATATAATTAAAAAAAAATTAAAAAAAAAAAGCAATATATACTTACTTGTAAATGAGAGATTTTTTTTTTTTTTTGATTTTTAATACAAAAAAAAAAAAAAAAAAAATTTTTCTTCTTGTCATTATTATATTTTTTTTGTGTAGAATTTGAGGCAAAAAATGAACTCAAATCTATTGTAGAATATATCTGTAATGTAATAAAACATGGAGAAGGTGAAAGGGGTGGGCAGACTTTCCGGCTTGACTGTATATACTGAAAAACTTTAAAGCCGCAACATACAAGCTTATATAATAATAATAATAATATAATAAAAGCAATAAAATAATTTTGTGCTTGTTTTTGGTCGCCTCGCCTTCAAACAATGTTTCAAAACTGTTTTCTGAGCAATTATGTGCAAAATTCAATGCCTGACCATAATTTTGGATGATGGATGGTTTGAACATTTCTTACACGTGCCAATAGAGCACACACACACACAAGACACTCATGCATGTACATGTATTCATACATACACATAAACACACAGATGGGGGGTAAGGTCAAAATTTGGCAATCCTCCTCACTTACCCTATCCCAGTTAAAACAGAGACCCAAGCTTTCCAACTGTTCCCTCATGAGTTGGATATTACTGTGGAGAGCAAATTAATTTAAATAAATTTAAGTTGGTTTTTCCACATGAACCTAAATATAATCCTAATAACATAAACAACACTGACAATTAACAACATTAGGTATAAAAATAAATAGCATGAAAACAGATATAGCTGACAGACTACAATACAAAATAAATAATGTATACAATGAGGGAGAGAAAAATAAAGGAGTGATAGATTGATGCAGGAGGAGAAAGAATGGAGACACAAAGAGAGTGAATAACACACTTGAGGAAGGAGACAAGGAGAGACAGAGAGGGATAAAGCTCTGTAGGTTTAACCCGTGGCAGTTTCACGGCAATGGTGGCTATCTATGTCCTAACATATAATTACAAAGAAAAGGGACAGGGAGAGATTCACTCCATTAAAATGGAGGCACAGTTCACTCAACATGGGGGGATTGATAAACAGCGAGCTGGATGAGAGAAACCTCAGCCATTGTATCCAAATACACATCCCACTCTCATCCACTTCAATAAATATCCAACCCTGATTTCCAGTCACAGTTGGATACGGATAGCCCAGACTCACACTCGCACCCTGTCTATGCCTCCGAACCAATCCTACACGCGCAGTGAGACCCTTTTACCAACTGAGCTAATCAGCCACTTCATCCGTTGTTTTCTTGGAGCAAAAAACAATGAGTGAAAGGAAGGCGGAAAAGAAAAAGAAAGTCGAAGACACTAAGAACCAAGAAAGAGTGGGTAACAGAAAGCTGGAGCATGTGCGTGAGTACTGAGCAGAGGAGAAAGAGAAACAGAGTGACTGAGAGGGAGAAAGAGAGGATAGAAGAAAGAGTGCAGAGAGCAGCACCTTTTGGTCCACTCGTCCGGGTCTAGTTGTCGCTCAATAGCTGCGTTCTCTGCTGGGAGTCCGAATGCATCCCACCCCATGGGGTTCAGCACCTGCAGATACACCACAAACACTGATACACCAACACCTACACCAGCAAATATGTTACACCACAAACACTGCTACACCAACACCTGCACCAGCAAATATGTTACACCCCAAACACTGATACACCAACACCTGCACCAGCAAATATGTTACACCACAAACACTGCTACACCAACACCTGCACCAGCAAATATGTTACACCCCAAACACTGATACACCAACACCTACACCAGCAAATATGTTACACCACAAACACTGCTACACCAACACCTGCACCAGCAAATATGTTACACCCCAAACACTGCTACACCAACACCAGCACCAGCAAATATGTTACACCCCAAACACTGCTACACCAACACCTACACCAGCAAATATGTTACACCACAAACACTGCTACACCAACACCTGCACCAGCAAATATGTTACACCACAAACACTGCTACACCAACACCTGCACCAGCAAATATGTTACACCCCAAACACTGATACACCAACACCTACACCAGCAAATATGTTACACCACAAACACTGCTACACCAACACCTGCACCAGCAAATATGTTACACCCCAAACACTGCTACACCAACACCAGCAAATATGTTACACCACAAACACTGCTACACTAACACCTACACCAGCAAATATGTTACACCACAAACACTGCTACACCAACACCTACACCAGCAAATATGTTACACCACAAACACTGCTACACCAACACCTACACCAGCAAATATGTTACACCACAAACACTGCTACACCAACACCTACACCAGCAAATATGTTACACCACAAACACTGATACACCAACACCTGCACCAGCAAATATGTTACACCACAAACACTGATACACCAACACCTGCCACACTGCACCAGCAAATATGTTACACCACAAACACTGCTACACCAACACCTGTCACTCTGCACCAGCAAATATGTTACACCACAAACACTGCTACACCAACACCTGTCACTCTGCACCAGCAAATATGTTACACCACAAACACTGCTGCAGCCCAACTGCACCTCTAACACAGGCAATGTCTAAGCACACCTCTAACACAGGGACTATCCAAATGCTCCTCTAACACAAAGAATCACAGCACAGCTGTAACACAGGGAATCTCAACATGCAGTCCCAACACAGGCGGTCTCAAATGTGTCTCTGATACATATATCCACAGAATCACAACTACATCCCTTCCTGTTACAGGGACCTCTTATCTAATGAAAGCAAGCAATATTAACAATTATGCTAAATCTCTTGCTACAATTATAAAACTTCTATATCACACCAAGGCAATGTCCTTGCATTTTTGCACATTTGTGTACTATGTTGAGCTGTAGGAATGGGTAACGGATATGGTGGGCAGAAGTGGCTAATCAGACAGCTCTGGATAAAGCCATCTATTGAGTGAATGAGCACATAATGACTAAATATGGGTTCTGTCTCCGTCAGGACCTCTTCATCAAAAAACCTATCAAACATTTTCCTCTGAAGAGCGGCGTGTTCCCTAAGATAGACCACATCACTCATCATATCTTTAGGTTACTGTCGTAACCCCGGTTCTTTGAGTAATATGAGCGAGATGTCTCGCTATGGGATGTGACCCTCCGCAGCCCTGACAGAAGTACCTATCTCAAATAACCAATCCTGATTGGTCAGAGAAGCGTGTCCCTCCGCTGCGTGATGTAGTCCCCCCCACTACAAATACCGCAACAGGAGGACACGCCCGCCATTCTAAAGCCCGAAATTCCTTCTCACCGCCCAGCAAGAAGGGTTGTCTGGCGAGACATCTCGCTCATATTACTCAAAGAACCGGGGTTACGACAGTAACCTAAAGTTCTTTTTCATAATCTGAGCTCAATGTCTCGCTATGGGATGTGGTTACTCCCGAATTGCCAGACAGCTTTATCGAACAGCAACCAACCGATGGGAGGGTCCAGATGTCCAGATGCTAGGTCTGAAGGACCGCGCTGGCAACGCACGGGCCCGACACATCCAGCATGTAGAATCGGACAAAAGTCAGAGGCGAAGTCCAACTCGCCGCCGCACAAATGTCCTGAATAGACACCCCCCTGAACAAGGCCCAGGATGCAGCCATGCCCCGCGTAGAGTGAGCGCGCAGGCCCGCAGGCGGGCGCAACCCCTCATTAGCGTAGGCCAAAGTTATAGCTTCCACCAGCCAGTGTGAGAGGCGCTGCCTCGAAACAGGCTGACCTTTCCTGGGATTAGCCCAGGAAATAAAGAGCTGGTCGCTCCGTCGGAAGCACTGAGTCCTGTCCACATAACAACGTATGGCCCGGACCGGACACAATGTATGAGCCCGCTGGTCAGCAGCTGGAGCTGTGAACGCAGCGAGAGAAATCGGGGAGCATGAACCCACCACCTTAGGCACAAAGGCTGGGTTAGGTCTCAGCGACACCCTTACGTCCCCTGGGGCAAACTGAGTGCATGATGGATGCACCGAGAGTGCATGAATATCGCTGACCCGCTTCGCGGAAGCGAGCGCCAGCAACAACATTGTCTTAAGAGACAAATGCTTCAAACTAGCACCCTGTAACGGCTCAAAGGGGGGACCCTTAAGCCCCTCCAAAACCACCGTCAGATCCCATGGGGGCATAAGCGGCCTGGAGACTGGGAGCAGTCTACGGGCACCCTTCATAAAGCGGCACACCAGAGGGTGCTGACTCACTGTTTTGTCCCCAAAGCCCACGTGACTGGCGGCAATGGCCGCCAGATACACTTTGACTGTCGAGAAGGCTCTGCCATCATCGATGAGGCTCTGAAGGAATGATAAGACCACCAGAACAGAGCACTGAAAAGGGGCGTGATTCCGATCATGGCACCACCGCTCAAACACCCCCCACTTACCAGTGTACAAAGACCTGGTAGAGGGGGCCCGAGCATTCTGAATAGTGTTAATCACACTCGGAGGAAGGCCCGCAGTGGTCATAGAGAGCCACTCAGGGGCCACGCCCACAGTTGTAACCTGTCCGGGTGTGGGTGGAACACCGTCCCCCCCCCCTGTGACAACAGGTCCCTGCGTATTGGCAACTGCCAAGGCCGGGCGCACAGCAACTGATAAATCTCCGCCAACCAGTGCATCGCCGGCCAGTGTGGAGCTATCAGGATAAGAGAGTGTCTGTGTTCCCTCACCCTCGCCAGGGTGGGAGGAACCAGCGCCAGAGGGGGAAACGCATAGAGCAGCTCGTGAGGCCAGTCGTGCGCCAGAGCGTCCAGCCCCAAGGGGGCCCCCCGACTGTGTAGGGAGAAGAACAGCTGACACTGGGTGTTCCCCTCCGACGCAAACAGGTCCACTTTGGCGCGGCCATAAATGGACCAAATCTGCGTCACCACGAGAGGGTGTAAAGTCCATTCTCCGTATACGGGCGCACCCCTGGACAAGAGGTCCGCCCCCACGTTCAGGGTCCCCGGGACATGCGTTGCCCGCAATGACAGGAGACGCACACTGCTCCACAGGATCAGTTTGCGTGCCAATATGTGTAATTGACGTGAGTGCAAACCCCCCTGGTGATTTATGTACGCCACCGTGGTCGTATTGTCCGTCCTCACCAGGACATGATGACCCCTGAGGAATGGGAGGAAATGTTTCAGAGAGAGAAACACTGCCGAGAGCTCCAGAAAATTTATGTGATGTCGCTGGAGACCCAGGCTCCAGCGGCCCCTCACAGATCTGCCCTCGTGAATGCCGCCCCACCCCTGGAGGCTGGCATCCGTAGTGACCACTTTCCTGGACAGGACGGTGCCCAGGGGCACACCCTGAGTCAGAAAAGAGGGTGCCCGCCAGTGACGTAGGGCCAACACGCAATCCGACGTCACCAAAATCCTCCGTGCGCCATGACGCACGGGGTCCAGCCTGAGCGCAGCAACCCAGCGCTGAAACTCCCTCATGTGGAGGCGACCGAGGCGTATTACGTGTATAGCCGAGGCCATCAGGCCCAGCAGGCGCAGACACACCCTGAATGGAACGTAACAGTGTCTCTGAAAAAGAGCAAGACATGCCTTGAAACTGTTCGCCCTCTCCTCCGAGAGGCGCGCAGTGAACGGCATTGATAGCAGCTGTAACCCGAGGAAGATTATTTCTCGACCCGGTGAGAGATTGCTCTTTTCCGTGTTTATCACAAAGCCCAACTCTGACAGATGACGTGTGACAAACTCCGTGTGCGACCTGGCCTCCTGCTCCGAGCGCGCTAGGAGAAGCCAGTCGTCCAAATATGTGGCCAGGCGTATTCCCCCCCGCCTTAGCGGGGCGACCGCCGCGTCCGTACATTTCACGAACACCCTCGGGCTGAGGGAAAGTCCGAACGGGAGCACTCGGTACTGATAGCACACTCCCTGGAACGCAAACCTCAGATACTTTCTGTGGGCAGCGTACACTTTTATATGGAAATAAGCGTCCCTCAGATCCACTGATGTGAACCAGTCGCCTGGTTTTATTAGACGCAACAGTGATGCCTGTGTCAGCATCCTGAACTTGTATTTCCTTAAGTGACAGTTCAGAGCCCTGAGGTCCAAGATAGGGCGAATTCCTCTCCCCCCCCGTTTGGGGACGAGAAAATATCTTGAATAATACCCGGATTGACTCTGCTCGGGAGAGACGATCTGAATAGCTTTTTTGTCTAAAAGAGACATTATCTCCTCCTTTAGCACGCCAGCTAAACGTCCCTGTGCTCGTGACTGTATTATGCCGGAAAAACGAGGCGGCACAGTGTTGAACTGTAGCCGGTAACCCCGCTCTATCGTGCGTAATACCCACGGATGAGCCCCTATTTCTCTCCACTTTTGAATGTGAAAGCACAGTGAAGGGGAGAAATTCGGCTGAGGCTTTTCCAACACGGGAGGGCTCATAAGCGGTAGCATGGCTCCCTCCAGTGGCAGAGCGAGAGAATGTCCCTCGGGCCGTACTGCGCATGCGCGAACTCGCGCTGCAGCCTGGGCAAATTCCTCCGTAGCCGGAAGTGGGATGCCCACCGCCGGCAACAGAGGGACAACATGCCCGGTGGACATGTTGCTTATGTGCAAAGCATTTATTTTGTTTTTGCTTGCTTTGTTTTGGGTATTTTTCACACATTTTGTTTTCAACTTTATTACCTTGAATAAAGGCAGAACATTGTGTGTATGCGCGTGCTTGTGGACATGTGAACACGGCTGTGCAACGGCAAACAGCCCGGTGACAATGTCCCTCCTCGTCTCGTCTGGCCCTGGGGCGGAGATCAGCGACTGGAGATGCGCACTTAAAACCCTCTTTGGTGGAGCCCATGAACGGGGAACTGATGGGCGCGTCACCCGGAGAAACGGCGAAGGCGGTCAAGTAGCCTTCTTCTTCCTCCTACCCTGCGCAGCTGAAGCGGCCGGTGAAGGCGGCGGGGCTGCGGGCTGAGCGCCGGGGGGACCCTTCCAACCAACCCGAGGGGCAGGCGACTGGGATCGGGCCGGGGAAGGTTGCTGCTGCGGCCTCTTCGGGACCTTAAATCGCGCAGATTGAGCAGCGGCCTGGGCGAAAGATTTTCCCCGGGGCGGGGGAGACGGCGAGGGGGCTCTACGCGGCAGGCAGAGCGCAAACGCCTCGTTATCTTTCTTCCTCGTCTCCGCTCTCTCCTGCATGGAGATCAGAGCTGAGCCGAAGATACCCTCCGGTATGACGGGCGCATCCAGGATGTCATCTCGCTCTCTGTCAGTCAGCCTGGCGAGATTGAGCCACCTGGCTCGTTCCTGGACCACGAGAGAAGCCATAGCTTTCCCCGTGGCGAGGACAGCCACCCGCTGGACATGAAGGCACAGGTCCGAGATCACTCCCGCCTCGCGCCAAACCGCGGCGCTAGGTGCGCCGTGGAGAATGTCAGCTTGGTAAGCGGAGAGAAGCGACAGCACATTCAAAGCCCTCATCGAGAGCGCGGCTTGCTTGTACGCTCTCTCGGTCAAAGCAGACTGAAGACGCTCCGATTTAGCAGGGAGGGACGGACGTCTGCTTGAGCCAGCCATGGCGCCACCCGGGTACAGATGCGCTGCAACCGGGGACTCGACCGGGGGCATGGCGAGGAGACCCAGGGCTTCCATGTTCTCGGTGTCGAGAACGGAGGCACCCGGAATCTGGTTCCTTCCGCTGTACGGCTTGTCGCTCCACATCTTGGTGAGCTCGAGCAGTAAGTCAGGGAAGACGGGAAGAAGCTGCTTGGCCGTGTTACCGCCCGGTGCTAATAGCCTGCCCTCGTAGCGAGAGCGCAAGGGCTGTGTCACCGGAGCGGGCCAGGGAATACCCATGCTCGCTGCCGCACGTTTGCACGTGTCGAGCAGGACCACAGGAACCGGGGACGAGGGACTTGCGTCCCCGCCGTCCTCCGAGCCCTCAGAAAGCAGCCCCGGCTTTGCAGCCGGAACCGGAGTGATTAAGGCCTCATCGTCATCCTCGCTCTCTGAAATTAGAGGGGGATAATCGAAGTCATCCTCTACACACTCCAGCTCTAACACATCGTCGGAAGGAAAGGCAGGAACCGGGGACATCACAGACAGGGTGGCCCAGTCGGTGTGCACCTCCGGTTCCTCCTCCACCATGAACTCCTCTTCGTCAGCGGCTACCGGGGCAGCGGCCGTCAGAAGCGGGTCCTGGTCGGACAGGCTGGCTTGGCGAGCCAGGCGGCGTCTCAAGCTTTTCGTCGTGAACATTTTACAATGCACACACGAACCGGGGACGGATAGGGACAGCCTGGCGTGGTCAGTCCCGAGACACCTCACACACACGGAGTGCGTATCCTTCCCCGAAATCCGGGCACCACAGGAGCAGGGCCGGGAGTCTCCTCTGGCATGAGGAGCAGCGGACGCCATGGGGGCAAAAAACACCGGCTGGTGTGCGGGTGTTTTTCACGGTAAGTGCTAGCTAACTGGTGTGTTAGGAGCAGGTAGCTAGCTAACTGGTGTGTTAGGAGCAGATAGCTAGCTAACTGGTGTGTTAGAAGCGAGAGGCTGATAACTGGCGTGTTAAAAGCAAGATGCTAACTGGTGTGTTAGCAGGAAACGTCGAGGAGAGCTGGCGTGCAAAACCTCGGCGAATATCGTGAGCTGAGTTAGCGTCCGTCGACAGAAGCTAATAAATAATTAATTCCGTCTGTGGACAGTTAAACTAACTTAGGCTCGGGTGAGATAATGCTTCTAGGTGAGAAGAATTTTTAGAATGGCGGGCGTGTCCTCCTGTTGCGGTATTTGTAGTGGGGGGGACTACATCACGCAGCGGAGGGACACGCTTCTCTGACCAATCAGGATTGGTTATTTGAGATAGGTACTTCTGTCAGGGCTGCGGAGGGTCACATCCCATAGCGAGACATTGAGCTCAGATTATGAAAAAGAACCGTGACCTATATACTGTATGCGTACAGCAGATAATGAATACAACTTTCATATGACACAAATAAAACACAGTGCAAATATTGCATTTTATATATTCATGCCTGGAGGCTGACAAGGTTATCTTGTCAGACACAGGCGATGATCAAGTTATCTCTGTACTCCCCAGAAATCCCACCTCCTCCAGTTGAAATCAGAAAATAACAAATCCCGCAATGCCACTTCAATTGTGAGATACTAAACTTACTCTCCATTTCTCTCTCAAGAGGTAGAGAGACAGAGAGAGAGAGAGAGAGACAGAGAGAGAGAGAGAGAGAGAGCCGGAGTAACAAGACACTGACTCCAACAAGTCTAAAAGCCTCTGACGACATTTATGAAAATCTGTATCCTTGGCAACTGTAGAGAGCCTCATTTGGAAGCAGAGCAGTTGGCAGCCATTAGGCTAAGTGCGTGCCAGTGAGGTTGTCTAATACAAAGATATGACTATGCGTGAAAATCAAAAAGATCCAATTTGTGCAGATAGGCCTAATTATTATGAAGGCGTATAGAGATGTGGTACTTTCTACCTGGGGTAATTGTCTGATTCTTAAGAAATGGCTGAAGCTCTAGTTTAAATTTCTTTTGATTATGAAAGTGCACAGAACACAAGCAAACTGGTGTCTACAATTTTCTGTGACAGACAGGTTGAACACATTTTTGTCCCAGCATTACATCAGCAGGGACCAAAGTAAGGTTTAGTTTCAGTCCACCCTCCAGCATCCCCACCCAACTACATCCCCAATCTTCTGCCCAAAACCCTGTCAGTGTCCACAATCCACCTTCTCAGGAGGGAGCAGAGGCTGCGGGTGGTTGAGTGAGCGGGGAGATTCATGGTGCAGATTCATGTATGCACCCCTAGACTGACACAGGACGGATCCCTTCATTTAAAATAGAAAAATGAACCAAATGAGTTTGGTTTCTGACTCAGGAGACAGGAGAGATGGCACAGTTAAATCTTCTTTTGCCTGGAAACCAAGATAGTGAAGGTCGTGTGGGGGTACAGGCGTGATTTTTCTATTTACTGCCAGTTCTGATAGACCACTCCCTGTGTAATAATAGCTCTTCCTGTCAATATTACAAATGTTACAGGGTTATATGGTATGTGTGAACACTATCAACAGAAACAATTTAGGTGAAACACACACACACACACACACACACACACACACACACAACCTCACAGTCTTCACACAAACTCATGTGTACACCTCCACTTTTAAACTCAAATCAATATGCATGCAGTCTCATCACACAACAATGACATTTGCAATTTCTCTGCACGGAGACACAAAGCAGCGTGGAGGAGGCTGTCTGTGAGTGGCCTTCATCAACTAACACTGACAGAGGCTCCTCTGAAACCCACTTCTTTTACAGAACTCTGATTCACTGAATATGCCGTCACAAAACCTTGAATTTTCTATGTAGCGGTTCTGTGTGATTCTAGCAACATAGGGAATGTCTGGGTAACCTACTGCGGTGGTAGGCAGGTTGTGTGTGTGTGTATGTATGTATGTGCGTGTGTATAATAGGGATGTGAGGTTTCATCAATTACCCAAAAAATTCTAATAAACAGGCAAAACTACAGAAAGATTTACTGAAATAAAAGCCTTGCCTTTAATTAAAGCCTTGCCGTGTATCACAAAAAACAGAGAAGCAATGCACAAATTTGCACAATCAGGTTGAATAGCTTTACAAAATGTCTTGATGGAGATGTACTTTTTATGAAAAAATAGGAGATAGTTTAAAATAGAAATGGAGTGCACTTCTTATTTCAGTCCTTTGGCTTAAAGGGGCAGTTCACCCATAAATTTAATTAAGATACATTTCTGTATACCCGGAGTGGTATCTACCCATCCAGGTAGTTTCGCTGAGGTTTCACTAGTTTTATAGATATCCGCTGCAGCTCACTGTGATATCATCCTGATAGAACGGACCTCAACGGGTCCAAAGCTGCGAATGTACACAATTGGAACCACAAAATTTGAGCCAAAAGAACATTTCAAGCCTACAGCCTTTGTCTGTACATGTGTGAAAGAGGACGAGTAACAGTGTACGTGATAGTGTGTACGGGATGTCTTGGGATGCTTGCATCCTTGGGACCCCTACCTGGTGCCCCCTCATCCTTTGGAAGTGGGCAATGGCGTCGCTGATGGTGTACACGCGTACATGGCCCATGTGCAGGCGGCCTGATGGGTAGGGGAACATAGACAGCACATAGAACTTCTTCCGCTGGGAATTCTGGGTCAGCAGAGACAGAGGGATGAGAAGCAGTGTCAGAAACACCTGGGCCTAAAACAACACTGAAAAGACTTGCAAAGACTCATAACTTCTCTGCGGTGTCAGGAGGAAAGATGATTGGAGGGCTTCTGTATTATTTAGCTTTCAATCATGGTGCAACATAAAATGCTGCATGGGAAAGCACAAAGACTCATAATAGTTCCACCTATGTAATTTACACCATGCATCTATTAATAACAGTCATAACAGATTTTGGAATGGAGCGCCGGACTCCTCGATGTTTATGTTTTTAATTGCAGGGGTTTAAGTGGAGAAATGTACTCCTCCCAGTGACAGAGATCAAAGCAATGGAGAATATTTATCCCAGAAGACATTATTCGATTTACATTTTTTGCATTCCTACCAGTTTTCTATGGCACAATACGTAGTATTTTTTGTTTCATATTGTTGAAAGCTGTGGCTCACTGTACCTTTTCATTTTAAGATAAGTAACCTTGTAAAGTATCATTGTATATAATGGAGATGTGTAGCACAATCACCCCTCCATTTGCTAGAGTAGTTTATTCTTAATTTAATATCTCGTACGTTACGCAATAGAATGCTTTGAAATTTGTTCATATAACCTATAAATAGATACTCTTTCTACTGAAACAAACAAAATTATATTAACCTCAAGAGAAAACCAAGAAAAAATTAGTTTTTTTGTAAAAAGTGTCTAATTATGCATGTAACGCGTTACATAAACAAGCGTTACTGCTCACATGTTGTAGTATTGCGCCTTTGATATTCAACATAATAATACGGCACTCCTGGAGTACTTTAGAAAAATATAGATCAACATATTAACAGCGTTTCAGAATAATTCCTTTATTCTATGCGGAAAAAAAAATACAAAGAGTTTCTTCCTACTTGATGTAACGCACGGTATGTTTCTAGTCACCGCTTGTGCCTTTTCTATCAATAGTAGCGCTTTTTTGTTTTCCTTGATTCCAACACACCGACCAGTACGATGGGCTTGTTATGATTTACCTTTCACGTTAATCTAACATCATAAAATTGAATATTCACGAAGCGAGAGCGTTTTAAAGATAACTGAAACACTTTTTTCACACAACAAAATTATGTGTAAAACTGACCATTGAACATTGATGTTTTTTTTCAAAAACTCTCGAGAAATCTCGAGAAATTACATTGGCTGTGTTTGGCTTGTCTTGTGTTCTTGTGTGTATGTGTAGCCGATAAAAAATGCAAACAGTAAAACGCTGGTACTTTTACTTTTAAAAAAAAAAACACTTATCTGCTTTATTACCGTGCAAGCATAACGTATAATTAAAATAATCTAGCGCGAGGAATCGAGAACCGCTGAAAAAAAAAGCCATATATTTTCATTTTTTTTTTGAAGATATTTGCTCCCTTCTTCTTCGCTTGGCGTTCATGTAATCAGAGTACACATAACTGGGGTGGACTCAGTAGATTTCAGGGCATTTTTATTGCATAATAATTAAGTTCGTAATTGCGTGATCTAAGTCACGTTCCCACGTGCGCTTACAATTTTGTAATTTCAAAATGCAGCTTACAGCATCTAAAATTACTATATTTCATTATTTTCTATTTATATCATGATCTAACATCAAAATACATTAAATGAGACAAAGAAAACTAAATTGCTGTGAAATTGCACACCAAATGGAGGGGTGATTGTGCTACTGATCTGGAACATCAAAGAGCTGCAGGTATGTAGTATCTCCTTCTGTTTCTCTGAGTCTGTACAGCGTCTTTGTGACAGTTCTCTGTAAAAAGCGCCATACAAAATAAATTGAATTGAATATAATAGTAAAGGAATAAACTCTAAAATAAACTAAATGATAGCCTGTGGTACCAAGTACCGAAACAGCACCGTATTACTAAAGCATTGACAAGTAGGCTAACAATCCCACATATAATTATATGGGGCGGCTGTGGCTCAGGAGGTAGAGCGGGTCGTCCGCTGATCGCAGGGTTGGCGGTTCGATCCCCGGCTCCTCCTGTCCACATGTCGAAGTGTCCTTGGGCAAGACACTGAACCCCAAATTGCTCCCAATGAGCAGGCTAGCGCCTTGCATGGTGGCTGCCGCCATTGGTGTGTGAATGTGTGTGTGACCGGGTGAGTGAGAGGCCATTGTAAAGCGCTTTGGATAAAGGCGCTATATAAGTGCAGTCCATTTATATAATTAGGCATAGTATCACCTAGGGTGAGAGGATTCCAGCGGTAGGATGGTTCTCATCCCATCATGCACCAGTGACCCCCCTCTGGTGACTGGGTGCACGCAGTCTGCCTGTACCAGCTGCATATGTAGAGGTGTACTGAAACAATGACTGTGCTGCTCAGCTGGTAGACTTCAGTGACAAGAAGCAGAGGCTGGCAGAATGCACTTCAGAAGAGAGCACATGCTCGTTTTGATAGAAGCCATAACAATGCTGAGACAAGCCGACAGGTACAATTGGACATTTCATTGCTCTGAAAAGCAATATTAGATACCTAATGTAAATTATAAATTGTGTGGAATTAATTTGGGGTTACATTCCAATGCACATTAAACATTAGTATCTATATATACGGCAAATTGGTTCCTGGCACCCATAGATAACGAAGTTACTTAAGTTACCTCAATACAAGTCCATATAGTATTCTAGTTAGAGCAAGCCTAGTTCTCTGAAAAACCTTTTTTTTTTTTTTTAACCGTCTTCTGAGTTCATATTAATTATTATTTTTTTTTTGTGTTGTTTAACCATTTCAAGAATACCTTGATTGTGAGGTCTGATAACCATAAAGCATTTCAGCCTACACATGCCCACTCTGAACCACCTGTCCCAATCTCATACGCATACAACCTGATGAGTCAGCTAATTAAACACAGACATACTCAAGTAGATATGTAAAAATGCAAGAGCCTGTCATTTCAGACCACACACCTGTAAATCCATCCAAATCTCTCCTCGGGGTCTATATCAACCTTGTGTCTGTTCATTTCCCACAGCAAACGCCACAAAGCACCATCACTGCATGCAACACACCACTTCAGTGTGAAAAATAGATTTCAGCTATTTTTCCTTCAGTGAAATGTGCTCCCTCAGGAAAAATGTAGGGAACAGGTTTTGCAGACTATGTTTGGCTTTCTTATCACACCCATGTGAGGGGAAAATTCAGAGTATACTTTCCTCAGGTGTGAAATACCTAAGGCTCTGAAACACAGGGATTACATAGTAAATTAAACATACTGCCACTATGACTGACAAAATCTATACAATCTCTCTCTCGAACAGAAAGCACAGAAGACATTTATAACTTGCCTTCTGATTTGCCACAAGGGGCGGATTTCTAAACATCTCAGAGAAAGGGGTGTTAATTTCCCGGTGTTTAGACTATAGATAACCCTTAGCCTTGCCACCGAGTCAGGAATGTTCAACAGAAAAGACAAAATATATAAATATATAAAAATATAAATATTATATATATATATATATATATATATATATAAAATATAAATATATAAATATATAAATAAATAAAAAATAAATTTCTGTTTGCCTTTAGGCTTTGTAAACAAAAATTGCACAGGGCAGATAACTTAAATATACAAAGCCTATTACTTAAATATACAAAGAAATTACTGACAATGACAGGTACCAATAATCAAAATAAACAATATACTATGGCAACATCTCACTGCGGTCACAATGTGTCAGAGGCAATACTTGTTGCACAAATGCACATGTACTTTCTTGCTAACTTGGCCATCAAAGGGAACCTTGCTTGGTTGTCACGCCACCACATCAGAGGATCCGGCGAGGGATTCAAGTTCAGCGAATTGGGTGGGGTGGTGGATCCGTAGATGGTTTTTTAAATTTGTGGTATTAGCGCCTTTGACCTTTATTTATCCAGGTAAGGCATTGAGAACAACTTCTCTTTGACAATACCGACCTGGCCAAGACGGTGGACTGCCACCTTCTTGCTGCAAATCTGACAAATCGTCTTCTCCAAGTTATTGGGCTCTCCTTTTTTATTTGGCTTAAAACCAAAATGTGCCCACAGTGGTGCTGTGGTGTTTGGCTTTGCAACTAAATCTATGATATTAATGTCAATAAATGCTCATCGAAATGTGGTTGTCGAATATTAGAAATTATACAACAGGTTGTTCCGACCAAGCAATCTCATTGGTCAACTAGACATTTGGAACGTGATCAAATCAGCATGACAGCACACCTAGCCATGCTCAAATGAAAAATGCCTCATCGTCATCACTATAAATATTACTCCCCCATTGATTAGAACTATACATATTTCCATGGCAACATTGTAACTGCCACTATAGGAGCAGAGCTGGTGACACAGCGCTACTAGCTTAAAAATGCATGTGAAGTTCGCGGACGTAGTAGCTAAATCTGTCCATGGAAAAATAGTTACAACAATATTGAGCTAGCAAGGCAGTTTTGTGTTTATATGTGTGGTATTTTTTCAGTTTGGGAAATCCCATGATCTCTAGAAAGCATGAGCTCAAGTTTGCTGGCTGACTCAACAGGGATTAGAAATCGTATCTGTTTCTAGGTCGTTACTAAGGGTCAGCCTACTTGCTGGAGTAGTAAACTAGGTTTCATTACATAAGAGTCTATTGACATGACTGATTGTTTTCAGGAACAATATGAACACATTTTGATAATATCTTATATTTTGTTGGTAACCGTTGTATAATCGCAATATTGCTTTAAGCGCCTCGAGATAAACAGGTGGTGGGGCTAATTCTCATGTGCCATTAAACCATAGCAGAAGGGAGCACAACGAGATGATGTCAGTAAAAGAGCGCCAGTCAAACCTCAAACGGTGGAAAACGACGTGGAAATAGTGATGGTGTTTTTATACAGATGAATGGAAACGATTCTAACGATTATGCAAATTGATTGCGGTCAGCTCAAATAATTGCGATCAGGCGATTATGTAATAATTGTGACAGGCCTAGGTACAAAGTAGTTTTCTAAAAAACACAATAACCACATTAAGGTCTGAGTAAGATGTTTGTGAGTAAGCGTGAAGGAATTTTCTGTTTTACAATATGTGTGTATTAACATAGAGACAATCACATGATTATTATTAAACATTTAATATAGTTTTGATTATTAGTAGATCGATTATATTGAATTAAGTAATTAAACATATACTTTCTGCAAACACATGAGTTGGCCATGAGGCAGGCTTTCTCTGTTTTTCATTTCAGCAAGAGACAGGCAGTCTGGGCAATGGATGTAATGTTCAATGCCAATAAATGGCTCTTCTTCATAAGGTGTATGTGTATTATTAAACTATGATTAGGCTTATAATAGTGGCATAAAATGAAAAAGACAATTAAATCGTTAATCGCAATTATTTGTATGACAATTAATCGTCAACAAAAATTGCATGATTGTGACAGCCCTATTTGTACCGAAGTTCGCCAACTGTCTAAGTATCAACCCACGCACACCAGTATTCTGGAGCTTATGTCAACACGGTGCACCTTTTCAAGAAAAATGCCTCCAAACTCATTGGATGACGCTTCATCCTACAGCAAGACAATGACCCCAAACATACTGGTAAAGCAGCAAAGGAGTTTTTCAAAGCCAAAAACTGGAAGATTCTTGACTGGCCAAGTTAGACACCCGATCTGAATCAAATTGAACATGCATTTCACATGCTCAAGAGAAAGCTTAAGGAAACTAGCCCCGAAACAAGGAAGTAGCTGAAAATGGTTGCAGTACAGACCTGGTAAAGAATCACCAGAAAGGATACTCAGCACCTGATGATGTCTATGGGTCACAGACTTGAAGCAGTCATTGCATGCAAAAGATATGCAACAAAGTACTAAACATGACTACTTTCATTTATTGAACATTAATATGTCCCAAACATTATGGTGCCCTGAAATAGGGAGCCTATCCATAAAAAGTGCTATAATTTCTACATGGTGAAACCAAAATTAATTATAATAATGATAATAATAATGCCTTTAGCATTTCTATAGCGCCTTTCTCACCAACTGGTGACAAAGCGCTTTACAATGATGAGGGGGAAACTCGCCTCTACCACCACCAATGTGTAGCACCCACCTGGGTGATGCAACGGCAGCCATTTTGCACCAGAATGCTCACCACACATCAGCTGAGGTGGAGAGGGAGAGAATGATTTTAGCCAATTAAACTGGGGGATGATTCGGTGGCAGATTGAAAGAGCCAGGTTGGGAATTTAGCCAGGACACCGAGGAAACCCCTACTCTTTACGATAAGTGTCACGGGATCTTTAATGACCACAGTGAGTCAGGACCTTGGTTTAACGTCTCATCCGAAAGACGGCATCTCCTACAGCACAGTGTCCCCATCACTGCACTGGGGCATTGGGGTTAATTTGACCAGAGAAAAATTGCCCCCTACTGGTGCACCAACACCACTTCCAGCAGCAACTTAGTTTTCCCAGGAGGTCTCCCATCCAAGTACTAACCAAGCCCACACCGGCTGAGCTTCAGCCATTCAGCAGGAGCAGAGTGCATGGTGGTATGGCTGCACCTTCTACATTTTCGCATATAGTGATGGAGACTATTTATATTTTCTTTGAACCCCCAGTGACTAGTCTCAAATGCCATCCACGAATGAACAATATCACAAATACTGTTTTTGAGTATTGTGATGTAACATCCATTGTACTTCCTTAAATACAATCTAATCTGGGCCATCTGGGAAATTTATGTGCAGTTTTGAACAAAGTTTTGCCTGTTCAAGTACAATGAAGGGGGGGGGGGGAGGGGGCTGAATATTTAAGATTGAATATTTATTGATCGTTTTGTTTTATATTTGCAAATAATTTGGAACAAATTGTAGATTTTACTTTTCACATTGACATTGTAGAGTTGTTTGTGTTGAGAACCAGCAAGAAAGCTTGATACATTTTTATCAAATGTTCATACACAGGAACATATGAAAAGGTCTAAGGGGGCTGAATACTTTTTCAACCCACTGTACATAATACACACACACATACATACGTCCAGGTGGGCCATGGACGACTCACCTCCTGCTTCTGTGTATCCCTACGCCACTGCTCCTTGATACGAGGGAACCACCACTGCTCCACTTTGCGCCGTGTCTCTACCCGGTAGTCCCTCTCCCAGACACCAGTCTCACTGTACAGGGTCCTGTAGCAGGATAAGAGGTGGCAGGCAGGGACATGGGGCATGCCCTTATGCCCACAAAACCATGACAGAGCACAATGGTTCAGTGCCACCCGGCAACCTGCCATCTGCATAGTCCAATCCTCTGAGAAACACAAAGATAAAGATAGATTGATAAGAATTTGAAAATATATCGCGGTAAAGGTTTATCCTAATCCCAGTCTTACATTGCATTGATGGTCCTAAAGAGGTCTTTAACCCCTTGTAATTTACAGGGTTGAGTTACATTCAACCAAAACTTTCCTTGAGTTGAACTACTGAGCCCTTCCTCCTCAGATTTCTATAGCCAATATGCTCTCAGTTAAAGGTGCAGGCCTACACACAACCTTTGTGTAAAAGTCTCCATTTCCAAGTCACTCACACGCACTTGTGTCAATAGTGTAATCTTGAATCCAAACATTGTAAGAATGTGTGATTTCAAGAAATACTTTAGGCTCTGCTGCAGATAACTGAAAAAAAAAAACAGTACATCGAAGTAGCATCTCTGACCTCCTGCAAAAAAAGTTTAATTTCCTCAGGGTTTAACACAACAGCGTGCAGAAACAACCATTCAAAAGGCGATAATTAAGAAGCTGGCTTCTGAGAACCACGCGCAGTTCTTTAATGAGTGCTTCGACTGTTCCGGTGGAGGACCAGCGACTTATTACATCAACCAAGTTCAATGCTAGTACGGTCAGCAAATACCGAGCCTACATTCATTTCAAGTCTGAAGTGGATGTTTTGATTTCCCTCTGCGGGTAACGGTGAACAAATGAGACGGCTAAAATGCGGATTCTCAAAAGGAGCCATTTTGGATACATTTTCAGGCATGAATGCAAGTTGAAGAACGATTTATGTTCTGTAGTATGGCTGGACAGAACTAGCTGGGTGCCGAACATAATTTATAACAAAGGTCTTACATTGAGGTTGAAAATCTTTTAAAGGAGTGCCCTTTCCAATATGTAAAATAAATGATCACTGGAACAAAGATTACAAGTTAATATTACCATTCACTTAATTACATTGCATTAACCCCTTCAGACACCCTAGTGGACATGCCGCTGGCGCCATGAGATGTGGGGAAAAAATAGAAAAATAAAATTCTGTAAAGTGAAGATGCTTTCAAAAATAATGAAATAGTTTCTAAATATCAAACAATTGACTAAAGAGCAGTAAGTTAAAAAACAAAATCAATATTTGGTGTGACCACCCTTTGCATTTAAAACTGCATCAATTCTCTTGTTGTTTTATAAGAAAATCAGCTCGTATGTTGTTCCAAGCATCTTGGAGAACTTGCCACAGTTCCTCTGCACACTTTGGCTGTCTCGCTAGCTTCTGTCTGTCCAGATAATCCCAGACAGCCTCAATAATGTTCAGATCAGGGATTTGTGGAGGCCATACAATCTATTGCAGAACACCTTGTTCTTCTTTTCGCTGAAGATGGTTCAATTAATTTCTTGGAAAATTTGGAAATATAAATTTTACTCTTTTCTACTGACACACTAATGCAGAAGACAAAAAATAAACATCTAAGAAAAAATCTATATAACAAATCTTGGGTGCCTAAGACTTTTGCACAGCACTGTATGTTCACTCTACCACTATCTTGTGCCATATGTTTAATATAGTTTTTTTTCTGCATTTTGAGTCCTTTCATATACTGTAGTGTAAGTGTTCATAGGTGTCTCAGTCATGTTTTATGTTTGACGCACCGATTTTCCGTAAATCTAAAACATTTGCCAGCATTTTCCTGATGGTTGAATATAATTTTATTGTAATCGTATCATACGTAATATAGACTATGGCATATTAATATTTCCCTGCGCTATACTTATCATTTAACTACTTAGTGCAGATAGTCTATTTTGGCTCGCCTGCGAGACAGTTTTACGCAACTGAGACACGCGTTGCTCCTGCAGCCAAACTATTAGTGGAAAACCCAAACGCGGTATTTTAACTTTATTGGTAGACGATTCGCGACGATTTCTGGCCAATGCGTAGTTTCTAAGTGTCACTATCTTTCCGTAGCAAGTCCATTTAACAAGCACTCCCCACCCAGCCTATACCTACCCATGCGTGACATAGTGGGCAATAGCGTCTATGTTGGAGTTCATAAATATATGTATTCATCATATAATATTAGAATACCGTCATAGCAACCAGATAAACCCACCTTATGCAAATGCAGCGGTGCAAATCGCTGCTCAATCAATACCTACATAAACAAGTGGAATCATTCTCTAATCATACAATGCCATTCTACTATCAATATCTGCGATTAAATATGGAATTCATGTGCAATCCTACCATGGATTTAAGCGTAGATATGTCCCTTTCAAGATTCCGTGGTCATTTATTGTCTTGGACAATCCGTTTGAAGAATACACAGCGCATTGGAACACTATTATACAAACGAAACTAGCTCTGCGTAACACTTACTTCCTGATTGCCCAGTCGTGACGCTTTCAATTTTATTCTGGTTTGATCGACGATGGTTTTATCCAATAGAAGGCACGATAAACTTCCCCAAAAGTAAGTTACATGTGTACTTGAAAGCTTGGATTAACTATTTAAGGGCGAGCGTAACTGCAATACTTGTTATATCGCGACAATTTTACGCTGGCATGCGCAGATGACGCATTTGGTTTGACGCTATAAAACTGCGCGCACCGCCACCTTTGAAGTGACTAGTTTCCCCCCGAAATCGATCAGAAGAGGACAGCAACAGAGAATCTTCTAATCCCTGTAGCATAGATTCTGTGGAAGAGGTGCCTATCAATATGGGGAAGATATCCTCCTCGACATGTAAGTATTACTGCTTGTAATATTTTGATTATATACATTCGTTTTTCCACTGCGTGCTATATTGTCGTTATGTTTGTATTTGCATCGGTCGTAATAGACCACTGTTAGCCTGCTAATAATGCTGAACATATGTGAAAACACACTTTTTCAGACTCCACCTTGAATAACTACATGTATAAGGTAAATTATATAGTACGTTCTTTCGGTTTATTTTTTATTTGGTTTAGCTATCTCATTGCTTAGAATGTATAGCTGACTGTATTCTGTTCAGTACTAGCGATAGCTTCTACGTTGCGAGAAAGTAGCGCTGTCTTGACTTTGCTTCGTAGATTGTGTCTATGACCTTCAATATGCACTTATTGTACGTCGCTTTGGATAAACGCGTCTGCCAAATAACTAATGTAATGTAATGCATTGATGCCATGTGTTCGTGCCGTTCGCGTAGTGGCTCGTGGTGGCCTGCTTTGTTAGAATTCATAGCATTCACAATGAAATAGAGTATTTTAGCGCTGTTCTGTTTGGTTGCTCAGTCGTACGTTATTTTTTATGCCTCGATTTGCCGTGAAGCTAGAACATTGGTAGTGTTTTCCGATATTATTTTATTGTATTGTAATTTCTTTGTGCATAATGTACTCTATGGGGTATTAGTATCTCCATGGGTGATGCTTTTCACTTAGGGAATGGAAAATATGTATTCAAATTTACTGTCCAGATGTGTGCAAGATGAATGTAAAAAAATAAAAATAAAAAAGCAACAGTTGTGAAACACACTACAGAGTAATGCCATCCTAGAGCACGCAACAAAAAATAACATAATGTAGCATACAGAATAAAGTGTTTACTGAAGTACAAGAGTGAATGATTTCATATTTAGCTGTGTGTACCACAGTGTTATAATGCTTCTGCATTATGTAATTTGTTCCTATAACATGCTTGACCCTCCACCTCTGCCACTCCAGCAGTGCCCTCTACTGTTCAGAGTGAAGCCACTGCAGGACCAGATCCTTCCAGCATACTGAAGACCGTGCCATTGATGAGTGCATCTTGGCCATGAAGGCACGGCACAGGATGAAGCAGTATATGAAGGATAATGGTGAAAAAATGGCCCACTAGGCATCAAACACTGAACTGAAACTGTGCTATATCAATGTTTTCATCCATTAAGTTATCGTAAGGGATAATGTATATGCTTTATAAAGGACAAAAGGCTTTTTAATAATTTCTCGGAGAGGTTTTGGGTAGGTTATTGGACACCTAGATATCCACCCCCCTGTACTGATCCAAAATAATTCCCACATGAAAATGATAAAAAGGTGAGTTAAATTAGTCAAAACGGTTGATTTGCACTGCAATGTATGATTAGTTTAAGATTTACAGCTATTCACATTTTAGCCAATTTGGATAGGTTTGGAGACCCTGGGTACACCTGGCTACACTGCTTATATTTTGTGTCATAGAGCTTTAGTAGTTCTGTATATCACCCTGCGATTATTGAATGCTTGTGGACAAGGAGTTTATGATCCAGGAAATGTGTAGTTTTACCTGTTTCACTTATGTAGCTCTCAGTATTTTGAAGAAATATATATTGTTTAGAATTTTTAGCAAAGTTTTGCTTGCATTTCCGGCACTTTATTTTGACCTTAAATTATGAAAATAAACAAATCTAAGTTTGTACAAAAAATGGTACACCGGTTTTGTTTAATTTAAGCCATTTACCAAGTTTATGTGATGCTCACACCTGGAGTTATAAAGCCTTAAACAGAGTACCCCCATGATTTACCAAATATGCCATCTGCACTAAGGGGTTAAGACATGAAATACTCATTTAAATTTACTATGCGCTGATATATGCTAGATTAATGTAAAATTTTCCTTGGAGTGATTTTAAATGGCAATATGTTGGAAAAAAGGCACAGTCATCCCAGGGCAAGCAGCAAAAGATTACATACTGTGGAGTACAGAAAAAAGTGATGTTTTATTAAAGTACAAGAGTGAATGATTAGGCTACATATTAGTTGTCTGTACCAGTGTGATATAAATATTTTCATCTTAAACCACCTTAATTGTTATATATAAAGCAGATAATAATGGACAGAATAGCATTATTTTATTCATTTTATGGATAGATATTTGGACCCCTATACTGATGAAAATATAATTTCCAAGTAATTCCCAATTGAAAATTATGCAGAAGTGAGTTTCATGAGTCAAAACAGTTTTGGATACAATTTTGGATAGATTTGGATACATTAAGGGACAACAGGCACACTGCTTCCATTTTGCATCATAGTTCTTTAGTAGTTCTGCATATTACACTCAGATTTTGCACACTTGACCAGGTTTGGCATTTGCTCGAAGGGGTTAACTGCCAGATTGGAAACGAACACTCCTCAAAACTAATCTCAATACAATTTGTATAACGCAAAATTTAAGGTCAGAAGAAACCTTTGTTAGCAGCAACTGATACTTAGCAGCTGACAACTGATATGGTAGTTAGTTATGCAAGATAGTAGGTAGCCAACGTTATACCTGAATGATTATCACTAGCTACCAAACTTAGGCCCTTCGAAAATGCGCCAATGTAGCTAACTAATGTTATAGCAAACACGTTTCATTTTTGCGTAACATGAGATCAACTACTCCGTTAGACAACACAGTTTGTCTAACATCTACAAAGTAAGTTAATGTGATTTCACAAACCAGCTACAATATAGCTAGGTCACTTATCTGGCAACATAATTGCCATAGAAACAGCATAGAAAGTAATGTTACGACAGTGTAGTTTGTGTTGTGTTGCGTTTAACTTAGCTAGCTAGAGTACCTAGCTAACGTTCTCATAATGACTTCTACACATTACTAGCGTTACCCAACTAACTTTATATTGGTCAAACACAAAGAAATGTTATCACAAAGTGTGCATCGTAGCGGAGTCAAACCACACAGTTTCAATGAGGGTGGCGGGCGTATTGTTCAGAACCAGTTTATTTTGGTGTACACATTCCTAAACCACCCATATGAAAGAAAATTAAGTTTGCGCCTTGAATTCTTAATAGTTTATGAAATATAAAGGTTCAATTAAGGTCCAAACTGATCATATTTTATTGACATAACATTTTCAGATAGCATTCACGCTTTAAATAATAGAGACATCAATCAGATTTTTTAATGATTGCTAAAGTAATCACTATGAACATAGCACTATGGATAGCAAAAATGTAAGCAAAGTATATAAACCATTATACAAATGTTTTGTGGTATATCTTCAATGTTAGAAAATCACGTGGGCATATTTGTTCAGCCTCATAACTTTCACATTTTACTGATGTCTGTATACATTTAATGTGGCATTATGAAACTCCTTCATGGTTAATTAAAAATATATATGGGACCTTGACCTTCAACAACCAATAGCAGATCTGATTTGCAAGCCACAATGAAGAGGCTAATGGCACCAGAAGGCTGAGACCAACCTTTTGAAATTTGAACATAAAGAAGTTGGTATAAGCTTCCTCTGAAGAAGGCAAGGTCGGCAAAGTCAAAGCCAGCTCAACTGAAGGCTATGTTCAAGGTCATTGCCATCTAGTGTCCAATATGTGTAGTAGTACAGTAGTATTTTAATAAAATACTGCCATTGGTCAATAGAGGTCACTGTTTTAGTCACTATTCAAATGGAGCTTAGAAAATAAACAATGACTAGGAATGGAATGGAAATTCCGCACAACCCGGTCCTCCAAGACTGCGAGTACCCCTACATTGGCTCCGTTTACACCTGTTGTGTAGAATTGTCCAACAGAGTTTCAGATTCTCATGACTGAATTAAAAACTTCACCTGAGTGATAACTGTAGACATGATTGTTTGAGTGTGTGTTCCTCTCGTCCAATGAGATCATTTAGGGCCATTATTTGTGGCTATTAAGGTGACCCACCAAAACTTAATTTGGAAAACTTTAAAGTCACATCTCAGTTATGAAATTCAATAAAGAAAAAGACAAGGAGAAATGGTGATTCAATGCATGGTCACTGTGAAACATACATGTTGCTGCACACTATTAGCCATTCTTCCTCGTTGAATCTGATGACTGAGATCTGAACTAGTGTTAAACAAGTGTAAATTGGGGCCAGCGTTTCCCCGACCATGCAATAGCCCCGCCAACAGAGCTTGCTGCCTCCCCGGAAAATATAAAAGGCAGATAATTAGTGTTTTGATTCGTGGCCACGCACAGTAGAAAAGATTTGTTTCGGTTACGTAAACTCAGAAAAGCGAAAGTAAAACCCCCCAGTCATGCCATCTCACCGCCCGCCTACAAATACAACCTGGGGAAAACACTGGCTTTGAAAATAAGTATAAAATCAATTGCCACCTAGTGTCCAATATTTGTAGTACATCACATTGGCCTAATGTAGGAGTTATGATTGAACAATTATTTTCACTATGAAGAAATTGAGGATGATGGCTTTCTGTACACACTAGCTACATGTCACAATGCTTAAATTGTGAAAGTTTCAAGATCCTACTAATATGCCCACATGTAACTTTGTATCCTTGAAGACAAATCACAAGATTATTTTTTAGATGTCCTTTATAGATGGCAGCATTCATATTTAGATAAATATGTGTTCGATGAGTTGTGAAATTATCCCTCCAAAAATCTGATTCTTATTCCTTTTATTGCCTGACATACACTCACATAAACGGTTCCAACCCCCATGACGGCAGCCATTTTTTGGCCCGTCTATGTACTATGCAGAATATCATGACCAAAGTTCAGCTTTATTCATTTGGATGGACAAGGATTGTGTGAAAACAATATGAGGACAATTTTAGACTTAAGCATGCAAAATCAGCAAATCCTCATTGAAATAGCTTTGTCTGACCCAGCTACAGATCGGCAATCTATTCTAAATTCAGTCAACTAAGCATCTCACCAGTTACCTAGCAATACTTACCTTCATTTTTTGTGACCTTGGCAGTGTTGGTACGGAGTAACTAACGTTAGCTAAGTGAACTGTCCAAGTATCCATAGCGACCAAGCTCTGTGACAATGTGCCGGTGAATGTTCCTCCATTCACTTTTTAACATAGTTAACTTACTATGTTAGTTTGATAACTGAGGGTAATGTTAACTGTAAGCCCTAGAGCTGGTATCTAAGGTTGACATGATCTAACGTTAGCGTAAACATCGTTAGCCAAGATAAATGCATTTTCAAATGATGTCCAAAAACGGCTAACGTTAACAAGAACCTCCAAAGTAACATATTGAAAGCTGACGTCGGCCAGTAAAGTTCGCGTTTCGATCGGATTAAAAGCTAGTTAATTACAACATTACAAAACACGTTATTCCAGTTCCTTTCATTTCAATGTTACTTTCAATGTTGTTAATTTTTCACAGAAATTTCGATAGCACAAGTTACTTCCAGCTGTTTCTATCACTACTAGCCATACTTACTGTGTTCAATTGCAGTAACAAAATGCTTCCGTTTAAATGTTGCTATAATCCATAACTTGATTCCATTTGGCCATATTGCACACAGTGAACTAAACCCTAAATCGTTTCCTAAATACAGGATTCCGTACTAAATAATTTGATGTAACTACAGTCACATTTCATGACTGACGCCGCCATTTTATTCAAACGAAACTTTATTTGCAATCCTTTAAATAAACAGTGACAATGTATAGCCAGCGAATTCTAGTCTTTTAAATTGTATTTATTTATTTATTTATATGTTTTTATATAGATTGACAATCATAACTAATGTAAATAATATGACATTAGTAAGTAAAAAAATAATTAAAAATTTAAAAAAACAAAAAACAAAATAATAATAATAATAATAATAATAAGAGAAAGAGGATACGTAAATACATATTTGCATAGAATACATACAACTGATGATACATAATTCTTGCTTAACATTACGTTTTTTATTTTCTCCAAAGCTTGGTTTGTTTTTAAAGCTTTTTTGTTATTTATTTTACTCAGGGAACAGATAAATGATTTACAAAATAATTTGATCTTTGGTTTACATTGAGTCACTCTGCATTTGTGGATGTGTGATTTGCCTAATAGACACAATATCTTAGTGGTATTGTCAATGCATCGGAAACCAGAGTTACATAATAGGAACAAGATAATTTCCTCGTTAAATACAAGTAGTCTATTATAACTTATAAAAATAAGGAAAGCAACCTCCCTCCAAAATAAAAACGTGAAAGGACACTAAAAAAATGAATGCAAGTTCGTCTCAACTTCCAAATTGCAAAAAGAGCAAAGTGGTTGAATTTCTGGCTTAAATTTATGTATAAAATTATTGCATGGGTAGAAATTGTGCAATATTTTCATATGGATTTTCTTGACCTTATTGGGTAATAAGAATAAGTTTGGATCTGACCAAACATTCTCTAAACGTGTCATAGGGTAAGACAGCTTCCATTTCATTAATCCTTTAGGTAAGCAACTTTCATTCGAAGTCAGTACTCTTCTTATGTGAGTATTGTTACATTTCCAATCGCAAATATCTGCCCCACCAATAGACAGGCTAAGAAAAGTTGCTTTTATAGAACCTTATTGTAAAGAAGCCTTAAAGAGTTGGAGTTTCAAAGAAATTCCCTTTACCACCATATTCAAATTTTTACATGTAACATAAACACCTGTTGCTTGTTGAAAATTGTCATGAGAAACAAGGTTTCCATTACAATCAATAAAATCAGAAACATAACAAATGCCTTATATACAATACAATGCTTTAAAGAAATTGACTTGTTCCTATATAACACATATTGATTATTCCAAACAATAGATGAACGGGGTGAGAAATTATGTTTAAAGACAATTTTGAATTGTAGTTTTTGTAATTTTGTTTTCAGCGATGACTTTACCATATACGTAAGTTTGACACTAAAAAAGTATAATTAAGTTTGGTCCATGTGTTAGTTGTATACTCCCCCCTTTTTTAACAAAATATGTCCTGGGGTAGGTGTGTAGTACATGGATTCTCAGAGAATGGGGAAATGAATGGTCATGTCAGTGACATGATATCAATCAGTCACTTGGTCCAGCTTTCTTATGCCGTTGGAGAAACCAGAATGGTAATCTTAGAATTCAACATATTTTGAAACAATCAAGGTGGAAAAAACAATGATGAATGATCAGGAAAGGATTCTTAGCCTGACTGGGTGATGCTGAAATTCTGAAACCCATGTTCCAAAGGTATTTTCTACAGCAGTAAAACAGCCATCATATATGCATAGGCGGTATATCTGCCCATCCCACTGACTGGTATCACAGGGCAGATCCAGCCATGGCTGTTCACTGAGCAGACAGTTGGATACAACCAATTATTCTAAATCTAAAACCTTGCAAATTAAATATATTCCCTCCCCAGTACTTCACAGTTAAAGCTGAAAATGACTTTAATTTGTGATGTGAAGAGAAAGCTTTGATTATCACCCATAGTGCTTGGCTACTACATGCAATAGCTATTTAAATTGTAAGATTAACAACACAACAATGTTGTCGAAGACTATTTAAAACTTGCAATTGAATTTGGACAGAACCAGCATTAACTCCATGCATACCACCCGCACTACACGAACAGCAGATAGCTTTCTAAGTGTATCAGTAGTATCCACTTTACTCATCTTATTTGTTTTCACCTATGAAAATCAAGGCTAAAACAATGCAGTTTGCTTTACCTTTTTATGTAGTTCCCTAGCGGGAAAATAAAAGTTATTAGCTATTCTAGTGCCTGGCAGGCATGAAAATTCCGTGTAGAATGTTCTGCTTGTTACCGTAGCAACCCTTTATCTCCCCAACACCAGATTGTTTTCTGCTGAATGATTTAGATTTGTGGAACTAGAGGCAAAGTGAACACACAGTACTCACAGTCATTGAGCTTATGAAACATTCATGTCTTTAGCCACTAAGCCAGAGGAATCAGTGGTAGGAAGAATCAATTCTGTTCATATTTCAGAAAAAATTTGTAACAAAGAAACCCATGCTCCATTATATGCCTGTTTTAATGCAGAAAACCCCATGATAGGAACTAAAAAGGCAAAAAAAAGAAGACGATTGATTTCTGACCCTTTGTGTATGCATAGTACAATAACAACAAGACTAGGCAAGCCTAGCTCAGCCCGGACGCCTGTATGCAGCCAGTGGGGAACATTTCACAGGCACGGCAGATTTTGTTCTGGAGCATGCTGGTTGGCCTGCATACCGGGGCGACGAAGTGCATCTGATTCTCAAAGGTGTGTGTGTCAGAGTATGTGAGTGGGAGCAAGCGAGGAGGGGAAGTATATCAAGGGATCGGGCAGCCAGCCAGTCAGCCAACCAACCAACCAACCAACCACCCAGTCAGTCAGTTACCCACATTCAAATTTTTAGGCCCGCTCACGCTGCGTCCAGGGAAAAACAACAATCTTTCTGAAAAAATGCTTTGATGTTTTGTGAAAATTTGTCACATTTATTTGTTCATCCTCTGATTATGGTAAATATTTAGGCAGTTTTTTTTTTTTGCCAAAGTGAAGGTGCAACTAGGAAATATCCAACTTTTTTCAAAAAAATCTGTGAATAATTAACCCTATTGGGATGGCAGGTATGCCATCCGCCAAGTTACGGCTTGGCGGAGCATGCCCCATACCTATACAGCACCGAGACTTTGGCACTTTTCAGGGTTTCCTACAGAAGTAACCACAATAACCAGACTCTCAGCCCAAACATTAACTTCTGTACATTCTGACCTCATGTAACCACACAGCATTCAGATACAACTTCACACATCCACACAATAAAGCCCCAAACGTGGGTTATTTTGCCGGTTTTTCTTCTTCCACTTCTTCTTCTTCTTCTTCTTATTATTATTCCTGCCTCCGCACCCTCAAAAAATAATATTCCCCATTGGACAACCGCCTTTATCCACCTATCAGAAGCTGTTTAAAATTGCCTCGTCACATTTACATGCTTCAGAGGCTGTCTACCGATTACACAAACTGTGAAAGTGTCTGTAGCTTAGTGGTTACAGTGCTGCACTAGCATGTAGCAGATTGTTGGTTTGATTCTCACCTGAAACTGGCATTTAGTTTTGGTACGCAATTCTGGTACCGCAAGACAAAACTCTTATTTCGTCTAGCAATTTCTGTTAAGTTGCTTTGGCCTAGCAGTCAAGATCTTGCTGTTTCACGTGTGAGGACAGTGCTTTGATCCCCCGCCAGGTACCAAAATGTTATTTAATTTTCAACTAAAAATGTGTGCACATGTATACTTTTTTTCATACAAGAATTTTATTTTCACATTAAAGAACATAGTTTTCTTGCAAATGCTAAGAAATTGAACAGTATTAACTCTTCACTATTTCACTTGTACTTATAAAGAGGTGAATGTCACCCAACATGGTCTGGTAGCCTAACATTACTCTACTCGCTACCAACACAAGGTTCACTGCAGGTTCGTATTTATTCAGTAGGCTACAGGAACACTATAGGCTATTCCATTTCTCAGGCACAGAAAATAAAGTTCTAATGCAAAATACTGCCTGGTTAACATCGCGTTATTGCATTAATGTAAAAGAAATTCTATAAATAACTGTGCCATTGGCTAGCCTACATGTTTTAATCTCACACAAACGCTGACAAAAAAATGTGTCTGTGTGGAGCTATGCTGTGCTCTTGCGGTCATGTCTGACTCACTGTGGAAACCAAAGCTTCAACGCTCGCCTCGGCCAACATTTCTTTATTATGTCTTCATTAATTTCTTCACTTCAGCTCTGTTGAGTTAATCCTTTTCACACATAACACAATGTGACCATAAACTACCAAAATTAAGAATTTACAATAATATAACCTACAAACGGGTTTGAGTTTATACCATCAATTCATTAAAGACATCTGTTTAATAGTTAGTCACTTTAAAAAAATTACAATAGCCTCTGTCTACTTCTGCAGACAATGTCTATTGCAAACACGATACAGCTCTGAAAAAAATTAACTGCAAAATGAGTTGTCTCGCTGTTATTTTGGTTCTGTACTCTAGCACTTTGAGTTTGAAAGAATACAAGGACTGTCAGCATTAATTTGAGGGTATTTTCATCCATATCGGATGAACCAATTAGAAATTATAGAACCTTTTGTACAAAACCCCCCCCATTTTCGGACATCAAAAAATATTGGACAGTTTAACATAATGTAGAATAAAGTAATCATTTTTATGTCATGACTTCCTGATGTCTGTGACCCAACAATATCAAAAAAGTCTTGATATCTTATTTTCTGGTACTCCTACAAGCGATACTATAACTGAATGAATCTCTATGGGAATTGGGAGATGGGACTAGATTTAGCTGTAATTTACACTGGAACAGTATGGTACACATGGTTGGCTAAATGGCTGTAAGTCATCAAGGGTCTGACGTATCAAACGAGCCTCAAACCATCACTGTGCTTCCAGAAATGCAGTAGATATGGATGGATTACTTGAAGGGTTTCTTCTCCTGACTTCTTTTTCCATAGAATTCAATAGGAAAATTTTGTCAGGAGAAACAACCCTTAAAGTGATCCATCCATATCTACTGCATATCTGGCAGCAGAGTGATGGTTTGAGGCTAGTTTCCTACCTTAGATCCTTGATGACTTAGAGCTTCACAAAGACAAAACATGTTTTACAAGAGCAGTGTGATGCTAGCAACAGTTAGCTTCAAAACGTACAGCCTACATATATAGCCTAATAAATAGACTTACTACATTATTACAGTAATGTATCATATTGGGTTGTTACAGCAATACATATAGTAGGCTAGCTATATTGACCGCGCACTTTATGAGCCCTTGATGTGGCCTTCACGTGAGTCCGCATCAAACCAACGTCGCTGAAGCGTATTTCCTATAGTTCTTTGCGTTATCGTTGTAACGTTCCGCTCCCTTCCTGTCCGTTCTCCATGTTTTCCCTTTCCTCCCGTGTCATGATGGATTCCCTGTGTCCGTGTTTTCCCTGTCGCTACAGGCTGGGCGTGCCCCTTCTGTCTGATTCTCTCTGTTCCCTCACTTTAGGTTCAACCTATCTCCTTTCCCCCTTCCTGCATGCATTCCGCACCAGTCAATTAGTCAATCACCCTCGGTTACATTCCTCATGCTTTTGGTTATTGGTTTCAATTTCACTCCCCTACTTATACCTCTCGCTGGCTGCTATTCGGCACCAGTTCGTTAACGTTGTTCGTGCGTTTCATGGTCTCCTGTATGTTGGTGCTGTTTCACTAAAGCTCTGCTGTGGGTTCCCCCCGATCTACCTCCTTGGTTCCCAGACCAATGTTCTCCATGGATCCAGCCTGTAGCAGTCCAGTCTCCCTGTCTGTGTTGCGGTACCCCCGCCAAGACCAACGTTGCCTGCGCAGTTGCATTCTCTGCCTCCAGCCCAGTTCCTGTTGGACCCTCCGGTCCAGAGTCCGTTCCTGTGATCCAGTTCCTGTTGGACCTCCCGGTCCAAATCAAGTCCAGTTCCGGTTCGGAACAAAAGCCTTGTTCCCGTGATCCAGTTCCTGTTGGACCTCCCGGTCCAGATCAAGTCCAGTTCCGGTTCGGAACAAAACCTTCGTTCCCGTGATCCAGTTCCTGTTGGACCTCCCGGTCCAGATCAAGTCCAGTTCCGGTTCGGAACCAATCCTTCATTCCCGTGATCCAGTTCCTGTTGGACCTCCCGGTCCAGATCAAGTCCAGTTCCGGTTCGGAACAAAACCTTCGTTCCCGTGATCCAGTTCCTGTTGGACCTCCCGGTCCAGATCAAGTCCAGTTCCGGTTCGGAACCAATCCTTCATTCCCGTGATCCAGTTCCTGTTGGATCTTCCGGTCCAGTTCAAGTCCAGTTCCGGTTCGGAACAAACCTTCGTTCCCGTGATCCGGTTCCAGTGTGGGCCTCCTGGCCCAGTACAAGCCCAGCTCCGGTTTGGAGCAGTTCGCTACTTCCTGGACACTTTTGACTTTGTGTTAAGTTTGTGTTGAGCTTGGGACTACCCCAAAGCTCCTAATAAACACCCATTCCTGTTTCCCTGTCTCTTGGTCGTGCATTTGGGTTCAGCCCGTGTTTGGTTCGTGACAGAACGAACTGGTCTGGAAACATGGACCCAGCCGACCTCGAGCAGATCCGCCACGCCTTCCACACCCAATCCGCGGTCAGCGACCAACAGGGCCACCGGATGGACGACGTGTTGGAAGTGCTGGGGAGGCTTACGGAGCAGGTTGCTCAACTAGCGCTTCACCTGCCTCTTCCTCGGATCCCTGTGGGCCCAACACCCGAACTGTCTCCCAAGGTTCCGGTCCCCTCTCCTGGCCGGGAGCCCAGAGTTCAACACCCCGAATTATACCGCGGGGGGCTGGGGAGGTGCCGCGAATTTTTAATGAAGTGCGACATCGTCTTTCGCATGCAGCCCACTTCCTTCGCCTCCGACCCATGCAAGATCGCCTTCGTCATGAGCAGCCTGGGAGGCAGTGCTCTGGAGTGGGCCACAGCTATTTGGGACAGTCAGGCTCCGACGTGCAACAACTTCGCCCTCTTCACCGCGGAGATGCGGCGCGTCTTTGACCACCCGATCTGCGGTCTAGACGCTACCCAGCGCCTCCTACAGGTCCGACAGGGCAGCCGCAGCGTAGCGGAGATGGCCATCCAGTTCCGCACCCTCGCTGCTGAGGCGGGATGGAACGACACCTCCCTTCAGGGGGCCTTTCGTCAGGCTCTCAGCGAGGAGCTGAAGGACCAGCTAGCGACTCGGGAGGAAGCTAACTCGCTCAATGGCCTCATCAGCTTGGCTATCGCCATCGATAACCGTCTCAGAACCCGGGCCCGTGAGCGAGAGAAGAATCCCTCCCGTCTTCCGCCCAAAAGAAAGGGCTCGCCAGTAAGACTGGGTGTACTGACGACCCCCATCATCCCAAACCATGCGGCCCAGAACCGCCTTGAATTCAAGGTCACTCTCCTGTGGAGGGACAACACCGCCTCTACATTTGCCCTGATCGACTCCGGGGCCGATTCCAGTTTCATTGATATCACCTTTGTCAAGAGATACGGGATCCCCACGGAGGCCTTACCCAACCCCATCACTGCTCACGCCCTGGACGGTAGGAGTCTGGGGTTAGTAACCCACTCCACCGTTCCCCTACAGCTCGTTGTTTCTGGAAATCATCGGGAGACGATCCAACTCCTACTGATCCACTCCAAACAGTCCTCCATGGTCCTGGGACAGACCTGGCTGCGCCTCCACAACCCCCACATCGATTGGCTAGCCGGTCGCATCCTGGCATGGAGCGGCCACTGTCTAGCCAACTGTCTCCGCTCCGCTCTACCCCCCCCGGGGGCCACGAGTAACAGACCTATCCCTCCTGTACCCGACCTAGCCAATGTTCCCAGCCATTATCATGACCTGTCACAAGTGTTTTCAAAGTCACGTGCCCTGTCTTTGCCTCCCCACAGACCCTACGACTGTTGCATCGACCTGCTGGCGGGAGCCAAGCTTCCATCTGGTCGCCTCTACAGCCTGTCGGGCCCGGAGAAGCTGGCCATGGAGACCTACATCCACGAGTCACTTGCGTCAGGCATAATCCGTCCCTCCTCATCCCCGGTTGGTGCAGGGTTCTTCTTCGTTGGGAAGAAGGACGGCTCATTGCGGCCCTGCATCGACTACCGGGGTCTCAATGAGGTCACGGTCCGCAACAAGTACCCTCTTCCCCTCATTAACACTGCCTTTGAACCCCTCTCCCAGGCAGTCATCTTCACCAAACTCGACCTCCGTAACGCGTACCACCTGGTGCGTATACGCGAGGGGGACGAGTGGAAGACTGCATTCAACACCCCGTTGGGCCACTACGAGTACCTGGTGGTCCCGTTCGGCCTCACTAATGCCCCAGCAGTCTTCCAGGGGATGGTGAATGATGTCCTGCGTGACCTGTCGGGCAAGAGTGTCTTTGTCTACATAGATGACATCCTCATTTTCTCCAAATCCCCCCAGGAACACGTTCTCCACGTCCGGGAGGTTCTCCAGCGGCTACTGGAGAACCAACTCTTCGTGAAAGCCGAGAAGTGCTCGTTCCACGTCTCGTCTGTCCCGTTCCTCGGCTTCATCATTGAGAAGGGCAGTATCCGGGCGGACCCTACCAAAGTCAAGGCGGTGACAGAATGGCCCCAACCATCCTCACGTAAGCACCTCCAACAGTTCCTCGGGTTCGCCAATTTTTATCGTCGGTTCATCCGCAATTACAGTGTCATTGCTGCCCCACTTACCAAACTCACCTCCACGTCCATTCCCTACTGCTGGAATCCCGAGGCTCAACGGGCCTTTGAACAACTCAAGGCTCGATTTTCCACTGCCCCCATTCTCTGTCACCCCGACACCACCCGTCAGTTTACTGTGGAGGTTGATGCCTCCGACACCGGGGTGGGGGCCATTCTGTCTCAGCGTGCCGCCTTGGACAGCAAGCTCCATCCCTGTGCCTTCTTCTCCCGGAGACTGTCCTCCGCCGAGCGCAATTATGATGTCGGGGACCGGGAACTTCTAGCAATAAAGCTGGCACTGGAGGAATGGCGTCATTGGCTGGAGGGGGCAGGTAACCCTTTTATTGTCCTCACGGACCACCACAATTTAATCTATATAAGGTCCGCCAAGAGGCTTAACGCCCGTCAGGCTAGGTGGTCGCTGTTTTTTGCCCGTTTTAATTTTTCAGTCACCTACCGCCCTGGCTCTCGTAACACCAAGGCTGATGCCCTGTCCCGTATTTTTTCCCCCCCCTCCAGTCCTGCTGACCCGGAGCCCATTATACCCACTTCCTGTATTGTGGCTGCGGTGTCCTGGGAGATCGAAGAAGTCGTGAAGGCCGCCCAGGCCTCCCAACCGGATCCCCGCAATAACCCTAACCCCTCTCTGTTTGTGCCCGACTCTGTCCGTCCCCAGGTTCTGGAATGGGTTCACGCCTCCCGTCTGGCTTGTCACCCAGGGGTTGCCAGAACCATCGCCCTGGCCAGGAGGAGCTTTTGGTGGCCCACCCTCAAGGGGGATACCCGTGCGTTTGTCCTAGCCTGCCCCGTTTGCGCCAGGAGCAAGGCATCCCACCAGCCTCCCTCCGGGCTTCTCCACCCCCTCCCGGTCCCGGGCCGTCCTTGGAGTCACATTGGGGTAGACTTCGTCACCGGGCTACCATTATCAGAGGGCAACACCACCATCCTGACTATTGTGGACCGGTTCTCCAAGGCGGTTCACTTTATCCCTCTTCCCAAACTCCCTTCCGCCCTCGAAACAGCGGAGCTCCTGGTGCTGCACGTGGTCAGGCTGCACGGGATCCCATCCGACATCGTATCGGACCGTGGGCCCCAATTCTCCTCCCAGGTGTGGAAGGCGTTCTGTGTGGCCCTGGGTGCGTCGGCTAGTCTGTCATCGGGGTTCCATCCCCAGACCAACGGCCAGGCGGAGAGGGCGAACCAGGACCTGGGGGCCGCCCTGCGGTGCATTACTGCTCGCAACCCCGCTTCCTGGAGCCGTTTCCTCCCTTGGGTGGAGTATGCGCATAACTCCCTGAAATGCGCATCCACGGGGATGTCGCCCTTCGAGTGCTCATTGGGGTACCAACCTCCCCTCCTCCCGGCCCAGGAAGCCGAGGTGGCAGTTCCCACCGTCAAGTCCCACTTCCTGAGATGCAAGCGGACGTGGAAACTCACACGCACCGCACTCCTTCGCTCAAACTCCCGTACCCAGCGTCTGGCGGACCTTCACAGGACCGCAGCCCCGCAGTACAGGGCCGGTCAGCAGGTCTGGCTGTCCACAGCCAATATTCCCCTCCCCACGTCATCCAAGAAACTTCAACCCCGGTTTATTGGTCCCTTCCCCATTGTTTGTCTGGTCAACCCCGTTTCTGTTAAACTCTCCCTTCCTGTTTCCCTTAAGGTCCACCCCGTGTTCCACGTGAGTCAGATAAAGCCTGTCGCCTCCAGCCCCCTCAGTGCCCCGGCGGTCACTCCACCCCCGCCCCGGATCATCGACCACGCCCCGGCCTACACGGTGAGTCGGATACTCGACATTCGCCGCAAGGGCCGGGGCTTCCAATACCTGGTCGATTGGGAGGGTTATGGCCCGGAGGAGCGGTCCTGGCTCCACAAGAGCCTCATTCTGGACCACTCTCTCATCTCGGACTTCCACAAGCAGTTCCCGGACAAAACTAGGCCTCCGGATACGCCAGGTGGCGTTCTTTGAGGGGGGGGTACTGTAACGTTCCGCTCCCTTCCTGTCCGTTCTCCATGTTTTCCCTTTCCTCCCGTGTCATGATGGATTCCCTGTGTCCGTGTTTTCCCTGTCGCTACAGGCTGGGCGTGCCCCTTCTGTCTGATTCTCTCTGTTCCCTCACTTTAGGTTCAACCTATCTCCTTTCCCCCTTCCTGCATGCATTCCGCACCAGTCAATTAGTCAATCACCCTCGGTTACATTCCTCATGCTTTTGGTTATTGGTTTCAATTTCACTCCCCTACTTATACCTCTCGCTGGCTGCTATTCGGCACCAGTTCGTTAACGTTGTTCGTGCGTTTCATGGTCTCCTGTATGTTGGTGCTGTTTCACTAAAGCTCTGCTGTGGGTTCCCCCCGATCTACCTCCTTGGTTCCCAGACCAATGTTCTCCATGGATCCAGCCTGTAGCAGTCCAGTCTCCCTGTCTGTGTTGCGGTACCCCCGCCAAGACCAACGTTGCCTGCGCAGTTGCATTCTCTGCCTCCAGCCCAGTTCCTGTTGGACCCTCCGGTCCAGAGTCCGTTCCTGTGATCCAGTTCCTGTTGGACCTCCCGGTCCAAATCAAGTCCAGTTCCGGTTCGGAACAAAAGCCTTGTTCCCGTGATCCAGTTCCTGTTGGACCTCCCGGTCCAGATCAAGTCCAGTTCCGGTTCGGAACAAAACCTTCGTTCCCGTGATCCAGTTCCTGTTGGACCTCCCGGTCCAGATCAAGTCCAGTTCCGGTTCGGAACCAATCCTTCATTCCCGTGATCCAGTTCCTGTTGGACCTCCCGGTCCAGATCAAGTCCAGTTCCGGTTCGGAACAAAACCTTCGTTCCCGTGATCCAGTTCCTGTTGGACCTCCCGGTCCAGATCAAGTCCAGTTCCGGTTCGGAACCAATCCTTCATTCCCGTGATCCAGTTCCTGTTGGATCTTCCGGTCCAGTTCAAGTCCAGTTCCGGTTCGGAACAAACCTTCGTTCCCGTGATCCGGTTCCAGTGTGGGCCTCCTGGCCCAGTACAAGCCCAGCTCCGGTTTGGAGCAGTTCGCTACTTCCTGGACACTTTTGACTTTGTGTTAAGTTTGTGTTGAGCTTGGGACTACCCCAAAGCTCCTAATAAACACCCATTCCTGTTTCCCTGTCTCTTGGTCGTGCATTTGGGTTCAGCCCGTGTTTGGTTCGTGACAGAACGAACTGGTCTGGAAACATGGACCCAGCCGACCTCGAGCAGATCCGCCACGCCTTCCACACCCAATCCGCGGTCAGCGACCAACAGGGCCACCGGATGGACGACGTGTTGGAAGTGCTGGGGAGGCTTACGGAGCAGGTTGCTCAACTAGCGCTTCACCTGCCTCTTCCTCGGATCCCTGTGGGCCCAACACCCGAACTGTCTCCCAAGGTTCCGGTCCCCTCTCCTGGCCGGGAGCCCAGAGTTCAACACCCCGAATTATACCGCGGGGGGCTGGGGAGGTGCCGCGAATTTTTAATGAAGTGCGACATCGTCTTTCGCATGCAGCCCACTTCCTTCGCCTCCGACCCATGCAAGATCGCCTTCGTCATGAGCAGCCTGGGAGGCAGTGCTCTGGAGTGGGCCACAGCTATTTGGGACAGTCAGGCTCCGACGTGCAACAACTTCGCCCTCTTCACCGCGGAGATGCGGCGCGTCTTTGACCACCCGATCTGCGGTCTAGACGCTACCCAGCGCCTCCTACAGGTCCGACAGGGCAGCCGCAGCGTAGCGGAGATGGCCATCCAGTTCCGCACCCTCGCTGCTGAGGCGGGATGGAACGACACCTCCCTTCAGGGGGCCTTTCGTCAGGCTCTCAGCGAGGAGCTGAAGGACCAGCTAGCGACTCGGGAGGAAGCTAACTCGCTCAATGGCCTCATCAGCTTGGCTATCGCCATCGATAACCGTCTCAGAACCCGGGCCCGTGAGCGAGAGAAGAATCCCTCCCGTCTTCCGCCCAAAAGAAAGGGCTCGCCAGTAAGACTGGGTGTACTGACGACCCCCATCATCCCAAACCATGCGGCCCAGAACCGCCTTGAATTCAAGGTCACTCTCCTGTGGAGGGACAACACCGCCTCTACATTTGCCCTGATCGACTCCGGGGCCGATTCCAGTTTCATTGATATCACCTTTGTCAAGAGATACGGGATCCCCACGGAGGCCTTACCCAACCCCATCACTGCTCACGCCCTGGACGGTAGGAGTCTGGGGTTAGTAACCCACTCCACCGTTCCCCTACAGCTCGTTGTTTCTGGAAATCATCGGGAGACGATCCAACTCCTACTGATCCACTCCAAACAGTCCTCCATGGTCCTGGGACAGACCTGGCTGCGCCTCCACAACCCCCACATCGATTGGCTAGCCGGTCGCATCCTGGCATGGAGCGGCCACTGTCTAGCCAACTGTCTCCGCTCCGCTCTACCCCCCCCGGGGGCCACGAGTAACAGACCTATCCCTCCTGTACCCGACCTAGCCAATGTTCCCAGCCATTATCATGACCTGTCACAAGTGTTTTCAAAGTCACGTGCCCTGTCTTTGCCTCCCCACAGACCCTACGACTGTTGCATCGACCTGCTGGCGGGAGCCAAGCTTCCATCTGGTCGCCTCTACAGCCTGTCGGGCCCGGAGAAGCTGGCCATGGAGACCTACATCCACGAGTCACTTGCGTCAGGCATAATCCGTCCCTCCTCATCCCCGGTTGGTGCAGGGTTCTTCTTCGTTGGGAAGAAGGACGGCTCATTGCGGCCCTGCATCGACTACCGGGGTCTCAATGAGGTCACGGTCCGCAACAAGTACCCTCTTCCCCTCATTAACACTGCCTTTGAACCCCTCTCCCAGGCAGTCATCTTCACCAAACTCGACCTCCGTAACGCGTACCACCTGGTGCGTATACGCGAGGGGGACGAGTGGAAGACTGCATTCAACACCCCGTTGGGCCACTACGAGTACCTGGTGGTCCCGTTCGGCCTCACTAATGCCCCAGCAGTCTTCCAGGGGATGGTGAATGATGTCCTGCGTGACCTGTCGGGCAAGAGTGTCTTTGTCTACATAGATGACATCCTCATTTTCTCCAAATCCCCCCAGGAACACGTTCTCCACGTCCGGGAGGTTCTCCAGCGGCTACTGGAGAACCAACTCTTCGTGAAAGCCGAGAAGTGCTCGTTCCACGTCTCGTCTGTCCCGTTCCTCGGCTTCATCATTGAGAAGGGCAGTATCCGGGCGGACCCTACCAAAGTCAAGGCGGTGACAGAATGGCCCCAACCATCCTCACGTAAGCACCTCCAACAGTTCCTCGGGTTCGCCAATTTTTATCGTCGGTTCATCCGCAATTACAGTGTCATTGCTGCCCCACTTACCAAACTCACCTCCACGTCCATTCCCTACTGCTGGAATCCCGAGGCTCAACGGGCCTTTGAACAACTCAAGGCTCGATTTTCCACTGCCCCCATTCTCTGTCACCCCGACACCACCCGTCAGTTTACTGTGGAGGTTGATGCCTCCGACACCGGGGTGGGGGCCATTCTGTCTCAGCGTGCCGCCTTGGACAGCAAGCTCCATCCCTGTGCCTTCTTCTCCCGGAGACTGTCCTCCGCCGAGCGCAATTATGATGTCGGGGACCGGGAACTTCTAGCAATAAAGCTGGCACTGGAGGAATGGCGTCATTGGCTGGAGGGGGCAGGTAACCCTTTTATTGTCCTCACGGACCACCACAATTTAATCTATATAAGGTCCGCCAAGAGGCTTAACGCCCGTCAGGCTAGGTGGTCGCTGTTTTTTGCCCGTTTTAATTTTTCAGTCACCTACCGCCCTGGCTCTCGTAACACCAAGGCTGATGCCCTGTCCCGTATTTTTTCCCCCCCCTCCAGTCCTGCTGACCCGGAGCCCATTATACCCACTTCCTGTATTGTGGCTGCGGTGTCCTGGGAGATCGAAGAAGTCGTGAAGGCCGCCCAGGCCTCCCAACCGGATCCCCGCAATAACCCTAACCCCTCTCTGTTTGTGCCCGACTCTGTCCGTCCCCAGGTTCTGGAATGGGTTCACGCCTCCCGTCTGGCTTGTCACCCAGGGGTTGCCAGAACCATCGCCCTGGCCAGGAGGAGCTTTTGGTGGCCCACCCTCAAGGGGGATACCCGTGCGTTTGTCCTAGCCTGCCCCGTTTGCGCCAGGAGCAAGGCATCCCACCAGCCTCCCTCCGGGCTTCTCCACCCCCTCCCGGTCCCGGGCCGTCCTTGGAGTCACATTGGGGTAGACTTCGTCACCGGGCTACCATTATCAGAGGGCAACACCACCATCCTGACTATTGTGGACCGGTTCTCCAAGGCGGTTCACTTTATCCCTCTTCCCAAACTCCCTTCCGCCCTCGAAACAGCGGAGCTCCTGGTGCTGCACGTGGTCAGGCTGCACGGGATCCCATCCGACATCGTATCGGACCGTGGGCCCCAATTCTCCTCCCAGGTGTGGAAGGCGTTCTGTGTGGCCCTGGGTGCGTCGGCTAGTCTGTCATCGGGGTTCCATCCCCAGACCAACGGCCAGGCGGAGAGGGCGAACCAGGACCTGGGGGCCGCCCTGCGGTGCATTACTGCTCGCAACCCCGCTTCCTGGAGCCGTTTCCTCCCTTGGGTGGAGTATGCGCATAACTCCCTGAAATGCGCATCCACGGGGATGTCGCCCTTCGAGTGCTCATTGGGGTACCAACCTCCCCTCCTCCCGGCCCAGGAAGCCGAGGTGGCAGTTCCCACCGTCAAGTCCCACTTCCTGAGATGCAAGCGGACGTGGAAACTCACACGCACCGCACTCCTTCGCTCAAACTCCCGTACCCAGCGTCTGGCGGACCTTCACAGGACCGCAGCCCCGCAGTACAGGGCCGGTCAGCAGGTCTGGCTGTCCACAGCCAATATTCCCCTCCCCACGTCATCCAAGAAACTTCAACCCCGGTTTATTGGTCCCTTCCCCATTGTTTGTCTGGTCAACCCCGTTTCTGTTAAACTCTCCCTTCCTGTTTCCCTTAAGGTCCACCCCGTGTTCCACGTGAGTCAGATAAAGCCTGTCGCCTCCAGCCCCCTCAGTGCCCCGGCGGTCACTCCACCCCCGCCCCGGATCATCGACCACGCCCCGGCCTACACGGTGAGTCGGATACTCGACATTCGCCGCAAGGGCCGGGGCTTCCAATACCTGGTCGATTGGGAGGGTTATGGCCCGGAGGAGCGGTCCTGGCTCCACAAGAGCCTCATTCTGGACCACTCTCTCATCTCGGACTTCCACAAGCAGTTCCCGGACAAAACTAGGCCTCCGGATACGCCAGGTGGCGTTCTTTGAGGGGGGGGTACTGTAACGTTCCGCTCCCTTCCTGTCCGTTCTCCATGTTTTCCCTTTCCTCCCGTGTCATGATGGATTCCCTGTGTCCGTGTTTTCCCTGTCGCTACAGGCTGGGCGTGCCCCTTCTGTCTGATTCTCTCTGTTCCCTCACTTTAGGTTCAACCTATCTCCTTTCCCCCTTCCTGCATGCATTCCGCACCAGTCAATTAGTCAATCACCCTCGGTTACATTCCTCATGCTTTTGGTTATTGGTTTCAATTTCACTCCCCTACTTATACCTCTCGCTGGCTGCTATTCGGCACCAGTTCGTTAACGTTGTTCGTGCGTTTCATGGTCTCCTGTATGTTGGTGCTGTTTCACTAAAGCTCTGCTGTGGGTTCCCCCCGATCTACCTCCTTGGTTCCCAGACCAATGTTCTCCATGGATCCAGCCTGTAGCAGTCCAGTCTCCCTGTCTGTGTTGCGGTACCCCCGCCAAGACCAACGTTGCCTGCGCAGTTGCATTCTCTGCCTCCAGCCCAGTTCCTGTTGGACCCTCCGGTCCAGAGTCCGTTCCTGTGATCCAGTTCCTGTTGGACCTCCCGGTCCAAATCAAGTCCAGTTCCGGTTCGGAACAAAAGCCTTGTTCCCGTGATCCAGTTCCTGTTGGACCTCCCGGTCCAGATCAAGTCCAGTTCCGGTTCGGAACAAAACCTTCGTTCCCGTGATCCAGTTCCTGTTGGACCTCCCGGTCCAGATCAAGTCCAGTTCCGGTTCGGAACCAATCCTTCATTCCCGTGATCCAGTTCCTGTTGGACCTCCCGGTCCAGATCAAGTCCAGTTCCGGTTCGGAACAAAACCTTCGTTCCCGTGATCCAGTTCCTGTTGGACCTCCCGGTCCAGATCAAGTCCAGTTCCGGTTCGGAACCAATCCTTCATTCCCGTGATCCAGTTCCTGTTGGATCTTCCGGTCCAGTTCAAGTCCAGTTCCGGTTCGGAACAAACCTTCGTTCCCGTGATCCGGTTCCAGTGTGGGCCTCCTGGCCCAGTACAAGCCCAGCTCCGGTTTGGAGCAGTTCGCTACTTCCTGGACACTTTTGACTTTGTGTTAAGTTTGTGTTGAGCTTGGGACTACCCCAAAGCTCCTAATAAACACCCATTCCTGTTTCCCTGTCTCTTGGTCGTGCATTTGGGTTCAGCCCGTGTTTGGTTCGTGACAATCGTGACTTGACACTCTGATGAATCAGCTGTATTCTGTGTACAAGAGCAAGCTACTGCACAATCGAGCATAGGAACTTTAAGTGTAAAGTGAAAACCAGTTAAATCATGCATTTTCACTAACTCTTACATGTTAAAAATATGAAATAACTATATATTTATGTATGACGCTCAATAAATAAGTCAATTTTCTTGTAAATTCGAGTTTTATTAGGATATAGCTAAGCATCGGTGCTTTATGGGCTGCAGCCTGATAAAATATGTGGCCTACTCGGCAGCAGAAAGGCTTCTCAGGCTGGCTGGTAACATTAGCTAATTAAATCAAATAACAAATACGGGACCTGTAGCCTACAGTTAACGTACAATTATTAAACTTAAATCGGCAGTGGGTTTTCCCAAACAGCTCTGCTGTTATACCTAGCTATGCAGAAGATTAAATGGTTATATCGTTACAAAAGCATACGTCCTCCACCATTCGTTTAATTTATTTTAATCTCAACATGCCATAACTTCAGCTCGACAGAAGTAGGCCTACAGATCTTAGGTAAAAAAAAGAGTTTACCGATCTGATCTGTCCAACTAAAGTTCAAGATATGACGTGTTGAGTTTTCTTTAAAGTTTGGTGGTTGAGATTCATTCAGAAAAACCTACTGAGCTGGTGACACGACAAGATGTTGCACGGACGAGCAAATGAAATAAAACGAAACGGGTTCGTCATTCTTGGCTCTCCTGTTAACGTCCAGTGGACATCCACTTTAGACGGTGGTTCTGCTGCCTATCTTGACCAAAACCATAGCTCAACTGTTAAACGTAAAACTAAGTATTCTACCTCACCCTAATTCACAATTAAAAAGTCATCTAAACGTATGGAGGCGACGTATAAACTTTATTTCTGGTTATTCGAGGGACGTCCCACAGACAACACACCCGATGTCACCGAAGTTCCGCAGACGACTAATGCACGCGATTTTGGTCAGTGGGTTTATAAATTTTAAAAATGACAAAAAGCGGCGACAGGAAACATGGCGATGCGTGTGTATATAACCACAGCAACCGAATGGTGTCCCATTTCTTATCTACGCGCCATTATGCACTTGCGCACCGCACAGCGCACCAGCACCCTTGATCCAACCTCGGAAATGCGTCACCAAAGTTGCATTAAATAATTTAGAAAAGTTTGGACAGCATTGCTTTGGAATAGAGCTAGTGCAAAAGAACTGAATACATTCTGCACCCGCTTTGATAGTCAGGATTTTTCAGCTGAATGCGAAGGATGGTTGAGAGCCCTCTCTCCACCAGACCCTGAAGAACCGGCCCTCTTTACAGAGGAGGAGGTACTGCGCTAGCTTAGTCGATGTAAGCTAGGCAAGGCCTCGGGGCCTGACGGCATCTCAGCAAGGGTACTGAAGACCTGCGCCCTGGAACTCTCACTAATTCTCCATTCACTCTTCTGCAAATTCTACCAGACTGCCACAATACCTATCCTCTGGGAAACTGTTACCATAATCCCCGTACCCAAAAAACCCCGGCCCACAGAACTCAACCACTACCGCCCCATTGCCCGGCTCACATCCAAAATAATGAAGTGCCTGGAGAAGCTGCTGCTAAACATCATTCTGTCAGTTGTTGCCCCACAACTGGATTACCTCCAATTTGCCTATTAGACTAAGAGGGGCACAGAGGATGCTGTAGCCTGCCTGCTGCCCCAACTCCTCCAGCACCTGGATTCCCCAGGCACCTTTGTCAGGATCCTTTTTGTGGACTTCAGCTCTGCTTTTAACACCATCCAAAGGCAGCTGATGATTCGGAAGCTACAAATTTCAACACTCCCCCCCGTTTAATCCATCTCATGCACATTTTCCTTAGTGACAGACTGCAAGCTGTGCGGGTGGGCTCAACCACATCACCTGCACTCACCACTAACACCGGAGCCCTGCAGGGTTGTGTGTTGAGCCCATTCCTGAACACAATTTACATCAATGACTGCACCAGTCCGTCACCCATCACTACTTACCTCAAATACTCAGACAACACAGCCATTGTTGCCCTACTCACAGACAACCACTCTGTTCTGAACTATCACAACACGGTTGCACACTTCACCCAGTGGTGTGAGGATAACCATCTTCACCTCAATGTCAGCAAGACAAAGGAAATAATAATTGGTCCCCCCTGACCTCAGCACCCCATTCTCATCAATAACCAAACAGTTGAAATGGTTGACAGTTTCAAATACCTCGGAGTGACACTGGACAATAGACTCAGCTTCGACCAGCACACTAATGACTCCCAAAAAAGGAGCCACCAAAGACTATCAGTCACCCTCAGGGTGCAGGTATAGAACACTGAGGTGCAGAAGGGCTCGCTTTGGGAAAAGCCTGATCCCTGCAGCTATAGCAGCCTTAAACAATAGGCCTCACTGAACAGGCCTGAGTGTGTACTGTTGTCTGTCATTGTAAGTTGTTACAGTGTGCTGTTGTATGTACTGTTGGCTGTGTACAGTGCTGTGGAAAGAAATTTCCCCTTGGGGACAATACAGTCTAAAGTCTTCTTATTATATAATACACTATTATTTCAGAATTGTTGAAATAACGGAATGCATGAATAAGTTTCATTATAAGGTAGGTATACAAACACGTTTACACCAAAAAAAAAGTGATCTAGGGAGTACTTACCCTTTAATTACAGGTGTGTCTTGGGCGTAACATGCAATAAACCAATCAGAGTGTCATCTCCCATTCCCTTTAAAAGTCACCTGCATTTGCACTTTGGCGGATTGTTAATATGATTGCGGATTATAGTAAGACTGAAAACAGCGATTTACAGCTGGCAAAACAGACATGCTTGTGTGGCGTGCGTGTGCGAGCAAAGAATAGGCTATAGGCTATGGAAATATGGATCAATATTATGAGCAATATTATTCCGACTAACCATTATGACATGTTTTGATATACACAATAATAATCTTTCACATTAGGGTTTAACACCGGCACGGATTCCCGGGAATTCCCGGCCAAACTATTTTCCAGAAATATAATAACTGGAAAACAGAATTTTTTCCCCTTTCGCTTACACCAGCGCTGTTATTTTACAAAATATATGCGGTTTAATTTAGTTTTATACAACAATGAGATTCGAATTAGTAACATGATTGGCCGAGACGCATTCCACCATTGCTGGTATTCAGCATAATACGCGTTGACGCGTTCTATAGAGCGTTGCCTAGAAAGCATAAACAACAATAGCAACAGCAACAGGGTGCTAGCACGTTGCGAATCCGAAATAAAGAATAAAGAGTTAATCATTATTATTGTTATTGCTTTTCATAATTTTTCATTACGTTTATGGTAATATTGTTGTATAAAAGCAATAGATCACTCGATGTTTGTGCGTATAAGCAGTTGCGACATCACAGCGCTTATATTTCCAATAACGCACTCCCTCTCATAATCTATTGCTTAAATAACACATGCAACAGCTGAGCATAAGCTACCAGAACATGGCTCATCCCTCTCATCTTACAAAACACCAAATTAGCCTGCTTGTTTAACAAATTTTGTTTGATTATACAATGAAGCATTGTCAAACATCAATTCCAGGAGGCTGTCTCACAGCAGACAGATCACAGGCAATGAATTTCGGCTAGCCAAGTTCAAGCTTCATCCAAAGTTCATTCTAATATTGATTAATAACATAAATAGCGTTCTTTGGCCTTAATAATGACACTAAATACAGTAAAGCTGTCAGGTTGGGAATCCATAGGTTTACACATATTTTCCCTTGTTTTATATTGTCCTGCTTATGGAAATATGACAAACGCATTTTTACTGGTAACTTAATTGTCACGAACCAAACACGGGCTGAACCCAAATGCAACGACCAAGAGACAGGGAAACAGAAATGAGGATTTATTATGAGCTTTGGGGTAGTCCCAAGCTCAACACAAGTTTAACACAATAGTAAAGAGGATCGAGGATGTAGCGAACTGCTCCAAGCCGGAGCTGGACTTGTACTGGACCAGGAGGCCCACACTGGAACCGGATCACGGGAACGAAGGTTTGTTCCGAACCGGAACTGGACCGGATCTGGACCGGGAGGTCCAACAGGAACTGGATCACGGGAACGAAGGGTTGTTCCGAACCGGAACTGGACTTGATACAGGAGGTGAGTTCCGAACCGGAACTGGACTGGATCTGGACCGGGAGGTCCAACAGGAACTGGATCACGGGAACGAAGGGTTGTTCCGAACCGGAACTGGACTTGATACAGGAGGTGAGTTCCGAACCGGAACTGGACTGGATCTGGACCGGGAGGTCCAACAGGAACTGGATCACGGGAATGAAGGGTGTTCCGAACCGGAACTGGACTTGATACAGGAGGTGAGTTCCGAACCGGAACCGGACTGGATCTGGACCGGGAGGTCCAACAGGAACTGGATCACGGGAACGGAGGGTTGTTCCGAACCGGAACTGGACTTGAAACAGGAGGTGGGTTCCGAACCGGAACTGAACTGGATCTGGACCGGGAGGTCCAACAGGAACTGGATCACGGGAACGGGATCTGGACCGGGGGGTCCAACAGGAACTGGGCTGGAGGCAGAGCACCCAACTGCGCAGGCAACGTTAATTAGTAGCAGGGGTACCGCAACACATACAGGGGGACTTGACTGCTACAGGCTGGATAACTACAAAACACTGGTCTAGGAACCAAGGAGTTTAACAGGGAAAAACCCACAACAGAGCTTTCAGTGAATAGTAGCAGAAAACAGGAGACCAGGATACACACGAAGTACGTTAACGAACTGGCGCCGAATAGCAGCCAGCGGGAGGTTTAAGTAAGGGAGTGAAATTGAAAACAATAACGAAAGCGTGAGGAATGTAACCGAGAGTGATTGACTAATTGACTGGTGCGGAATGCATGCAACAAGGGGGAAAGGCGATAGGCTGAGGCTGAACCTGAAGTGGGGGAAGAGAGAAACAGACAGAAGGGGCACGCCCAGCCTGTAGCGACAGGGAAAACACGGACACAGGGAATCCGACATGACACGGGAGGAAAGGGAAAAACATGGAGAACGGACAGGAAGGGAGCGGAACGTTACAGTACCCCCCCCTCAAAGAACGCCACCTGGCGTATCTGGAGGCCTAGTCTTGTCCGGGAACTGGTTGTGAAAGTCGGAGATGAGAGAGTGGTCCAGAATAAGGCTCTTGTGGAGCCAGGACCGCTCCTCCGGGCCATAACCCTCCCAGTCGACCAGGTATTGGAAGCCCCGGCCCTTGCGGCGAATGTCGAGTATCCGACTCACCGTGTAGGCCGGGGCGTGGTCGATGATCCGGGGCGGAGGTGGAGTGACCGCCGGGGCACTGAGGGGGCTGGAGGCGACAGGCTTGATCTGGCTCACGTGAAAAACAGGGTGGACCTTAAGGGAAACAGGGTGGGAGAGTTTAACAGAAACGGGGTTGACAAGGCAAACAATGGGGAAGGGACCAATAAACCGGGGTTGAAGTTTTTTAGATGACGTGGGGAGGGGAATATTGGCTGTGGACAGCCAGACCTGCTGACCGGCCTTGTACTGCGGGGCTGCGGTCCTGTGAAGGTCCGCCAGGCGCTGGGTACGGGAGTTTGAGCGAAGGAGTGCGGTGCGTGTGAGTCTCCACGTCCGCTTGCATCTCAGGAAGTGGGACTTGACGGTGGGAACTGCCACCTCGGCTTCCTGGGCCGGCAGAAGGGGAGGTTGGTACCCTAATGAGCACTCGAAGGGAGACATCCCCGTGGATGCGCACTTAAGGGAGTTATGCGCATACTCCACCCAAGGGAGGAAACGGCTCCAGGAAGCGGGATTGCGAGCAGTGATGCACCGCAGGGCGGTCCCCAGGTCCTGGTTAGCCCTCTCCGCCTGGCCGTTAGTCTGGGGATGGAACCCCGACGACAGACTAGCCGAAGCACCCAGGGCCACACAGAACGCCTTCCAAACCTGGGAGGAGAATTGGGGCCCACGGTCCGAAACGATGTCGGATGGGATCCCGTGCAGCCTGACAACGTGCAGCACCAGGAGCTCCGCTGTTTCGAGGGCGGAAGGGAGTTTGGGAAGTGGGATAAAGTGAACCGCCTTGGAGAACCGGTCCACAATTGTCAGGATGGTGGTGTTACCCTCTGACAACGGCAGCCCGGTGACGAAGTCTACCCCAATGTGACTCCAAGGACGGCCCAGGACAGGGAGGGGGTGGAGAAGACCGGAGGGAGGCTGGTGGGATGCCTTGCTCCTGGCGCAAACAGGGCAGGCCAGGACAAAAGCACGGGTATCCCCCTTGAGGGTGGGCCACCAAAAGCTCCTCCTGACCAGGGCGATGGTTCTGGCAACACCTGGGTGACAAGCCAGACGGGAGGCGTGAACCCATTCCAGGACCTGAGGACGGACAGAGTCGGGCACAAAAAGAGAGGAGTTAGGATTATTGCGGGGATCCGGTTGGGAGGCCTGGGCGGCCTTCACGATCTCTTCGATCTCCCAGGACACCGCAGCCACAATACAGGATGTAGGTATAATGGGCTCCGGATCAGCAGGACTGGAGGGGGGGGAAAAAATACGGGACAAGGCATCAGCCTTGGTGTTACGAGAGCCAGGGCGGAAGGTTACTGAGAAATTAAACCGGGCAAAAAACAGCGACCACCTAGCCTGACGGGCATTAAGCCTCTTGGCGGACCTGATGTAAACCAAATTGTGATGGTCCGTGAGGACAATAAATGGGTTACCTGCCCCCTCCAGCCAATGACGCCACTCCTCAAGTGCCAGCTTTATCGCCAGAAGTTCCCGGTCCCCGACATCATAGTTGCGCTCGGCGGAGGACAGTCTCCGGGAGAAGAAGGCACAGGGATGGAGCTTGCTGTCCAAGGCGGCACGCTGAGACAGAATGGCCCCCACACCGGTGTCGGAGGCATCAACCTCCACAGTAAACTGACGGGTGGTGTCGGGGTGACAGAGAATGGGGGCAGTGGAAAATAGAACCTTGAGCTGTTCAAAGGCCCGTTGAGCCTCGGGATTCCAGCAATAGGGAATGGACGTGGAGGTGAGTTTGGTAAGTGGGGCAGCAATGACACTGTAATTGCGGATGAACCGACGATAAAAATTAGCGAACCCGAGGAACTGTTGGAGGTGCTTACGTGAAGAGGGTTGGGGCCATTCTGTCACCGCCTTGACTTTAGTGGGGTCCGCCCGGATACTGCCCCTCTCGATGATGAAGCTGAGGAACGGGACGGACGAGACGTGGAAAGAGCACTTCTCGGCTTTCACGAAGAGCTGGTTCTCCAGTAGCCGCTGGAGAACCTCCCGGACGTGGAGAACGTGTTCCTGGGGGGACTTGGAAAAGATGAGGATGTCATCTATGTACACAAAAACACACTTGCCCGACAGGTCACGAAGGACATCGTTCACCATCCCCTGGAAGACTGCTGGGGCATTAGTGAGGCCGAACGGGACCACCAGATATTCGTAGTGGCCCAACGGGGTGTTAAACGCAGTCTTCCACTCGTCCCCTTCGCGTATACGCACCAGGTGGTACGCGTTGCGGAGGTTGAGTTTGGTGAAGATGACTGCCTGGGAGAGGGGTTCAAAAGCGGTGTTAATGAGGGGAAGAGGATACTTATTGCGAACAGTAACCTCGTTGAGGCCCCGGTAGTCGATGCAGGGCCGCAATGAGCCGTCCTTCTTCCCGACGAAGAAGAACCCTGCACCAACCGGGGATGAGGAGGGACGGATTATGCCTGACGCAAGTGACTCGTGGATGTAGGTCTCCATGGCCAGCTTCTCCGGGCCCGACAGACTGTAGAGGCGACCAGATGGAAGCTTGGCTCCCGCCAGCAGGTCTATGCAACAGTCGTAGGGTCTGTGAGGAGGCAAAGACAGAGCACGTGATTTGGAGAAAACTTGCGACAGGTCATGATAATGGCTGGGAACATTAGCTAGGTCGGGTACAGGAGGGATGGGTCTGTTACACTTGGCCCCCGGGGGGGGTAGAGCAGAGCGCAGACAGTTGGCTAAACAGTGACCGCTCCATGCCAGGATGCGACCGGCTCGCCAATCGATGTGGGGGTTGTGAAGGCGCAGCCAGGTCTGTCCCAGGACCATGGAGGACTGTTTAGCATGGATAAGGAGGAGTTGGATTGTCTCCCGATGATTGCCAGACAAAATAAGCTGCAGGGGAACGGTGGAGTGGGTAACTAACCCCAGACTCCTACCGTCCAGGGCGAGAGCAGTGATGGGGTTAGGTAAGACCTCCGTGGGAATCCCGTACCTTTTGACAAAGGTTATGTCAATAAAATTGGAATCGGCCCTGGAGTCAATTAGGGCAGATGTTCTGGGCCGCATGGTTTGGGATAATAGGGCTCGTCAGTACGCCCAGTTTTACTGGCGAGCCATCTCTTTTGGGCGGATGGGACAAGAAGCGATTTGGTGGCCTGTCTTGCCACAGTAGAAACAGGACTTGGTGCGGAGTCGGCGTTGGCGCTCCTCGGCGTCCACAGTGATCTTGCCCAGTTGCATGGGCTCCTCCTCGGGAGACAAAGCGACGACTCTCGGTCCCTGGACGGGAGAGGGTTGTCGAGCCCGGGAAGGGGCAGAGGGCGGAAGACGGGAGGGATTCTTCCCTCGCTCACGGGCCCGGGTTCTGAGACGGTTGTCAATGGCTATAGCCAAACTGATGAGGCTGTTGAGTGAGTTGGCCTCCTCCCGAGTAGCTAGCTGGTCCTTCAGCTCCTCACTGAGAGCCTGACGAAAGGCCCCCTGAAGGGAGGTGTCGTTCCATCCCGCCTCAGCAGCGAGGGTGCGGAACTGGATAGCCATCTCTGCTACGCTGCGGCTGCCCTGCCGGACCTGTAGAAGGCGCTGGGTAGCGTCTAGACTGCAGATTGGGTGGTCAAAGACGCGCCGCATCTCCGAGGTGAAGAGGGCGAAGTTGTTGCATGTAGGAGACTGACTGTCCCAAATAGCTGTGGCCCACTCCAGGGCACTGCCTCCCAGGCTGCTCATAACGAAGGCGATCTTGCATGGGTCGGAGGCGAAGGAAGTGGGCTGCATGCGAAAAACAATGTCGCACTTCATTAAAAATTCGCGGCACCTCCCCAGCCCCCCGCGGTATAATTCGGGGTGTTGAACTCTGGGCTCCCGGCCAGGAGAGGGGGCCGGAACCTCGGGAGACAGTTCGGGTGTTGGAGGGGTCGGGCCCACAGGGATCCGAGGAAGAGGCAGGCGAAGCGCTAGCTGAGCAACCTGCTCCGTAAGCCCCCCCAGCACTTCCAACACGTCGTCCATCCGGCGGCTCTGTTGGTCGCTGACCGCGGATTGGCAGGAAAAGGCGTGGCGAATCTGCTCGAGGTCGGCTGGGTCCATGTTTTAGGCCAGTTCGTTCTGTCACGAACCAAACACGGGCTGAACCCAAATGCAACGACCAAGAGACAGGGAAACAGAAATGAGGATTTATTATGAGCTTTGGGGTAGTCCCAAGCTCAACACAAGTTTAACACAATAGTAAAGAGGATCGAGGATGTAGCGAACTGCTCCAAGCCGGAGCTGGACTTGTACTGGACCAGGAGGCCCACACTGGAACCGGATCACGGGAACAAAGGTTTGTTCCGAACCGGAACTGGACCGGATCTGGACCGGGAGGTCCAACAGGAACTGGATCACGGGAACGAAGGGTTGTTCCGAACCGGAACTGGACTTGATACAGGAGGTGAGTTCCGAACCGGAACTGGACTGGATCTGGACCGGGAGGTCCAACAGGAACTGGATCACGGGAACGAAGGGTGTTCCGAACCGGAACTGGACTTGATACAGGAGGTGAGTTCCGAACCGGAACCGGACTGGATCTGGACCGGGAGGTCCAACAGGAACTGGATCACGGGAACGGAGGGTTGTTCCGAACCGGAACTGGACTTGAAACAGGAGGTGGGTTCCGAACCGGAACTGAACTGGATCTGGACCGGGAGGTCCAACAGGAACTGGATCACGGGAACGGGATCTGGACTGGGGGGTCCAACAGGAACTGGGCTGGAGGCAGAGCACCCAACTGCGCAGGCAACGTTAATTAGTAGCAGGGGTACCGCAACACATACAGGGGGACTTGACTGCTACAGGCTGGATAACTACAAAACACTGGTCTAGGAACCAAGGAGTTTAACAGGGAAAAACCCACAACAGAGCTTTCAGTGAATAGTAGCAGAAAACAGGAGACCAGGATACACACGAAGTACGTTAACGAACTGGCGCCGAATAGCAGCCAGCGGGAGGTTTAAGTAAGGGAGTGAAATTGAAAACAATAACGAAAGCGTGAGGAATGTAACCGAGAGTGATTGACTAATTGACTGGTGCGGAATGCATGCAACAAGGGGGAAAGGCGATAGGCTGAGGCTGAACCTGAAGTGGGGGAACAGAGAGAAACAGACAGAAGGGGCACGCCCAGCCTGTAGCGACAGGGAAAACACGGACACAGGGAATCCGACATGACACGGGAGGAAAGGGAAAAACATGGAGAACGGACAGGAAGGGAGCGGAACGTTACATTAATGTCTTAAAACAAGCCCACTTTCTGGCAATTTCAGGGACAACGTGCGTCTATTCCGGGAGAGAAAATGTTTGGGGAAAAATTTTAATCCCCATTTCACAATGTAATCTTGACATTTTTATGCATGTCTGTGCGCACCCCTGTGTGTAACAGACAGGGGGGGTGTACACACGTTGTGCACACGCCTATATAGATGCATATAGGCTATTACTATTGTAATATTGGGCAGTTAAAATAACATTTAAATAACTGCGACATGACTTAAAGTTTGTGGTGGTTTTAGCGCAAGAGCTTTCTGCTGCGTCAAGATTGCAATACGCCAAAAATTATCCTGGCCAAACCTCATTTTAAGACCTTACCTCCCAGTTCACTTGCTAATATGGGTGCAAGTTCACTTGCTATTTAAACAATGCGAGCGCTGGACGCTAAAATGACAACTGCGTCATTCTGAAAGGAGCAAAGCCACTTGCGTTTGGGTTACCGCCGCTTAGCGCTGGGAAACGATACCCAGAGTTTTTGTGATATGCATTTTATTGTCTGTGACTGTGGCAAGGTGAACAATCATTTGGGCTGTTAGTTTCATTGTCCAGCAGTGCAACTGAGAGGCTAAGCTAATGTTTTCAAAAGCAGTGATGCTTTTTAGCAATCCTGTATTGAAATTTTGGAGTTTTCTTAAAGTTTTTATTGAAAACTATAATTGGGACGTTGATCACTACCACTAGGGGGCCACCGTGGATTAATTAAACCATTAAAATACCAGTTAATATAATTTTCTGAGCACTGGTACAATGTAAATACCTAGGCACTCCATTTCACAGGTTCCAATAACATACAGATAAAAGAGGGGGATCTCTCAGAAACAAACTCTCTGCAATCTCTGCAGTAAAACACAAAACCTCAGGACGAAAAAATATTGACATTTTCTGAGATATTTTTGCTTACTTGCCATATGAGTTTTTGCAATTACCATTAAATGGTCAGATTAAAACAGTCACAAATCCTTAAAGCTCTTATAATTTTAAAAAAAACTGTGACAATGATGTTCAAAAAGTTGAAATCAGAAATGTTGTACTGAATGTGTGTTGAGCCGTGGGATGGTCAGTGTGTCCACTGTCCTTCATTCCAGCAGCACATTGATAACAGGCAGCTTCACTGACTCTTCTTTTTCCAGCATTAGAAGGAAAAGAGAGAGAAATCATGAGCAGGCTGGCAGAACATACGTCAGTCTTTATGTCTCATATTCTGCCATTTGAAAATATCCCTTCTCAACATTATGCAGTATCTGTATTCAGAGTGCACACCACACTGTACCCCATGATGGGGGGTCATCCAAATATTAGTAACACAAATAACATGAAGCAGGTTCAATCACTATTACATCTAGACACACTTAGCAGACTTGCATATGGAACATACTGGAAAATGCACTTAGTTTTTTCCCCATTATGGCATGGATTTGAAGTCTAGAGTGAACATAGGAATGTTGCAGCAGTTAGCCATCAGGGCAAGGAGTGCTGAGGGACACAATGAAAATGGAATTAATTTGCAAATAATCCATAATCTGGCAGTTTATGTATAATTCATGAATGCATAGGTATCTAATCGGCATAAATATTATAGAGCAACCACTGAGTGCATTTTTATGTTGCCAGACCTCCCATGTTACCAAGACTTTGAGAGGCTAGATCCTTCTTCAGTGAGTTCTTAAATATGATTCAGAACCTCCTAGCCTGCTTTAATGAATTATTCAACAAGAGCCTCCCAACTTATTATTTAACTGGCTAAAATTAGAATGTAAATACTGCAGAGTTATAAAATTATAAAGTTGTAAAATTGTGTCAGTGGTTGAGTCTCTGCATTATGAATTATTTAAGTCATAAAAGGAGCCTCCAACTATCAAATAAGAGAAATGCTCTAAACCAGCTGATATTGAATATTTAGATTGTTATAACATATTTTATGTATAAGATGTCATATTTTCCATATAGGATTGTAAATATAAAAGTGCTGCACTACATGCTACACCGGTTCAATGACTTGTAAATGCCGCAATACAAATGTAACCCTTCGCCTTGGGGAAGGAAAAGCTCTGTCCCCTATGTGTGTGTGAGTATATACTATATACAGGGAGTGGACAGAATATCAGAAACTCCCCTTTAACTTTGAAGCATCTAAACCACAATTACAAAAGCATCTACACAGGTGATTCCTATTCATTTGAATGGTAATTAACAGCAGGTGTCTGGTTAAAAAAGGTTTAACCAGCAGCACTTTGCTAGGGAAGTCTCCAAAGCCAGATGAGATACTAACAGAGTTCCAAAGGGGACAAATAGTTGGTGCCCAAATTGCAGGTGCGTCAGTCACAAAAACGGTAAAATAATATAAGGTGGCAAGGGGAACAGTGTCAACATTACAGGCATTTAGCGGACGCTCTTATCCAGAGTGACTTACACAACTTCTTATTACAGTTATCCATTCATACAGCTGGATACTGAAGCAATTCAGGTTAAGTATCTTGCTCAAGGGTACAATGACAGTGTCCTACCTGGGAATCGAACCTGCAACCTTTCGGTTACAAGTCCAGCTCCTAAACCATTATACTACACTGCCGTCAAAAGGAACATCATCTGTTATCGTCTCCGACAGGGACAGACTGACATTTGGTAGGACAGTTGCTAAAAATCACATAATTGAATCCATCAATATCTGAACCAGTCTCAACAAAAACAGTACATTGTGAGCTTCACAAAGCTGGTATTTATGGCAGGGACGCCATTCAGAAACTATTTGTATCCAAGGCTAATGCACAAAAACGCATAACATGGTGTAAGCCTTAAGGAACAGAAAACCTGGACCCCTGAGCAATAGAGAAAAGTGATATGGTTTGATGAGTCATCTTTAACTTTTTTTAATACAACTGGATGGGTTTATGTTTGGAGAAAGCCTAAGGAGACATTCAATCCACAATGTCTGTTGCCAACTGTTAAGTATGGCGGTTAGGGGTATAACGGTATACTTATTCGTACCGAACCGTTCGGTACATGGCTTTCGGTTCGGTGTGCATTGTGAGCCAAATCAATAGTCTAGCTTTAACCACGCATGTGCAGAACTTTTTTTTGTGTGCGGAACTTAAATGCAAAACTCTGAGTTCCCCCCGAAGACAGGACTTTCGCAAAGAGCTGGATGTTTTTAGTTCAGCCCATGAGCACAGCAACTGAATTTATGCTGCATTCATTTTTTAATAAGATCTAGGAATCCCAATGTCTGACTAGGGAAAATGTAATAAAACGTCCTTCCAACTAGGAGTTCCATGTCGGAAATCATGGATCGGGAAATCAACAACCCCGACTAGGAAGAACTTGACATCACATCATCATGGCAGCCCACATTGTGAATAGTAATTGTTGTAGTTGTTAGATGTTTTAGCTATATTTGCTAGCAAAGGCAAAACTTCCCTGCAAAGGGCATGCATGACGCCAAGTCCCCAGTTGTGCAATGCGAATGCAGTGATGTTGGTAATGACGCGGAAACAACACGTTTCCCACAAATGCAGGCCGAATGCAGGGCCCCTGCGTCCAGTGCAGTGGGGTTCTTTCGTGAATTGGGTGGGAATTGGTTATAGACATTCCTGTGTTTGGCGCCAAAATAAATAAACAAATAAACGAATGCAGGGTTAGCACAATTTCTCCCACATCTGCATTTGAATGGATCTATATGGGAATTGGGGGTTGGGACTAGATTAAGCTGTAAATTACATGGGAATAGTATGAAACACATGGTTAGTTAAATGGCTGTAAGTCATCAAGGGTCTGAAGTATCAAACGAGCCTCAAACCATCACTCTGCTGCCAGATATGCAGTAGATATGGATGGATCACTTTAAGGGTTGTTTCTCCTGACTAATTTTTCCATAAAGTTCAATAGGAAAAAACCCATTCTTGAGAAACGAGGTATTACATATCAATGGTGACTTGGTGAGGTTCCAGCTTTGCTTACATGAAGCAAGTTTGCATCTGTTTAAAGTCATTGACAAAGATTTTCTGCTGAACTTAAACCTGACTGTCTGTTTGTGAAAATACATTTTCCCTCAGTGTAAATCATTTCCAACTTTTCACATTTCCAACTTGTAAACTCCGTATTAAAATCACATTCCCTGTCTCCAGTCTCGTTCAGGATAAGCAGCAGTAATGGGTCTCACTAGCCTGGTTTCTGAAGGTGATAAAATTTTGCCAGCACTGGCCATATAACAAGTTATCACAGGGTGTTATACAGTAGCCAGAGGTGGCAGATCATCCTTCTCCTGTACAAGGTGACCTTTCTTGTACATCATGTGATTCACATCTAAATTCAGTCCCACATCCAGAGCAGAGACAGCAGCAATAAACCCTCCCAGTTTCTCACAGGCAAATGCAGGAGCCAGATAGCACACTGTTCAATGAAGCTGATAAGAGATATGCCGTTTTCCACCACAATTGTACACATTATGTTTGACAACTTCCTGCTGAACTTGCCTGAGAGGAGACATTAGGATCTGTGTGAGCTCTGTAAATTACAACTGGTGGATTTTTCAAACAGATTGCATTAAAGACCTTGGAAACTACCTCTTTCCAACAATACCAAATGAATTAATTCCAAATGGGTTTGGGTACCTTCTTTTTCATTATTAATCTGATCTTGTACAAAGAAGCTGCCTACACTTTCATTCTTGAAACCAAAATAATTAAATGTAATACTTTTTTTTTAAAATAAATGTGATTCAAAGAAAGTGCAAAAAGGCAAAGCTACACCATTAGAAGAAACATTACGTATATAAGCTCAGCAATAAGTATTTAAATGAGCAGTTTAAAGTTATGTTTTTAAAATTTCCAGTAACTGAAGCTGACAAGCCTACGGTCCCCTTAAAGTAGACTTCTCTTTCCACCACACCACCATGCTACTAACTTCACGTCCCTTAGGAGAGAGCGTGCGCATCAATTACTCCTTATATTGATTGATCGATGCTGCATTGTGTGATACTGTAAACATAATAATATAAATGCTTCTTCCACATGCTTTTTGTCTTCCTTCTGGACCACAGGCCATCAGCTCAGGCTGGGCCTGTTCATTAATTAATTAGACTAATTAGTACCCTGAGGATTCGCTGCTGCTTCTCACAGCATGTGGAGATGGGAAACAGAGTCTTGCTCTTCCTGCTGTCAGTACTGCCGTCTGTCTGTCTCCACATACTATTTAGGGATGGAGTCACACTCCCAGACATGCATACACACATGGACACAGACACACGGGCACACAAACAGAAAAAACTGCCACTATACCCAATGACCTCAGCATATTTCAGTCACTTGACATAAAATTATTTTCAACTGTACTTAAAGCGATATTGTGTGCCCCCAAAATCAAATATTTGATAAATGATATCATCATATGAATGTTTTACAGCACCAATTTTATATATACTTTACAGCTCTACTATAATCCATAGTATCTGTAAAAAAAAATGTAATAGGACCTGCAAAAAGACAACCTTCTTAATAAAGAAAAAATATACAGTAAACTATAAATATACAGGAACTGATATTGTTACAAAATATACATATTTTACTCTGGCCCTTGTAGTTCTCTGTGAAATGGAAAATACCACTATCATAATGTATCTGGTACAATTATACAAATGTATCCCATCATGTAAAAATGTTTTTACCCCAAATAAACTGATTATAAAATAGCATTAAAAATTAAGGCGGTATCTAAGTAACGGTACAAATAAAAAACAGTTTTCAACAAACAAAAATGTGAAAATACTTATGATCAAGTTTTTGACAAAAAAAAAAGTATTTTCACAGGAACGGTATGAATGAACTGAGCTGACAGTGATTGCTTGTCAGTTGGAAACATGTTTTTCAGGTGAACAAAAGACACTTTATTATGAACCTGTGCTAAATGTGTATGAAGCAATTTCAGTGAAAATACAATAAGTGAAACCTGTAGTTTTGAAGAACTTTGAATAACTTTTGAATCAGCTTTTGATTTAGAAATTTGTGCCTACAGTTTCAGTTACATTGATTTAACAATTAAGCTTCTTTATTTGAAAGGTACTGCAAGGTCAGATGGTTACCGTAGCGATGAGGCAGGGGAGATGCTTTGCCTCAGTTGGATGAAAAGGAAGCAATAGTCAGAATTAATGGGCTAAGGGGGTCTCCTCAACCAGCTCTACTAAGCATAACCAATAAGCAATTCTGCTGATGCTGTTTGTTGCTGGCTGCTGGGCGTGGATTTAGTTCTGGGTTTGGGAAGTCGTTGCTAGCTATTGTGCTCTGGGTGTTGGTTATTCAGTATTTGGTGTTTATTTCTGGGTACAAGTGTCATGGTTATTGGCTGCCTCTGCGGTTCCTGTTTTTTTTTTTTTTTTTAGGCGTCGTCGTCTCGCTCTATTTTTTTTTTTCGCCTCCATTCCGGTGTTTGCTTCTCGCCCGACAATTATTTCCCACACATGTGCGGTGTTTCGGCCGGCTATAAATGCTTAGGACTTTCGCATTTCCTTTTCCTCACTTCGATATTGTCATGTGTTATGTTGACAACAAAGTCGGTAAAGGTTTAGGAATTTCGGTCACTGCATTCTTGGTTTGTCAAAATATAGAACGCCGCAACTCCGGTTAGAGATTTAGCAAATATAGGGTTAGATAGGTTCTTTCTTTTTCTGCCAATCAGTTTCTCTTTCTTTGTTTTGACTGCCTGGTATTGTGTGGTTTTAAACTCTTTTTCGCTACAGAGTGTAAAGATACAGGTTCGCATTTTCTTTTTTTCCTTTTTCCGTTTTGTTCGGGTTTTTTCCCCCGTTCTATTTACCTCTTGTCTACGCCTACTAGTTAGTGCGTGAGGTTTCTTTTTTGTTGGTTTATTATTCTCGCTGTTTATTTGAGATTCGCCTCCTTTTGAGGTTGTTTATTATTTTGGCTTATGCCAGGGAGGTTTTGTTCCCGATCTTTTGTTTAACTCCTTCCCCTGCGGTTAGTTTCCGTTTCTGTGGCGAGTCTGTATTAAACTCGCTTTCTGATTCCCTGTCAGTTGCATTTGGTTCTCCAAACCTAAACTCCAATCATTACAACAGGGTATTGGGTGCTGGGTGTTTAAGGTTTGGTTCTGGGCTCTGGGTGGTGGATGCTGTTTGCTGGGTGTTGCATAAGAGTCACACAGTTAATTACTCCAACAAACCAGAAGAAGCAAGGCACTAATAAGCCTTTTTGTCATAAATAAATAAGAAAAAATAAATTAATAGTTTATACCCTCTCCTTCTGCACAGTAGACTTTTATCTTTGTGCCATTTGCATTTTTGGCACTTGAAAAATTTACATTTTCATAGCATAATTAATGGGGAAAAAAGTAATTTACATTTCCCCTCTGTTTGCCAGCATACTGTCTCAGGCACATTGATATTTTGAGGGCCAGTATTTGGGAATTGGGATGGGGTAACAATGGTGGCGTATAATAAAAAGGCTGATAAACAATATAAAGGAGAGCAGAGCAATAAGCTTTCAGGTGCAAATGAAGGAAGCCTTTGGTCTTGCACTGTCGAGAGTTGGATCTTTCTTCAAATACAGGAGGCAGAGCCCTGGGCAAATTAAGCCATTTAAGCAACTTGTCAAAAAACAATCCATACAGCTGTAATATATTTCCCACAAGGACATGACTGCGGAAAACACCAAGTGTGTTGGTGTTTAGAAATATACCTAATATGCTTGCATTAAGGGGAGTAGTGCAATTAATAAATTACTCATAAAACTCACATAACCTCAATTTAAGATATGGATTGGCCAATGTTAAAAGCTACCAAATTACTGGCATCATATATTATTTAAAATATTATTCATTAAATATTTATCATTTAAAGTATTTAGACCAAAGTGACACAATCTACTGTGAGAGGGTTTTTCTGAAACCTTACTTAAGATTCTGGACATTTTCTTTGGGGGAAACAGTTCAATCAAATTCCAAGTAAATATGTACAGTTGAAGTCAAAGGTTTACATACCCTTAGGTTGAAGTCATTAAAACCACTCCACAGATTTATGTTAGCAAACTATAGTGTTGGCAAGTCAGTTAGGACATCTACAATGTGCATGACACAAGTAATTTTTCCAACAATTATTTACAGACAGATTATTTCACTTTTAATTCACTATATCACAATTCCAGTGGGTCAGAAGTTTACATATGGCAGCAGAGTGATGATTTAAGGCTTGTTTGATACGTCAGACCCATGATGACTTAAATCTATTTAGCTTACCATGTGTTTTTATACTGTTCCAGTATAAATACTAGTCCCACCCCTCTATTAGTATACTTGTCCCACCCCCCCCAATTCCCATAGAGATCCATTCAAATGCAGAGACGTTATAGTATAGCTTGTAAGAGTACCAGAAAATAAGATATCAAGAGTCTTTTGATGTTGTTGGGTCACAGACATCAGGAAGTCATGACATGCAAAGGATATGCGACCAAATATAAAAAATTTAAAAAGGCACAGTCAACTTAGTAAACTTCTGACCTGCTGGAATTGTGATATAATGAATTACAAGTGAAATAATCTGCCTGTAAACAATTGTTGGAAAAATTACTTGTGTCATGCACAAAGTAGATACTATAGTTTGGTTGGTTAAAGTGGTTAAAAATGAGTTTTAATGACTTCAACCTAAGTGTATGTAAACTTCCGACTTCAACTGTATACATCCACTTCTGTTTTTATGTTCTCACTAGAACTTGAATGTATATCTTTACACCAATACAAATTTGACAGCACGTGACTCACAATTTTATGAACTTGGCATTGCTCTTAGTAGTTATAAGCAAAAGCTATGCTTTATAGCTTCTGAGTAATATACCTGGTTTTCATGTGCAATGTTTATTTTTTAATCTTCATCATCATGGTCATCAAAATATATTTCCTGTGTTGAATAATGTGAAATGTGTGGTATACCTTGGTATAAAATTATTCAGTTTAATTTAATTTAATAATTAGTAGGTTAAATAATTAGGCAAACAACTTACATGTGAGACATGCATCCATCATTCTGGTCCATAAATGGTGTTTTGAAATGTAAATGATTTCACCACATCACACAGCACACATTCTGTTGGAAGAAAAAGATGTTAAACCTTTTCTGTGGTCCTGATTGACTGAGCCCTCCAGGAGGCGCCAACCCAGGGGGGAAAGGAAAAGTAAAAATCCATGTATCTGCGACATCACCCCCACCCCCACCCCATCACGATCTCAAACACCACCCCCACCCCCAACCCATCACGATCTCAAACACCACCCCCTCCCCCAGTCCATCACAATCTCAAACATCACCCCCACCCCCAGTCCATCACAATCTCAAACACCACCCCCACCCCCAGTCCATCACAATCTCAAACACCACCCCCACCCCCAACTCATCACAATCTCAAACACCACCCCCACCCCCAGTCCATCACAATCTCAAACACCACCCCCACCCACAGTCCATCACAATCTCAAACACCACCCCCACCCCCAACCCATCACGATCTCAAACACCACCCCCACCCACAGTCCATCACAATCTCAAACACCACCCCCACCCCCAACTCATCACAATCTCAAACACCACCCCCACCCCAGTCCATCACAATCTCAAACACCACCCCCACCCCCAGTCCATCACAATCTCAAACACCACCCCCACCCACAGTCCATCACAATCTCAAACACCACCCCCACCCCCAACCCATCACGATCTCAAACACCACCCCCACCCACAGTCCATCACAATCTCAAACACCCCCCCCACCCCCAGTCCATCACAATCTCAAACACCACCCCCACCCCAACCCATCACGATCTCAAACACCACCCCCACCCCCAGTCCATCACAATCTCAAACACCACAAACACCCCCCAGTCCATCACAATCTCAAACACCACCCTCAACCCATCACGATCTCATACACCACCCCCACCCCCAGTCCATCACGATCTCAAACACCACCCCCAGTCCATCACAATCTCATACACCACCCCCACCCCCAGTCCATCACAATCTCAAACACCACCCCCACCCCCAGTCCATCACAATCTCAAACACCACCCCCAGTCCATCACAATCTCAAACACCACCCCCACCCCCAGTCCATCACAATCTCAAACACCACCCCCACCCCCAGTCCATCACAATCTCAAACACCACCCCCACCCCCAACCCATCACGATCTCATACACCACCCCCACCCCCAGTCCATCACGATCTCATACACCACCCCACCCCCAGTCCATCACAATCTCAAACACCACAAACACCACCCCCAGTCCATCACAATCTCAAACACCACCCCCATCCCATCACAATCTCATACACCACCCCCACCCCCAGTCCATCACGATCTCAAACACCACCCCCACCCCATCACAATCTCATTCACCACCCCCACCCCCATCCCATCAAAATCTCAAACACCACCCCCACCCCCAGTCCATCACAATCTCAAACACCACCCCCACCCCCAGTCCATCACAATCTCAAACACCACCCCCAGTCCATCTCATTCTCAAACACCACCCCCAGTCCATCACAATCTCAAACACCACCCCCACCCCCAGTCCATCACAATCTCAAACACCACCCCCACCCCCAGTCCATCACAATCTCAAACACCACCCCCACCCCCAGTCCATCACGATTGCATCCACACCCCACCCCACCCCTAGTCTGTAATCACGCCAATAGGGGGGCACAAGAGTTTCGATCGGGCCTGGAAGATAGACCGGGCCCCCAAACACACTTATCCCAATCACACTGCAATTGAAACCTCAGACACACTTGAAGCATACCCATATGGGTAGCTGAGAACAACCTACTATGAGCTATCCTGCTGGAAGTATTGTCACAAACTGCTCAAAGATGAATACTTTACAAATGGGTTACCCGTCTATTTATTTATTATTTATTCAGAGAACCATATCTGTTGCCACTATAATCTTTAATGCACTTCTGAGCCTGGGTGCTTACGAGAGCAACTTGAAGCAAACTGCTAGAGCAGAAGTGTGATGTACTAATTCAGGAGCAAGCTGACTATCTAGAGGTTCAATTCTGAGGGTTTTATATTGCTATTGTACCTGTCAGCAAAGTCAATATCATCAGTAGATTTGTATGAATGGAAAACATGTCAAATGTGGGCTACATACCATGTCATGTTTGATAGGGACATCTACTAACAACTGAATGCGGATGAGGATGATCAGAATAGCAAATGAATAAGGAAATGTCCAAGGGCAGAGGAATTCGAACAGGAGGACCATTAATCCACAGTGCCATTCCTGTGTGATTAAGGTTCACTGTAAAGGGCCGTTTAAGCTCATTACTTTCAACTAATTCTAAAACAAATCGCAGGTGAGTCATGGATTTGTCTATATACAGAGACTTACCCTGCCCTATGGGCATTTTAATTGTGATTTTTAGTTGTTTCAGACTGATATGAAGATTTGGTGCTACCTCAACAACAATGGACATATCTTCTAGAATTCAAAACTGTGGCCACATCCATTAAAAAACAATCAAGACAAAGTCAGACAAACACGCAGAGATCCCCCAACACTGCTTCCACTGTAGGTAGGCAATCTATCTTACTGAACACATGCTCAATATTGACTTTCTATTTCCAATGCATTGAGAGCAATTTCACAGTGATCTTGTGGGTCTCCAATTACTGCATATTGTTTCTGCTAAGCATTTACCATGAATAGGTGTTTGAGGACAGTCAATAGGCTGATTGATTGTATTGAAGTCTGTAAAGATTCTCCAGATTCTCCTTTTCATTCTACAGTTGTTTAATTATCACACCCTTGAGGGTATTTCAATCAAAACCTGTATTTGTACCTACACTGCCTGGCCAAAAAAAAAGTTGCACACTCTTAGCTTTGATTACGGCACGCATTCGTCGTGGCATTGTTTCGACAAACTTATCCAACGTCACAGCATTTATTTCCGTCCAGAATTGCATAAAATTTATGCAAACCACTCTGTAAAGTCTTCTCCAGCACATCCCAAAGACTTTCAATGGGGTTAAGGTCAGGACTCTGGTGGCCAATCCATGTGTGAAAATGATTCCGCATGCTCTCTGAACCCAATGAATCTTGGCATTGTCGTGCTGGAATATGCCCATTGATGGGATTACTTGGTCATTCAGTACATTCAGGTACTCAGCTGACTTAATTGTATTGCTACATAACGTTGCTGAGCCTAGACCTGACCAATTGAAGCAACCCCAGATCATAACACTGCCTCCAGAGGCTTGTACAGTAGGCACTATGCATGACGGGTTGTAATGGCGACTTTTATTTTGACCAGGCAGTGTATATGGCTATAAAGGGTATATGCACATGAAGTAGAACTGTGTTTTCTCTACATTTCAAATTAAAATGTGCATTTGTTATAAAACATATTTAATATTTGGTTAGGTGTATAATAAAATAATAAGATGGTAAATGGACTACACTTATATAGCGCCTTTATCCAAAGCGCTTTACAATGGCCTCTCACTCACCCGTTCACACACCAATGGCAGAAGCCACCATGCAAGGCGCTAGCTTGCTCATTGGGAGCAATTTGGGGTTCAGTGTCTTGCCCAAGGACACTTCGACATGTGGACAGGATCGAAGTGCCGGGGAATCGAACCGCCAACCCTGCGATCAGCAGACGACCCGCTCTACCTCCTGAGCCACAGGCATAATGTACGTTAAAGGATAATTCCACCGAAAAACAACATTAACCTTATTTAATAGATCAAGGCACAACTAATTAAGTCATTCTTTATGGCTGGCCAAAAAAAATTATGTACTGAGATATTTGAATGTAAAGTTGAAATATTGGTAGAGGTATAGGTCATTTTGATGTATACCTCTACCACTTCCTCATTTTTGAAAGACTACAGTGGCGTGGGCATGTAAATTACATAGGCACGTAGGTGAAGCCAGCGAGGGGGGAAATGCTGCGTCTGTCACTGTTCTGAGTTGGGACACATCATAGATCAAGCTAGCTATCATTGTTTTTTTATTATAATGTCAGAAAATTACATTGATAGGCTACAATTGTTAAAGATGTTTTGGCAAAGTGGCGTGGCTTCCGGTATCATTCCCTGACATCTTCCTTTCTGCCTTATTGAATCACCTGGTGAGGAACCACGTCAACTAACATTAAATTATGATCCATGACCATGAAAAGTAGACTTAACATTAGCGAGCTGGCCATAATCAAATGTTTTTGCTTTGAACATTCGATTACAGAAGCAATGTTTATGATTTTCCGGGCTAGTGTCATTAGCTGTTGTTAGCCATGGGTTTCTTGGCATTAAACAAAGGTGCAAATCTGGGTTTTTAAATCTGTTTGCCATGCAGTAGCTAAACCTACATCCATTTATGGCAGGGGGTCGGATATCGAAGGTGGTAAATGCGTTGTTTGCACGTCATTGCAGACATCAGTGCGTTCGAGTTGCACAACTGGGATCATTTTGGCTTTGCTAGCAAGCATAGCTAAAACAGCTAACAACTACAATAACGTTTTAACTTTTAATTGTAGGCCTATATGTTTATCATTCTGTATCGGCATGTTGGCCTATACAAAATAATTTCATATTGAAAAACGGAAGGTCGGGGTTGATTTCCCGATCCCTGATTTCCGACATGGAACTCCTAGTTGGAAATGCATTTCATTACGTATTTTTTTCGTTAGAAGACCGGGGTGAGAAATTAGTAGCCTAAGTGTTACATACTTCTGGCTAGGCTGGCTAATGTTTTCACGATATCAAATGTAAACGAATGGCCGTATTTCCCTTGTTATTGACATTGTACTATTGTTGCCAGTATCGGAAACAATGGCTGGAATTTACTATTGTGATTCACTGTATTGTATTTTCGAGAGAAATGGAACATGGAACAAAGCCATGGGCTAAAGAAGAGTGACCTCTTTCAGAATGAGAACTCCTCTGGCTGTTTAAAATACATAAATAAATAAAAAGAGTGAAAGTATAGATGAGTGTGCCAGTGAAGGATCAAAACCACATCTCTACCCTTTTTCTCTCACAGGCTTTCTCTCAATGTCTGCAGCTCAAGGATATTTAAAAAATAAGCTCCCTAAAATACATGAACTGCCTGTAAATAGGAGCACAACAACTGGCCTGAAAGAAAAGTAGAAAAGATAAAGCACAACTAGTTCTAAAGCTGAACACGACGATGGAGACTGGACCATTCTTTCCTGAAATTCTGTTTCTGGTGTTTTGTTTCTCCCATAGCAACAAGAAAAAAAATACCTACAAAAATATGCATAGCTGTATGATGTAAAAATGACAAAAAATAGGTGATGGTGATTGCAATGATTAAGTGGAACAACAGTTGCTCTCGACAAACATGCCCAAATAATTTAGATTCATAGCTAGTTCTGAGAAATTTATGACATTTTAAATCAGTCAGGAGTGGAAATTATGTCAGTTATTCAGCTTTGCTGTAATTACAGGCCAAATTAATTCATTTTCAATGTATAATACACATTTAGCAACAACCATGCTAAACATTAATCCTTTAAATCTACATATTATTAAAATAGATCTAGGCTAAAGTTCAAATGGAAAATATTACAGTATTATATAGATCTGGGTTCGTTTGTTGTAATGGTGAACATGATTATATAAATCTGGAATTTCTAATCTCATGATATTCCTGTAAAAGATGGTTCAAATGCAGCAGAACCAGAGGGTTAAACATAATTTTTCTGAATGCAGCAATCAAAGCCCATCACACTCCAAAGGTAGCCTAAAAGTGTAAGGAATATAGAGCCCTGGGTTGAGCACTGTCCACCCATATGTACATATGTTCATTACATATGGTACCTAATCTGAATTCCTTGGAAATATCTAGGTGTATTACTGAATAACATGCTAAATGCATGTGGATAAATACAATACATTAAAAATATATATTTTTAAAAACAACACAGACATAAAATGTAAGATGAGGGTAACATTATTTATTTATTTCAATTATGCTCCGGGAAAACTTGACTATTTTTAACGAATTGTTGTTGTCAGTCCTATTTCTATAACTCGGAACATAATAGGCCTAACCTCTGCAGACGACTTCCATTCCATTATTTCCCTTTAAAAGACGGCCGAATATGCGATAATCCGTTCCTCTCATGGGATTCCCACAAGCAAAAGCTTCATTTGTCCTAATCAAATTTTGAGTGTTACCACGTTAGCAGGATTGCCCAGGTTTGTTTTGCCCACTTTTCGACAGAGTAGTGTTTGTGCTGGAGATGATCTCATTTACATGTTATTTCAGAGAGCTAGCTGTTTCTCTACAGATTCTCTACGTTCTGTTTGCGTCCGCTCTCCGGTGCTGACAGCTATGTGACTATTCTTCACCTCAGTCATGGAACCCTTCATTTAGTACCACCAGATAATGACATGATTTTTCTTATTTCGTTTTTTTTATTTTTAATAATAGGTTATTTGAAATGTGTAGCATAATTTATTCCATTGGTTGCTGTTTTAGATAACACCATACCCATTTATTGAATAGAATTATGTTGTGTATTAAATGACTTTTCTTGTGCAGTTGTATGGATGCAGGCTACTCATTAGGCAGTTGGACAGAACGTCTAAATTTAGAGGAGGTTCCGTTCAGAGTATGCAAACTTCGAGGTTAAATTAGGAAGCATGTGCCGTGCCATGTCATTGCCAAGGAGCCACCCTGAACAATTTTGACTGCCTTACACCTGGGAGAATAACTGAAAGCTTTCTGGGGCATGCTCAATTTAGCACTTTGTTCCCTTAGGCGTAGGAGATAGACAAAATAGGGAGAGGCATTCATGGACGTCATATTGACAGATGCCGTTTCGATTTAAAACGGATCACAATAGGTACATCCCTCCTATGACAACAAGAGTGGCTGTGTGTGTGTGTGTGTGCGCGCGCGCGCGTATGTGCGCGTGTGTGACGGTGCAATCAATGACAACGGCGGCAACTCCTCCTCAGTAGCACTGCAGCCCGCGGAAAATCATGCGAACAGGACAGTCGTGCTCTGTGCCATGCTGAGCATTTCCCCGATAATTCTGCTGGCTCTGACCACCGCTGCCGGACTCTTTCAGTGGTCCCACGGCTGGAGCGACGAGGACCTCTTGCTTCCACCGATTAATTCCACCAACAGATTCCTGGCCAACTTGGAGGTGGATGTTAGGTACTCCAAAAGATCAGTGGAGGAGAGCGAAGCCTCGTCCGAGACCTCGCTTCAGGCTATCTGCAATGTTAGTGTGCAGAGGCTCTTGCCCACCTCGTTGGTTGCTCGCTGGGACAAGCATTTCGGTTTCCAATGCGATGTACTTCTATATACCACAAATAACCACGGGAGAGCTTTCTTCTCTGCCGCTTTTAATCGGGTCGTCTCACCTGTTGTTATTGAACACTTGGGAGTCTCCGGCGGGCAACAGGAATTCAGGTTGTGCGTCGGATGTGGTCTCTCGCGGAACAGGCGTTACGGCCAAGCTAGATCTCATTCTCCGCAGACGGGAGACCCCCTAAATTTCTGCTGTCTTGACTTTGGCTTGGATGAGCTCAAAGGGGATAAGAGCTGGAGGCTGAATCGCAAGCCTATCGAGTCTACTCTCGTAGCGTGTTTCATGACTTTAGTCATAATCGTATGGAGCGTTGCTGCTCTCATATGGCCAGTTCCTATTATTGCAGGATTTCTGCCGAATGGAATGGAACAGCGGAGACCTAGATAATATTACAGTGGTGTTCTGCCCTATTTATTAATTTGCGAATTTGAATGGAAAGGAGGAGATGGATCTCTACCTTTTATTTACAAGGGAATGGACTGGAATAGAACAGCAGAGACCGAGATGCGAGTGGACGAATCAGTGGTTTTGCTTTTGGACTAATCGCACAAATTAATGTATACCCGATTGCACATATGTATAATTAGCCTATTGATGAATGGGTTGCAATTAGTTGTGTTTACGTTAGTAGCTACAGTTTACGTAATCAGTACATGGCTATCTTTCTAATTATCAGAACGCGCGAGTGTGTACCGGGCTGGACTTTTTTATGAAGGAGAATTAGTTTTATAAAGCATTTTATTATATAAAGCATATTATTTATTAGTTTATACGTAGCCTAATACCGCAGTGTTTTTTTGTTGTTGTTTTTTTTTACAAATACAATGTTTGTATCGTTTATAACTTTATAGAATTTTACTTTATACGTTCGTGTGCAGAAAAAACTACAGCTACCTACTAAAATATTGTATATAATATTGTAACGTTCGTGCGTTCAATACGAATAGCTACATTTTCTTGGAAATTATTGATGAATTGCTTTTATTTGATGTTTGAATCGGAGAAAGATTACGGGGAATGAGATAGGCTGCAATTTATTTCCGTAGGTAAAATGTAGTCTAGCTATGTTTAAATTTGGGGTTCATTAAGAGTAAACTATTTATTTGAAAATAGGTTGTGTATAAGAGTTTATTATATCATAGGTAGCTATTACAGAATTGTGTTTGTATTTATTTGTATGAAAATTACTGATAAAGTTGACATTTTAATAAACGAAACGTAGCTAAATTCCCTGAGAGCTTGGAGATATGTCTGCTATTGTAGACCTACTTGGGAATTATTTATATTTTAAAAAGCTTAAAAAAACAAAAACAAAAACAATAATTTATTTTATTTGTCTACTTGTATTAATTAACGTACATTGTGATTTGGTATTACACAAATAATTACATGAAATTGTGCATGAAATATTCCAGGCATTATTTGAAACTATTCGTGCATTAATTTAAAAAAAAACAATTATCTACAATGGAACAACCGTAAAAGTCAAATACAGTGAAGTAAAAGCAGTATTATAATGTTGGAACAGACACTTCTAATGTATTTTTAACTGTGGGAATAACAGTAACCTATCCTTGAAATACAGAAGAAACAAACAAAAAAACGAAATGCTACATCTGCTCTCCATTGTTCTGCTTGTCCTTTTGTTTGTAACAGCTGTAGCGGAATACAGTAAGACACAATATTCTTAACGAATTGGCAAAATGTGGGTCCAGCAACTTTTTATTTATTTATGATAGTCCAAGTAAAGTGCCCTGAAAAATTATTCACACCCTTAATAAATTGTAGGCTGTATAAAATAAAAAATACAGATAATGAGCTATATTGTATGCTCAAAATGGCAACAGTATTTTATATGAATGCAATTATTTTGAGAAAAAAGAATTTGCATTGCTTAATTGAATCAAATCCCAACAACACACAACAACATTAACATGCTACTTTTTAACATTAATGTCACTCTTAGGGAACTGTATTGTGGCCACCCATGGCTTCCTGTTTTACTGGGGTATAACAAGGAGGCAACAATTCATCAACCGATGGAAAAGCAAAGAATCCTCAGAAGAAACAAGGCAAATAATTGTTTTTTATTTACAAATCAGGAGATATTTAATAACAAATAATAAAAAAAATGAAAGATACTGCTTTCAACTATTAGGCCAATAATTAAGAAGTATAAAACAATGGAACAATGGTAAATCTGCCTGGTAAAGAACGCAAGTGCATCCTGCCATGCACAGTGATAGGCAAAGAAAATGGCCAGAGATTGACAAACTTGGAATCTTGGGGACACAAAGTCTCCAAATCTACCATCAGATGCTCATGCTAATAAGCAATTTGGAAATGGTTACAGGAAAAAGCCTCGATTGAGAGCAATGAGTAGATATAAGCATCTGTAGTTTTTTAATCAGCATTGGAACATGGATTGGAACTCAGGGTTATTGTCAGATGATACCAAGATCTCTGGCCATGCACACCTGCAATAGGTCTGACGACAGAAAAAGGATGCATATGTTAAAAAGAGTGTCACACCTATGGTGAAATGCAAAAGTGGATATTTTGGTGCCCCCCAAAAATATTGTTCTACAATGGCCATCTCAGTTTCTAGACTCGAAAACTGGTTCAAAATTTCTGCTGGTTTGAATTGATTATCTGTGAGGCTCCTGAAAGATTCTCAACAGAGAATTCTATATTCTCTATGAATGTCCCCTCCCTCTTCCAATATGTTCATCTCATAATGCTAATGCACTATAGAAGAGGACTCAGTAGTGTTACTCTTGTGAAAGAAAGGTGTACAAAGTACAGAAAACAGTTAATCTTTATCAAGGGTGTGAATAATTGTGGACAGCTCAGTATTGTGCTGAAACTAGTTACAGACAGGTACAAGTGCAGTGTTCCATTCAAATTATGTCCATAAACCATGTCAGAATATTCTATTTGTCCAAAGAGTTTGTTTACCAGATTCCCATGTGAAATTATCTACAGTCAAAAACTGAAAGTTAATGTCAAAATATTCAGCATTCAATCAAAAGATAAAACTGATTTCTGATTTCATGATAAGGTTTTCCTTTTGTATTTAATCATATTTTAAGTTGAAATATCTACTGCATTGTAAGCACACTAAACATAGATAGATAATGAAAACACCTACATTTAAAAGGTGTGCTTTTGCACTGAATGGAGCTGCTACTGCATTTATACTATATGGCTGCCCCCGTAAGGAGTGCCCCCCTTAATAGGACTGCATGGCTGATGGAAAAGGGTCTTGCAAACACTGAGCCCCTGATCACTAATGGAAGAGCTTTTATCTGTGAAGCACCATTAAGGGCTTTAACCAGCAATCCATGTGGGTGGGAAAACTGATTCTATTTTCAGCTAGCAATGTAGCTGGGTTGTGTTATAACCTGCAGAAAAGCACACTAACCCAGTGTTCAATAGAGGAGTCTAACCATCATGATAAACTGCACTGGGTTTCCCCAACCTGTGATGTCAGACAGGTCTGTACTAATTCAATCAGCAGACATACAGGACCAGTCATGGCTTATTCAACACACACTGGACCAGTCATTCTTTGGCACACTTATTTATGCATGTATATACTTATTTGCCTGATGCCTTTATCTAGGATGAGAAAGCATATGGAACATAAAAAATAACAATTGGATATATACAAAGTGACATGTAGAACAAAACTAATCACGAGAAATCAGAAGCCTTTCCTATTTACTATAGAAGCCTTTAATATTGCTCTGGCATCAAGAGAGGAAAGCACTCAGACTGAGGGGAAACATAGGACGTCTGTGAGAACAGAACTAATTTTTGTAGTCAAGCCCTTTCAGAAGAGTCATCCCTTTGTGGTCATGGCAACACAGCAGTTAAGTATGGTTCAACAAAGTCAAATATTACAAGACTAGAATAGTAAGGAAATGTCAGATTACACCATTTATTGTTGCATCTCCTCAAATATCCTTGCCTCTCTTAGTCTGATGTTTGTCTCTGTTGAAATAAAACTTTTTTCTTACATGTCCTTAATGCTAGGTTTAAATGGAAATAGGTTTCTGATGAACCAAAGTCCCAACCACCTCTGTACCACTCTCCTCTGCTGGTGTCAGAACCATGCTTGAAGGGGTTGCTTCTGAATAACTATTATTCCTCATGTTCTTGTTGCGTGTCAGGTCACAGTCAACAAATTACCATCTGCAAGCAAACATCATTTAAATTGAAATGAGGGGATTCCAATCACTATAATAATGTGGATATCCAATACCAGATAAACCCCTGTCCACTTAGCAAGTTGCAATTTATTTAATTGTTTTGTCAACTCACATTGTAATTTTGTCATGCCATTGGACATTAGCATCATGACAAAAAAAGAAAAGAAAACTAAAATAGAAACAAAAACTGAGAGAATTCAGTCTTTTGTAGAATTTTCATGATATATTATGCACAATCTAATTTTGGAAAGAAAAAAAAAGACAATATTAATGTGTTTTAAAACTTATTTACGATCTTTATAAAATATGATTATTAAAGATTATTATCTGTGCTGGACATTAAAAACAGAACTTTCTGTCTGGTTTAATTCTTTCCTTCAATGTGTCTGAACATGCGGAGAGACAAGCTCGTTCTTGGCCTCAGGCCCACTATCACCATTTCAGGAATGTTGACGTCAATGGGCAGGTGGAGACTCGCACATACCTAATTTTATACAATAGGCAGCATTTCAGAGCATGAGATAAAGGCAAGAACATATATTTTATAGTAATATATGCTACCCCTGTCCCCCAACCATACACTTTTTATTGAATTAAAAAATAAAAAAAAGTGGAAATGGTATCATTATAATGGTCTAAAAAACCAAACTCTTATCTGGTGATGGTTACTACCATCAAAAAGTGCAGCATAATTTCACATAATTCAGCGGGGTATCTCATAGAGGGGGAGTCCGACTCTTTTTTCATTGTTTTCAGTCCTGTGTCTAACCATAAAATGCGACTATTTAATCATGAGGGAAAATTAATAAACTTTTTCAGAATTTTAGTATTGTTTAATCTTACCTTGCCTTATCAGTTATGCATTTAATGTATTCTTGTACATGGTCCACGACATCCCATATTCTTAAATCATGCTTTTCAACAAATCCTCTGATCACATCCAGTCTGTACACTATAGTTTAGAGCATCTCTGGACTATGAAAAATATCCATTGTGGAATCTGGATGTCAAAAGACACTTTCCACTAAATATGTTTAATAGTTTATAGAGGAACATCACTCTTATGGAATTTGATTAGATATTTCCACATCACATTCAGACATGGCATAGAAAAGATATGGGACACTTTCAAACCTTAGCAAGTTGTCAACAGAACAAATATCTCTAGGAATCTAGCTAATCAAGCAATCAATAATTATATTAGATGTCATAGGCTAAGACATCTGATGACCGTCATTGCTAAAAGCTTGCTATTTTGTTATTTATTACTGATCTTGTGATAGTATTATACAAACCCCAATTCCAAAAAAGTTGGGACAAACAGTATGTAAAATGCACTCAAAACAGAAAGCAGTGATTTGTAAATTCTGTTTTACATATATTTAATTGAAAAAAGTACAAAGAAAAGATATTTAATGTTTTACCTTATCAACTTTATTGATTGTTTCTCCTGACTTATTTTTCCATAGAGTTCAATAGGAAAATGAGTCAGGAGAAACAACCCTTAAAGTGATCCATCCATATCTACTGCATATCTGGCAGCAGAGTGATGGTTTGAGGCATGTTTGATACCTCAGACCCTTGATGACTTGCAGCCATTTAGCCAACCATGGGTTCCATACTATTCCTGTGTAATTCACAGCTTAATCTAGTCCCACCCCCCAATTCCCATAGAGATCCATTCAAATGCATAGAGGTTGTAGTATTGCTTGTAAGAGTACCTGAAAATAAGATATCAAGAGTCTTTTAATATCCTTTCATACCCAGTCATGATAGCATCACCTGTTTACCTGTGGAATGTTCCAAAAAGGTGTTTCCCAACTTTTTTAGAATGTGTTGCAGGCATCAAATTCGGAATTTGCGTATATTTACAAAAATCTATAAAGTTGATAAGATAAAACATTAAATATCTTTACTTTGTACTGTTTTCAATTAAATATACGTAAAAGAGAATTTACAAATCATTGTTTTCTGCTTTTATGTGAATTTTACATACTGTCCCAACTTTTTTGGAATTGGGGTTTGTACTTATTTACATCGGAAATTATAACTCATTTATAAATATAGGAAACTCCTCTCCTGCCTGACATATGTTGTTATTTCAAATAAACGCCATCTGCTCAGTGCCTTGAAAGTACAGACATTTGTTTCCTAGCTTTGAGCGCACAGTTATACAGAAAGGTTTTAGCTCCTAAGTGGAGTCTTTAGACCTGTTTGATGTTACTTGATTAAATTTTTTCCCCATGAATTTAACTTGTTTTGTCTTTAGCCAGCCACAGTTATTCTCTAATTTGAAGAGAATAGGCCTACACCTATAACAAAAATATTCGGCTTGCTTACCAATGTTCACCATTTTGAGGGAATCTCAACTGTTTCTGCATAACATTTCATGTAGATGTGTGAATCAAGCAGTATTTAACATGATCTTAATATTGCAATCAAGTGATGCATTATTGATGACCTTGTCACTCTCATATTACATACTGTATACAGTATAGTTTATAATAATTTATATAATAATGGACAGTGACACATTTTTTGTTATTTTGGTTCTGTTCTCTAGCATTTTGAGTTTGATACAATGACAATGAGGTTGAAGTGCAGACTGTCAGCTTTAATTTGAGGATCTTTTCATCCATATTGGACGAACCGTTTATAAATTATAGAACATTTTTGGGCATCACAAATATTGGACAGTCTAACATAATGTAGAATAAAGGTGGTAGAGACGAGTTTCCCCCCTCATCACTGTAAAGCGTCTTTGGGTACTCAGAAAAGCGCTATATAAAACCTATTAATTATTATTAATTATTATCATTTATTATATTTGGTCACCTTTGCGTGCCATGACTTCCTGATGTCTGTTACCCAACAATATCAAAAGACTCTTGATATCTTATTTTCTGGTACTCCTACTCTGCATTTGAATGAATCGCTAGGGGAATTGGGGGTGGGACTAGATTTAGCTGTAAATTACACTGGAACAGTATGGGACACATGGTTGGCTAAATGGCTCTAAGTTATCAAGGGTCTGACGTATCAAACAAGCCTCAAACCATCACTCTGCTACCAGATATGCAGTAGATAGGGTTGTTTCTCTTGACAAATTTTCCTATTGAACTCTATGGAAAAATCAGTCAGGAGAAGAAACCCTTCAAATTATCCATCCATATCAACTGCATATCTGGCAGCAGAGTGATGGTTTAAGGCTTGTTTGATACGTCAGACTCTTGATAACTTAGAGCCATTTAGCCAACCATGTGTTCCATACTGTTCCAGTGTAATGTACAGCTAAATCTAGTCCCAGCCCTGTGCTGGATGACCAAATAATCCTTAAATATAATAACTTCTGTCCTAATAGAACATGTTTAAGAAGTTAAACACATGAAATTTCAGAAACATTTTGAGGTGTTTATAAAATTTATATATACAAGGAATAATAAATTACATTATGTGTTTAAAAAGAACATCACAGATAATTATATTTAACTATGTGTTCAAAACATAAACATTTGGTTTTGCATATACAGTTGTATAAATCCTTACATACATGAGGGTTCTATATGCAGCCCTGTATTTCAAAATGGCTCTTTTTGGATCAATTAAAAATCATTCTTTATAGATATCACATAAAAAGGGGTCTACATATGGTCTCACCTTGGTGACAAACCTATAGAACCCTTTTTGGTGATATATATGTCACTCTCTTTTAAAGAGTGTAACAGTGAGCACTAAAACAACTATTTTTCTTCATGCTTGGCTATAGCAAAAGTTAAAACTAGTTGTGAAATGCGCTTGATTTGATAGGCTCTCTTGAAGCTATTTTAGTGTAATTTGGTTTCTCAGGTCGACTCCTTGATTTGATAAAGTAAAAAAAAAAAGTTAAGTAAGAATGAAGAGATTCAGCCCTTTGGAGACCATTCAAATGAATGCTCATCGAAGAACGTTGATCTAGCCTACTCCCACTGTAAATCTCAAGATGAGTATCTTTTCTTTCTTTTTTTAATTACCACGGTCATAGTTTTTAATGTTAGGCTGCTTATTAACGGTCAGAAACAATCCGTCTGAGCGAAATGAAGCAGTGAATTGCTAAAGCTCAAATTAGAGACAGGTAAAGACACGCCCTTCTGTTTACTCCTTTACCTGGGTGAAATATTACGTACCAGGAAGCTGAAGGGACATACTGTAAACCTGGTTGTTCGCCGAACCGCGAGGCTGCGGATTGGTGCCACGGAATTAGTATCGTAAAGACTCAACAAAGTTTCCTACACTGTGGTGGGGAAGCACAATGAAATTGCTGTTTTTAATGGCGGCCTGGATTCCTCTGTTTGTAGGACTGCTCCTATCAGCGGTTTTAAATATATCAGGTAAGAACAACGCAATGGCCGATTTCAGACGTTAGCACGATTGAGCTTAATTTCTATATATATTTTAACATTGACAAATAATGTAGTCTATACATTATTTTATCGAAAGTAACTTTTAATATTTTGAAACAAACATGTCTACGAATGAACTGTGCTAGCATTTGTGTCTTGACTGTGATAGGCTATTGAATCCGTCGTTTTATGTTTATTTTGGCTAGCATATAAAGTGTTCACCAGGACGTTTATTCTGTGGCCAATATTTAAACACATCAATTGCCGTTTACTTATTTACAGAAGTTACTTAGTCTCGAAAAATATTTTACTTTTTATGATTTATAAAAGTACAACTAACATGCTGAAGGAGCTTCGTGTGTCTCTTGTAATTGTCTATTTTATACGGCAGCATTAGCTCCTATGATGGATGTTGCAAATCGAAGCTTGTGTCCACATTCAACAATGGTTCTTCAGTCTTCCTGACTGCAAACTGTACATGGCAACTTACTTGCTTGGAAAAGGAAGCATAGTGGCCCAGAGCACTCAAATCAAAAGCTCTTTACATTTAATTTGTTCAACAGTTAGAGCTACACGACTGGGAGATGCTAAAATAAGACTATTGATTTGGGCATTAAAGGGTAACAAAGCATTAAAACCACTTATTTTAGATGATAACTGATACATTTGGGGTTTTCTAAGTATTACTCATTGATCCTGGTCCAAATCTTGACAAATTACTGCAGTCCGCGCAAAAAAAGCATAAACTTTAAGAATCTGGCTCAAAAGTGTCTCTAGTGGTAAAATGTTAGGTACTGCACGTTCAATCTGTGATTGGCCAGAAAGGTCTTCCCTAACGTATTCGGTGCTCGGTGACGAAATAGAAATCTGTACAGCTACGCCCAAAGGTTTTGGAGCGAGGGCGGGCTACGCCCCAGCTATAAAAGCTAATCTCAGTGGTTGATCTACCTGCTGTGGAAGGGGATAGGGGATAGGAGAGAGAGCGAGCGAATGAGCGAACGAGCGATATATATAGCTATCTTACAGTTTAGCTTTTTTGAATATTCTAGTAAGTTATAGTAGCTAACCTATTTTTGGTATTTTTTTTATAGTTAGCTTGATAGTACTTTGTTTTTTGATAGTTCGTTTTTCAGTCTAGCTTAGCAAGTAGTCTAGCTAGCTAGTTTATTTAAATAAATAAATAAATAAATATATCTATATATATATATATATATATAGTTTATTAAAAATAAATGGCATGGGTAACTATTTGTACAGTGTGTGCTTTGCTGTTTACTGGCCGCATCAGTATAAGCCCAAACGAGGCTATGTGTGCCACATTCTCTTCTGCCTCGGCAGCAGCAAGCTTCATGGGGCTCGCTTAGGCGTGGTTTGATACCTGGAGCTCAGCCCCTATTATTTTTTTATCATGCCCAGATTGAGATTCAAAAGGCGGCGGGGTCTAGCTAAACCCAGATGTTTTGTTACCCTTTAAAGGGTAACTAACCCCACAGTTTCAGCCTGTCTCCGGCCACAAAACAACTTTGAAAAATACTTTGTGGGGTGAGCAAGAGATAGGGGTGGGTGCGGAGAAGCTGTGTCCATCGTCATTTGCATAAAATAATGTAACATTGTACAAATTATTTTGTATAACTGGGATCAAACTGTCAAACTAGACGTTGCACATCAAATATGAATCAAGATTCAGCAACTGCATGGCCTATTTCTCACCTCAAATATCTTCAGAAACATATTTTAGTGGACTATTTAGGTGGAATAAGAGAGTTTATGAACAGGACGCAACGTTTTTCCGGTTTAAAAAGTGGAGCCGAAACTAAAGTAACGTAGTGGGTCTAACCAATCAGGTACCGGCTGTTTCCGTTGTGGGCGACAACAATTATCTATATGACGTAGAGGTACCTCCAAAGAGGTACTCTGACATCACGATTGGGGCAGGGGGCAGTGTGGGGAGCAGAAAGGAAATTTCAACCGTTAGGGGCAGCATAAAGATGCTTTTCTGCCAGTTTCTCCTGATTTTTGTTATTATTTCAGAATTGTTGAAATAACAGAATGCATGAATACGTTTCATTATAAGGTAGGCATACAAACACGTTTACAGCTTAAAAAAAATAAATAAATAAAAAAGTGATCTAGGGTGTAGTTACCCTTTAAGTTATTCACAACTACAGCAGTTGCATCAATCTGCAGTGGCAAAAAAGGCAGTAGCCTATGCTTGTTGGCGACTGTTGGAAAAGGAAACCTACTAAATGGTGTTAGTGGCAGGAGATTGCGTGCCAAGCCTCCCACGCCTGAAATTATCAATGGGACAAATTATTACATTATCATCTGTGTCACTGTAATGCATGTAGAACATCAAATATTGTATCATCATGCTTCAGTCACTCAAAGTCAAACAGAGGTATTTTTCAGTTTCCAACACCTGTGCAATTTGTTTAAAACCAAATCTCCAGTCTAGAGTATGGGTGTTAAGACCTCAACATGCTCCATGCAGCCATCCGCATGCCAACCCTTTTGCGAACACACACTATTTCTTGCATTCTCATCCGAGGCGCTTTTATGACGAGTTGTCATAAATACTCCAACACTGAACATGGTGCTGTGCACAAAGACGCTGATAACCCAGCCCATTTTACCATTTTTATTATTTTCAGGTGTGAAATGTTACACAAGTGATAAACGTTTCAATGTTACATTAATTACCTAGCTAAATGCAGAAATTAAGGCTGGGCGATATTGGAATTGATGTTTTTTATGTTATTGACACTATACCGGTATTTCATTTTCCAATATAAATTACACAAGGAAACTGAAATATAACTGTAGAAAAATAAGGATTGAACAAAATGCAGTAATAATCAATTTCACAATTTTTAGTTGGAAAATGAACACTGTGTGGGAGTTAAGAAACAGCGAGACAGTAGACGTAGGTGAGTCGAGGTAGTTTACTTCTCTCCACATAAAGTATATACATACACTGCGGTCAGCAACAACAACCACCACTTCTACCCGGAACCGGAAGTCACTCCGAACATTAACCCCCGCTCTTAAAGGCACAAACCCTCTTTGGTGAATGTCTCTCGTAGTCTCTATATGTGGGTCACCACACAGGCCCCCCCAGAATTCACCAACACAAAAAGTGCAACAAAATAATAGTCAGTCAGTGAACAGACTCAAAAGGTCAACAGTCAACGTGGCGGGGGACGGACTAAGCGGCCGAAACGGCTGCGCTTTGCAGGAGGGGGATGAAGGGCGAGAAGTGGGACCGGAGCCCGGGCCACGGAAGGGGCCGGGGCAGGGACAGAGGTCAGGGCAGGGGTCGGGGCCGAAACAGGGGGGCGCCCCCGCCGCGGGGGTAGGGCCAACTCAACTGGCTCGTCAATGTTCAAGTGGGCAGCCTTGAGACGGTCTATAGCGACCCGCTCAGGCCTGCCCCCCATGTCCACAACAAAGTTCTTAGCGCCCGCCTCCAGGACACGGAAGGGCCCGTCGTAGGGAGGCTGCAGCGGAGTCCGATGGCTGTCGTGTCGGATGAAGACATACTTAGCCGATGGCAGGTCCCTGGGGACGTAGGACTGGGGGAGGCAGTGGCTAGATGTCGGAATGGGAACAAGGGCACCGGCGATGCCCCGGGACACAGTTCGATGAGAGGCGGCCGACCAGGGAGCTGTAGCATCCGGAAGAAACTCCCCCGGGACCCGCAGAGGCTGGCCGTACACCAGCTCGGCGGACGAGGCCTGGAGGTCCTCTTTGGGGGCAGTGCGAAGACCGAGCATGACCCACGGGAGGCGGTCAGCCCAGTTGCTGTCCGTAAGGCTGGCCCGAAGAGCGGCCTTCATGTCCCGATGGAACCGCTCACAAAGTCCGTTGCCCTGCGGGTTGTATGCCGTAGTGCGGTGGGTCTTCATCCCCAGGTGCTCAGCAACTGCAGTCCAGAGCTCCGAAGTGAACTGGGGGCCCCTGTCGCTCGTGATGTCACCTAGCGTGCCAAAGCGAGCCACCCAGCACCCGATGAACGCCCGGGCCACCTCCGCCGCCGTAGTGGAGGACAGGGGAACAGCTTCCGGCCACCTGGTGGTCCTGTCCACCATGGTGAGGAGGTAAGTATATCCATGGGAGGGGGTCAGGGGGCCCACCAGGTCCACATTCACGTGGTCGAAACGCCTCTCTGGCACTATAAACGGTGCCAAAGGGGCTTTGGTATGTCGGTGCACCTTAGCGCGCTGGCACGCCACGCACGAGCCAGCCCAGGTCCTAACGTCCTTCCGGAGGCCAGGCCAAACAAACTTGACCCCCACCAGCTTCGTCGAGGCCTTAACACCCGGGTGGGAAAGGCCGTGGATGGTGTCGAAAACCCGGCGCCGCTAGGCAGCAGGCACCATAGGGCGCGGTTGGCCGGTGGAGACGTCGCAGAGGAGAGTGGCGTTGGCTGTGTCGAACACCACGTCCTCCAGCTGCAGTGCAGTAGGGGCGGCCCGGTAGGCCTGAATGTCTGAGTCCGCGGCTTGGTCTGCCGCCATGGCGGCATAGTTGAGTCCCAAGTGGACGGACCCGACGACCGCCCGAGAGAGGCAGTCGGCGACAAAGTTGTCCTTGCCCGCTACGTGCTGGATGTCCGTGGTGAACTCGGAGATCGCAGAGAGCTGACGCTGCTGACGCCCAGACCACGGCTCCAAGGTCTTGGCCATGGAGAATGTCAGCGGCTTGTGGTCCACGAAGGCAGTGAACTGGCGGCCCTCCAACAGGAATCTAAAGTGTCTGGTGGCGAGGAAAAGACCTAGCAGTTCCCTGTCAAAGGTGCTATATTTGCGCTCGTTGTCGCGGAGCTGTTTGCTGAAGAAGGCCAGTGGCTGCCAGGCACCGCCCACCCACTGCTCGCACACCGCCCCCACTGTGTAGTCAGAGGCGTCTGTCGTGAGGGCGACCGGGGCAGTGGGAGAGGGGTGCGCCAGCAGAGCAGCGTTAGCTAGCGCGGTCTTGGCAGCATCGAAGGCTTTGTCCATCCCCGGGGACCAGTCCAACTCGTCCTTGGGCACCTTGCCCCGCAGGGCTTCGTACAAGGGACGCATGAGGTGGGCAGCATGGGGAAGGAAACGGTTGTAGAAATTCACCATGCCCAGGAACTCTTGTAGAGACTGTACGGTGCGGGGACGAGGGAAACTGGTGACGGCATCCACCCTGGCGGGAAGGGGGACGGCTCCCTGTGGAGCGACGTGGTGTCCGAGGAAGGTGATGGATGATTGCCCGAACTGGCACTTAGCTGGGTTGACTATGAGGCCGTGTTCACTGAACAGCTGTGTGTCATGTGCTCCTCTATGGACGCGCTGGCTATGAGAATGTCGTCTAAGTAAACAAACAAAAACGGCATGTTTCGGAGCACAGAGTCCATCAGGCGCTGAAATGTCTGCGCCGCCCCTTTGAGACCAAAAGGCATTCGCAGGAACTCAAAAAGGCCAAAGGGTGTGATGGCAGCTGTCTTTGGCACATCCTGTGGATGGACCGGCACCTGGTGGTACCCGCGCACCAGGTCCACCTTGGAAAAGATGATGGCCCCCGCCAGGTGGGCAGAGAAGTCCTGTATGTGCGGGATGGGGTACCGGTCGGGGGTTGTGGCGTTATTTAGGCGGCGGAAATCGCCGCAGGGGCGCCAACCACCGTCGGCTTTAGTAACCATGTGTAGGGGGGAAGCCCACGGGCTGTTCGAGCAGCGCACAATGCCGAGGCGCTCCATGGTAGAAAACTCCCCCCTGGCGATTGCAAGCTTGGCTGAGTCGAGGCGCCGGGCCCGGGCATAGACTGGGGGGCCCACGGTGGTAATATGGTGTTCCATGCCGTGCTTAGCGACCGCAGATGAAAACGTGGGTGTGGTGAGGTCAGGGAACTCGGCGAGTAGGCGTTGATACGGATTCCCGGTGGCAAGCGTGTTTGACAGGCAGAGCGCTCCAGCCCCCCCAAGCGTGCAGGGGTACGAAGCAAAAGAGAGGGCGTCGATCAGGCGACAGTTCTTAACATCGACCAGCAGGCTGAAGGCACAGAGGAAATCCGCGCCCAGGAGCGGCGTGGACACCGCAGCCATAACGAAGTCCCAGCCGAAACGCCGCCCGCCAATACACAGCTCCACATACCTGGTGCCGAAAGTACGTATGGGCGTGCCGTTATGGACGCCGTGTCCGCCGGCTATGGTGTCCACGGCCTGTGCTGGCAGGATGCTGCGTTGAGCGCCCGAGTTGACCGGCAGCCGCCGGCCAGACAAGGAGTCGGTGACGAACAACAGCTTGCAGTCACGGCCGGCGCCCATAGCTGCTAATGAGCGCCGGCCCTGGCGTTTCCCTGTACCCTGAAACTGCATGGTTTGCGACACTGCTTAGCCTTGGCCCCAAACCTTGCATGGTAATAACAGAGCCCGTCGTCGGGTTGGCGACGGGCCGTCACCGCAGCCGCGGTGTCTGTATAGTCCTCCAGGGGTGGGGGTGGGGTCGAGGTGCCCTGGTGGGGCAGCAGCGCATGGACAAACTGCTGCCGGTTGGCGAGGAAAACCCTGTCTGCTTCTGCAGCCAGAGAGCGATAGTCCTTGGAGGAGGAGAGGGGGGAACTGGCCAGCACTGTGCGCACAGGCACTGGGAGCTGCCGCAGGAAAACGTGCGTAAAAAGGAACGAGGGATCAGCTGATCCCAGCACAGCCAGCATTTTCTCCATCAACTCCGACGGTTTGCCGTCGCCGAGGCCGTTGAGGGACAGCAGGCGGTCCGCTTTCTCCAGTTCCGACAGTTCGAAAAGTTTCAGAAGGAATGTCTTTAGTGCGTCGTACTTGCCGGCAGCCGGTGGAGCCTCCAACAGCATCATCGCTCGTGCCATCGTCGAAGCATCTAACGCCGCCACCACATGGAAGTATTTGGTTACATCCTGCGTTATTCCTCTCAGCTGGAATTGGGCTTCGATGTGTTGAAACCACGGCCATGGGTTATGCTGCCAAAAGTCGGGCAGCTTGACGGTTGCAGCGTAGATGTTAGCATTTATGTTAGCCGCATCGTTAGCACCGTTCGGTGCGGGCGCTGCGGGCGCCGCGGCGGCGTTGTTGCCGACACCGTCATTTAACATGATTGTTCGTACTCACGTCGAGGTCACCAAACAGCGAGACAGTAGACGTAGGTGAGTCGAGGTAGTTTACTTCTCTCCACATAAAGTATATACATACACTGCGGTCAGCAACAACAACCACCACTTCTACCCAGAACCGGAAGTCACTCCGAACATTAACCCCCGCTCTTAAAGGCACAAACCCTCTTTGGTGAATGTCTCTCGTAGTCTCTATATGTGGGTCACCACAACTGAATCATTACATTACATTACAGGCATTAAGCAGACGCTCTTATCCAGAGTGACTTACACAACTTCTTATTATATCTTATTACATTTATCCATTCCTATACAGCTGGATATATACTGAAGCAATTCAGGTTAAGTACCTTGCTCAACGGTACAACGACAGTGCCGCCCTGTCTAGTCTGAATGGTGTGAAATATTGAATAACATTTAAAAATTGGATAGTAGGCCTAAAAAACCCAACTGTCCAACCTGCAAAAGTTCGGTTACTATACAAAATATTCAAGCAAAAAAAATAATTCTGGTTTCTAGTTAGGGTTAGGGTTAGGGTTTGGGATTAAATAGGCTGACCTCTTTTTTTTTTTTTGGTACTGAAAATATCAGTCCAGGAGGGATTTCTAAATTCTTAAATGTCCAGTTAAGTTTTGGTTGTTCCATAGACTGTATATAAACAAACAGCCTATTATTATGTTCAATAATGCCTGCCGACCCCTGCCCGTTGTTTTTGAAACGGCCTCTTCAATTTCAGAGAGACATACCATGTAGCAATTTCAGAGAGACATACCAGGCACGTCTTGAGATGAGTTCACACCTAATCCATCGTTACGTCGCCATACAACAGAAGTTCATTGTTTTCAAATGGAAGGATCCGTAGCCACTTTGCATTTCATTTGCGATTCAAATACACCATACACCATGTTGCGGTGCTTTGCATGTGTTGCATGCGTTGGATCTTGTGCATAGAAAACGTGTTCTGTCATTGTCATATATTACAATATAAATATTAATTATTTTTGTAAGCTTTTATTAACCCTTTCATGCAGATGCCAAATTTGGTCAATTCTCACCTATCTAGAGGGTGTTCTATTTAAGGCTTTATAACTCCAGGGGCCAAATGTATAAAACTATGAGTAAAAGAATGCATAAAAGAACACTCAGTGTGAAAGTCACAAATCTGCTTTTAAAAAAGTTTAGCATTTTCTACCTTGCCTTTCTATCACGGTGTCGCCATATCACACGGACTCCAAACATTTGCGTACGTATGGTGTCCATCGTGTACAGAGGTATGCAGATTCTGTGTGCACAACTGTGCAAAATTCATAGAGATCCATTCGAATGCAGAGAGGTTATAGTATCACTTGTAAGAGTACCTGAAAATAAGATATCAATAATATTTTGATATCCTTTTATACCCAGTCATGATATCATCACCTGTGGAATGTTCCAAACGGGTGTTTTTTGAACTTCCCAGTCTTTTTTTTGGCCCTGTCCCAACTTTTTTGTACCCTATTACAGGCATAAAATTCGGAATGAGCATATATTTACAAAAATTAATAAAGTTGATAAGGTAAAGCATTAAATATCTTTTCTTTGTACTGTTTTAAATTAAATATATGTAAAAGAGAATTTACAAATCACTACTTTCTGCTTTTATGTGCATTTTACATACTGTGCCAACTTTTTTGGAATTGGGGTTTGTACTAGAAATTCTGTTCTGCCTGGCTATTGTTCAAAGCATCCAATAAGACTTTGCAAACACCATTGCTAAGGTAATAATGCCCTATTAATAACGCCAAAACATGGAGTTTGTTATTTTTACTCATTGTTTGGTTGAAGGAGGAATTAATATCTGAGTTGAGCAAAATCTTGGCACCGGCGCCATGGCCACCAGGAGATCTGCGCGAAGGGGTTAATCATATTAAAGATAAAAAGATTCATTTTTTATTTTTATTATTATTATTTTTAGGCGGTGACAATTCACGTAATTAATTTCCCACCATAATTCTCGATTTTGGGAGGGAAATTTAAAATATCCAGGACCACAACCATCTGAACCATCTGACCCATCTGACCCATCTGACCCATCTGAACCATCTGAACCATCTGAACCATCTGACCCATCTGAACCAACTGACCCATCTGAACCATCTGAACCATCTGACCCATCTGACCCATCTGAACCATTCAAGATGAGACCCAGGTTCAGAAGACTCTTCTGTACAGTTTTGTTGTACCTAATGAAAAAAGAAAAGGTCTCGTCAAGTATAGACACACAAGCTGCTTGGAGACTAAAATCGCTGGGTGACGTCATTTTCCAAGCCTGGCTCCATAAGGAGGAGAGACCGAATGCACAAAAAATAAGCATTAATTCACGGTGTGGCAAAGCAATGGAAATGCAATGACAGATTAGGAGTGTTCACAGCCATGGGGCTCTTTTTTCCAGTGAATGGTGCATAGGCACAGTCAATGGCGCAGAGCATGGGGCACTGGGCGGGGCTACTGAATTTTGTTATTTTCATCACCAGAGGCGAGGAGCACACAGCACACTGTGCAGGTGGAAAATCGACTGGATTAGGCTGAATATTTATCAGTGGGTGTGTTGCAGCTGGATTCAATCATAGTCAATCAAATTACTTATTTTCATCCCCATTAGTCCTATTGTTTTATGCTATATAGGATATTTAAGTGCAGTGATGACCATCGGATTGTGCATGTCAATAAAATCTACAAATTGTCACAAAAATTTTAAGCTAGATATAGAAAAATGTGTGCCTTTGTGTGGTACGATATTATAACAAACGGAAGTCTGCCATATACTGAAATAGCCCATGCAAACCATTAACAAATAATTTCACCTTACAACATTATGCATTGACATTATATGCAAACTGTTTCACTTATCAAGCATTCATTCATGCATTTGGACAACATCATATGGGAATAAACAAAAATCACAAATACTCGTTAATCCATTCACCAGATGTATCTTTGTTCATAAACACTTTTCTCCTTGGAGCACTCGTGTAGCGTTCACTTTTTTTGGTTTTTGTTATCCATCCCATGTTGGTTTGGTTTTTGTTATCCATCATCGATCACCATTGATCGCTATAGCGATACAACACAATCGATTGAACTGCAGAATATTGATAATAATAATTAGGATGGAGCCTAGCCTACTATTTACAGTTTTGCAGCCTACAGTGAGTAGTTACATCTTTTTATGTGATGAAACGAGCATCACTTTCCGTTCATAATACATTAAAAGTATTTCAAACGAGTAAATGATTCTCCTTTAAAGCCCGGTACACACATAAAGATTTTCTAAATCTTAACAGATTTTTTATCTGTGAGAGACCCCACACATGAAGATAAAAAATCATGGATTGAACAGTTTTGATCGTATTGTGTGTGGTGTGCTCCGATATTCCCAATACAGCACACCACATACATAAAGATTTGTCCTACGACAGTCTAGAGCAGGGGTGGGCAACTCCAGGCGGGCCGGGCCGGGCCGTGTTTTTTTTTTTTTTGCTGCCCAGTTAACAATTATTGAATTAGCCAGCCCAATACATGATGATGATTTTTAATCTACATATCCGCCGCGATAACAACAGCAGCTGAATGTTGTTCTGTTGTGTATGGTGTATTTGTAGCGTTTTTTTATTCTGTAATAATTTACGAGGTGAATCGGTTGTTGTGTGTATGACTAATTAGTTGATTGAGCCGTGGTAACTGGTGGCAGTAAAAACATGCATACACACCGGCCCGCGAGGCCTGGAATTGCCCACCCCTGGTCTAGAGTCTCGTCCCCCAAGCCAGAAATCTCGCGTGATCAAACGTGATCTAACGTAGTACCCTGACTAGGAGGCAGCCATGTGCGACAGGGCATATAAACTGCCGGAGAATGAAAAGAAGAAGACGCGTTAAACCCAAACAGAAGAAGAACCCCTTGGTGTAAACAAACATGTCATTCCTATTATGGTAACATTTGGCGGACACATTATATAAACACTTGTGTGTTTGCCATAAATCAACAAGTTGGTCCTCCATTTCTGAAGTCCATCTGACTTTGAGCTTCGCGCGGTTGCTGGTAGCCATGATTATGTCGTCTTCTCCCTTTTTATGCTTCCGTGTTCTTCAGTCAGCTCGCTTCTTGATTGGCTACATTCCATGCACGTCACGATCCACAGAGTCAGTGACTCGGGAGCTGTCGGCTTTCCCCACACACAAGAGGACTTTTGATCGTAAATATTGAACAGGTTTAATATTTACGATCGTCGGCCATGACCATTTTTCGAGCAGATTGTCGGGAGGAATTGACTCTTAACACACCTCACACCACAGGATAATCTTGTAGGATAATCTTTAGAGGCATCAGATAATCGGGCGTTTGCTGTCCTTGGTCGGAAGGGGGAAAATCGGGCCAAAATCGGCCAAATTATCTTTATGTGTGTACCGGGCTTTAGTAGATTTGAGAGTAAATATTTTGAGATATAATTAAGTGGGCTTAGAGTTTAGTATTTTACTCCATAATCTTTGATGACAAGTAGATTACATTGCCCACTGGCACTGAAACATTGATGTGAAATGTGACACCTTGCAGTTTCCATGTGAACACAGCACGTGATCACCGAAAAAAAGAAAGATGGCGCTTTCTATAAAAAAAAAAACATTGATAATCAATGATATGGCTTATCGACCAGCCCTACTTCTAGGTATTCCTTAATAATTTAACAGGGCAGCCAGGTGGCTGAGGTCTCACCGCTGGTTTCTATTTATTTTTCTGAATTAAACAGCGTTCCAAAAACATCCAACTATATTTTTTCACAAGCCATAGCCTATATACACATTTTTTTATTTTTGAGTGCTGCTATAATTGTCCTTTCTTGCCACAGTGTTTTGAAAGACCTTGAAGAGGCTAGCACACACCTAGAACCAGTCACAGACAATGTTCAATGTGGAGCTGACGCATCTGTGTCTGTAGTGTTTAAAATTTTGAGAGGCACAGGAAGAGGCCGTGCAGAATTACGTCCATTGTGGATGCAGGAGCTCGCGCACACTGACGTGCACCAATTTACACAAGAAGCATAAATAACCCTTTACAGTATTAGTAGATCTCCTTTCACCAACATTTTTTCTCTGCTTTTCTTGTTACCTGTTGAAGGGATGTCATGTTGCTTTATTACCATCGCTAATAATAGAAATTGTGTATGCTGCACGATAGTAATGATGTATGGTGTATTGGACTAATACTATTTATAATTCCCTACTGAATTTTTTCTCTCTAGAACTCTGTGGTGGCTAAAGTGCAATTACCCATTTAATTATCAAGCATGTCTCAAGGTAAAAAAAACAACCATGTGTGCTTTATGGCTCATTGACTGTTTTATTGACTGTTTAGTAGCAGTGAAAATAGTGGCTAAGAAAGGGGTTTCTCTTACCTGACTACAGCTGTAACCCCACTGGGGAAAAGATGAGGCCAGTATGTATAGAGTCAGCATACTAACTCTGTTACAGCATTCAGTGATTTCTGATGCATACAATCTCCACCTGGCAGCATTTGAGACACTGGATGGATTTAAAACTACTAAGCCGGGGAAAGATACAAGTGAAAGAATGATTGTATTTTGCTGCTAAGGGCAAAAAAGATCATCCTTTAATTTTCAGTTAAATTCAGTGTCAGTGGGTGAATTCTGGGATGCAGCTGAAGAAATATTTTCAAATCCTATTCAAAATGGCAAACTGATACCATTAGAGAGAGATGCATACATAGTTGGTGCAGAGAGGTGCATCTCTTTATTTTTTGAATGTTTCTGTAAGGGGCTGGGTCGGAGGACCAGGCGCGACAGTAGGGATCTGAAAGTGCTTTGGGAAAAGCACCACTAGATGGAGAACTCTGTAGAAAGGAGACAAACACAAAAAAAAAAAAAACACCTTCCGCTCTCGCAAATGAGGCAAAACACCTCCCGCTCACAACAAAGAGGCAAAAACAGAAACGGCGAAGAGAACTGTCTCGAACTACAGAGACAGGTAAACTCAACCAAACAAAGACAGAGAGATGAAAAGAGTAGGAGACTTCCTAAATAACTTAAGACATCCGAGTCAAGTCCTGCTTTACGTCAACAATTTTATGTTGAGCTGTCTGTCCTGTACCATACCGGCTTTCCTTGTCAAAACAAAAGACAATATGGAAGCGCCGAATGAGAAAGACGTGAGGTTTAAATAGAAGACGGAAATGCGGCACCGGTGAAAACACTGAGTAGCAGGACAAGAGAAAACATGGGATGGATAACAAAAACCAAAAAAAGTGAACGCTACACGAGTGCTCCAAGGAGAAGTAGCCACCGGGCGAAGGGCAGCATGAGAACCTGTGACCGTTTCAGACATCGTCTGCCTGTTAAGCAACTGACCATTCTCTAATTTAATCACAGGGTTTTGAACGTTAGATTTTTATTTTAACTTTGTACATAATATTTATTACTTTTATTTTATTTTTCATATACCACTGCTGCAAACTGGCGTATTAGGTGTAGTTGTGTCTATGGGTGGAAGAAACACATGGCATTATGTTTATTTTATGTCCCCTGGATTTCCACCTCTGTGGATAACAAAGGAGGTTAAAATAACGTTAAATGAGAAAAAGAGAGCCTTCCAATCAGGAGACAGAGTTGAATCAAAATTGATTCAGGCCAGGCTGAATAGACAAATTAAGGATGCAAAAAGAGCCTATAAGGAGAAGGTAGAAAATCTGTTTCTAGGGGGGCAGTTGAGAGATGCCTGGAAACGAATAAATATCCTCTCAGGGATTTCTACTAAGCAGAACGACCTGGTCTCTCAGTCTCAGGAACACTGCAGTCAGTTTGCTGAATCCCTAAACATCTTTTACAGTAGATTTGACTTGCATGTTCAACAATGATTGGTTGGTCGCATCCATGTGATCAAGTAATTAGAATTTTGGCACTTTGGCACAAGTACAGCTTGTGCACTTCAGCACTGTTTTCCTCACTGAAAACAATGAAGGGCAATTAGCAACTGTGCATTTGAGCTTTATGGGAACTTTTGTGTAAGCTTTTTCCCTCACGGCAATGAAGAGGGTCCACAATGAAAAGGGTATGAAGTGTACATATTTAATGATAAATTAAAAACTACTGATGAAGCAGGTATTACTCTACAATGGTGCTTACCGAAGGATCTGCACTCGTCGTTTTATTTGACTCGTAGAACCAGATTTACTCTCATTCTGAAAACGCTGATACCCTTAGGGCTTCCCCATGCAATTTGTGCTTTAGTGCAATCCAAAAAAAAAAAAGACAGTTTATTATATTCACCAGTGGCCTATACTATATTCAGTAATAGTCACACAGTATTCTCACCTCTGTCTGAAATTGTGTTCTGGTACTTCAAATCAGATTGAATGGCAGATGTTGAGTGAAATGACAGATAGATACCTTTTATACCAGATTACTGTGGTCTGTACTCTTTGGAGCTTATTGAGAGAAAGTGGTTTAATCCATTATTCCTCTTAGAAATTGAAAGGTGCTATACAAAAAAAAAAAAAAAAAAAATTATTAGAAATTATGATTTAAAGACCGATAATATGATATCTGAAGCATGTCAGTTCATCTAGCTGCGTTTAACAAAATTTTTTATGAAAACTGGAGCCTTTTGGATTGGGTCCAGATGCTTATTTTCATTACTGTAGGCCTATGTGGTGATACAATCATCCAGGGCATCATTCCATATTAACTCTAACTATTAACCAGAAACTGGGTTTGCCTAAACCTCTAAAAAATGCTATTTGTTATTCCTTTATTCTTTTTGACCTGGTAACAGTTAAACTTTACTAGGGGCTCTGGTTCAATCACGTGTTACTTAAGGGATAATACACGTCGAGGAGATCATTATCAAAAAATAATGACCGCCGCGGAAGCGAAGAACCTCCCCTGGTTGCCTCCGCGAAGGTCATTATGTAAGGAATAAACCACGATGGGCTGTCCCGTTATTGAAAAATAATGTACGACGGGCCTAGTGATGTGATATATTTATTGATTTTATCGACTTAATCAGCTGAAATTGAATATTGAAGCCCTTTTGGCCTGTTGTTTTTCCGTTGTCAAGCAAAACTGCTTGTGGTAGTTCTATTTTAACAGAAAACATCTTGCTAATTCTATTTCTGGTTAGCCTACTAGTTCCATTTTGTCCGTAGTTATGCAAAGATCTCTCGTTAGTTCTGAAAACCATTGATTGTATAAGAAAATAAATAGTTCCTTCTCGACTTTACACTATAAAATTTGCACCAATTTTGGTTATTGTTATCAGTTACAATTATTGTATTGTTACATTTTTATACATTATTACCGGAACTCTCCCTCTTTCTGTCTCTTAAAAATGGTTTGGTCACTCAGCCTATTTTTTTTAATTATTATTATTATTTTTTTTTTTAAACAGCCTAACCTAGGCTAAGGAAATAGCATTTCAGATTCAACATCTGAAAAAATACTATAGATATGGAGTTTGTTAGACTAGAGCAATGCCCGTGCCTGTACAAAACGTGCCAGTTCAGAATGGGCCGATTGCTTGACCCCCGGTATTGATGCTTGCAGCTTTCTCGAGAACCACTCATTCAATTAACTTCACAGTCGACATTGCAGTTCTTTGGGTCCTGGGCAACACACCTAGTGAATTTCAACTTCATACAGTGCCCGGTTGTGGAGCAAAGCGAAATACAGACACACAGATACAATTTCTTCCCTTATAGTTAGATATAACTTTAAAAGTCAATTTCTGTTCCATTGAAATGAATGGTCGAATGTTGACCATTGTGATGTCACATTGTACTCTAGCAGGTGAATTCTTACCGCTGCAGCTGATAATGTTCCAATGCACTCTAGCACAGCGGTTCTCAAACTGTGGTCCGCGAGGGTACTGCAGGTGGTCCGTAGAAAAAAGAATGAATGAACGTGAATGTGTTTACTCACTATCTTGCTATAGAGGCCTGTCACATAGAACTAGAACTGTCGTTACCAATGGTTACAGGGACGCGCCGCCATTTTGGAGGGCCAACCCTAACAGAGACGCTTAACGTTACCACTGAACTAGTAGTGTTTGCTACTCCATGAAACGAGTTTCATGCTAACGCTATGATTGCTGTCCTACAATGACGAACTTCTGCACTGCGTACTGATGTGCGAATAAAACTGGGAAAAGGCGAAAATGTCCTTTTACATGATAATCTGAGTACTCACCATAGTAGCTAAACTACCAGGCAGGGTGAACGAACTAAATTTTACGACCGAAAGAAGAGACTGGTGGTTGAAAGCAGTGAGGAGTGAGCTGCATTTAGACAGCAACCAGGCTCGGATCATTAATGGTAAATTACGTTTTATGAACAAATTATAAAGTTAGCCAGTTAATATATACATAACTAGCTGGCCTAATGTACATTTATGTGCATTATTAATCGCTTGGTTTAGCTAACGTTAGTAGCTATATCATTTGTGTGATCGACTGCTACGCCTGCAAAACATTAATGTTAACCTAATGCGATACGTCAAGCATATTGTGAACATCAAAACAGTGTTCATTTGAACTATGATTACATTGCTAGGGGTGCTACGTTGTACGATGTCTCACCAATAGATTGGATAAACTGTAAACATTAGCTACCTGTGCTGGCCAGGCAGGGTGCGAGCAATATGAGAATCCAGAAGAGGGCGAAAAGAAAATGTAACGTTACGATATTAAGCACCAAATAACAATGTATTTGAAAGTAATAATGAAAGTAACGGTAAATGTACTTTATGTGTTGAACTGGTTTGCCTTTTATGGTGTCTACAACTGAAGTTCTCTATCGGGAAAAAAAAGTTCTTATATTCTATCCATCGAGCTAAAATGTTTTATTGCTGAAGTAGGCTACTGTAGCCTACCGTTAATACTTTAACATGTAACGTATCACTTTGCTCCCATATTAACTGCACAAGCACTTTACTTACCAAGGTGGTATACTACGAAGCAGGATTACTGAGTTAGTACTAGCTGGATAACTCAATAAAACCCAGAACAGCTCTTTTTACTTCAGTCCATGCATGTTCCGGGGTTTACTCTATTAATCTTGCTTCGTACGTATACCCCCCCCCCCCCCCCAATACTCCTTATAATATTTGTTTATGTTGGTATTATTAGAATAGAATATAATAACTTTTATTTCCCGCTAGGGAACTTCAGTTGTAGCCCCAGCAACAACAAAAAAGACATAGACAGTGGGACCCACAACACACAAACAAACATATTAAACAAAGACATCCAACAGAATCATTACATCAATCAAGTGAATGAAAGTGCAATACAGCCATGATTAAAAATAGCCCCCGCTGTCCCGAGATGTCCAGTGTCACCAAGCAGTCCAACGCACAAACTCCACATCCACGAATTTCCTCCATACATGCAGTGCCGCGGTCTCTGTACACCGGGGGGGGGGGGTTCGTAACAATATATTATTATACTTATTTTTGCGGTTTGCATATGAGGTGGTCCGCGAAAATCCTTGATAATAAAAAGTGGTCCGCATAAACAAAAAGTTTGAGAACCCCTGCTCTAGCAGCCTTTGCAGTTTATGATGTCACAGTACCCTCTAGCTGCTTCAGATTATATCTTCCTACAGTTTTTAGACTTCTTATCATAGACCGTATACAAATAGCTTTTTTTTCTGGAGAACCGCTCATCCAATCAACTTCACAGTCTTATAGTTAGATGTAACATGTAATATCTAAGAAATTTTGCTGGATAAATAATACACAGATTAACGTGCTTTGTGACATTAATCTGTGTATTTGCAACCAGCGTTGCTCACATTAACATTACATGACTAGCCTACATTAGGTCCTACACAAGTCCTACTATGTTACGTTAATATTTCCAAAGTCAATAAATACTACACCTCTAACCACAAACCTGCTTTGCTAGTTTAAAGTTGTTGTAACTAAGATTTTTGGCGAATACAAACTTTTTAATCTGCAGATTTAGTGCTATTTGCCGGCTTTATTAATCAGCTGTTTGTGTTGCTATGGTTACCATTCATAAAAGAGGCGACTCAATGGCTGCATCCCAATATTCTTCACTCCCCGCCTCCTTTCCTCCACTCCCTCACTACCACTCCTCTCCTACCGGGAAGTATGCAAAACTGCATAAATGTTTTGATTACATTCAGTACAAGTACTTGCATGTACAGTATACAATGTACCTGGCATTGCGGTTTGCATCGAGACATTAATTAATATGTAACAATTTATACATAATTAAGATGTAATCAGCATCATTAGATTAAAACACAAAGATCCGTTTCCAGGGCACGGAGTAGAGGAGGTGGTAGTGGAGGAAGGGAGGGTGCATTTTTCGACTATTGGGCAGCAGATCACAGCGTATTAATTTGAAACGGTGATTAAGCCTCTTTGTTGGAACTACTTCATAGGTGTCTCTTTACTGGAAATGAATGCCCACCCACCAGCCAATAAGAAACGAGAATTCACTGAGACCGGGGTATAATTTTCGATAATGACCACCTTTTTAAAGGGAATAAAACATTAAATGTTTTACTTAATGAGCTGGCTACCAAACTCGCTTCCCTTGCAGCTCTAACGTTAACCTACTATCCAACGTTTGTGCCCTGCTGGTGATGTAAGTTGGCTAGCTGTCAAGCTTCGTCTGGTTTTCTTTTTTGGTGTCACAGAAAGTTTCTTTCCAGGGAGGTATAACCCAGGGAACCAGTGATTGAAATTGTCCTCGAAACTCGCAAACTCCACTGGTCACCGGAGGTATTGCAGCCTACGGTGCCAAAAAGCAAATTTCCCCATTGAAGTCCATTCAAAATTACAAAATTACCCAGGCCAAATTATACTATTTTGGACTGTTAATTTAAATTCTAACATTTCTTCATACTGAACCAATTACTCTCCAGGGACCGCTTATTATTATTTATTTTTTTCTGAGCCCCACAAAAGATTTTTTTTATTCCAATAGAAAAATTCCCATATTTATGTTTTGTGTTAATATCGTAAGTTATGTAGCTAACGTTAGTAACGGCACCAGGTGTCGCCTCTAGACAGAGATAAGGAGAGCGCATTTTGACCGGACTACTTGGCCATGCAGAGTGCGGAGGGATATAATCAAGTGTGAAATGGCGGTCATTATACAAAATAATCACCGCTCATTGACCAATCAGATTTGAGTATTCAACAAAGCCGTAATATCAAATAATAAACCTTGTTAAACTACATAAACCCCTCATTAATTCTGGCAAGTTAACCATGACCTTAACCACCGTTTCCTTCTATCCAGAGAGCCGAACTCTGTCCTTCAGTCCAGACCCGGGAACAAGGGTCACCATCTCTAGGCAGCGGGCCATGGGTTCAGACTGCACTGTGTGTGTCACTGAGGGCTCTAAGCGCCAGTGTTCCATGGAGACCATCCTCAGCGGTACCCACAAAACCTCTGTGGAGTTCACTTGCCCCCACCCACACCAATTCTTCACTGTGGACATAAACTGGAAGATTGGTGAGACCTTGCGCCAGGACCTGTACAGAAATACACAGGTTTGTCTGGTTCTCAGAGTGAAAGAGGACACAGATGGCATCTGCTTTATGACAAACCAGTTAGGGCACTGGTCTTGAGAACAGTCTTGAGAGCATGTTTGGGCACAGGTGTGGCCACTTCAGTGTTGCTTTATAGGCCAGTTAAGGCCCACTATAAGAATAGTTTTGTATGTTAAAGGATAGTTTTCAACCCAGACCTTATTGAAAGGTTGTTTCCATCATTTACAATTGTGCATAGCACAACCTCACTTATTATAGAGAAATTTATCTTTTAGCCACAGCTTCTCTGTGGTTTTCACTGGGGATCAATGGGGCAAGTCCCCTTTTCCAATTGAAGATTTATCGTGGTTTTTAACGGCCTAACTATTTTCCCAATTGAACCCTGTTGAAACTCACTGAAAAGCTGCGGTTAAAAGGTACATTTCTTGATAATAAATCTATCAGTGAAGTTGTAATTTGCACAATTATAAATGATGGGAAACAACTTTTCAATAAGGTCCGGGTTGAAAAATGGCGAAACTATCCTTCAAGCATATGTGTAATGTCAGTATGTCTAGCATGATTCATGAGTACACTGAGTACACTATTGTGCAAAGTAATTGTAAAATACCTAATTCTGCCTGTGTATAAAGTGTGATGCAAAGGTATGTTGTGTAGAGTTTTGAAATGGAGCAGTATATAAAAGTATATTATTTGATGCATGGTTAAGCTTCCCCTCCCCCTGCCACAGTTTGCAAAGGGATATCCTGCAGTGGAAACATCATCCAGAGGGAACCATTGCAGTTTCAAGACTTTAACAGAACTTTTACCTGGGATTTGATGCCTGAGCCCCTAAAGTCCTTCCGGCTGGCTTTCTCTATGGGCATGAGGCAAGTCCTGCCCTCTGAGATGTGCCCAGGTCTGCACACCTACACCATAGTGGCTAACCAGTCCACCGGTATGGCTACCATCGGAACCTTCTGCCCAAATGGCACCATCTCCTCCATCCTGGCACTGTCCCAGAGCAGGGTGCAACTGAAGGTCCCGGGGGGGCGGAGACTGGACCCTGCCACCTTCCATGTGTCTGTCGGCCCAAAGATCACAAGTGAGCAGGGAGGGGTTACTGCAGGGGATGCTCAGCAGGTGTTCCTGAAACATGGAGTTGTATGCCAAATTATGTTATTATCATACTTAATACAGCTGTATCCCAAAGCACATTATCCCACTTATTACAGCTATATGCCAAAGCATGTTATTATTGCACTTATTACAGCTGTATGACAAATCATGTTATTATCATAATCAATACAGCTGTATGCCAAAGTATATTATTACTTATTACAGCTACATGTATTACAGCTGCCAAAGCATGTTATTTTCACATGTATTACAGCTGTATGCTAAAGCATTTTATTAAGACATATTAGAGCTGTATGCCATTGGTGTTATCTACTCATCAGTGTGCATGTATCCTACATAACATGTATCTAATCTTTGTTGTTTCTCCACCTTATTGTCCTCTAGCTCTTGCATTAGTCAAAGTGGAGCTGCCGTCCGGGTCATCAGCCACCGAGTTCTTCTCTCCCAACTACCCTGGCAGCTTCCCTGATGATGACCTGATGAACTGGGATTTCCATGTCCCGTCACAGCACAATATCACAGTGCGGTTCCTGAATTACACAGAGCCACGGTGTTTCAAGAAGGATGTGGTGGTGGAGTATCACAGGACAGGCAATGTGTTCATCGGCAAGAGTCTGGGGGATCCACAGCCTTCCAACAGGCAGGGGAACTTCTCCTTTTTCCTGAGGAACTGTGAGATGGCGAAGAAGGACACACCTGGCCTTAGCCTGCACTTCCAGGTCTCTGTGGTGAAGATCAGCAAGCAAGGTACACCGCTGAGCACTGAAATTTTCTGGAAATAACTTCCTTTTTATGTGTCCCTTAAACATGAAAACAAAACTCTTGATTGATCATAATTACTAGCAGTAAAATAACAGTTTCTAGATGCACAAATTCAAAATAGGTTTTAAAATGTTTTTTGGATTTGATGTGGTTCAAACTCTTCATGTATCATAGTTTGCTCAGTGCATCGGTGAAAATCCTCACACTGTAAAATGTAATTAGTTGGCTTTAAAAAAGTATGCAAACTTGTTGCCTCAAATTTATTTAGTAAAGTATAGTTAAGATGGTGTGAGTATGAATAACTTTTCTATTCTGAGTTTACAATACTTCCATTTTTCACGCAACTTAAAAACATACGATTACTTAATTATTTAATCTATTTTATAAGTGAAAGAATAACACATAATCAAAAGCTGAAGCTACACTGTATGAACACTATGGCAGCGTCCCAATCCAGTTTTTGCTCCACCCTCGTAAACTTGGGAGGATGTGACGCACATACCAATAAAACAGGAGTATACACTTGCGTTTAGCCAGTGGGAGGCAAGGGGCCAAGACTGGGGCTGCGTCTCAATATTCTTCACTCCCCACCTCCCTTCCTCCACTCCCCCACTACCACTCCTCTCTTACCAGGAAGTATGAAAAACTGTGAACGTTTCGAGGACAAGTATTTGCATGTACAGTATACAGTGTACCTGACATTGCGATTTGCGTCGAGACGTTCATTAATATGTAACCATTAATACATAATTAAGATGTAATCAGCGACATTAGATTAAAACAGAAAGATCCGTTTCCGGGGCACGGAGTAGAGGAGTGGTAGTGGAGGAGGAAAGGTTGAATTTTTCCACTATTGGGTCGCACCCAGGGCTTTCGTTTTGAAGCTCACTTTCTGGTTGGGCTGGGAACGTCAATTCTGCCATTGCTCACTAGCGCCACTGCGATTGGCTCTGTCAGGCCAAAATGTGTCCGGGTTCCAAAATGTGTCCGGGCACGTCATCGGAATGCTTGGAATGTCGTTGCTATGCCAACAGACGCGCTAGCATTGTGACAAGTTCGCACTTGCTTTTACCACAGAATCGCCGGGTGACAAGCTCGCACTTGCTTTCACCTCAGAATCGCCGGAAATAGACAGATCTATATCAGATAACCTTTACAATTTCCTTTTGTATAGGCTACTGTGCTTTATATTGTTAATTGTTTTCGATTTTAGATTGTGTTGGCTAGTGATTCATTTTGAAGTAGATAGTCTTTTACTGAAACTAACTAGCTAACAATACTACATCGTAGTTTCCTGGTCAAATGTTGCTTTATAAAAAAACGAGCATCCGTTAATAATGTTAACAACGCCGGATTTTTTAAAAAAAACGAAGAAAAAAATAAAAAATGCATTAGCCTGTTTGCACTGCAAGTTAAACCAGCGAGGTGGAAAGAGTAAGTAGGCCTATCGCGTTGTTGAATAGCCCAATAAAACTAATCTAATGTTACGTCGATCAGTACGCCTAATTGTTATTTTTTTGTGGGCCTATTATTGGTAGTTTTTCTGATGACCGATTATTATTTTTTTATTGTATTTGCTATGCGATCGCGTTCACCCAATGAAAATGCCGTTGTAATAATCAGGCACGTTTTCTAAAAATGTTTTGTTACGTTGAATATTGTTTTCAATAAATGTTATTTGTTAACTTTTATTTAGTGAGTTGTTGTCATGTTTTGTAGTATAATGTGCAATGTTCATAATGCAAGGCGCAAAGTGCCACACATTTCAGCAGCATTTAAAATACGATTTGGTTATTGAAGAATGTGATTAACGGTTTCAAATGGCTCTTATAATATACGCAATATTTTTTCAGACAATGTTTAACTTTATAGATTAAATTGTGCTCAATTTTGACTGTTTTCTAATCATCCAATTGTGGGATGGACTAGTGTTTATTTTAGCATGCTAACAGCGTTAGCTAGCATGCCAACAGGGTTACCCATTGTTAGCTAGCAAGCCAACAAGGTTAGCTAGCATACCAACGTTAGATTATGTTAGATTTATTTTGAAGTAGCTAGATTAGTCTTTTACTGAAACAAATTCATGTTGGTATAGCAACTACATTCCAAGCATTCCGATGACGTGCCCGGACACATTTTGGCGATGTGCCTGGACACATTTTGGCGATGTGCCCGGACACATTTTGCCGATTCTGAGGTAAAAGCAAGTGCGAGCTCGTCACAATGCTAGCGCGTCACAATGCTAGCGCGTCATGTTGGCATAGCAACGACATTCCAAGCATTCCGATGACGTGCCCGGACACATTTTGGAACCCGGACACATTTTGGCCTGACAGCTCCAGTATAGGTCTTTCATCATGTAAGTCAATGGCAGCAACGTGGTCAAAATACTCAGTCAATAAATTTTTCCCACAAAAAAAGTAATTGCAATAGGTGTCTTTCCTTCATCTAATGCCTCTGCATGTGCTGATTTTAAAATATATATTGTGTCGTTTGGACAGGGTATTAACATTTGTTCAGGACCAATCAGAGGGACAGGTTGAGTCCTCTTCTGGTCCACGGAGCAGACGCAGGTTGTACAAACCGGCGGCGAAAAAGACTTCCGGAGCCTCAATTCGGCTTTTACGGTCTTTTTATACGGTCTATGGTGGGAGGGAGCGAGGGCGCAGCGGGTTTTGAATTTGAATTGAGACGCGCTTCACCCCACCTATAATATATTCGGAAGTTAACCATGCTGCTGCACAGTGGCGTATCATGGGATGTAAAACTTCTGTCGCCGTACCTTTAAACGGATGATATGCCTACTCTCAACCTGTTTCCATTGATTATCATTGATCATTGCTTAATGAATAACAAATATCAATAAATACAGCAAGTTTTTGTGTACTAGCATTTTCTTTGTGTCATAAAATTGTGTAGTATTTAAATATGTAGGCTAGTGACAGCCGGTGCACTGGAAAAAGGGTGAGGTATAAAGCATTTAAACCGAGCATATTCTCAACTTTTTTCCGTTTATTTGCTTGCTTGTCAATGACAAAAAGATAACTAATGTGAGATTGTTTAATAAGGATGGCAATAATCAGAATAATTAATTGGCAAAAAATCAAAACGTTTTCGCTGAGTTGCACGTTAGCATTGCGTTTTCTTCTTATCACGTTAACGAATGTAGACGGTACGGCGCTCGGTTTAGTCAAAACGATTTAAACATCAGAAAGCATATAGGTTAGCCTACATTTAAAGAGGAAACCCTCTTAACTTGCTGGAACATGTATTGAGCGCAACGCATATGCAGTCAAGCGAGAAACTAATTTACACCAAATATGTGCTGTTTATTATTCATTTAGCTAAACTACAGAATCTTTGCATGACATATTAACACATTTTATGTCATCACAAATGTGGATATAGGAAAATGCTGCACAAGTTTATTTACCTATTGGTCTTGGTTATTGAGCAAATCAATAGTTTTGATTGTTAGGCTATAATTATACGGAAAATGATTGAGAGTACCCTAGTAATCAGTTTAAAAGCAAGATTACATAGAGCCTGGTTCTACATCCCACAGTATGCTACCGCTGCTGCATAAAGGAATTTGCTAAACTATGAACTACAAAATAGCAAACTACTACTGGATTAACCTGTATTTGTTAGCCTATACACCATTAGCCTATATGCGCTTTCTATTTATAGCCTAATACTGCAATAAATATTAACGTGATTATCACTGAACATGAAGTTTGATGTGAATTGTGGGTAAATATGAGCTTGCCAAGTCTGCTCTTGTGTAGACTCGTTCCCTTGAGAAAAGTTGAAGCTTTCTAACAGATTGGACTCACACCTAAAATCGAGACCGAGGGTACATCCTGGTCTGAAAAGGGATTTCCCCCAAGTGAAGTTTGCAAGTGAAGTTTACGAGGGTGGAGCAAAAACTGGATTGGGACGCAGCCTATGTGAATACTCACACTACACTGTTGTTCAGTGAGGGCACCTGAAATGCTGGAAGGCCCAGACAGGTGTGACTCACTCTGGCTCTACCTTCTGCTGATATGTGCCTCGGGGGTGAGGGGGGCTTCCAGAGTTGAGCCATCACCGAGTCAACAGGCGTGTGTCCCTACAGACACTATACCAGGAAATGTGCTCACTTCAGAATGATGGATTTCCCAATAGGGAATATGGTGTCAGAGTTCAGGGTGCTTGCGGGTATTGTGAAATGTTCTGTAACTTAATACAAGACAAAGCATGTTTTTGCTAAGCCTGTTTATCTAGTATAATGTATACAGTGTACAGTATAAAGTTTCCCCTGTGCCATTTTTTATATGCCACTATGCACTCCTGATTCCCATCTTCCACAGTCCTGCATTCATATGAAGAATGTGACATGTGAGTGTGTGTGCACAGGTGTAACTGTGTTTTTGTGTCTTTCCAGTATTTTGTGATGTGGACCTAGAAGAAGGAGTCCTGCTCCTCATTGAGAAGAAAGGCCACAAATCAAACTGCCGTATGAAAATGGACTCTGTTGTCCAAGAAACAATCAATATAACCTCAGGAAAAAATTACAATCTATATTTCCATGACTGTCCACGTGAAGACCTCATGTTAACCATCAGCAAAACCATTGGTAAGTTTTTTCTATCAGGGCAGTATATGTTGGGCTTTGGGAGAGAAACAGTCCTGGGCCTCGTTTCCCAAAACCATCTTATGCTTAAGATGATCATAAAAGTCATCTTACGAAGCATTTTTCGTTTGCAAAGTGTTTCCCAAAGGCTTCTTAAATGAAGACGATCTTAGAAATGATTGTATATTAATGAGTGCCTCTGACCAATTATAGAAAGCTATAGTGCGTCTTTAGGGGAAACCCGTTGATGCTGACAAGACCTTCTAATCAATGGATGTAGAATATCACCAAATTATGTATATAATGTCGATAACATCAACACAATATTTATACGTTTAAAAAAAAGTCTCTTTAACAGACAGAAGAGTGTCCTTGTTAAAATAAGTTGTTGGTGCACTGGGGTGGTGGGTAGGGCCGGTAAGGCATGGATGTGTATATTGTATATCCTTTATTTTTAGGTGCAACTTTTGCAATGGCATGAATATGATGCAGAATCATACTTTGCTTAAACTGATTACTTTTTTCAGAAAACGTGTATATCGAAATTGCCTAATCCTAGTCTCTGCCTCCAGATTATAAAATTAACACATTCACATTAAACAACTTTATTGAAGCTCACGTTAGCAAATGTTTGCTAACGTTATCTGTCGTATAGATCGCATTAGCTAGAACCGCCTACTCGGCTATAGCCATGCATGCCAGCTGTAGCACCAGATAATGCCAGATAAGGTAACGCACAAACTCAGTGTGCTCTGTCTCATCCTTTAGACTTAGAATTTAGCAAAACCACTTCATTAGCGAATTTGATGACTAAATGGTTAATGTTTCATTGCGTTATGGTTAAACTCTGCAACAACAAAGGATTGTTTTACCTGGACCCTGTAATCGCAGCTAGAAAAGTTGGGTGCACGTCTTGGGCAGGGCCAAGGGGTGTTATGATTTTGAAATGTTTTGACAACAAATGGAGTACTCAAGTGAGTACGTCAGATGTGGGCGGAGTCTGGTTTTGAAAGTAAATTCTTTGTGACAGATGGAACGGGCTTCGGAGACTATCGACTATTTTTTAAAATCTGATTTATAGAATGAGTCGAAATGTTCCTGGATTAGCCTGTGTGGCATAAGGATATAGACTATATATCGCATGTTCCAATAGAGCCCTGTCACATAGAACCAGCACTGTAGTTACCCATGGTTACAGGGACGCGCCGCCATGTTGGAGGACCAACCCTAACAGAGACGCTTAACGTTACTAGTAGTGTTTGCTACTCCATGAAACGAGTTTCATGCTAACGCTACTATGATTGCTGTCCTACAATGACAAACTTCTGCACTGCGTATTGATGTGCGAATAAAGCTGGGAAAATGGGAAAATGTCCTTTTACATGATAATCTGAGTACGCACCATATAGTAGCTAAGCCACCAGGCAGGGTGAACAAACTAAATTTTATGACCCAAAGAAGGGACTGGTGGTTGAAAGCACTGAGGAGTGAGCTGGATTTAGACAGCAACCAGGCTCGGTTTATTAATGGTAAATTACGTTTTATGAACAAATTATAAAGTTAGCCAGTTAATATATACATAACTAGCTGGCCTAATGTACGTTTATGTGCATAATCTTAATGTTAGAAAGTTCAAAGTGAATTAATCGCTAGGTTTAGCTAACGTTAGTGGCTATATCATTTGTGTGACCGACTGCTACGCCTGTGAAACGTTAATGTTAACCTAATGCGATACGTCAAGAATATTGTGAACAGTGTTCATTTGAACTATTATTACATTGCTAGGGGTGTTACATTGTACAATGTCTCACAAATAGATTGAATAAACTGTAAACATTACCTGTGCTGGCCAGGCAGTGTGCGAGCAATATAAGAGAATCCAGAAGAGGGTGAAAATAAAATGTAATGTAACGATATTACGCACCAAATAACAATCTATTTGAAAGTAATAATGAAAGTAACAGTACTTTATGTGTTGAACTGATTCGCCTTTTATGGTGTCTACAACTGAAGTTCCCTATCAGGAAAATAAAAGTTATTCTATTCTATCCATCGAGCTAAAATATGTTTTATTGCTGAAGTAGGCTACTGTAGCTTACCGTTAATACTTTAACATGTAACGATTACTTTGCTCCCATATGAACTGCACAAGCACTTTACTTACCAAAGTGGCATACTACGAAGTAGGATTACTGAGTTAGTACTAGCTGGATAACTCAATAAAACCCAGAACAGCTCTTTTTACTTCAGTCCATGAATGTTCCAGATTTGGGAGGGTTCCGGGTTTTACTCAGTAATTAATCCTGCTTCGTACGTATACCCCCAATACTCCTTATATTTGTTTATGTTGGTATTATTAGAATAGAATAGAATAACTTTTATTTCCCGCTAGGAAACTTCAGTTGTAGCCCCAGCAACAACAAAAAAGACATAGACAGTGGGACCCACAACACACAAACATATCAAACAAAGACATCTAACAGAATCATTACATCAATCAAGTGAATTAAGTGAATGAAAGTGCAATACAGTCATGATTAAAAATAGCCCCTGCTGTCCCGAGATGTCCAGTGTCACCAAGCAGTCCAACACACAAACTCCGCCTCCTCGACTCTCCTCCATACATGCAGCGCCGCGGTCTCTGTACACCACCGAAACGGAGAAATGTTTTTGTGATGTTGTGCACTGTGTATTTTGTATATTGCTGAGCTACCTGTCAGCATTGCGCAAAGCAAATTCCGATGATGGCAATAAAAGAAAATCAAGCAACCTCCTGATTAAATGTGAAAGCCTATAAATTTGGTTTGCATAACGTTATGGAACACCGGCATTTGGTCCTCCAAGATGTCGGCTGGCATAAACAAGTGGGCGTATCTGGTCAAATTGTGAAGTAGGTGACAGGCCTTTATTGCAATTTGTTTCGACTTGTAGTGCACTTTAATGGACTACATATCGAGTACTGCAACGCACGGGTGGTTCTCGACCAATAGGATATCATCATCTTGTCTCCCTGGACATTTTTGGCAGAATGGCAGCCGCAGTAGCCTGCTGCTGAAGACGAGCTAACGTTAGCTTGCTAAGTTGAGAAGCCCGCCTGACAAGGTCAGAAACAACGCTATGGTTAACCACATAAAGCAGTTCTAGCTTTTAGTCCTTCAAGCTAGCTAGCTAACGTGAGAAAAAAGTGTTTTAAAACGGAGCTATGTATGTTATATGACAACGTTTGGAGACAAAGCTGCTCATCCGGAGGGAATTATGGGATGTTGAGTTTTTAAACAGTGCTTGGGCTGGTATATTCACAAAAAAATACTAAAACGTAAAATATACTCGAAGCTGGTCCAGAAAAACGACATAGTTTGTGAATGGGCATTATATTAAACAATCCAGGAAATTTACGGTAAAACATAATCACTAGAAATGGCTTAAAAGTAAGTTTTAGTTAATGTCTACACTCTAAATGAATGGGGAAGTTACTTCTAAACCAGTGTGACGTAGTCACTTGAGTACTCTATGCAACTGTTCAAAGTTGCGTACTAGCTGTATGTATCATGCACACGGTCTCCGGTTAAGTTTTGTTTTGGTAAAACGTGTGTAAAAATTTACGAACATCCTCAGGACCACACTTTGAGAACAGTCTTTACCTCCAAGATTGTTCGGTAATGGGAAACGAGGCCCTACATGGCTTCACAATGTTGCATTGCAGGCTGACACAATTATCATTTTTAAAGTTTTAAACTCATATACATTTGACAGTCACTGCAACTACGTTTCTGACTGATTTCCTATGCCACAAGCTGCATTTACACACATACTATTACTACATGCATACTTGATACAAGAAACAATATTATACTCTTATATCTCTTCAGATGGCTATCTTTATAACTGGCCTCAGGACTAATGCTGAAATGTGATTATCTGATGAGACTTCCTACTTTGTTGTTGTCAGAGTGTCAGAAGTCAAAGTGCCCGGAGGGCAGGGTGCATCTTTCTGTCCCCGCCCTGCCAGTATGTCTGCCCACGCCCCTACGTAGCATCACCTGGCGCCTGCATGCCCCGGAGGATGGAACAGTGCAACTGCAGCACCCTAGGGGCAACCTACAGCAGTTACTGCTTGACCAACCCTGCAATGCCAGCTTCAGCCTCACAGTAAATGAAGACGACGGGGTCACTGTCGGCAGCTTCTGCCCAAAAGGCCCTATTCATGAGATCCAGGTCAACTCCAACGTGTCTGTCACTGCCACGCCTACTGCCAACGGGGACCTCAGCCAAGCCTCAAAGTCTTTTCTCGACATCTCCTTTCACGAAAGGATCTCAGGTAGCGACGTACAACCCGGCTTGTTGCAACAGATTATCTTATCCATGGCTCTTTTACAGAATTATGCAATATAAAGCCTTGAAAGGTGTTGAGATATAATAATAATAATTGATAATACTCTCTGTTCTTGATATTTCCTATCATTCATAATAGATTTCCCATCACAACCCGTGTATAACCTGAGTTGATCTTGTGGCATATTTCAGAAATCTCATATTGTATTACTCTGCACGTATGGCACATACCTGGAATAGTACCATCCCCTGCCACAGGTTGCTGTGAAGTTCAAAAATAAATGGATTTTGTCCATAGACTACAGGAAGAAAAGAGAACACATAGAACAGGGAAAACACTTATTATGTGGGGAATTTTAACCCACAATCCTCTATTTATGCTTGAGCCACCATACTCTTTGGTAAGTTCCTAGATCAGAGGAGCCAATTTAAATTGAAGAAGTATTTAATTTATTAAGTGGTGCTATGTACAGTAATACTCACTGATTTACTGATCTTTTGCCCTCTGTCTCAGCTCCAACTGTGAATGTGTGCTCTCTCTATGTTTGTTTTTTGTGAACGTTTTTGTATGTTTGATATAGGGATGTTCCTAACGACTAATTTCCCTGACGTTTAAACGGAAGTTTAAACTTAGACTAGTCGACTAGTCTAAAAGTAAGAAAACACTCAGAAAACAGTCAAAATTGAGCACAATTTAATCTATAAGAGTAAACATTGTCCGGAAAAATATTGCGTATATTATAAGAGCCATTTTAAACCGTTAATCACATTCTTCAATAACCAAAATCGTATTTTAAATGCCGCTGAAATGTGTGGCACTTTGCGCCTTGCATTATGAACATTGCACATTATCCTACAAAACATGACAGCAACACACTAAATAAAAGTTAACAAATAACATTTATTGAAAAAAATATTCAACGTAACAAAACATTTTTAGGAAAAGTGCTTGATTATTACAACGGCATTTTCATTGGGTGAACGCGATCGCATAGCAAATACAGTAAAAAATAATAATCGGTCATCAGAAAAACTAACAAAAATAGGCCCACAAAAAAATAACAATTAGGCCTACTGATCGACGTGACATTAGATTAGTTTTATTGGGCTATTCAACTACGCGATAGGCCTACTTACTCTTTCCACCTCGCTGGTTATTTCAAGCCTTTATTTCTTGTAATTTTGATGATTATGGCTTACAGCCAATGAAACCCAAAATTCAGTGTCTCAGAAAATTTGAATATTTTGCTTTAACATATTTTTAAAGTATCATATTTAATATTTGGTCGCATATTCTTTGCATGCTGTTACTTCCTGAAGTCTGTGACCAATCAACATCAAAATACTCTCGATATCTTATTTTCAGGTACTGTTACAAGCGATACTATAACCTCTCTGCATTTGAACTGATCTCTATGGGTATTGGGGGGTGAGACTAGATTCAGCTGTAAATTACACTGGTTTAGTATGGAACACATGGCTGGCTAAATTGCTGTAAGTCATCAAGGGTCTAAGGTATCGAACGAGCCCCAAACCATCACTCTGTTGCCAGATATGGAGTAGATGTGGATGGATCACTGCAAGGGTTATTTCTCCTGACTCATTTTCCTATAGAACTCTATGGGGGAAAAAGTCAGGAGAAACCACCCTTAAAGGGATCCATCCACATCTACTCCATATCTGGCCGCAGAGCGATGGTTTGGGGCTCGTTTGATACCTTAGACCCTTGATGACGTACAGCCATTTCACCAGTCATGTGAATCTAGTAGTGGTGGGCATAGATTATTTTTTTAAATCTAGATTAATCTCACTGTAATCTTGGAATTAATCTAGATTAATCTAGATTAAAATGGCTCATTTGAATTCTGCCGAAGGCATTCAGAATATGTATGCTACCCAAATAATGACTAAAAGTAAGTCTTTGAGAACGGGTTTCTCAAGCCAGGTGGCGCATTAGACCAGGGGCTCATCTCCTGTTTCCAAAATGCATCACAAACTGTTTGAGAAAGCTGTTCTACTATGATAATTGGTGATGAAAATAAATCATGTTCAATAAGATGTACTTGTGTTTACTAACTGTTTATTCAGTTAAACATGAATTTTGAACTGTAGGCCTACATAAGAGGTCGTGATGAACTGTTTACAGTCAGTAGCTTTGTGTCAATCAGTCCAAGCTCTATTTCTCCTTCTTCCACCAGTCACTCAGGCAGACCAGCTTGTTCACATTTTCTGGTGACAAACTAGATCTCCTCTTCTGTACAATATGGCCTGCTAAAGAAAAAAGTATCTCGCATGGGACAGTTGTGGCAGGAGTCCCCAAGTATTTACGGGCAATGTGGGTCATCTTACCATAGACAGCAGTGTGCTCCGACCACCACTTCAGTGGACACTGATCTAGACCTGTTTTCTTCTTGGGTGGCTCAGGGTTCTCCTCCCCGAGTGGCTGCAGAGCAGGTTCTTCTCCATTCACCAACTCACTTAGCTTTGCCCACACTGGCTCCCTCTCTGCTCTGGGCAAGCACTTGAGGTCCTTAAATCGTGGATCTAGAGCAGTCGCCACCTTTGATGAATACAAAATAATAATTATTGATTGATGAAAATTTCACTTTCCAAATCCAACCTCCATATTTCTTCATGACTCATTCATCTATTCATTGACCGATCTACTGGCTTAACAGTCTATAATGGTCAAACAATGCAGTTATCTTCTGGTCAGTCTGACATACCTTAAGCCATTCCAGGTTTATTTTCTCCCTCCGCTGGTTGAGGTCCTTGGTGAAGGCAGCCTTGAATCGCACAATATAGGCAGGATCATCATCTGAGATCTTCATCGCGTGCTGGAGGTGGCACAGGGCAGGTAGAACCACAGAGCAGGATACATACTTATCCCCACCAAGGAGCTCAGTGATGTACCTACACAGACAGACAGACAGACAGACAGACACACACACACACACACACACACACACACACACACACACACACACAGAGACAGACAAACAGACGCACACACACACACAGAGAGACAGACAAACAGACAGACACAGACACACACACACACACAGACACACACAGACACACACACACACACACAGAGAGACAGACAGACAGACAGAGACACACACACAGACAGACAGAAACAGAGCAATAAATAATTAATGACTGATTCATTTAACTCAGATTACACATTTTTAAAGTTCTTAATCACATTACATTTAAGGGCACGTGTTTCTTAAATACAAAGTGACATTTAAAAGAACATGTATGCCAATTCATGAACACGCTATCTTTGTAGACCATACCTGCATGGCTCCAGCAGTTTCTCTAGCTTTGCCAACTTCTCATATTCAGCATTTGTTGGGAGGGCCAGATTGTGCTTCTGCTGAGACAGCGTTGTGTGCAGTGCGTCTCTGTTGCGCCTCACGCGCTCGATCATCTCAAGGGTGGAATTCCACCGTGTTGGAACATCTTGCACGAGTGGCTCCTGAACTTGTCCAAGGGAGGCTTGCTGGACATTCAGCTCGTCTGAGTTGGCCGGACTGTGTTTAAAATGTCCGACCACTTTACGGCACTTGGCCAGTGCACCATCAAAACCACCTTCCCGAAGTGACATTACAATAGCTCTCTGTACAACATGCGCAACACAGGGCAAATGCTCGAATGGCAGTATCCTCCCTGCTGCCACCATATTAGGAGCGCTGTCTGTTCCAATAGTGCTGATTTTGTCAGCTATCCCCCACTGATTAGCGACGTCGAGAAACTGCCTGGCACACGCTTCTGCAAAGTGACGCTCCTCTGTTTTCATCACACCTAACGGACAGACAAAGTAGATCAGAATAAGTTCACTACTAGTAGTAAACAACTAGCAATCATCAAGAAGCAAACATAATGTGGTAATTCGTGGTGTCGTGGTAATTAATAGGCTAAGTAATTAAATTAAATTATGTAATTTAAAATTACATAACGTAGCCTACCTAAAGCGAAGGAGTGAAGTTCCCAGCTGGCATCGATGAGGTGTACAGTAACGCCGAGGTAGTTATCGTTGTTGACAGATGTCCAATGGTCCCCAGTCAGTGCTACACACCTCGCCTCTACCATCTTCAAATCTTTTGCGGCTTTCTCTGCGGCGTGCTGGTCATGTATTCTCCTCATGATAGTTCGCCTCGCAGGTAGTTTGTAAGATGGGTCACCTGTGGCCGCCTGGAGAACAAGCTCGAGCCCATCATCTTCAACCACGCTGATGGGCCGGCAGCTGGTGGCAATCCACTGAGCGAGGAGATTAGTTAGCTTGGCTGATAGAGCTGTGCTGACGGGCTTGCCTCGGTTGCACTCAAACATAGTAGTTTGACGACGACTCTTCCCCTGCGCTACATCAGTGCTTGGCCCGGCATCTTCCGCATTAGCTAAGGGATGCTTTGCGTTTAGGTGGTACTTGAGACTGGAAGAACTCCTACAGTAAACTAATTCCGCATTGCACAAGGTGCAAACAACCTTAGTCTTGTCGAGGTTTCCATTGGGAAGTTTCTTAAAAATAAATTTTCCCTGAAGCAAACCCGGCGGCTTCATAGCTGCATCCATGTTAGCACGTCACGTTTGATGTGGTAATTTCACAGTAGGCATACACACAGGTTCGAAGACTCGTTCTCGCCCCCTACAGTGCAATTCGGCTAGGTATACATCCGCGCTAAAATATCAAGGTGAAAGTCATCATAGCTTGCGTAGTATAGACCCAGCTCCCAACCCAACTTTGAGAATAGATTAACGGCGATATTTTTTTTATCGCCCGATAAGAGTCTCACGCTAACGCAGCACGTTAACGCTGATAACGGCCCACCACTAGAATCTAGTCTTACCCCCCAATTCTCATAGAGATCAGTTCAAATGCAGAGAGGTTATAGTATCGCTTGTAATAGTACCTGAAAATAAGATATTGAGAGTCTTTTGATGTTGATTGGTCACAGACTTCAGGAAGTAACAGCATGCAAAGGATATGTGACCAAATATTAAATATGATACTTTCAAAATATGTTAAAGCAAAAATATTTAATTTTCTGAGACACTGAATTTTGGGTTTCATTAGCTGTAAGCCATAATCATCAAAATTACAAGAAATAAAGGCTTGAAATATTTCACTCTGTGTAATGAATCTATGTAATATATGAGTTTCACTTTCTGAAATGAGTGACAAAAAATATAGAACTTTTTCACGATATTCGAATTTTTTGAGCTGCACCTGTTTATATGCACGTCCAGATATATGTATGTCTTACAAAACTGTTACGTTACAAAAAAATCTGCACTTAACACAATCCTTTGTATGGTTCTCAGAGAGATACATCTTTGCTGTCGTACCCAAAAAAAAGGGTGTCCCAGTCTTCCTGGCCACACCCAGCTGGCCGGCTGGGATGAAGGCCCAGTCCACAGTGTCATGGATCGTCTCAGTGCCACCAGAATACCGCGCCGTCCTGCTGTTCCTCAATATCAGCCAGCCCAAGTGCAAGTCTCGACATACTGTTATAAAAGTGCAGACGCTGGGATCCCGCGAGGAGATGTTCAGCCGCCGGGAGGATGAGAAGGCTGAGGATGAGCTGAAAGTTCCAGAGAGTTTCTACCTCAACATGTCCAATTGCCTGCCAGAGCATGACAAATTCAGTGTGCGCTGCCAGATTACACTGGAGAAAAAGACCAGTAAGCATGACCTTCTTTTTCTTTTTCTTACTAGTAGTATTTGTAGTCGTAGTAGTAGTTGTGTTAGTAGTTGTTGCAGTAGTAATAGTTGTAGTATAGGTATTAGTAGGGTAGTATTATAGTTGTAGTGGTAGTACTTGTAGTAGTAGTAGTATTTGCAGTGGTAATAGTTGTAGTACTAGTTGTAGTGGTAGTCGGTATAGTAGTAGTAGTAGTAGTTGTTAATAGTAGTTGCATTATAGGCTATGTGTAGTAATAGTAGTAGTAGTTGTGGTGGTAGCAGTAGTAGGTGTAGTGAATGTAGTTGTTGTAGTGGTGGTAGCAATTGTTCTTGTTGGTGATGCTGCTGTCTTATTGTAAGCAGTACATTTAGTATATTTTTAATGGATATTTCTACTCTACTGACTGTCGTTTTAATAATTACATCCCAGCATGTACTGGATCATTTAGTGTTCACCACAGACCGTTACCGTAAGTGATGGCTGTAATTGGAGTGATGGGAGTCATAAATGCCAGTGTTGTGATGTTATCTTAATGTCTGTTTCTTAAATGCAAAGCTGTTTTTTTAATCCTTGAACTGGAAGGTCAACCAAGTGGCTCAGCTGCCAGATAAATGGTTAAATCATCTGCAACAAATGTAACACAGAATTCCAGTTATAGCAAAAACAATTCCAGCATGGACACTGAGTAATGCTGAAATTCTGTGATATTGCTGGAATTGTGTTTTAAATCTGGTTTTCAGAGTTATAGATGATTTAACCTTTTAACTGTCAGCTCTATCACTTGGTTGAGCTACTAGTGAAAGGGATAAGCATAAAAATACAACATATATTTTTAGTCTGGTTAATTTATTTATATTTTATAGTATTATTTCAGCTTTATTTTATCCTATGCATAATTTGGTTTTGTTGTTGTTGCACACAAAGTGACTTATGTCTTCATCTTTCTGCTGGATTTTTTCTTCAGTATTTGATGCAAAGCATGTTACCCAGTGGTACAACAGCAGTGTGTATTACTTGGAGGTAGAAGGGCAGTGTATCTCTCTGCTTTGGAATGCATAACTCTGGTAAACTGGATTTGTGTGATTCCGGGAACTGTTGAAATCTTTATGTGAGTTTCATACTCATTTTAATTTTCATACTCAACAGTACATAATATGTGTGAAAAGCAGTTATTAAAGTAGGAAGTGTGATGAGAAGGTGATGGATGTGCTGCCTCTTCTGCTTCTCAGACCATACCCTGGGAATCATTCTGGGGGCCATCAGTGCACTGCTGCTCCTCATGGTCCTGGTCTTGATCCTAGTGTGTGTGGTGATCAGGTGAGTGTGTGATTGTAGTGTGTGTTGTGATCAGGTGAGTGTGTGATCGTAGTGTGTGATTGTGGTGTGTGTTGTGATCAGGTGAGTGTGTGATCGTAGTGGGCGTGGTGATCATGTGAGTGTGTGATCGTAGTATGTGTGGTGATCAGGTGAGTGTGTGATCGTAGTGTGTGATTGTGTTGTGATCAGGTGAGTGTGTGATCCTAGTGTGTGTGGTGATCAGGTGAGTGTGTGATCGTAGTGTGTGATTGTGGTGTGTGTTGTGATCAGGTGAGTGTGTGATCGTAGTGTGTGTGGTGATCAGGTGAGTGTGTGATCCTAGTGTGTGTTGTGATCAGGTGAGTTTGTGATTGTGGTGTGTGTTGTGATCGGGTGAGCGTGTGATCGGGTGAGTGTGTGATTGTAGTGTGTGTGGTGATCAGGTGAGTGTGTGATCGTAGTGTGTGTGGTGATCAGGTGAGTGTGTGATCCTAGTGTGTGTGCTGATCAGGTGAGTGTGTGATCGTAGTGTGTGTTGTGATCAGGTGAGTGTGTGGTGACCAGGTGAGTGTGATAACAGTGTGTGTGGTGACCAGGTGAGTATGTGATCATGTTGTGTGTGGTGGTCAGATTAGTGTGTGGTCAGTGTGTGTGTGCTGACCCACTGCCCCATTTATGTGTTTCTGCAGGAAGAAGAAGAGGCAGGTGCCTCCCAATGTTTCCATCTACAACCCCAATGGTGGCAATGGTGCCCTGGGACATCACCAGTTCCCCAAATCTCGTGCAGACAACGAGTCTCACATCTATGCCTCCATCGAGGACACCATGGTGTACGGCCACCTGCTACGGGACTCTGACTACCCCCCCACACCTATCACTGACCTTCATGGCAAGCCACAGGTGGACATTTACCGTACCTTCAGTGGGCCCATGGAAGCCCCGCCTCCACCACTGCCTCACAGCAGCGTGCAGGAGAAGCTTCCGGAGGTCGTGGCCCCTGAAGTGGATGTGTACCGCCCTTTCATAGACCCATCTGAAAGTGCTCCGCCCATTGGGCACAAGTCTTTGTGCGATGAGGTTAAAATGGTGGAAAATGAGCTGTATAGCCCTGGCAGCAATGGACTGACCTCACCCCTTTCCCTCAGTCCCGGCTCTCACAGCGAGCAATAACTAAAGCAATGCAGTAAGGAAGGGCGTGCGTGTCCGTGTGCCTGTGCGTGTGTATGTTTGTTTGTATGTGTGTTTGTTTTTGGGGCTGCACAGGGAGGTGTGTGATATACACCAGACAGCAGGGATTTTAAGATTTAAGTCTTTCCATGTACAATTTTAGATTTTGCAGTAGATTCAGAGAGTTCTATTTTTTCTCAGTCTGGGCTTTTGGGTATCCACCCACCATGCCTCTTTTTAACCGTACAGCAGTTTTTGATATTGATAGAGCTAAAAGTGAAAATATGCAGAGAAACACATTTTAATTTGTATATTTAATACCACTCTTTTTGTTATAATGTACAGACGGGTCACAAATTAAAGGGAAAAACCTGAATAAATGAGGGGAGAAAAATAACGAATGCAGATGTGGGGGGAATTTTCCTGGCATGGTTTGGGTCCATTTGTCCCCTTAGAGGGAAGGGTCGCTGAAAATCAATTAAAAGTTATTGTGATCACCTTTATTCTATCATGAAACATTTCTATCCTGATGGGAGTGGTCTCTTACAGGATGACAATGCCCCTATCCACAGGGCACGAGGGGTCACTGAATGGTTTGATGAGAATGCTATGCATATGCTATGGCCTTCGCAGTCACCAGATCTCAACCCAATTGAACACCAATGGGAGATTTTGGACCAAATGAGAGAATATCTTTTGGAAGAATGGTGCTCCATCCCTCCAGTAGAGTTCCAGAGACTTGTAGAATCTATGCCAAGGCGCATTGAAGCTGTGGTGGTCCAACACCTTACTAAGACACTTTATGTTGGTTTTCCCTTTGGTTTGTCCCCTGTCTGTATTTACATTTTGTACTACGTTCTTTACAAACCCAATCAAAATTTTAGAAATCTATTTTTATATAATTGAAATGCATTTCAATAGGTTTTAAAAGGCTATCTTAAGTTACACACACACACACACACACATTTTATGAGTGAAGGAAATTGCTAAATGCTAGGTCTTAATGCTGCAACACTTGAAATGCTTGAGTAATAGTAATAAAAAAGAAGTGGAAAGTTGAAGAATTTGGGAAAATGAGAGACTATGAAAACACGTTTCAGGTGCTGTATGAAACGTTGATTAAATAAATGCTGGGAGTGTTCTTAGTGAATAATTCATATTTCTCATTTTTGGGTTGCTTCCAGCACACACTGCAATTGCCATTTAGTTACATTTCTGAATGAGTTAGTCAACTGTGGTTACTGTGGTCACCACCCTTGGCCAAAGAAAGTATGTTTATGTAAGTTTTTTAAATAGAAATGTTTTTATTTCTTTATTTTTATTTAAATTGAGCATATTCACTTTGAAGTGTGTACCATTGTTTGTATTTTGCTGATATTCTGTGCTTGTTTGTACATTTCACTGGTACACCTATTCCAGAAAAAAAGTGTTCAGTTGCAAAGTTGAGGTCAATTCTTTGGAATAGTCACATTACACATTTTGAGAGTATAGCAAGAGTCAATTTTTGTTTTACTGGCAATAGATTTCATTACTTCTAATAGGACTTTCAACATGTGATGAGATTTCAAACTGGTATTTGCAAGTCATGTGTTATTAGTGCAGTCTTGCTGCGCTGCTTTATATGAAGGCCATGAACTGCAGTTTTCTTGCTCCCCATTAAAATGTGTTTTTAAGTTCCCTCCATATATTAATAGCTTATCAAAATATATGTTTAATAAAAGGGAAACCCCAAACAGTTATGTAGGACGAACAATTATTTGGGTTGTATAAACAGGCGGAACGGTTTTCTTTGTTATCTGGGGGTATTTTGTAAACAGGATTAAGGAGTTAGCTGGCTGACTTTGTGAAATCACTCAGGCTTTCATCCAATTATATTTCTTTCTACAAAATAGTTCTGAAATGTATCTGGCTAACTACTTCATCCCATTGTGAAATCCACCCTGGCTGGACATATTACATTACAAAGATATTTTCAACAAAAACAATCAAAGGTCATATTCCCTGACCGCTTTGATGCAAGCTCATGGTCATATTCCCTCACCCCTTTGATGCAAGCTCATGGCACATAGTAAATGCCTGCATTACATGCCTTTGATGCCAACAAAATGGAACTAAGTTCAGTATGTCCAGAATGAGGATAATTGGCTTTTTTATTTCCTTGTGAAACATTTATGTAATGTACTTTAAATATATCTTTTACAGGACATTAGTTTATTTTTTAATATAAAAATGTTATGAAATAAACAGGAACCAGTTTGAAATTTGTGAGGATTAACCTTTGTGATTTTTGTTGGCTATAATAAATTCACACTTATTATTTTACTTGAGATTAAAATAAATAGAATTGCTTGAATCGACTTCACAGTTGAACTGAATGTCAATTAAGGTTCAGTATTGGTCAAATTCAACCAGGACATAGGTCATGCATAGGTCATGATTGACCAACTGACCCATTCTATGATCAGCAGAAAGGTCAAGTTAACAGAAGAACATGTAAGTGTCAACCTTTGCCAAGATTACCTTATGAATCTTGGACTAAACTTAAGCCAAGCATGGGGGACTGGTGGGAAGAGCCTCAGGGCTAACATGGATCTTTCATCATTTAGCTTAAATGAGGTAATGTTTATATCACAAACAGCATTAAACAAGAGTGTTCATATAGTAAGAATACCAATTAAAGTTTATCAATACTGTTTACCTCTAATTGTGATCCAATAACACAGTTGCAATTTTTGGAAAATAAAAATACATTGAATTCAAATTTGTTAGAAGTTGTCATGTCATATAAACAGAAGAAGTAGATGAACACCAAATCCCCCGGTAGTAGCCTTCCAATATGACATGAACACTCTTTTAAAATCTGAGTGCTGTTATCCACACAGTAATATGAAAGCGCATGGCTGTTGAGCAGTTAACATTTTTTTATTGAAGAGATTTACATCGTTCTTGTTTTACATCCAGCTACAGTGAATACCATAATTAATTGGACAGTGAAACATCTTTTGTTATTTTGGTTCTGTACTCTAGCACTTTGAATTTGAAAGGATACAATGACACTGAGGTTGAAGTGCAGACTGTCAGCTTTAATAAAATTTTTCATTTTCATCCATATTTGATGAATTGTTTAGAAATTATAGAACCTTTTGTACGGCCCTTTTCGGGTAGGATTGGACACTCCTGGTCTAGATGCTTTAATTTAAATATACATCCCGGGACTGGTGTTGGAAACAAAAACTTGGCAGAAGAATTGTACAATATATTAACTGAAAAATTGTATGACACAACATGTCTACTACTAACCTAAACTAAACTCTACTTAGACTATAGCAATAGATGGTAAGTACTTAATACCAAGAAGTTCCATTTACATTTCAATGCCATTCCTATGATACATGACGTTTTACAATGCAGGCACACTATGGGAAAAAGACATATTAAACTGACAATAAAATAGTGTTTTTTAACATTTTGTAAAGGCTCCATGGAATGTTTTGGCCTACACATCCCCCTTTGGCCAGCCCTATATCTAAGAAACCACAGGTGCTACAATACAAGACAACATTAAAGAACTAATGTATATAATAACTAATATGTAGATGTAAAAACACATGCATTAAACCAATGTAAAGCAGGATTTTCCAATTCCTCCAAATCCTAGATCTCATAGAGAATAGAGTCTTTTTAAAAATAGTGTGCATTAGTGAGATGTGTAGTGCACAGTCTGTAGGGCAGCCAACTCTCAACCCATGTACAAATCTCATATGGTCGGTTTGATTCCCTACCATGACACTCGCTATACTGTGATCCATCTCTGCTTGTCCCCTGTCTGAATAAAGTACAAAATGTCTAAGAACGGTGGACTATCCACTCTACTTTAAAAAATGGTACATATGGTCCAGGGATTTTCTATTAAATATTTATAAATGTATGAATAAGTTGCATTGAATTTGTATAGTACTGGGAAAACAAAATATGTATAGCAATTATTTGCTGTCACTAGTAGGGGGCATGTTGGCACAGTAGGGGGCATGTTGGCACAGTAGGGGGCATGTTGGCACAGTTGGCTAAATCCTGCGCAGATGCTACCTGGGCATAGTCACAATTATTTGATACATCTGAATGGTAATTTTTTCAGGAATCATAGGGCCAAGAGTTCATGTATGGCAGGCCACATTTGGCCACCAGGCTGGGCTACAAATCTAATAGCTCTGGTTCTTAGACGATGTTGAATTCACAAACAGAGGCTTTCTCAGCGCGGCAGCTCTCGTCAAACCATTTCCCGTTGGCAGTGGTGGACAGCACAGCACAGTTCTTGTTGCGCTGTCCGTCAGGCTGGTGGGTGATCTCTGTTTCCCAGTTCTTGTAGCGCACAGTGGCACCGGCCTGGTCGAACCAGCTCCCCTCGGTCAGTATGTCATTAATACCCAGCCACACCTGCTTATCTGGCCCCACACTCCGGCGCACATACTCGTACAGCTGGTCATTCTCGTCGCCCGTCAGCGGGGTGCTCAGGGTGCCCCCCTTGCTGATGCAGTCCTCACTTGCAGCATGGTAGCGCTTCTTTGTGTCATCAGCCAGGTAGCACTTGCCATGAATTTTGGTTCCTTTCAGACAGACTGGAACAGCAGCACAGAGAGAAACAGTGATTCAGACAGTTTCGAAAGGGGTCTGAGTGAGCATTCAAAACTTGTGCAGGTGTCTTCAAAATGAACAATTAGCTGTCATATTTCATTTCAGGGACAATGGGGGGCACCTTGAACTCCATGGACAGGAAAGATGTCATTTTAGAAATTTAACAAAAACTAAAAAGTAATTATGTCCAGCAAAGCCAGCCCAGACAACAGGACTTGACATATGCCCTCCAGATCTAAACAAAACATCCCGTTTAGGGTTTGTAGTGTAGTGTAGTTGCGGTTCAAATGGTGCTTTATAATAATAAGTCTTGAGAGTGATATAGAACACCTGTCTACATTGTAAATATTGTCCATGTCCTCAGGAATACTTATTGTCAAACAAGGCCAAGCTGGAAGACGTTATAGCTACTACCTTCAAGGTCTGTGACAGAAGAGATATACTGCAACCCCATGCCCCTTGCAGGCTACATACTTTAATCAGGATGAACGGGGAAATTAATTTACCAGCATTAACGACTCTATAGACATCATAACTACTAATTCTGGCTAACATTACGATGGTGTCGGAGCAAAGTACCATGCTCTTCCCTGCAGGTATAAGTGATGGTTGACTATCATCATAGCAAATATTAAAAGAGTATCCTGCAAAAGCGTTATTATTATTATTATTGGCTTTTCAGACCAAAATAAAATGTCTAAAATTGTGTAGGCTACCCGTCTGCAGAGCTTGTAGCTCTTTCAGTAGGTTCAGCTCCTGTTCGATGTCTTTAATCTGTTTCCTCAGTTCCTCGATAGCGGCCGCGTTCCCACCATCTGGATTAAGTATCAAAGGTGATGGTTTAGGGTTATAAATACACACATCTGTGGATATTTCATTACTGCATCTGGACCAACGGTCCACGTGAGGGCGCATTTAATTGCAGAATATTAGGTCAGCTGAACACTGATAAGCATATTCATCTTTAAAAATTGAAATTTCAGAGCAAAACTATCATCAGAAGACTTAAACACAATATTGAATTTAAATGTTGCCTTTAAATTATATTTTAACTTGTACCTTTCCATCCATACTGGATGTGCAATACAGAAATATATATTTTCATTACCTTCGTGGATGCGGTCGAAAGGTTCGGTCTGGAATTCTGATCTCATGTATTACACATGTGTAGTTTTATTTGTAGCCTATATTGGCGTGTAAAATAATACAGCTACATTGTAATGCTGTTTACTCTTTAAACGCGATATTGATACATTCTATGAAGTTCAGACCGTTTTCTTTAATCGTTCCTTTTTCTAGATAGAGGTTGCTTTTTCATATTTACTGTTCTTGTGAAGCATAAATGTATTGTTTGACATTGTAACACATTCTATGACGTTTATTATCAACAATCATTTGAATAGATTCATTGAGTATTGTTGCTACAACTATCGGTAGTTTCGTAAGAATTAAAAAGAGGAATAGCCTATCAGCTGTAGGCTACATACCTTTCTTGCCATTCTTTTTCTTGGGAGTTTGTTGGAGTGAGTAATGCACGAGAATAATAATAAGGCAGAGCGTCATACGCGCGCTTCTGAACTTCATTGTTGAAACGGTCAGACACCAGGATACCAAAAGGTCATGTTATCTCGCCCAGTGCCCAACACGCCGATTTCTATTTTACGCCTGTAAATTATCACAGACAATTTGTTGAAGACCATGAACAGGGTTGGAACACATTGCCGGAACCTTCCCGAATGGCTAAGCCTATCCTAACTCTTTCTTTTTACATGTGAAGGCGGGGGTGGGGCACATACTCCCAAACTATTTCGCAATAATAGTTTTCTCTTTTGGTTGTATTGACTGGAATGTTGTGCCCTCAGTAGCCTATATTTGGCTAAAATAAAATATATGCCCTACTACATATTATTATTAGATTATATTTACTTTTCACACACAATTTAGCATTATTTATTTTCTAAGGACTGCCCTTAACTAGGGTGAGGTTTGTGGCACAACTGTTGGGTCGGGTGAATTATTTAAACTTATTCATTACAGCAGTGTGTATGCATAATTAAAACTCATGATCCTCAGCTGCAGCAGTAACAGTAACCATGTAAATCCAATCTCATGTGCATTTAAAAAGTAAATACAAAGCAGCAAGTCTTTCTCCTTTCAGCACATCAATACATTTTGAAGTTGAAGCAGAACAACCCTATCATGGGAGTGTTGGTGGAACATTAGGGTAGGATGGGGCTAAAGGCCCCCCCAAAGAAAAATTTATATCTATTACCCCAAGGGGCATCTAGCCCCGTCTACCCTATATATTCACATCCGCATAGGACTAAAATAAATCTTGTTGACATTCTTTGTCTCATAGAATGCAGTGTGTAAACATTTTGAAATTTAAAAAAAAGAAACAAAACAGCAGCATCAAACTTCAAGGCACTCCAGAAGCTTATGTTAATTATTAAAAAACGAACACAACTAAAATTAGGCTTGGGATAAGCTCAATGCCTTTTTTTCTCTCTGGACCAAAACACTACAGAAATGGGAGACAAGCCTGAGTCTGTTTTCTTTCTGTTTTGGATTTGCCTCAACAGACCCGTGACAGTAGTTGCATAAGAAGAGAGAATGTGTGTGTTTGTGTGTGTGCGTGTGTGTGCATGCTTTTAAGGTCACGCACTGACATGTGAGTCAAGCCTTTGCAGTCAAACACAGATGTGCCAATATCTCAATGTGAAAAATATGTAAACAGTGTGTTCAGTGGTATCATCTTCATCATTGTTATCATCAACATAATTGGGGCATTCTGTCAGAAATCAATCACTTTCTGACCTCACCCTTTTAGATTTTAATGCGTTCTTCAATACATGTATATATCTATATGAGAGTGGTACAATGTGGTTTGATTAACCAGAATGACCAATCATTCTGGAGTCATACATTGCAGTTGTGGATAGTCTTGTTTGTAAGCTTTCCAATAATAAGAAAACCATACGGTTATGTTTATTTTTAAATTAAATATCTGTGTCTTTACATAGGGTGGGGGGTCCAATATGGGTCAACTTTGAGGGCCCCTGTCTCCTGAATGGTAGGTCATTCTGGTTAATCAAACCACATTCTAACACTCCCCCATATAGGTTCACATGTATATAAAAATTGTTCAAATCTAAAAGGGTAAGGTCAGAAAGTGATTGATTTCTGACGGAATACCCCAAACGTCAAAGTTTGGATACTCTTTTCTTACATTTGGAACCATAAACTTTATGTTAACATAAAAAATAAATATATTATTTAACATCACAGCATCCCTGCCAGGACTACTCCATCCTTGTGGCACACTCCTCTCAATAAATATGTAAATTTTCCTACTGGCATACTTTTGCATTGAATTAACTTTTTTCTGTGCTCAGCTAGAATTCTTTTTTAATTTCTCACAACAAATTATGATCTGTTGTTCCTGAAATGAACACAAAATAAGCATGAAAATAATTAAAAAGTAACAAGTTGCCTATGATAAGGTCACACAATTTGGTACTTTCGGTACTTGAACCTTGCTTCAGTTAAGCAGAACACGTTTGCCATCTAGTGGTTAGACTACTTAACTTGCCTATGTGAAAATACTTGAATTTCTATGTGAATTTCATTGATGAAAAGGACACAAATGTATACCCATATACGATAAATTTAAATAAAATAATTGCTTATTTTGTTCATTTCGGATAGAATTAAAATATGCTTAATTTTGTGAATATTTATCATTTTATATTAATATTAAGTTACATATTTGTATCCTAGAATATGCCATGTACTTTTTACAATAAGATATTTAAAATAGCTAGGCCTAATAGTTGTAATATTCTGGCAATAAGAGTAGATTCCTATTCCATTGCTAAGCCACTGCCATTTTTAATGAATCCGTGAACAACGATACCCTTAACAGGATGTGTCCATGGAAACGTGGGTAGTTCGTGGGAAGTGGGAATACATTGAGCAAATTTAGGCATGTTAGGCGCTTCGACAGAACAGCAGGACTGCAGGAAGTCTCGCCTCTGGAGCACATCACACTTCCTGTTCTCTTTCATTTAATTGGCCAGAATTCGCCAGATATTGCAGAAGGGCGATAAACGCACTGCACCGACGTTTTGAACACGGCAACAAGGGAGAGCCAGTTAGCTAAATAAGCTAACACCCTGGCTCTTCAATATGAAAACATCTTAAATATGCAACGAAACTAAACTGTGTAAATCACGTCTTCAAGAGCAAAATCCAATTCTACTTTAATCGGGAAAGAGGAGGCGTTACTTTTGACATTTTTTTTTTAAAGAGGATTCCTGACGGTGGAGGCGGTTTGATTCGTTGACACTGACTAGGCACAAGGCAAGGGGGATACGTTACACTTCCCTGCCCTGGCTGCAACAAACACTTTCTGGCCAGTGTTGTGCGCAAACGCACCATCGTCATCCAGGCAAAGGGTGGGTGTGTTACAATTACAATTACAATTAACGCTAGCTTTCTTTTCGTATGCCAATAAACCATTGAGTCATTAGCCAGGCGGTAATATTAACGCTATGCTACTGTAACTTGGGGGAGGTAATTGGCTAACGTTAGCAAACGTTTGACAGCGGCGAGAAGTAACGTTGACGTTAACAAGCTTGCTGGTTTAGATGGCTAACTATCGTAGAAAGCTCTGCATCTTTTGGTGGCTTTCCGTTAATAAAACAGTTGCAAGCCAGTTAAGTTAGCACTGTAACTTTTATCTGACCCTAACATACAAGCAGATTAATTCAAGAGCAGTGGACCTGGCGGTATTTGCTGGATAACTCAAAAGCTTGTGAAGTGAAATGAGTTGATAATTTATCCGCATCTTTTCTTTTGGCCACCTTGATGCTAGCTAACGTAAGCTAACTTGCTCATTTCTGGTGACTTTCGTCCTACCACTTGCTGGCTACTGTAACGTTAGCTTGCCAGTTTAGAGTGAGTTAATTAGTGTTAGCTAGCTAACGCTTGCTATTACTAACGTCGTTACCAGAACAGTTTCTGTGTTCCGCGTTAGCTGTGTGTTTATTTTTTATCTGCGTTAGCGTTAGCTCACGCTGTGCGTGAATTTACCAACCTAACATGAGATGGAAAATATTTTGATCACTGCATTTTTCAACGTGTTTTGATTAGTTTTGATAGCTGTTAGTAAGGTTGTCTTGATGTCAATTATCTCATGTCAGACCTGCCAATAGATGACATATCGATATATATATGATTTATACGACGGGTGACGTTGGTGTCTTGTTCATGCGTAAGTTAGCTAATTTAAACAATAGCCTAACGTTACATGTATTGTAGATATACCTGCCTAACCATCTATGTCTTCCTTAAGCTAGATAGCATGATAGTTCAGTGTCTACCTTTTTTGGTATTTTGAAGGGAATGCGTCCCAACCAGTTATGTGAATTGCTTTCCTGTTTTACAAGAAAATTATTCACCTTTTAACACAGGGGTAACTACACACATTTGTTAATAATTACCGCACTACATTTACGAAATTTACAGCTGTAAATCAGGAAAATATCAAAGGTGAAAACCGAGTCTGTCAAATATACCAGGATTGATTGATTAATTAATTGATGGAGTCTGTTGCTCCTGGTAAATCAGCCTTGATAAGGAGTCAGAAGTTGCAGTGGCAGTGCTGCAGGATTGATTCTGTTTCTGTGTGTTTGTGATTAGAAAGTTGCAGTCCACTGCCACAACATTTCACTACATTATTTACATGTATTTAAAAGCCCCAACCCATGCATGCAGGTTTTTATACTGCAGATTTGAATACCTAGAGTAGTTCAAGGGTACAGACCTGCAGTGTCACACCCTAAATTCAAACCATCTGCCGAGTCCATCCCCCTGACCTTGTATGCACGCTTTCTTACATCATAATAAGCAGCTGATATTTTGTCATGTAATTAACAAAAAAAATGCTGGCCATGTTTATTTTATTTGTGTGAGGCTGGGAGTGTGGGCTTTGTCAAGTCTTCACTCAAAGTCATGATACTCCTGTTATGTTAATTAGCTGCCTTATAACCAGACCAGTCTTATTTAAGGTCCTGGTCTTTAATGAACAGCTTGGGGGAAATGTACACGCACAGTTAATTTACTGAAGAACAGAAACTCACTACCATCCTGGCCCTGTCCAGAGGTCATTAATATAGACTGTAATGATGGCTGGTTCTTACATTAAGCAGCCATCTCTACACGGGAGAATATTTATGCCATTTAAATTCTTTTAAGGACATGGATCCAAAATGCATCACTTGTTTCACTGCCTATAGGGCCACTATAAAGCACTGGCCATTTTTAGAATGGTACTATTAGTAATTAATTCTCAATGACATACATATTTAAATAAAACTAAATGATAATTACACTTATTTTTTAAAACTTGAGTGCCTTGGATTTTGCATCTGCTTGATTTCTCAATTAAAAGATGAAATTAGCAAGTTGTTCCCCTGTGCAGTTTGTATTGATATTTTTTGTTTTCCTGAGAGCATCATTTAGGAAAAAAATTAAATCAAATAATGCCTGTGAAACGGTTGTTTTTTTGTTTTTTTGTTTTGTTTGTTCTGGGAATATTATAGAATACCAGAGGGACAGTAGTGTCTGGGAATACCCAGCTGAAAACTTGAAGGACTAGCCATATCTGAGATCGGAAACCTTTTATTTTATGTGCAGTGAAAAAGTGTTTGTGCTTAAGAATTGACTCAACAATTGTTTTCTCCCTCTTACACCCTTCAATGCCACAAATACAATGCTATTTATATTGGCAGTCAGTCCGTTGAAACATTACTAGTCTGTTTAGCCTCTTGGGTTGATGTGTGGTTGATGGGTAATATTCAGTGGTTTAATCCATCACCCTAGTTGTCGTGGGAAAAAAGATTAGTAACATGATTTGTGTAGTGGTATTCACTTACTGATGTCTTTTCTTTGAATGTACTCATGAATTAGCAGCAAATAGAATTTTGCTTTTCAACTTTGATTGCCTTTGGCATTGGGCAGCCATTGAGCAAGTAGTCTGGCGATGTCTACATGGGCAGGGCTGCCATTGTCAAACATCTTTCTATCTATTCAGTTGTTCAACCTGAGGTTCATAAAACTCCCTTTAATCTTATTGAACTGGTAGTAGCATACCTAGGGAGGCCTCTCCCGAAATTGCCCAGCACTGCAGGTATAATTTACAAGCTGTATTGTGGCAATGAGCATAGGAAGCAGCTGTAGGAATTGTGGTCCATTCTCAGACTTCCTGGCTGAATCCCATTCTCTGGAATCACAGACCCATGGACTCAAAGGCGCGTTCTTGTAAAGTCCATGAGTGCTTAGGGCTGTCCCATTGTGAAAACAACGTTTTTGGCAAGTGCTCTTATGTGGACTTTTCGCACGCTCTACCCGCACTTTTTGCAAGTCCAAGTCAATGCGGACTTACCTGCCCTTGGAAATACACCATTAAAGTCCACGAGTCTGAGGGCTCAGTTTGTGATTCAGCCATTGACTGACTCATGCACTCACATGTTGATGTCATGGCTAACTGACTGACACAACCAGCTACTCTCTAATTAACTGACTCACTCATACACTGACTGAATCTCTTACTCACAGACTCTTGGACTGACTCAATCAGTGTCATTCCATGTCATTTCACACAAAAGTGGATTTTGACACCCACTGTCTCAGATTGTTCTGAAATGTTTCCTGTAGTTAGTTTCTATGTAACAATATTTAGTAGAAATACTATTTGATCTGTGAGAAATCAAGCTAATTGGGGTAACCAAATAAAACATTTTATGGTACGGTTCACGTAATATTCTGCAAATATAGTACCCAACATCATATTTGTACCAAACTGCTTCCAGATAACAATTAACACATGAGGAAACAAAGTAATTGGTCAAAATCCACCCACATACCCCCCCAAAACCCTTGTCTCAGTGTATTCTCAGTGAATATAGTGTTGGTTATAAATCAGTCCATGAAGTTGTGTATTTTATGATCCATTATATAGCCTACCTGTTTCTGACGACCAGATGCTGTTGTACTGGCCTGCCCTTTAGGTTGAGAATAGCATCAGGTCTGTTGCAAATTCAGGGTTATGTCTAAATCGGTATACATTTGAAAGTAAAGCTTTAAATTAACATTGAACAAAACTTTTTTTCACCTTTTTAATCCAATAACAGAAACGACACCATCCGGTGGTCAGAACATGGAAGTATCAGAACCTAAGACTATAATGGGACAAATAACTTAAATGACTAATAATCTGTACTAATTCATCTGTACAGGGGAAAATAACCATCACAATATGCACTGGGAATGCATTAGGTAGTATAATGAAACGATGTTATATACCATCTTGTAGTGGTGGGGGATTAGGGTTGGTTGGGGGGGGGGGGGGGGGGTGCAAACAATTAGCTAAATAATGTTACATGAATGCTTATATTAACTATTTCTAAATACAGGAAACATTTCAGAACAATCTGAGTTGTTGGGTTTCATGGCGTGTGAAATGACATGGACAGACCCATGGCCAACTAACAGGCCAACTGAATGATTGAGTGAGTAGCTTAGACTGGAGTAAGAGTGTTTATAAAAAATATAAAAAAAGGCCTTATAACTGCACCACACATCTTGCCAGTAAGAGTGTTTTAGGAGAGGGTACAGCCATTGAATAAGGCCTGTTCAGTTCATGTATTCTGTTACCATCTGTTCTCTATAGCCATCTGTGTCATCAATTCACCCATGATGGGCCCAGGTGTGGTCACAGCTTTTGAAAAGTGTCTGTCCAGGTGTTGTTTGGTCAGTACAGGTAGTTTCTGTTGGGGTTGTGTGTGTGACTGGGATTAGCTGTACGCCCACAAGGCCCTGGCACATCTTGCCAGACTATTGGTGGCAACTGATGGTCCATCCCTTGTATACGGTGGCTCTGAAGTGCAAAACACAAAAACAAGAAGAAAACACACAAAAAAAACTTCTGACCTCTGAAGTGCAACACGCAAACGTACAAAAACAAAAACTTACAGCTTTGAAGTGCAACACGCAAACATACAAAAACAAAAACTTACAGCTTTGAAGTGCAACACGCAAACATACAAAAACAAAAACTTACAGCTTTGAAGTGCAACACGCAAACATACAAAAACAAAAACTTACAGCTTTGAAGTGCAACACGCAAACATACAAAAACAAAAACTTACAGCTTTGAAGTGCAACACGCAAACATACAAAAACAAAAACTTACAGCTTTGAAGTGCAACACGCAAACATACAAAAACAAAAACTTACAGCTTTGAAGTGCAACACGCAAACATACAAAAACTTACAGCCTTGAAGTGCAACACGCGAACATACAAAAACTTACAGCTTTGAAGTGCAACACGCAAACATACAAAAACGTACAGCCTTGAAGTGCAACACGCAAACATACAAAAACTTACTGCTTTGAAGTGCAACCCGGTTATAATAACCCGGTGAACACACTAATGGACAATAACACACTAAAGACACTAACCAGAAAGCCAACGTCAAATTACAATACCAAAAAAATGCTTATTACACAGTAGAAATAAGACTAGACAAAACGCACAATACATTACCACACTGACAGGATGGACAGAACAGTAGGCAGCGCTAAGGTAGCCTAACCTGAATCAATGCTACTTACTCTCTACCGAGAGGCAGGAAAAAGTGTTGCACCTCAGAGCTGCAAGTTTTTGTTTTTGTGTTCTCCTTGTTTTTGCGTTTTGCACTTCAGTGGCTCTATCTGCACTACAGAGCTGAAAGTATATGTTTTTGCGTTTGTTGTTTTGTTTTTGTGTTCTCCTTGTTTTTGCGTTTTGCACTTCAGTGGCTCTATCTGCACTTCAGAGCCGAAAGTATATGTTTTTGCGTTTGTTGTTTTGTTTTTGTGTTTTGCACTTCAGAGCCACCGTACTTGTTTCTGTGAAAACCATACTCTGCTTCCTGTCTGTCTCTGTGGGAAGCTAATCTGTTTGGCTGAGGCTATGGGTGACTCATGGAGCTGTGAGGACCCTTGCAGCATAGTTGTAGCAACTCCCCAGACTGTAGGTAACGGGGGCACACCTGGGTACGCCTGTCCCCACCTTGTGTCACCAGTCAGTGTCACATGGTGGCAGGCTCAGATATGTACTTTTTAGAGAACTTCTGGCAGCAGTTGGATTCTGGCAGCAGCATGGCTGTTTTACCCCAGATCAGGGACTTGACTTGAACCCTGTCAGAAACACTTCAGTTGTATAAATGGGTTTTCATGTGAACTATGTACTTTGTCCTTAACAAGAGGTGCTGCTAAGTGAGCAAGCAATTAAATGTAATTGACTGAATGCATACTGAATGCATAGTAAACATACTTGGTTAATTTCACCAAAACAAGCCCTCAACTAGCTAGAGTGAGAAGTACATCTGTGGTCTCTTGTATTTTAAACTGATTTTAGAAATCTCGTTAATGAGGTTATAAAAGTGAGATTATGCTGAAAGACGCTTGAATTGAGCCAACCTGTAAAGGCATTAAACCCTGACTTCTTGACATAACCAGAGGAGTAAGCCTTACTGACACATACGGATCCACACAGCTTTTCCAGACAAGACTATAGTCACCAGCGTTTACTTGTCTTTAAGAATAGATTAATTTATGCACCAGATAACCTTTACATGGTTTTTGACGCAGTGGATGTCACTTTGCTTATTGTCATAGGTGTGTAGCTTGCACTGTGTGACAGTTGTTCATATATGTTCAAGTTGAGAAACCACTGCTTTAGGCCTGAGCTTGACTTAATTGCGACCAACAGCTTTATACATTTCTTGTTAACATGGTGTGGAAATGGCGGTTTATCCGATCAAAGTAGTTTCAGTTTTTTCTTTTTGTGTAATTTGAAAGATGTAATAGTTTCCAGAAAATGTAGCCTACGACTAACTGTTTATTTGCGTACAATCCTATCCATGTATTGGAACAGTGCCTTTACGTGATGAACCACCCAGCCCCCGTAACATACCATTGTTGAGCTGAAGTGCAATATGTTATAAATTGTAAAGCTATGAACAAGAAGTTTCCTCTGAGAAATCCTAAGCTGCAATAACGGACGTGTGGGAATATGCCAGTCGAGCACTGTTGTGCCTGCAAGATCATTTCAATCATTGTGTATCCAACTTCAGTCAAAATAAATTGTACATTTGTTTCCATTTTTAGCAATGATGATCAGCCAGGAAAAAGCTTAATCACTCTAGAGAGAAAGAGAGAGAGCTCCTTGTTGTTTCTGTTTGGAAGCGGGGAGTATGAGAATGACTCATCACACTCACTCAGTCTCTACCTTCCCCTCTGTTCCCAGCATGCTGATGAAGTGTGTGGTAACATGAGGAGCCCAGTCCACCACTGCAGGGACATTGAGAGGCAAGCTGGTTACCTGCAGCCTGAGCATTGCGCCCCTCCGCCTCCACACGGACGGCCCAGTGCTATGTGGTTCATCCGAGATGGCTGTGGCATTGTGTGCGGCATCATAACCTGGCTCCTGGTCTTCTACGCCGAGTTTGTGGTGGTGTTTGTAATGCTGCTGCCCTCCAAGAGCCTGACCTACAGCTTAATCAATGGCACCCTCTTCAACAGCCTGGCCTTCCTCGCCCTGGCCTCTCACTTCAGAGCCATGTGCACTGACCCTGTGAGTTACAGGAACCCATGAGTGTTACTACTCATCTCTCGCACACGCTCAAGCACACACCTTTCAAATTGTTGCCTTTTATCCCTGGAAATGTGAAAGAAAATTCAACAAATTTAGAATTATTTCAACTTCAGTAGCACGTACAAGATAATTCATATAAAAACAGCTATTTTAAAAATGAAGTCTGTTCAGGTCCCTACACTGAGCACCTTGGGCTGTCTCTGATTTGGGGTGGGTTCTTTTGGTCCACCGTGTGTAAAATAACAAGGTCTGTGTATCTGGTTTCTGTTGATGTAACAGGGAGCTGTGCCAAAAGGAAACGCCACAAAGGAGTTCATCGAGAGCCTGCAGCTGAAGCCTGGCCAAGTGGTATACAAATGCCCCAAGTGCTGCAGCATCAAACCTGACCGAGCACACCACTGCAGGTATGCCAAACTCACTAGGAGAGTCCCTCTCGCTACAGCTCCATGACAGCGAGTCTGCCCAGAGAGTCCCTCTCACTGCAGCTCCATTACAGCGAGCCTGCCCAGAGAGTCCCTCTCACTGCAGCTCCATTACAGCGAGCCTGCCCAGAGAGTCCCTCTCACTACAGCTCCATTACAGCAAGCCTGCCCAGAGAGTCCCTCTCACTATAGCTCCATTACAACGAGCTTGCCCAGGGAGCCCCTCTCACTACAGCTCCATTACAGCGAGCCTGCCCAGGGAGCCCCTCTCACTACAGCTCCATTACAGCGAGCCTGCCCAGGGAGCCCCTCTCACTACAGCTCCATTACAGCGAGCCTGCCCAGAGAGTCCCTCTCACTGCAGCTCCATTACAGCGAGCCTGCCCAGAGAGTCCCTCTCACTACAGCTCCATTACAGCAAGCCTGCCCAGAGAGTCCCTCTCACTACAGCTCCATTACAGCGAGCCTGCCCAGAGAGTCCCTCTCACTACAGCTCCATTACAGCAAGCCTGCCCAGAGAGTCCCTCTCACTACAGCTCCATTACAGCGAGCCTGCCCAGAGAGTCCCTCTCACTGCAGCTCCATTACAGCGAGCCTGCCCAGAGAGTCCCTCTCACTACAGCTCCATTACAGCGAGCCTGCCCAGAGAGTCCCTCTCACTGCAGCTCCATTACAGCGAGCCTGCCCAGAGAGTCCCTCTCACTACAGCTCCATTACAGCAAGCCTGCCCAGAGAGTCCCTCTCACTGCAGCTCCATTACAGCGAGCCTGCCCAGGGAGTCCCTCTCACTACAGCTCCATTACAGCGAGCCTGCCCAGAGAGTCCCTCTCACTATAGCTCCATTACAGCAAGCCTGCCCAGAGAGTCCCTCTCACTACAGCTCCATTACAGCGAGCCTGCCCAGGTCCCTCTCACTACAGCTCCATTACAGCGAGCCTGCCCAGGTCCCTCTCACTACAGCTCCATTACAGCGAGCCTGCCCAGAGAGTCCCTCTCACTACAGCTCCATTACAGCGAGCCTGCCCAGGGAGCCCCTCTCACTACAGCTCCATTACAGCGAGCCTGCCCAGGGAGTCCCTCTCACTACAGCTCCATTACAGCGAGCCTGCCCAGGTCCCTCTCACTACAGCTCCATTACAGTGAGCCTGCCCAGGGAGCCCCTCTCACTACAGCTCCATTACAGCGAGCCTGCCCAGAGAGTCCCTCTCACTGCAGCTCCATTACAGCAAGCCTGCCCAGGGAGTCCCTCTCACTACAGCTCCATTACAGCGAGCCTGCCCAGGGAGTCCCTCTCACTACAGCTCCATTACAGCGAGCCTGCCCAGAGAGTCCCTCTCACTATAGCTCCATTACAGCAAGCCTGCCCAGAGAGTCCCTCTCACTACAGCTCCATTACAGCGATCCTGCCCAGAGAATCACTCTCACTACAGCTCCATTACAACGAGCCTGCCTGGAGAGTCCCTCTGACCACAGGTGGTGTTACCGTTTGGCATAGGCAGTGTTTACTCTAGAGCAAACGTGACGGGGTTGGCATCCGTCAGTCTATTTTTTTTTTTATTACCGATCATTAAGTTTGTTTTAATGTTTACCAATTTTATATTGTTTGCATTGCATTTTTGGATGTATGTCGGTATTATAACATTTTAATTCCAACAAACATAAGTATTCATAAATTAAATGATTAGGTTGAATTATGACATGAGTTAGCCTGCTAGCGGCTCCCTTACAGCCACAATAATTACACATATGCAATACAAAGTGTAGAACATGTTTATTCAATAAACAAAAGTTTTCATTCACTGTCTTTGCTCAGCGAGTGTTGAAAATCTAATTTGCTAAATTTTTTATCAATTTGCTTTAAAACAAAGTGCAGAACGTATTTATTTAAAAAAAAAAAACCTTTTAATTCCATGCCCTTGCTCTAACGTTAGCTAAACATAAATTTGTGACACAACAGAGAGATGCAGCTCCAATAACTAGAAGAATCTACGCTAGAATTAATGGGAAGTGAAATTTTTGTCAAGGCGTCTATCAAACCATTATCAGTCCAAATTCATTATCAATGTTACGTGATAGGGTTTGGGATATTTGCTGTAATACTTTGGTAACGTTTCCATTGCAATATAATCGCATATTTTGAAACGCATGTTTTGATCATGTTTTTTTGGTGGTAAGCCATTGTATAAGTGGAATAATGACCTCAGGGCTGGGCATTACGCAGCCCCGAGCTCATTGCAGTTTTGCCTCGGGTCATTTTCTACCTCCGTGTTGGGCATTCAAACTGCATAATGCCCCAGCCCCTCGCACTACCCCTTACTTACCCCATGACCAAATATGATCCCTTCACCCCTTTGAGGGCACAATCTGGCCATTATTTGAGTCAGTATCGTCAAAACGTTTTTGAGTGGGTTTTTTCTCACAAATGGGGGCACTTAAAATCCCCTGATGAATCCCTTATTTCTGAGGGGATTCAGGAGCACACTCATCCGACAATTTCAGGAAGTGAACTGGAAGTAAAAACTACAACTTGTAGTACAAGAGCGGGACATATTACAAACTACTTCCTCACTAGTTAGAAAATAGTTTTGCGGGATTTCTTTTGCACACTGCTTGCAAAGTGAGGGGAGAGGGCACATAGTAAACAGGGGCCTGAGTGGACAGGGGGCAGGGATCATATTCGTTATGGCCTTAGTGCTGCGTCCTCCAGGAGCCAATCCTGCGGTTTTCTGTCCCAGTGATTTTCAACCACTGTGCCGCGGCACACTAGTGTGCCGTGAGAGATCGTCAGGTGTGCCGTGGGAAATGATACAACTTCACTTAATTAGTAACACTTTTGGTTGGTGGTGTGCCTCAGGATTTTTTTAAATGTAAAAAATGTGCCTTGGCTCAAAAAAGGTTGAAAAACACTGTTCTGTCCTATCGTGTGCCATGTGACTTGACGTGCTTCCTGTCTCTTTGGCAGCGTATGCAAACGCTGCATTCGGAAAATGGACCACCACTGCCCATGGGTCAACAACTGTGTAGGAGAAAGCAACCAGAAGTACTTTGTGCTTTTCACAGTGAGTACTGTAGCAGGGTGTGAGCTGTAGCTGTCATAGCTGCCAGTGACACACAGGCACATACTACAGTTATACACTGTGCCGTTTAAAATGATTCAAACCATTGATAAAGAAGGCTGTATAAATGAACAGTACAGGTAATGAGCTACAGTGCAGTCTAGGGCTGCAGAATGTATTATTTTTTTAATCATCATCGCGATATGAATTTCCATGATAAACACATCGCAAAGGGCTGCGATATCAGAATTATTAATATTGGTACAAGCCATGTCAACCTCACACCGCAATGCAAGCTTTTTTTCCCCATTCGCACTGCAATCAGCAAAGCCTAATTTATACGTTTGACAATTGTTTTCTTGCGACAAGACTGACAGATAACCTGTCGCGAAATTTGTTATATGGCAGACACCATTATACTTTGTCGCGCAGTGTGATTGGACAGCCAGAGGGAATGCTGAAATTCGTTAGTAAGTTTTTTGCTCCACTTCATTATTTTGGCTGTAACTGGTGTTTTTGAAAAAAATTACTTAGGAAACAAACTCTTGTACCCTCTTGTAAATAATTTCCCAATTTTTTGAGATTACACAAGCATATACTCTTTAGGTTGTTAGATAATGGTGGTATTAGTGATGGTATCTCTATGCATAACATGTACACAGTGCTGATATCTCTATTTTTCAGATGTACATCGCGTTGATATCTCTTCATTCCTTGCTGATGGTGGCATTTCATTTCCTTTACTGCTTTGAAGACGATTGGACAAGTAAGTCTCAGAAAGTGCTTTCTACTCTAGTGTGGGTAAACTAAATGGGACAGACTGCCAAATGAACCACATCCCCAGAACCCCCCATAGTATGCTTTCTGTTTCCTGGCCTATTTCTTGTGTATCACCGCTGGCTGACACAACGTTTTGTACACACACTGGGGATGAGTAATGTATCATTGCCATTTGTTCAGATGATGACATGAATTTAGACATTGTGGCTGTTATCTAATCAAAAGGGTACAGATTGCATTAGCTTCACAAGATGAGGAATATAAATCACTTTGTGCTAAGCATTTTTATCCATGTACATATGAGTCAGACACGATTGTGTTGGAAACAGGTCAGATTGTTGGAAGGTCTTGGGAGAAGGAGTCATTACTGTTCTGTAATGATGACCTCACATTCATGTGTTAAATTGAGGAGGAGGAGTAATGATGACCTCACATTCACGTGTTAAATTGAGGAAGAGGAATCTTTTTTCCATTACAGTCTCAGTGTTTTGTGCTTTCGAGGGCATAAGGGCTGTTTTCTGAAGCCTCATCCATACTCTGCCAAACTGCTATGATTTAACTACTATGTGTCCTACTACTATATATGTAATTCCATCTCAAACATTTGGTTATGTCTCAGGGAAAAGTCCAGTATTTTTTATTATTATTGATTGACACCTGGCATGTGTGGTGTCTTTAATCTGAGATTTCAGTTTATGAATTAAGACGGTGTCAGTGAACATACTGCTATAGCATATAGACGTTTGAGGATGGAATGTACAGTCGTGCTAGAAAGTTTGTGAACCCTTTAGAATTTTCTATATAACTGCATAAATTCGATCTAAAATGTGATCACATCTTCATTAAGCAAAATTATCCAACATTAAATGCTTTGTTGGAAAAAGTATGTGAACCCTACGTTTTTTTTTTTTTTTTTCCATACGGCAGTATGAATCATTTTTAGGGCGGCAGTGTAGTATAATGGTTAAGGAGCTGGACTTGTAACTGAAAGGTTGCAGGTTCAATTCCCAGGTAGGACACTGCCGTTGTACCCTTGAGCAAGGTACTTAACCTGAATTGCTTCAGTATATATCCAGCTGTATGAATGGATAAATGTAATAAGAAGTTGTTTAAGTCGCTCTGGATAAGAGCGTCTGCTAAATACCTATAATGTAATGTAATACGTATTTTTAAAGTATCGTATTTAATATTTGGTCGTATATCACTTTAAGGGTTTCTTCTCCTGACTTTTTCCCCCATATAGTTCTATAGGAAAATAACCCTTGCAGTGATCCATCCACATCTACTCCATATCTGGCCGCAAAGTGATGGTTTGGGGCAAGTTTGATACCTTTTTCCAACAAAGGATTTAATGTTGGATAATTTTCTTCAATAAATAAATTATAAAAGTATTTTTTTTGAGCTGGGTTCACTTTATCAAGTTTTAGGATTAGATGAAGATGTGATCGCATTTTAGATCTAATTTATGCAGATATACAGAAAATTCGAAAGGGTTCACAAATTTTCTAGCACCACTGTATGTATTGCTTACGCTGTGGCAACATCACATGCTTTGAGGAGAGTGCATGCTTGTCTACACGCTCCTGCCACGTGTGCGGACTGCAAAGATGGCAGCATGTGCACAGCTTTATACTATTGGGAATTTAAAATTAGGGGGGAAATTGGGGGGAAATATTGAAAATCTACCTTTTTGTATTTATAAATGACATGTAAACATATATGTAAGTGCCTTCGGCTTGAGTTATCAAAGGCACCCATTTCCAGGGTGAACTAGCACTTAAGATGTATTGTATGAAAAATGCACAGTAAACAGATTTTTTAAATGCTCATGTGATGAGGGTTTCACGGGCTAGGTAGATATGGGTTTCACGGGCTAGGTAGATATGGGTTGGTCAATTTTATGGTCAAGACCTCCCAAGGTCCAGGGCATGAAATTAACTTTTTAACCCACTGGCCAGAGTAGCAATCACCAGCCATCTTCAACATTTTACCAGCCACATTACCTCTTACAATATAACACAACCTGGTTGGTTACCTGCCAAAGTGGCTGCTAGAGTAGAAAATCTTGCCTGCCACAATCAAAATTTGACCAGCTTTTGGCTGGTGTTAATTTCACAGCCTGTGGAGTTGGGGTAAGGAGTAAGTATTGATTTTCATGGTCACTTTAGTATTTTAAATCCTGGGAAATCCCAATTTTTCCAAAAAAAGAGAAGTTTTAGAAGTGTTGTTTAGGCTATATATTTTTTAGTTTATAAGTTATGTAGGTAAATATATAACATGTAAAGGAATGTCATTAGCAGGCCATATCTTGTCTATCATAGCTGGCTAATACCTTTGTAAAGTGAATGATGTTTCATGAAGATATTTCTATACAAATATTATTTATTAGGTAATAATATATAAGGTAACCGACTTTGGCCATCTAGTTACCTAACATAGCTAGCTGGATAGAAAGAGGTAACGTTACTTACAGGTACAACAGCAAACTACACGTTGCTTTTCATCCACTAGCTTAAGCTGTCGCCATGGAGAAAAAGCAATTCCTAGATTGACTATGCTACTTGATACAACGCGCTCTCACTGCACCTCCACCATTAATTAAGCTAGCTGGCAACAAATGTTCCACTGAAAGTAACCTGATCCCACCCCACAGGCTCTGTAGCCACATCCACCCCTCCCCACACAGAAAAGAGTGCCACACACAAATGTATTGAACACACCTTAGAATAATAAATGCAGGCAGATGAGCTAGGTTTCAGCAATTGTGATTTCCAGTACATCATAGATATGACTGAGCATGGTTATTGTATAATATTTTATAGGTAAAAATCCTGCATAATGCACCTTTAAGCCTGTTAAAAATGTTAAGTTTACAAATTTGGCATGTTTGTTTTGCAATATTTTGGCAAAACCTCCAAACTTTCCAGGGCCAAAAACTCTAACTGCTTTCCAATCAGTAACCCTGCTTTCTAACCCTAACTGCTTTCCAATCAGTGTTGCCAAGCAGAGGACAATGTGTTATCTAGCGCCCCCTGGCTTAAACATGCGTGTGTTCCCCTTCCCAGAGTGCAGTACCTTCTCACCTCCAGCGACTGTCATCCTGCTCATCCTCCTATGCTTCGAGGCGCTCCTCTTCCTCATTTTCACATCTGTGATGTTCGGCACCCAAGTCCATTCAATCTGTACCGATGAAACCGTAAGTGACCACACCCTGCTTCCCTTTGCCACTCCTGACCCCATCACGTGACCCCTGACCCCCTCACCATTGTAAATTCACTGTCTTCGTAGGTGAACAAGTTTCTGTAATGTCCTCTGTATTGTGTCGACACAGCATTGCTCATTTACAAATTACCCAAATCAACCGACAGAGTAGATCGCGTAATAATTTAGCCAAGAAAATACTTTGTGGTTTTCTTTGTATCGAGACCCACCAGCAAGCAGAAGTACAAACAAAACAGTCTTGGAGGAGGAAAAGACTCACCTAATAGGTACTTTAAAAAAAAATTGATGATTTGCTGCTTGTCAGATTGTGTGAAATTACAGCATCTTACATGAACTTTCAGTAAAATCCAGACCATGCCAATGCCAATAACCATGATAAGTGTCTCATTGCACACCAGTGGCCTTCGCTGGTCAGTCAGCCCCCGCAATTCCGCCTGTCGAGCTGCGCATGAAGTTTCTTCGTCTAACTCATATCTGTGTGATAGAAACGGGCGGCTGAACAATACATGCTTTGGAGGAGGGCACAAGCTTGTCCTCTTCCCCCCTGAATTGATAGCGGGGGTTGCGAAAATGGGCACTGAAATACGATCGAGAAAAAGGAAAAAAGCATGAAACAATTAACATTCATTCCACACTTTCCTCTGGATGAACTGTTTTGGTATGTGTTTTATGTTGTGAACCAAGGGGATTTATTTCTGCCAGAATGGCCAACATGTATGAGCAGTGTGCATGTTGATTTCTTTTCTAGTTAGAACAGAACAAACTTCCGCGAGCAAAACAAATCATTTGGCGGAAATTTTTTAAGGACAGGGAGCCGATTTGTTTGACGTTAAATGTAGACACGCATTCAGCACTGAGATGGAGACGGGTGACAAATTAAAGTAAAAACCCCTACAGTTGAACACCTACGGGAGATTTTGGACCGACGTGTTAGTCAGCGCTCTCCTGTTGAATGAGGTGCACTTTCTTAGGGTTGGAGGGAAAACCAACAGGAAGGTAGATCTCCAGGAACAGGGTTGGGCAGCCCTGATTTAGACTCTTACATGCTAAGCTAGACTAGGAAGCTAGTCTAGGTCAGTCCATCAGGTTAGCTTTAGTCACATCATTTTCCTACACAAAACTATAAATAATATCGACAGGATAAAAAATTGTCCTAGGCAGAGTCAGCTGCATACTTTAGGCAATGATTGATGGCCAACCATACGGTGTAAATGGACAGGGTGGCCTTTAACTTAGTGATAGATGTGCTGCGAAGCCCATATTGTGTTCCGCAAAGTCAACGAAGTTGTCCTCTAAAAAATGGCTTGCACACAACCACAAACTGTCACAAATACCCAATTTCTCAAAATGGAGCAATTTCAACCACCAAGATTACAACCAAGGGATCTTGGGGAAAGGGAAGAGTTTTGGAAGTAGAGCGACCGAAGATTCACCTGCAACTCATGTTGAACGTTAACTGAAGAAGCGCGTACCTGAGCACATGTTGAACGTTAACTGAAGAAGCGCGTACCTGAGCACATGTAGAACATTAACTGAAGAAGCGCGTACCTGAGCAGATGTAGAACGTTAATTGAAGAAGCGCGTACCTGAGCACATGTTGAACGTTAACTGAAGAAGCACGTACCTGAGCAGATGTAGAACGTTAATTGAAGAAGCGCGTACCTGAGCACATGTTGAACGTTAACTGAAGAAGCGCGTACCTGAGCACATGTTGAACGTTAACTGAAGAAGCGCGTACCTGAGCACGTTGAACGTTAACTGAAGAAGCGCGTACCTGAGCACATGTAGAACGTTAACTGAAGAAGCGCGTACCTGAGCACATGTAGAACGTTAATTGAAGAAGCGCGTACCTGAGCACATGTTGAACGTTAACTGAAGAAGCGCGTACCTGAGCAGATGTAGAACGTTAATTGAAGAAGCGCGTACCTGAGCACATGTTGAACGTTAACTGAAGAAGCGCGTACCTGAGCAGATGTAGAACGTTAATTGAAGAAGCGCGTACCTGAGCACATGTTGAACGTTAACTGAAGAAGCGCGTACCTGAGCACATGTTGAACGTTAACTGAAGAAGCGCGTACCTGAGCACATGTTGAACGTTAACTGAAGAAGCGCGTACCTGAGCACATGTAGAACGTTAACTGAAGAAGCGCGTACCTGAGCACATGTAGAACATTAACTGAAGAAGCGCGTACCTGAGCACATGTAGAACGTTAACTGAAGAAGCGCGTACCTGAGCACATGTAGAACATTAACTGAAGAAGCGCGTACCTGAGCAGATGTAGAACGTTAATTGAAGAAGCGCGTACCTGAGCACATGTTGAACGTTAACTGAAGAAGCGCGTACCTGCGCACATGTAGTCTTAATAAAGGATGGGGGGCAGGGGCAGAAAAATTTAATAATCATATTTTATTGGATAATCTTCCAGGAACTGAGACAATAAAATTTTGTTTGAGTGAAAATCAAGGCACTTCAATTTTTGTACATTTTATGGTAGGTATTTCTTCATAGGTCTACATTAGATGCACATAAAAGGCATAACATGTGATCTTTAAAATGAGCTTGCACAATAATGCACTTGTTTGTTTAAATAGCCATGACATAGTGTATCAATAGCAGGCAAGAGACCCCCCAGGATTGCTAAACGCTTTCTTCATCCCCAGCCCAGGTGAGTAAGATCAGTGTTAATGTGGAAGGACCTCATTATTCAGGCAGCTGATCGTGATATGTGAGAAACTGTGTGGAGTCAGACAAGCTGATGGGATTGGTGGTTGGGGTTTGACGGGTGTGGATGGGTGGGGCCAGGGGTATCTCACTGATAACTGTATATTATGACTGACTTCAGCTGTAAAGATTATAATAAATTATCTTCACTTGCTCTGTTACACATTGGCACTGAATAGCTTAGGTCAGATCATTTTATGATAATTTCTCTGCATGGCTGTGATTCCACTGTTTGGGTCAAAATGGCTGACGCATCAGCCAGCCACAAAGATAGGGGAGATAAACTGTGGTCTGGTCCCCGATGACCTACAGTTCCATTCCCTGTCTCTCATAGGTCTGCTCCATCCTAACATCTCTTAAATTCAGACAATAGCAGGTGCTTTTCCCTCTCAAAACTTCATTGCTGTGGGGGAGGGGTTTTGAACAAAGGGGAGTAAAATAGCAGGCCTTGCTGTCCAATATCCATCAAGGTTTATTCTGTATAGCTTTACAGGCGAGCTCAGAAGAAGTAAATCAGTTCAGTCAGAGAACCCAAGACTGAAATGGACACAAGATCCCCCATGATCAGATCTTTCCTGTAAAAAATCCCCTGTAACTGGCACATGACTACTTCCGCCATGTTATCTGCTATGTGCACGTGCTTGATTACGGTGCTTTTGTCAGTTGCAATACAGACTTTCTTTTTTTGTAAATTTTATGTTGGTAATATATTATTATATTGTTTGTTGTTTGTCTCTGTTACCTCTGAAATTTTCAAAGAAGTGGTTTGATTTTCTCCCTTTGATACCCTGAAAGGAGTCAATATAATTCTATTGAGAGAAAACTGTGATTTGTGTTAGATTTTATTATAAAAGATGGAGCTTACAAGGCTTGGATAAATCAGATGGGACAGTGTTGCAAAAAAAGTTCAGAAACCATGCTCACTACGCTTATCGGTATAGGCTAATGTTTTCCCTACTATGATTTATGGCAAAGCTCATAAGATCATACAAATGTACAGGACATTGGGGTTGTCTGTTTACTGTACCTTGTCTGCTTTCCAGCCTGCTGTAATACTGTGCTTGCTATGTTTTCATGTTACCTTTCATTCACTAATAACTATCTCTCTGTGTTGCATTTCTAATTTCTTTTTTTCTGCAACTTAATGAGAGGTATTCCAATCTAGAACCAATGAAGTTTCCTTTTTTTCTAAATGAACAAGCCCCTTCCTTTTTCAGTGTAGGGCTTGCCAGTCACCAACCCATATCTACATCCACCCAATCACACTACCATATACATTCTGAACCATAGGGCACTTTACTGCACTAAAGATTGGCACTTTATGATAAGGCCCTGACTTTACACAGGACAGAGTTGGTGTGGAATGAAATGTACAAACTCATTGCCTTTGTTGAACCAAAACTCCTTGTTCGTTGACTCCGTTGAACAGATGGCTTAAACAGGAACAGGTACCATGTAGTGCAGGGTGTATCGTCTCCCTAGTGATAAACCTGTTGGACGTGTTACCCTGGAAGATGGGAGGGGCTATGATAGGTTTATGTGGCATAGAAAAGGAAGATGGGTCAAAAGTTGATAATACAATTATTATTGATGATGAATTTTTATGAATAGATTTCTGATCCCACACTTACTGAAGTGCTGGTTGTCTCTTGTTTTCAGGGCATAGAGCAGTTGAAAAAGGAAGAGAGAAGATGGGCTAAAAAAACTAAATGGATGAACATGAAGGCGGTGTTTGGACACCCCTCTTCTATAGCATGGCTCAGCCCTTTCGCCACGCCCGACCATGGCAAGGCAGACCCCTCCCAGTATGTGGTCTGAAATCAGCGGACACATCTGCCCATGCACCACCTTGTCCCCGCCCCCTCCAGTCCTACTCCATCCTTCAAGTGCAAAGACAGATACATGCGGGCTCTTCTCTCCTCGTTGGCTATGCTGAACATGATTGTAAACCAACGCGCACTTTTTTGTGTGTCAACCATTTTTAGAGTCTGTTGTTTTTGTTAGATTTTTTAAAATTTGGAAACAGTTGCAGAGAAAAAGAATGATGGTTTAACCTATCAAATCTGCTTTTTTTATTTTTTTTATTTTGTAACTTTTTGCCTTTTCTTTACCTGAAGCTGTTTACTGTATTAACTGATTCCATTTTCCTTCTGTTCACACCAAACCCCTCCTTTATAAAAACCCTTCCTGTTTCCTCTCTGTTATAGCAGCAAAGGTAGCGTCTCTGCAGAGGGAAAGAGGCAATCTGTCCAGAGCAGAGGCAGAGAGTCTGGCTGTTTGTGCAGTAGTGCTGTGGCTAGAAAGGGAAGCCGTGTGGAGTGTCAGATGAATCCAGCCTGTTTTCTGGGTATTTGTAGAAATGGAAAAACCATGCCTGCTCAAAAAAGAAAATCTTAATTTAAGGATATTATCCGTTTTTCAACGAGGGCATAACATTCATGATAGTGGAATTTTGGTGTGAAAGAGAATTACATAAATCTTAACTGTCAGTGTGCTCTTATAATCAAGTCCCCTCTCCAATGGATTGGTCATATCACCCCTCAAACAATAGCTAGATCAGGCACAGCATACATTGAGGTGCATTTTTAATTACTTGCCAGTAGCCCTGGATATGTACACAGGTACAAAACCTGGTGCTCTGTAACCTCCGATGGAATATGATGGCTTTCTCTCTGCTCCTGTTCAGTAGGTCTGCCTTTCTTATGGGACGTATGAGACGGTGTCAGTGGTTACTTCCTAGTCTCCTAGTATGTGCCTGTATGTGAGTTGATGCCTTTTTTGCACAGTGTGTAGTGAAGGGGCCTGGTGCTGTCCCAATGAGACACCAGAAGGTTGTGGGTTCAGACTCATCTTGTCTTAAGAGAAAAAGGAATACACCCCCCCCCCCCCCCCCCAGTGAGCCAATCAGAAAGGACACTGCCTATGTGTGAGTAACACAGGGCTTTTCCCAGCCTTGTTATGTGGCTGCCTATGTCAGTCAGGAGCCCAACACATTTTACACATTTGTATGATGTGAGCTCTCTGAACATTTTCTTGAAGGATGTAATAATTACACTCAGTTTATTTTCTGCAGATTTCTTTCTGCTTCATCCTCAGAGCCCAGTTTTGAGTGTTTGCCACTATGGCCGCAGGCCATCATTCAGTGATGTTTTGCTTTTGTTGTGGAAAATGGGACCAGGCACATGGTGTTAATTCAGGGCCCTATCTCCCATTAAAAAGCCCAAAAATCACCACTGATTGGTTTTTGCCATCTGTGACTCCAGCAGTAGGAAGTAGTGGTAAAGTCAAACACTTTGTGAGCTTACAAATGTCAGACAATCATTGTTCATTGTTCATGAAGGAGAGCTCCACTCTGTCAGTCATCCTGGTATTCACCTCACCTTACCAGTGACTTTACTCACATTTAACATACTTCTATGTAACTATCAGAGATGAATGCCAAACATTAAAATTTATTTAATTCATAGAATGAAGGAGGTTCCACAGGCAGACCATGTTGGAATGAGTGTAGTTCTGTATAGTGCATGTATTAAGGCCAGCAAGCCGTGCTGGTAGAGGGTGTCACACTTTGGTCTTAAAACTGCAGGCAGCTGACGTTCAGTCTTGCTGAGTGACTCAGACTGGACAAATACTTTTTGAGCTTCCTGAGACACCATACTTTTAATGAGCTGCCTTTTTGTTTTCAGTAAATTGCACCCACAAGCTGCAGGGGGACAGTGGGATTTGAAGAGGATTTTTGCCAAATGTTTCAGTTAAAAAAAAAAACCCATTTTCTTTTTACTTATCTTTTGAACTGGATGATTTAATGGATTGTGAAAAATGCCATGCAGTCTTGTACTGGGAAACATTGATATACTGTAGATGTTGAGAGCATGATTGCCTTTTTTATACAAGTGTGTATGTATGTTTATATGTATGCATATTTGACGCCAGGCTGACATACCATTATTAACTTTACAAATGGTTGCCGTAGATTTAAGTGGTTGCCATGGTTGCGTGTGTGTGTGTTTGTATGAGTCAGCGAGAGCGATTTAAAAGGGAAAAAATGGACGGGTGTGTAGCGCTGTATTTATCCACTGGAAACTGACCACCCCTCTTATTTTTCCAGAATGGTAAAGACATCCTTGCTGCCTTGTTTGATTGATGAGAAAATAGATTTCAACCTTGTCATGGGTGGAGCTCACGTGCTATAATTTACTGACACGGATCAACCAATCGGAAAAATTTCATTGACACAGTGAAATCCTTTGATTGTTTCAAATCAGTGGGCCAAAGCATCACTCCCATCATTTAAGAGTATGATACTCAAATGCAAGTTAAGCTGATTATATATCTGTAGAAAAAAGATGATTAATGAAAAAATACGTGTAAAAATAAGCTTGTTTAAGGAATTGCATAACTTATATTCTGTGTAACAACATTTATGAGGACTGGATTTATTAAAACCGTATACCATTTTGGAAATAGATTTTTCTGGCGTTCATTATTTAAAAGTTTCTGTTACTCAAGAAAAAAAGAACAGGGAACCAGGGTGGTTTAATTTGGAAAACTTTCTTGGTCCAACTTTAAAATAAGGTGCATCTATTATTTATTGACGGCCTTGGTCCAGCGGAGCGTCGGGGCAGCCTAGTGCCACGCCTACTCGTTGAGTGGGCACACACGTCTTGGTTGTGTTGTTAAATCAGCCCAGCGCTGTAAGGTGTGCTTCATTCCACGGTGAGGAGCTGACACGTAGCGAGAAAGAGGGTGGGTTTAAAAGTTGGGCAGCTGAAAGCTGAAAAGCTTTCACTGTGTTTGGTTGATTTGGTCTTCGTTCATTTAGTTTATTATTTGTAGCCAGGAACACATGAGGGGGAAAGATTCTCATTTATTCCTTTGTTTAAAGGCTGAAAAGGTTTTAGGTGAATATGTTGAGATTGAACATGATTAAATAAATTAAATAGGAGATTGGTTGGGTGAGACCACCGGGAGGGAGAGAATTGCTGGACACAGGGAGATTGGATTTTACCTGCGTTTTAAAATGAAAGGAAGCAATTTGGATGATGATAATCATTATTATTATTACTAATATTAATATTGTAACGGCAAGGTTCTGGTTTGGCTCAAACACGGGTCTCCCTACCACTGTGCTAAAGATGATTTCTCCTTTCGTGGAGGAGTTAGGCCGCCTCAGAAGTGGATCGCTACACTATCTCCACGTTTCAAAAAGTGTGTCCTCATTCTCGCATGCCACCAACAGGCCTACCGCGCTGTCCATCGAGGCCCCACATTCACTGCTGACACCAATATAACGGCAAGGTTCTAGCTGGGCTTTATGTCTAAAATGTTTCCACAAACATTTAATTTTTCTTATCCAAATTTGTTCTTTGGTATACAATCAAAATCTGTGTTTGGAAACATCTGTAAAGGCATATACACTGAAGAGATTTCTATTTAGAATGCTTTATTATTTATACAAAGTCCATTTAAGTAGTTACATACCTCATTAACAATGTTTATCAATACAATTATAGGCTTAAATAGGCTATTGATTTCAATAACATTAACTAACCTATCTGAATAACCTCATTTTGAATTTATTCTAATGATTTTAATGTGCTGAAGTAGGCCTATAGGGGTGAACCAGCATAGTTTATAGACCTGCCAGAAAACTAAAACTAAGGTAATTGGTTGGAGCAAAAACCAGCATGTGGACTTACCCCCCAGGACTGGAATTGTGCATCCCTATCTTTAGGGACCGTGCAGATATGTTTGCGATGGATGGCTGATGTTTGCACACTTTTATGCGATTGCTAGGGTGTTTTCTTATGCTAATCAACTTGAAGCAGGCATGGGCATTCAATTTGCCTACAATTGCCATTCGTCCAATAGTGTTTCCCAAACTCCTGGGGGACCCTTGTATGCTGCATTTTGTTCCAAACACAATTGCAATCCCAGAATTTTAACAAGCTGTTAATTTTTCTTAATTAGGTGCTTTTCATGTTTTGAGGGATTGTTTACCCATTAACCCCTTCGCGCAGACCCCCTAGTGGCCATGGCGCCGGTGCCAAGATTTTGCTCAACTGAGACATTCATTACTCTTGCAACCAAACTGTGAGTGGAAAAAACAAACTCCGTGTTTTAGTTTTAGCTTTATTAGTACATGATTTGTGACAACTATACCGAATACAGAGGTTCTAAGTGCCACTATTGTCACATAGCTAGTCCGTTTAACAAGCAACCTCCCACCCAGTCTCAACTGCAACTATACCTACCCATGACACGGTGGACAATATCGTCTGTGGATAACTTTAATGGTGTCTTCTTCTGACTTATTTTTCCGTAGAGTTCAATAGGAAAATTTGTCAGGAAAACCAACCCTTAAAGTGATCCATCCATATCTACTGCATATATGGCAGTAGAGTGATAGTTTGAGGCTTGTTTGATACGTCAGACCCTTGATTACTTGGAGCCATTTAGCCAACCATGTGTTCCATACTGTTCCAGTGTAATTTACAGCTAAATCTAGTCCCACCCCCCAATTCCCATAGAGATCCATTCAAATGCAGAGACATTTAGTATCGCTTGTAAGAGTACCATAAAATAGGATATCAAGAGTCTTTTGATGTTGTTGGGTCACAGACATCAGGAACCCATGGCATGCAAAGGATATGCGACCAAATATTAAAAATGAATACTTTATTTTATATATAAATGCAGGAGTGCCAATAATTGTGGCCAACGTGATTTTGTTAAAAATAATTATTTCTTGATGATATTTCTTTCTTGATTGATTTTTTTTCTTCATAATAAATGAATGTCAATTAAAGGTTGGATTTTTCTAATTTTTTCAGTGTGAGATTAAACTAATTCACCAAACAGTGAATTTTTTACAACCCTTTTTACTCATCTTTACCAGGGGTACCAACACATTTGAGCATGTCTGTAAACCCCTGTGCTGTTCAAACCGGTCTCATGCATTCTAGTTCATTCTGGTTTAATTGATAACTCTTTTATCCAATATAGGACATTATAACCTTCACAATGGTGTTCGCAATGTCTTATTGGATGCTTTGAACAATAACTTACAGCCGGGCGTAACAGTATTTCTAGTTTTATTAGTTTAGTTTTATGCAAACAACTTAGAATGTACATTTGCTCGCCGAGGCATAATAGTTGTTTTCTTGTTATTTTCGCAAGTTTTTAGTAATTTACTAACTCGTCAGCATGGCTAAAGAAAATTTTCACCTGCTTACATGGAATTTCGGAGTGGGTCAGAAGAAGATGCCATAGTTACTAAGATACATAGATATCGTACCATTGATTCTATCGGAGAATATGCCTACGAACATGATGGAAATTTTGCTCCTCAATATGTAAGTATTACTGCTTCTGATATTTCAAATATGTACATTAGTTTTTCCACAAATTTTTTTTTTTTGCCACAGTGTTTGATAATTTTATGTTCACATTTTGAGTGCATTTCACATACTGTAGAGTAAGCATTCATAGGTGGCTCAGTCATGTTTTATGTTTGATTTGCCCTGAAGCTAGAACATATTCCAGCATTTACCTGATGGTGGAATATTATTTTATTGTAATCTTATTGTACAGAATATAGACTATATTTGTATCTCCCTGGGCTTGTCACTTAGGGCATGGAAAATACTCCAATTCCAATTTAATGTGCATATGTGCTAGATGAATGTAAAATGGAGTGAGTATGAATATGTATTATGGCAGGTTTTGGATAGGTTTTTGGACCCATAGATATCTATTCCCCGATACAGATGAAAAGATAGTCATTTCCACTTGAAGATGCAAAATAGTTGATTTGTAGTTAAATATATGATTGTATTTTGATTTACAGCAGTGCACAATTTAGCCATTTTGGATAGATTTTGAGACACTAAGGGACAACAGGGTACATTTTGTGTCATAGATTTTTAGTAGCTCTGTATATCACCCTCAGATTTTTCACACTTGTGGACAAGGAGTCTATGATCCAGGAAATGTATAGTTTTACCTGTTTTAGATATGTAGCTCTCAGTATTGCATTGCAAACTAAATAAAATATATTTTTTGCATCCAAGTTAGTATTGTAACTGGTACAACTGTCTTGTTTCATTTAAGACATCTTCCAATTTTCAGTGATGCTCACACCTGGAGTAATAAAGCCTTAAATAGAACATCCCCTAAATAGGTGAGAATTGACCAAATTTGGCATGGGGTTAAGCTACATTGTCAGAAATAATAAAAGTCCCATGTTCACATTGTACTAACTGTGCTTTATTGCAAATGATGAAAATTGATCACGATTAAAGAGGTGACAATTTTTTTAAAATTAAATGTGTTACCTCTATGTAATTGCAATATAACACAATCAATGCGAACATGGGACTTTTATTATTCATGACATGCATACCTATTTCTGACATAATGTTGCTTAAGGTTAGGGTTAGGAGGTAAATAATCCCACAAAACATGAAAAGCACAGAATTAAGAAAAATTTACATCTTGTTAAAATGCTGGGATTGCAATTGTGGTTTGAACAAAAACCAGGATACACAGAGTTTTGGAAGCACACACCTGTCATATGCACAAATTCAAAGGTCTGCGCATGCTTCATGAATCTCTGCATTGGTTTTTCTTAGGAATGTTTCTTAAGAAAAATTTTAAGACAATGTTTTTTGTGAATGAGGCCCAGTGCGCATACATTTCAAATGTTTGTTAGAATGTGGAAACTTATATTATTTCAGTTATTTTTATTTAGAAATAATGAACTCATTTCCACATATGTACTTCTCCTGTCCCATCCACATGGTAGGAGACCTTTTCCTCAGCCTGAAATGTAAGATTATGTGTCGCTTTATACTATGTAATCACATCTTAGTTTAGGCCTTTAATGCAAGCTAGAGTGCTATGGAGTTTCACAGAATGAAAGACAAACTATATATTCATAATTTTTTTCATGCAGATGGAGACAGTAGTTTGTGGTTTTATTTACCAATGGAGCTTATTTCTATAGTAACGGTGATTAAGGTACTGCTCAAACACAAGAGTGCTGTTTTTTTATGGTTAAGCTTGACTTTATTTCCACATTCATACTTTTTTTTCAGCTTTTGTTTTTCAAAATAAACCATTTTTGTGATGATATGCTTCCTGTAATCTTATTAGTGTACAAAGAAAAATGAGTGTATTTGTATCTGATTGCATACCTTGCAGTATTGGGTTTGTTGCCCCACATACAAAAATTTATGTTCCCAGTGGAGTTAAGTCTGGACGAGCGCAAGTGGTCTGCTCTCGGTCCATCTCTCCTATGCGCCCTCACCCTTTATCTCCTCTCCTGTCTGTCTCTCTCTCTCTCCTATGCGCCCTCACCCTTTATCTCCTCTCCTGTCTGTCTGTCTCTCTCTCTCCTGATTATAAATGGTGTCTCTCCTTCTCTTTTCTCACTGGGTCACATTTGTGCTAATCTCACTCACTCACTTTTTAAAAGAACATTCTCTTGGCGAAAACTGAAAAATGTAATTCCATCAGTTTTTAGTGATAGACTTGCAGTTTGCTTTAATACAGTAGGAGTGGTGTGTAAAGAAGGCTACTAACAATGTCATCCAGCCTTGTGTTTAGTCCTGAGGTAGCTCGCTGAAGAGAATTTTGAAGAGGTAAGCAATACAGCAATACAAGAGAGAGAGAACATATTGTGCATTGGTTACGGAAATTGATGCCTGGTAGCATGTAAGGTAAAGGCATTTTAAGTTGCATATGCGGTGCAAGGGTAGATCCGAAGAGCTTGTAGTCTGACCCAGAAATGATTATTTATACACCATTATGAGAGCTTAGAAATAGAGTTCTATGTGGCATCTTTGTAAAAAAAATGTTTTATGAAATTCTTTTTAAAAAGTTAAAAGAGTTAGCATGACAATTATAATTGTGTAATTTTGCTCTACAATAGATGGAACACAAATTATTTCTTTAAACCTGTTAAAGCTAACATGATCCAATATATATCCAAAATAATGTATTATTATTATACCCTCATTGTTACACTCTCTTTTCAGCTTCTCAATACCATTAACTTCATTATCCCTGGTAGAAACTATTCTATTGGTGGACTAGGAGAATAATGAGCAGTTTTCAGGTACTTGGAAGTTTCAAAGAATTGGATCATTAGTTTAGATCTCTCTAATGAGGTGCGTTACAGATTGTTTATGCAGTGCATTTGATAAATATCACGGAAAGACCACTGTCTAGATGAGACCACAAACATTTTGATCTACCCTTGTATGTGCTACAGCATAAGAAATTCCACCAATTTTATGAAATGTCATTGGAGACATTTATTTTATGAGCTATTCCTGCGTTTCAGAATACTGGATCTGCATGAATGTAGGATGCATGCTGCATGTGCTCTGCTTTTGCTAATCAGCTGTGTCTGTTCAAACGGCCATTGTTTTCTGCATCTCCCACAAGTAATGGGGAAAACACAGTGAATATTCCTAGTTTCAAGTCCGAGCTTTGGAATTTAAAACAAGGAGTTTCTAAATTCCATGGAATACGTAGATGTCATTTGCAACTGAAATGCTGCAGTGGAGGATTATGGCATGAAGGAGTGGCATGTATGTTAATTATGAAATTGTAGGGTAGTGTGTCCTGCTAGACTGAATCATACTGGGCTTATTTGGCGGGTGGGTCCTGCCATGGTCCTGCCAGACTACACCATTCCACAGCTCTGAGACCTCCAGGTTTTCAAGGCCAGGCTTGATACAGTGGTGGATACTCTCTCTAGCTTTTACTGGCAAGGTAGAATGGTTGTATAGCACATTCTTGTTGTTTATGTATACTTATGTTCTGTTCTTATGTTTGCATGTTCATTTTGGTGATAGAGGTGTGCCATATTTAACAATTATATGGCTTTTTAGGTGGTGGGTCCACAGCTCATTTAGGGGGGTGGGATCTTTCCAAAAGAAACAATTCCATATCTCATTTTGGGGGGTGTTTTTTTTCCTTGCAGGGCATTGAGCGTCTGAAGGGTGAGAATGCCACCTGGGAGAAGCTGGGGTGTTGGGAGGGAATGAAGGCAGCCTTTGGGGGTCCCCTGTCTCTGGCCTGGCTTAGCCCCTTCACCGATCTCACCTGCGAGAGACACCCCTCGCCTCGCATCCAGAGCACTCCGCAAGGGGAAATCATCGAAGAGGACGTGATCGAGATCCCTCTGGAGTACTGAGCCAAAAGGGGGGATACAGTCTACCCACAACACCTTGCATCAGGACCAACTCAGGAACTTGAAAGATCCGCTCACTCCTTACTGGGCTTCAAGCGGTCACTGGTTCAACCCAGCATCAGAGTGCATTACTTCATTAGGTCACAGCCTAACGTGTGATGTAGTGCGTATGAATCTGGAGTTTTATCCACAATTGTACAGGATTGACTCCCAGATGGGACACTGTTATTACTAATTTAAGCAAGATTACTTAACCTGTGCAGATTCAATGAACATCCAGCTGTGCTATTGGATATTGCTTAAACAATTTTTACGGACATCACCCAAGATCAGGTTGTCGACTAAGCAAATACTGCACAGTGCCAGTGATGTTTCAACAGCAAACGGGGGTCACTGTGGTATAAAGAATCTCTGCAGCAATATTGTTTGTGGCCTTATGGTGGAGATTTCTTTTGTTCATCTCATTGCTTTCTGAATCTTTCATTGTATATTTTATTGTATACATAACATGATCCAAGTGTGCCTTATTCACTTCTGCAATGCATCAGAACCATTTTGTGTAAATTAATACTGTCTGAGACAAGGGAAAAGTTATGCCTTTCATGGTGGATAAGCTGGGTTTGCCTTACTGCGGTCCTTTTGAAATATTAACACGCACTTGTATTTTGTAAAGTATTTTAAATCTGTAAGTATTGTGTTTATCTGTATGCCACCAGCTGCTGTGGCAAATTAGAGGCACATTTTTGAGGTCTAGGCCTTTGGTGGTTGTAGGCCTCTGGAGGACGGGACTAGAACATTCCAAAACAGGAATGACAGGACCTGAAACACCATGTGACCTGTATGTATAACTGTAAAACCTCATTAAAGGGAATCTTCATTGTTCCCCTTCTCTCAACTGCTGCCTTTTTTAAATTGTATATGAACCCATCCATTTTCTTCTCCGCTATTTTGGAATGCCCAATCATAATAGTTAGCCTGTCTCATTGTGGAGTTGTCCTCTAATTTGGAACAGTGCAGACTAGCATAGATTCTCCTTTGAAGTGATTGCTGCGTCTTTTCACTCTGTGATTGACCAGCTGAGCTGCACAGTCAGAGGAGAAGTGCACTGTGTACACAACAGGCACTGGCAGACGGATTTACACTACCACCATGGTGGTAATCTAAAATGCTTTATCTAAAAGTATTTTATTCCCTTATGAAACAGAGTAGACAGCCCAGATAGGTTATACATTCCTAGTGTCCTTTTCACCGTATCATTTCATTAGAAAGAAAGGACATACAGATGCACTGGAAAATTCCCACATGCAACAGCAGTAGATGCTAAATTCTGTTTACAATCTAAATCATGACCGTATGGTTGACTTGCACAACAAATGACTAACCCCTCAATCATTTCATATAATCATACTGGGGAACAAAAAAATGTAACATGATATATACACTAATGTATTATATCATATCTAATTCATTTTAAAACGTTTTTTGTTTTCCTGCATTATATTTGGTATTGATTAATCTTGTTTGCAGTATTATTTTACTGTAATATTGGTGTCAACTAGTCAAGTTTGCATACTTATTTTATATTGCTTTGATTTTGGAGTTCTCACTTGTATCCTATATTCCATATAAATATTTTTTCCATTAGTGAGTTTACACCCTCAGCAGGAAGTGACCATACCTTGTTATTTAGACACTCCTCTTTCCCCACCCTCCTTCACCGCAGACCATGATTATCATTCCATCCTCTCAAACCGAGCCTGCCTGTGATTTCTCACTCCACCGTAATAAACCCCTCAGCTGTGATCCCGCTGATTTGGTCAGATATGATCTTGGCAATAATCTTTCGCCTTCCATGTCGGTACGGGGTGCACAGTATCTCGGACCGGAAGATCCTGCCAACTGGAATATTCCTGCAACAGGACAAATATCCTGTATGACCTACAGATTAACAGTGTAAAGACCTATATTGTCTTCATATTAACTGGTCAACATTCCCGCTCGATCGACAGGTTAAGAGCCATGTCAACAATTGAGATTAAAGGTGCACTATGCAGGATTTTTGCTGTGGTCCTGTGTTCAATCAACCACTGAAGGTACCCGACTTGCTACCTAACATGGCTAGCTCGATAGCTAGAGGTAACATTACTTATAGGTTCAACAGAAAAGTAACATTACTTACAGGTTCAACAGAAAACACGGCAAGTCCACGTCACTTTTCATCCCCTTGCTAAACTTCACCTGTCGCTATCGAGGAAAAGCAAATGCTAGGTTGAGCTTTTTTGAACGTGCCCTGTCGGCTTGTTGTTTGGCTCCGCTGTACTTGCCCTTCTCTACCTCTGCCATTGCAGTAGCTAGCTAACGCTCCGCTGAAACCTGATCCCACCCCACAGGCTCTGTAGCCACACCCACCCCTAAATACAGGCAGAAGAGCAGGGATTTGTCAAAGACAGAGATTGCCAGTACATCATAGATATGACTGAGCATGGTTATATTTTCAAAGTAATAATTTATATATTCAAGGTAAAAGTCCTGCATAGTGCACCTTTAAGCCCATTAGCTGCATACTACAGACTCAATAAGCACAAGGGATTCCAAGGGATACATAACAGGGTTTTGTGTTCATTGTCCTCATTTATATTTGCATAAAAAGGCAAGTATCATCCAAATTCCCCCTGAAAAAAAAGTTGACCTGACTGCACTCAGGTACTAGGCGGCCTAACCTGTGGTTGCAGGTTGCCAGTGTGTTTGGCCCTATTCATTGTAGAAGGGTGCCCGTTTTTTTTAGGTTCACCCTCAATTTAAGGTTGCCAACTTACCCTTGATTGAAGGTTGCCAATTTGAAGAGGCCCAGGCCCTCAACCAGGAGTTTGCAGTTATCCATGGCAACACCTGTAGTGTTCTTAAAGGTGAAGGTTCCAGTGAATTGTTTACCTAGCTTGGCAGTAGCAGGTAGCTGTTGAAGAACAATAGGAAATGCATATTAGAAACACACACACAAACAAAATTTAACCTAATATCTAACATTTTAACCTAAGGTGTTAAGACACACAGACATTACAAACACATACTGGCCACATATAGTGTGATGGATATAGCACCAGACAGTAGGACCAAATGGTTGTGAGACGTTACTGTCCAACCTTTGATCCAGTTAGACACATTGGGGACACTGTGAGCTCTAGACAAGGGTATGCTTTGAAAATCTCAAATAAATGAACATTGTTATAAATATTATTTGCAAACCCATTTGTGACAAATTGATCTCACATTTCCTTTGAATGGAAGGATATGAAGCAGTGATTTCATAGCTAAAGTCCCAAAGGAGAACAATATAAGCACCAAGGTCTATTATTGGCTATATTGTCCTATGCTTCCTTTCAGAAACTGTGACTTCCTTGCCTACAAGAAAACCTAGATAAATGCATACTGCAATTAAAGCAAATGGGGCTAAATGGCAAAAGTATTTTATTGTAAGGCTTGTTTTATAAATAGCAGAAGTTGTCCGTGTGTATCGCGCCTATTAATCGCAGGCAGAGATGACCACACAGCTATATAATTTAGGGCAGCCATTTGCCTGCAACCAAACAAGTTTATTTTCTGTGATGCAACTGCTGTAGATTGCTTTTCCTTTATGATCTACCACAGATTTAAAGTGCCTCTGTTTCTGTGGCATGGGGAGGAAGCTGGGTTTTTAACCAGGATGAATCCCAGAATCCTACATTATTACAACTTACATCCACAGAAATGGGAGGGTAGTCAAAGCTGATGATGATGTCTTCAGTGCAGATAAAGCAGGGATCATCACACTCAGCCATAACGGTGACCTGGAGGAACAGGTTGTCATTCACCTCTGACAGTTGTGACAGATACTCTGTTGCCTCTATTTTCATTGGAATAGAAGTGCCTGTAATCAAACAGAAATTGTGTGATTGAGGTTGTGTCAACCCCAAAAACAACTATCAAATAAATGAATCTTCCCAATTTTCTTCGAGCTTTTTCTCATTTTTAAAGAAAAAAAAAAAGTATATTGTATTGAGGCAAAGCCAAAAATGTGATCAAACATTCCTCACTGGCAAGCTGTCCAAGCCTCTGACTGGGAAAAAAAGTATTAACATGGAGAAAATTGCTGCTGCTGGAAAAATAGTGGTTCTGGTGATACTCCTCAGTTCTGCTCAGATCAACCTACTGCTCTGAGATTTTAAACGCTAGCCCTTAATACCCTTCTATTCTCCACTGGCACTTAATAACCTTCTATTCTCCACTGGCACTTAATAACCTTCTATTCTCCACTGGCACTTAATAACCTTCTATTCTCCACTAGCACTTAATAACCTTCTATTCTCCACTGGCACTTAATAACCTTCTATTCTCCACTGGCACTTAATAACCTTCTATTCTCCACTAGCACTTAATAACCTTCTATTCTCCACTGGCAGGCACTGACTCACATTTCATTGCCTCAATGGCCACTTCCTGCTGTAGTGACTTCACTGTGGCCATGGTCTTGCCGTTGTAAGCCTGGAGCTGGGCAGCAGCTGTGAGGGTGAGCGTGAGTGGGCATGGCAGCAGGTTGGTCAGAAGGATGGAGAAGCTGACTGGAGAGCCCAGGGAGGCGGGGCCAGAACACTCCAGCTCCAGCTGCAGCTGGTCAGGTTCCTCAGAGGGACCGGCTGCAGAGCAAATGGCAGAGGCTTTTTGCAAAGCCTCCCTTTCCTCTCCGCTGCCTGCACACCAGATAAAAACACTCTTTATGATGAGTGACACAGGGAAACACACCATGCTTGAGAGATGTACAGACGCACACACTGCGCTCAGCGGACACAGTGAAACACACCATGCTTGAGAGATGTACAGATGTACACACTGCACTCTGCTGACACAGGGAAACACACCATGATTGAGAGATGTACAGACGCACACACTGCACTCGGCTGACACAGGGAAACACACCATGATTGAGAGATGTACAGACGTACACACTGCACTCGGCTGACACAGGGAAACACACCATGCTTGAGAGATGTACAGACGTACACACTGCACTTGGCTGACACAGGGAAACACACCATGCTTGAGAGATGTACAGACGCACACACTGCGCTCAGCGGACACAGTGAAACACACCATGCTTGAGAGATATACAGACGCACACACTGCGCTCAGCGGACACAGTGAAACACACCATGCTTGAGAGATGTACAGATGTACACACTGCACTCTGCTGACACAGGGAAACACACCATGATTGAGAGATGTACAGACGCACACACTGCACTCGGCTGACACAGGGAAACACACCATGCTTGAGAGATGTACAGACGCACACACTGCGCTCAGCGGACACAGTGAAACACACCATGCTTGAGAGATGTACAGATGTACACACTGCACTCTGCTGACACAGGGAAACACACCATGATTGAGAGATGTACAGACGCACACACTGCACTCGGCTGACACAGGGAAACACACCATGCTTGAGAGATCTACAGACGTACACACTGCACTTGGCTGACACAGGGAAACACACCATGCTTGAGAGATGTACAGACGTACACACTGCGCTCAGCGGACACAGGGAAACACACTTCATATGAATGGGACAAAGGGACACACACAGCACATGTACTGTGATGATTTTCAGCTATAACACTTGTGCAGTGAATAAATCAGTGATCTGATGCTGTGAGTGCAGTAACTCATTACATTTACATTACAGTCATTTAGCAGACGCTTTTATCCAAAGCGACATACAGTAAGTATGTCCTCCTCCCATCCTCTGTGTGATGACGCCTCACCTTCAGGGAACTTGTACAGCAGAGTGATGTCCTCCCTGAGGTCCTTCCCCACTGCCTTGGTGCTGATGTTCCTCCCCACAACGTGACACTGCTTCCTCACCTTGGTAACGGCCTTTCCGGGGCTTTCCACCCTCCACAGCACACGGTCTGCGTTCACCTCGGCAAACAGGAAGGTGGTGTCGTACGGCAGGTGAACCTCACCATGTTTTATAGCTTTGAGAGGACATGGGCCGCACTGGAAGATTCCTGGACAAAGAGGTAGAGGGTGTGATATTACATGGATCCCCTACACACTACAAGCAAATATAGCAGTACTGAGATCTAGTGGAGTATTAGAGGAAGGACAAAACAGGCGGGGCCTGTATTGTATGTGACAAAAGACAATGTGGGGGAATTTAAAACCAAAAAAAATAAAAAAATTTGGACTTCAGTGGCGGTTTGTGTTTGAGTGTGTGTGCATTTGTGTGTGTGTGTGTGTGTGTGAGAGAGAAAAAGAAGGAGAAAAAATGTATGTAAGAGTGTGTGTGCGTGTGTGCACGTGTGTGTATATATACACGCACATGTGCAAGTATATGTGTGCCTGTGCATGTGTGTGTGGCTGCGTGCATGTGTGAGTATATTTACGCGTGTGTATTTCTGTGTTTGCGTGAGTGTGTGAGTATAGACACATGTGTATCTCTGTGTTTGCGAGTGTGCGTGAGCGTGTGAGTATATACACATGTGTATCTTTGTGTTTGTGAGTGTGTGAGTATAGACACGTGTATCTTTGTGTTTGCGAGTGTGCGTGTGTGAGTATAGACATGTGTATCTTTGTGTTTGCGAGTGTGCGTGAGTGTGTGAGTACAGACACGTGTATCTTTGTGTTTGCGAGTGTGCGTGAGTGTGTGAGTATAGACACATGTGTATCTTTGTGTTTGCGAGTGTGCGTGAGTGTGTGAGTATAGACACATTTGTATCTTTGTGTTTGCGAGTGTGCGTGAGTGTGTGAGTATAGACACATGTGTATCTTTGTGTTTGCGAGTGTGCGTGAGTGTGTGAGTATATACACATTTGTATCTTTGTGTTTGCGAGTGTGCGTGAGTGTTACCTCCACTCTCCTCCTGAGGTGTAGAATCCAGGGCCTGCCAGCCATCATAACCCTCGGGCAGGTCTGGGCGTTTCATCCACACATCGTTCCACACATGAAAGTTCCTGCACAAACCACAGAGTCAAGTCACTACATTAGTCAAGTCAAATCCAACCTGTAAAAAAACATCCATTACTCCCCAACATGTGGATCATCTGGTCCAGGGAAGTAAAAACCATTCCAAATTGAAATGTTTAAAATTTTACATTCCCCTCACATTTTGGGGCTCACTGAAACACTGACAAATCCACTGTCCACAAATTTACCTGAACTGTGAATATGAATCCCTGTCTCCAATGTCTGAATTTTTTAATGGGGAGGTATGGTTTACCACTGGAAAATCAAAAAAATCTAAATCTCAAGCTATTATTACACCCACTACACTTCTTAGCCATCAGATAATAAAAGCATTAAAACAGCAAATGTTAATTAATCTCACAATGGTAATTCTAACAGAATGCATAATCTACAGATTCCAGCTATATACCTTGTGTTCCCTATCATCATATGGTGAGTAAGTTTGAGACATGAGTTTGGGATTACAATAATAATCAGGTGCAGAGGATTAGCCAGTTTGATAACCACTCACTTACTCTCTACACTACCACACATTTTATACCACAGTTCTTTTGTCTAATGTAATACCTATTATTGTGATATCTCCTGTTTTCTATCTAGACAGAAATGGGGAAATGTAGAGCATTTGTTCCAGCAATCTCATTGGTTATTAATTCTGACCAGATGGAGTCAGAAGTCATGGTGTCCAGCCGCTCTCCAAGCTTGTTAATGTAGACGTCTATGGTCAGGTTCCCCTCTGTGTCATGGGCGGAGCTAAAGTTGGTCACACTCCTAGCTGGGATCCCCAGACAGCGCATCACTAAGGAAATATTAGTGCGGTCAGAGAGCACCCCTTCCAATTACAATGATTTTGACATGCAATGGTATAACAGAATTTATTTGGGCAACCTTACATGCATCTTGTCATAAAAAATGGAAAGAAAAATAAACACAAAAAAGAAATAGAACAAAGTGAATTGGATGTTGCATACTATGATTACGGAATATTTTATGAATCAGAGTGAAAAAGAAATGTCAACTTAGCTACAGTCAATTAGCCTTTCTCTCACACACCAAGTGCTATTTCTACAAAATAATGTTGCAGGAATGCTTATCTAAAACTTATTCCCAAAACCATGGTATCAATGTAAAAACATTTCCTGGTTAATTCTGATATGGGTGTTGCCATAATACTGTACTTAATCCATTTTAACATGGTGCATTAATGATGCAAAAGCATGAAGTAGAAAAGAAGCAGAAAGTTGTAGGTTTGACTCACAGGTATAGTAGCCTACTGATGTTGTGCCCTTAAAGTACCTTACGTGTGAGGCATGTATGTAAATGATGTGGTTTTTAAGCTTTAAATGTGCTGATGTATGTAGCCGGCCCCTGACTCTTACACACACAGGAGAGGTCAGGTGAGGGTGTGTTCCTGTACCTGTAGTGAGGACTCCAGAGAACACCCAGCATTGGCCGTATTTAACAGGGCCGTGGCTCTGCCCATACTGCAGCAGGATAGATATGCTGCCGGTCCATTTGACTGGGGATGTCCCCTGGGGGTACTTCCCTGACCAGTTTCCCAAGAGGATCCCACGGTCATCATTAGAGTTCACCTACAAGGACAACATTTCCAGAGTTAAGGGAAGAAAACAAGGATTACGTACAATATCATTATTCATATTAATATTATGATTATACATTGTTAACATTTTTCATTTTTGGTTTCTTTACACAGTGTTGGATTTTTGCTATGCATTCACTTGAACATTATCCGGGCGCTGTGGGCTGTGCGTTTACCAGCGCAGAAATGGCCCTGGACAGCCTCACAGGGTCCCTCCTGGCAGTATGCCCCAGCCCCCTCTTATCCAGCAGCTCCATGCACATCTCCAACACCCCTTCCTCAAACTGCACAGAACAGAGAGAGAGAATAGAGAGAGAGAGAGCACTGTGGTTTTTCCTAAAAATTAAGTATCATCCATAGGAACTTAACAGGATAATTTACCATAAAAATGAATGTCATTCATTAATTTTCTTACCTCAAAAAAAAAGAAAAGAAGAGTGGATTGTACACTCAAATTTTTTGCTCTATTCAGACAGGAAGAAAGCGGATAGAGGGTAACAGATAGAGAAAGAATCACTACTAAGAATGTGCCATGGCAGAAGCTCCCAACCGTGCAGGTAGACTCATACCTGGCTTCAGAGTGAAGTCTCACAAAGTGACAGCTTTTTCAGCAGTCCATTAAGATCTCATTTCAAAATGAATAGAGGTCTATGGACAAAGAAAGCCAAGTGAAGCTTCTGGTAGCAAAATACCAAAAATAAAAGATGAATGCATTGTTTGCAATTATGTGTGATTTGGAGCTTGTATGTATGTGTAGCTGTTGCCATATGAATGATCTCTAAAGCTGAAGTGATTAACGTTATTTTTCTAAAGGTAAACAATTGAATGACTAACATACGTTACAATACAACATTTAGCAGACACTCACAACTTATCCAGAGCAACTTACACAGCTAAAAATTTACGTAATGTTTTACATACAATTCATTCATATAGCTGGATATTTACTGAAAATAATTAAAGGTTAAGTGCCTTGCGAAGTGTAAAAGAACAGCACCCCAGCTGGGAATTGTACCCGCAAACCACAAAAATTCCTTTTTAAGGGTGAACTATCCCTTTAAGTGAGCAGACACAGTCATACAGGTATATGGCCATACACAGGCACAAGCAAGCACATACTGTCATAACTGTCATATGCATTTGAAATAAGTTGATATTAAAATGTCTGTGATGCCCAAGATTAAGTATTGCGTATTATTGAATAATAGAGCCTTGCGTTATCTGAAGAAAACTTTAGTTCTGTTCAGTAGTGACTTCAAAATGACAAATATATTTTCATCTAATCGCTTTCATGCAAGAATATTGATAGAATCTATATCAAATAATATAGTTGAATTCTTAGTCTCACATTCATCAGTAGCCTACTGAAGAGCAATTATATAAGAATGGATTTTTCCCTTTTGTTCATTAACAAGCATTTAAATGCCAAGTGTAGTCAGTTAGAGAAATCATCAATATCAGTCAATATTCTGTTTAATCTACTGTACATTGCAAAATAATGCATGTTTTTCATGTATCTGTGGATTTATAGGACTCGAATATGTGTGTCTGAAGATTGTCTATGACTCTGTATTGACTATGGTTGTCTGACTCTGCGACTGTCTGATGCTGTGATGGAAGATGCTGTTTTTACAAAGTAGACATTGTAATACCTGGCCAAAGTTCCACGGTCTTTGTGTGATGCCACTGGAGTGGCCAACATAGATGTAGCCCATATCACTGAGCACATACTCACCAAGGGCATTTTCATCAGATAGATACACATCGTCATCTTGGGTGAGTGGTATACAACAGATACATGTTAATACACACCAAATACAGCATAGAGCAACATAGCATAGTCACACGTACACACATTCTCCCTCTCTCTCTTTCTCTCTCTCTCTCTCTCTCTCTCACACACACACACACACACACACACACATACACCCTTCTGTTGCCACTATATAGTAACGAATCACAGGGTATACACTGAGGCCGGCATAGGAATGGTCTCTAGACTCTCTACTTTAATCAAAATATTGACTGTAATCTCACAAATTTACCTTCACACCAGGGGTTGAACAGCAGGTAGAAGTGACTGTGCTCAGGTCGATAGGTATAATCTTCACCGATCTTCAACGTAAGGGAGTACTTTCCCACAATAGCATTAGGTGGTGTCCTCAAATCAACTTCACACTGTAGTGATGCCAACACACTATCAGCCACATTATAATCACACATTCATATTTAAATCAGACTCATTCGAACCACACATGTGATTACCTGCTTGTGGGAAGTGTGGCTGATGCTGGCACCCCAGCGCCCTGGTTCTGAGTCGTGTCGTAGTGGGATCAGCATAAGTGTTTCCTTGGCCTGCAGGGGGCGATCACCTGAGAAGGAAGAGACAGGATCAGGACAGGATCAACCTCACAGCTGCTGGTTTTATTCTTTTGGCTGTAAATACTTGAGCTGGAGTCCTGAAACCCTGCAATAAAAGTGTAATAGCAGAGTAGCAGCAACAACCCCTGCTAGAAGGGTTAATATGATCGGGGCGTATAATTACAGGATGGACAGGGCTGCTGAAGTGAACAGGTAAATGAGTAAATATGAATTTTAAAGTAGTACTTTTCCCCCTGGTTATTGATGCTGTATGAAAAGCCCTGCTCACCTACGCTTAGCTGAATCACCACCTGGTCCTGGGGACTGAGCTCTCTGCTCAGCTGCAGGCGGATTTTAAAGCTCTGCCCTCTCCGTACGGTCAGAGCTGCGGTCAGGAAGTCCGATGTATGGTGCAGCTTGGCATTGAGTTCCTTCAGGAAGTCAAGGGTGCTGACTCTCAGAGCTTTAAATACACACACACACACACACACATGCACATTATTGTTCACACATTATGCGAAAAGGGCATAAACAATGGACCTATCATACTTTAATTCATACAATATTTAGTATTATTAATAATAATATTAAATTTCAAGTCGATTCACATAATATCCCACAGAAAGCATCTTCCATTACAGTCATTATTTTCCAAATGAATCATCACAATTTAAAACCTACCTGTTTCAGACATGTTTCTTGTAAGAATGGGTCCAGAAGACACAATGTACCTAATGAGTCCTTACACTGGCTTGAGGCTACTTTTATAGCATATTTGCTGGAGAGAGGCCAAAGTAAAAAGAAAAAAATACTATGGGCCAAATACTCAAATTGCACTGACCGAAAAAATAATTCCCCAACACTATGCAAATACAGATATGATGCAATCACAGAATATGATTGATAGAATTGCCATTCCCTATATGCTTCAGTGGCTGTTTGAAAGGCTTCAATAAACAACGGCTTTCTTTTCTGTGTACCCAGTGGGTGTATAAAAAACCCTCTTATCTATTACCCTGGGATGTTGTGAATGGAGGTTATTTGACCTGCGAAAATAGACAGATCCACCTCCTGAGAACTTAACTTTTGGTTCACATCCTTATTGTTGTTCATTTTTACAGCTATGTGTTATAGGGATCTGTGCACTGAACTATTGATATTCAGGGTGTGGCATTAAGCCCAGAGCATATGCCTCTGGATAGAATCACAGTCTATCGCAGGTCCATCACAAATAGACAAGAACAAGGACAATGGGGACTCTAATAATTAGGTCATAAAACTGCAGTGAAGCCTATTAGTAACACAAGACTGTTAAATGACAGAGCCTTTTGAGTGGCACCTCTTACTAAAACTCATTGCAGTGAAGTTCCCCTTTGATTGGTGTTTACTCCTGACCAAATGCCAGTGTGACCGGCAGCCCCACACAGTGCCGTATTCCCCTTTGATTGGCGTTTAGTCCTGACCAAATGCCAGTGTGACCGGCAGCCCCACACGGTGCTGTATAGGCATATAGACATTACATAGCGAGGGAGCTGTCTGGGAATTCTCTCCATCATCATAGAATAGACTGTACTCTGCCAAATTGATGGATGATACGGCAACAATTAACAGGCCTACATATATCATTAGACGAAAAAGAAAAAGGGGTGTTAAAAAGATGTTTAAAAAGTAATGATGAGAACTGGTCATTCATCCTGTAAGCTCAAGCTTGTAATTCATTTTGACAGTCAGGACCAGGGGTGTCAAACTCACTGTCACACATACATAGTAGCCTTGTTACTTTTTTGGCACATAATAATGATCTAGGCAGACAAAAAATATACGAAATTACACTTTTTTTCCTCAATTTTATTATATTTGTAAATATTTTCAAATAAAGACATACAATGTACATGTACAAGAATATACATATGTATATAAGTAACAAAAACGCTAAACAAAAGGCTACGTACACTTCGGGTGAATGTTTTGGGGCTATAATTAATCACATGGCTGTAATTAATCACATCAAGGCATCAGTTCTCACACCACCACCTCTATCAATCATACCCATTGTCATACCAGTGTTCCCTGACTAAGAATTCCACCCTGCACCACTCCAAACTGGCCAACTCTGCCTTTCTTTCTATCGTCCAATTATATTCATCTACTGCTACTTTTGGGCAGTTTCATTTACAGTTATATTATGTAACATTTTCCATCACTACGGATGAGAACACAAACAACCAACTTATTGGGTAGTTCCATTCATTTTGGACACCCAACTCTTTTTAACATTCCTATAATATAACCCTGCCATAAACTGTTATTGCCACATGTAGAGCATTCACTTTATGTGTCAGATGTCTACACAGGGCCAATGATTTCCCCACACTTCTCTAGTTATGAACCAGGAAGATAAAAGGATCACAGAATAGAGTGGACACTTCTTCAGCTCTTTAGTGATATCAAAAGACATGGAGTAAAGTGTGAATTAGCTATTGAACACAAGTTTTTAAAGTTTTCATTAAAAAATTATGATAGCAATTAAATGTATTTTTAAACTCTAAATTTTATCTGCCGGATGTATGTTGCGATAAAGATTAATTGCTCAGGTAAATATGGAGGGAACACCCCTGTAACTGCCATGCAGAAAAATGCTGGATATTGACACACACAGTATCATTGTGCTCCACTGTTCAGTTTGTTTGATTTGGATTCCTTTTTTGGCTTCTGAAGAAAAGCACCAAATACACTGGTGTATAATCTGCTTGGTAGGTGACTCCAGACACACCTGCAAAATCCCACCACACCCTTCTCAAATGTACAGAAACAACAGACTGCAGGTGGCTCAGCTCCAGGTGGAGAGAATGGAAATTAGGAATCTACTGCATTCTTCCCCAACATTGCACATTTCTCATGTGTACAGCAGGAAATGCGTTACATTTGAAAACACTCAAAAATAAATGTGCATATTTATAGTTTTACAAGTGCCGAGTTTTTGAAATATTTATTTTAAGGGGCTACTTCAAACTTAATGATATGGTGATTTCCTTTTACGGAAGAGTAATGATTTTATTAATTTTTATTAATTGTAATGGGAACCTTGTCATCATTGTTGTCCCTGGTCCAGCGGCAGCACTGCGACACAGGTGAAACCATGCACAGAATAAAGGTCTTTGTTGGGAGATAGCAGGTGGATCAGAACCTCTGCACTCTTGCCACTAGAAGCCCTTTTGAAGTGCCATGCTAAGCTCTGAGCAAACAGCCAATCAGTCATTATGTACTTATGACACTCCCGCTGACCCACATTCAAACTTTGGAAGACTAATGTTGAAGCTCCTATGACATTTGTACTTAAAAACACACAAAATATACATACAGTGAGCCAAATATCTACCACGTCGGAAATCTCTATTTTAATAAATAAGGGTTTATTTTTCCTCTTTGCAGAAAGTTCACAGGATATGGTACAGCTGATCTTAGAGGAAACAACAGAGGCTCATCCAACAGTAAGGTTGTTTGGGGACATGGTTCAATTTTATCCAACAAGAAATTGGTTTGAGAATGCAGTACAGCCTTATCCAATAGAAAGGTGTTTTGCTGGTACAGTGCAGTTTGATCCAATAGGAAGTTTGTTTGATAATAGAGTGTATTGTCTCCAGCTTCAGGATCATAGTCATATAACCAGGGTGTCACATTAAAGAAAATAACCTTTAATTTTAAAGGGGATGACTCATTTGACAACATGCCAATTCAAACAATTCATCTTTCTAGAAACATTTTCCATAAGAGGATTTGCTGGAGGAAGGAGAGTTGTCTGCAAAGAGCCAAGATGAAAATCAGACTTTTTTTCGCCTCAAGATATACAGTGAATGTCAAAGACCAGCAGTGTCCTAGAATGATCCGCTGTGCAAGGTGGGTCCTAGCCCAAGCCCAAAAAAACAGGAATCACTGCCAATCGAGGATATGAAGGCTGTGTTTGGAGAGCTACATGTGTATGGAAGGTACATTTTTATTGCATGCATATATATGTATCAAAAAGAATGCAATATGCAACCACCACATAAATCTTAACCCCATTTTACGATAATGTGTGTAGTTCAATCCCCACCCAACCCCTTCACAGTGTTCTGGGATAGTTTAGTAGTGTTTGATGACCCAGCATGCATGAGACATACAAGGGACTCATGATGTCACTTCCTCTCTCAGTCAGGTGACCTACCCCTGACCTACTCCACAAAAACATACAGAGAACTATAAATTTGGTCCCTTTTAAATGCTCCACTTATGCAAAGTACCAATACATTCTGTTTACCACCACAGAGACACTACCCCTCATCTTACTACGATCGTCTCTGTCTCACAAGAACTAAATTTAAGCATAATTGAAATCCGATTTTTAAAGCATTATTGGCATTTGTATTGCATTATTGGTTTTGTATTGATGCTGAAATCTTTATCATTGAGAACTGAAATTCTGAGGTCCATAACTCAGTGGGAGTGGAAGGGAGTGGAATGCTAGGCCAGATCACAAGAAAGAAGTATAAAACAAGTTATATCCCTTCCGTAGACTTTTACAGTAATCAAATTTTTTTTTTGCATGTGTACATACAGTACACATTCTGTTGTATATGCATAAATATAATGAAACCCCATATTTGAAATTTGTTAAGATACAGTTTAAGAAAATGTAATTATTCCAGCGATATTGAGCCTGTGATGTTTGTTGACCCTGATCGTAGACAGGAATTTAAACAGTTCTCCATGCAGTGAGGCGAGAAACAGAACAAACTGAATGGCAAAACCAAAAAGGGTGGTTAGGGGCCAAAGACAACAGTATTGTATATGCAGTATTTAAGCACATACTGAATATGTTAGCAACAAGTTAGCAACATGAATCAACAGAAAAGACTGGGACTTCAAAAACAAGTGAGCAACACATTTCTGCACACCGCCGCAGGGAGAAGTATGTCTAAATGCAGAACCCTAACTCTTCCTGATTTTGCTAGGCAGCCACCCCACTGCTTGACTTGGTTTAATTTAGTTTTGAGCCATTGAGTGTAACTACAAAGCTATGCTCCATTACTAATAAATATTATGCTCTTTTACTAGTAAATATCAGTTGTTCACCGCGGCTCTCCATTCTCTGAACGCATCTCTTGCAGTCGTAAACAGAAGGCTTCGCATTCACAGGTGTGGGGCACTTTGGGCTTGATTCTCTGGCCCAGGTTAGCAGCCGAGTATGAGGTGTCACCGGTAATCTACATGTACATCACAGGTATAGAGGGATGAGGATTCTGGAGTCAGTAAGAGCACTGCAGTGGCCAGAAGACAGCAGACCTGCTACACAAGAAGCCCACCTCATTCTCACTGTTGTTGGTGGGGTTAAATAAATAAATAAATAAATAAAATAAAATAAATCTTTTTACCATGAATCAAATTTTTTTACACTCTTGCATTACGTGAAGAAAGGACCAAATGCTGTTCAGCATTTCTGTGGTGAATGATGTCCTGTATAAGCATCAAGTTGTAACATGGCCTAAAATGTCAGCTAAACCATCTGTTCCACTCTTATTCATTTAAAATCTTACAGAGGAGATGGTTTTCTGGGTACGGTGATATGTTTCAGGGACATTTTGGCCTGGTTGTGTCCTCAATGCTGTCGTTATATCAGTGTCACTGTGGAAACCCCTCTGTCAGTAAGAGTGGTCAGTGTGCCGCGTAATCGGTTGCCGTGTAATCGGTTGCCAGGTGGGCCGTCACTCATCCTTCTTTGCTATGGTTGGCTGGGAATCACGAAGTGGTGATTTGTGCAGCACCAGCAGCCCAGAGAGTGTAAGGGAGATACCCACCCACCACAGGACAGCATGGGTCTCCCCGAATATGAGCTGCCCCAAGAATGCCTGCATCAAAAGCAAATGCAAATTAGCTAGCCCATAAGCTGCCCCAAGAATGCCTGCACAAAAAGCAAATTCAAATTAGCTAGCCCAAGAATGCCTGTGCAGACAAATGTAAAATATCAATCTGACTTTGTATTAATGAATGACCTTTAATCAGGTCAAGTGACAGTAGGTATTGTGTTGACAGTAGCTTCTATGCTGAAACCTGCTGGGAGGTATATACAGGTAAACGTCATAAATGTTTCCCATCACACTAGAACGACATGCATTCTATTTTACTGCAGTGCGCAACTGGTCCCATTTTAATTCGACTTGATGTTAATTACTACGGTTCTGCGCATTTTCTGGGTAAGTGCATATATTGCAATGCTCCTGAACATATGCATTTATCGGAGTTGACTGTACTCCACACATCCTTATGACGTGCGAGAAACACTTCTGACTGTATGTATAGTACAAAGTAAAAAGCCTAATTTATGATATGATCATGTGTTTGCGCATAGTACTTTTCTACTACTGCCACATTAAAAAAAAAATGTATTCAGCTCATTTCCTTAAAAGTATGAGATGTTACTCTATTGTTTATTCTGGCAGTAATATAGACCAAATATAGCTCATTTTCAGAAGCTTTAAATCAAATGTTTTTGCTAATCTATTGTGCTTGGCAAAACTGGCTTATAATACAATTCCCATCCATTTTTTTTTATAGTTACCCCCTCTCGTTTTCCAGAATCTAGGTAATGACTTTGCAATGAATTACAGAAGCTATAAGTAAATAAAACACATATTTGGTTGCATAAGCTGGCTTTCAAAATATACTTTCAAAGATAGAAACATCACATTGACATCATAGTGATGCATTTTGACATCACAAAGACAATGATATATATTGAAATATATACACAAACCTCTGAGGTTACAATGTTGTGTCTGAACATGTCACTTGAATCATTTAAACACAGTACATATCTGTGCCTAGACCCTCTCTAATTAAAGGGTATGACATATCATTGTAAGGAAATACACAAGTTTGGAATCTTCTGCATACAATTTCATGCCTGTACATTATCCTCACACTACTGCAGTGGAAAAGGTATGTTACCAAGATTTTACTGCTTTACTGGTCTGGGGCTGAGTGACACAGCCACCTTATGTAAAAACCTAAGCACTATAAGATTTCAATAGTTATATCTTTAGGTGCATGCAAGATAAAAATAGGCATTTTCATACCTTTCATTTTCCCCCAATGTGATTGAGTGGGTATTGGAGTCATGGACACACACAAACGCACAGAGCTGGACGATACTCACTGAGGATATGAAGTTTGAGGCCGTGGTGGTCACAGTGGCTCTGGCAGAGGAGGAGGAGTACCTGAGCGCCTTGGCAAAGAAGGTCCACATCACAGCATTACAGGTAAACAGCAGCCCTCCACAGAGCAGCCGCAGGGGAATGTGCAGCTGCAAGAGAGCGCAGAGAACTGTCACACACAGGTGCTCACTTGTATACATGCAAACTCAAGTACCTACACCTGTGTGCGCACACACACCTGTGTGTCTATTCACACACAAACGTATACAACTTTGTGTATAAGACAAAATGTCAGTGCTGACGTAGATGTGAGATTAGCGGGAAAAGCGAGCATTACACGGGAAATAACGGTAATTTGTGGCACACAATAAAGCAAGCGTTTTAATTAATTTTGCTAAAGTGTTAAAGTGACAGATGCATTTGTTAAAAAACGGCGCAAGACGAACTTTCAACCCCCACCCCTTCTCCTTAACAGCTCGTGTCAATTCTCAGGTGGGGCGCTGTAACCTTGAGCAAGGTACTTAACCTACGTTGCTTCAGAAAATATCCAGCTGTATAAATTGATTGAATGTAAAGAATGTAACCTTTGCAAGACGCTCAGAAAATGCCTAGAACGTATTGTAATATTGCACAACAATTACAACTTAACCTACACAAGTGTCAAACAGATATCACATTTGATAAAAGATTTGTCTGACCAGTATAAATACGAAGTAACAGCTATGTAGGTGTATGTGTTCATAAGGTTGTGAAGGTCATTTTGGTCGACCTGAAGAATGATCTTTCGAGCCCCGTCATCAAGTGGCCAGCAGGCTAATATGATAGCTGACTACCGTATTAACCGTCAAATTGGTTAGAGACAGTTCCAAAATAAAGAAGCGTTACGAGCAGCCAAAATGTGACACTGCATAAACAATGCAACGGCAGTGATGCGGGGATGAAGACTGCGCTTGCATCCGTGATCTTTCCGCTGCAGCAGAACGCAGCTTGCTCTCGCACTGACAGCCTTCGGCTGAAGTGGAGAATGTTGAAGTTACGTTGCGTCACCAGCTACTTAAGCGGCGAGCGACTCAAACAAAATGGACCTGCATTATTCACGGCCGCCCGAGCTGTTAATTATTCAAGTAGCCGAATCTGCAGCGATGCCTCACCCAGTCACAAGCTGTAGTTTCGTCCGCTTGTCTAAATTTTCTCTCCTCTCCTCCCCATGTTTTCAGGCCGGTCTCACACACCCCTTTAAGGTAATCGGCTCCGAGGGACAGTTTTGCTGAAGAAGATGCGACGGCTCCGAGGAAACCCGCCAGGAGTGCATAAAAAACACCGGGGAACATCTTCGAAGTGGTACGAAGGCAATATAATTATCTAACTAACAAAACCTAATCCATCACATTTCTGTGCTATGTGTGCAAGTAAGACGTACTTCCTACCTATAGCCGCTCGACACAGACACCAATCAAAACGCTCTGCGCCAAAGGAGGGACCTACGTAAGGAGGGATTGTGGGAGATGCTGTTTCTTTCCTGACGCTATTTTTAAACTATTCTTTTTCTATTAAAAATCATGCAATGGTCTGATATCATCAAAATGGGAAATGTTGGGAAATTTTTTGGAAAATGGGAAGCCTTTTTGCTAGATATGTATTTTTGAGCAGGCTATTTAAAAATCAAATTAAACCAGATCATTGACCATCATCAAAAGGTGACAATTTGTGCCAAAGGATGACAATTATGAACTTACTATATTTGTCTACATAAGTAAATCTGAGAGAAATAGCCTAATTTGATATGAAAGTGAAATGAAGGAGACTGCACAGAAATTAAATGAATGAGCTAATAAAAAATGACCTATTGTGAAATGTCCCTGAGGAAAGATCTGTCCTTCAGGCAGACTACTTTTGCTCGCTCTCTCTCTGGCTCTCTCTCCAATTCAATTACCCATTACTGCTACATGCTCCTTCAGGTTGTGAGGACACATGCTAGAGTGCACGGGGATGATGAAATGACACCCTCTGGAAAAATCTGTTTCTCCTCTTTTGTACATTATCATCACAATAATAATGTACAAATCAGCCCTTTTGGTCATTTGTATGAAGATATTGTCTTAAAATATGAAAATGTCATGTTTAGCCTTACACACTACAACAGCCTTGAAAATGTATTTTTCTTAATCTTATTTTACTTTATATTATTTGAAAATATGTTCACAATCTTTTTATTAGATTATTTTATTATCTTTATAAAAAACATTGAACGTTATATGAAAGTTCAATGTCCTTCATAAAGATTTAATATTCTTTTCTCATAACAAGAAAGCAATGGAAACAATTCTGAACTTTTGATACCAGGCTCACGTGGAAGGTGCATATAGAGGCACTGGTTAATAAGTGTAATGGGGTGTTGAATGTGATGAGGTGTTTGGTGGGTATGGAGTGGGGGGCTGACAGGGCTGCACTGCACACTATTTATGTGAGCCTGATCAGGTCTGCTCTGGATTACGGGAGTGTAGCGTATGGGTCGGCGTCTAAAACCTTGTTGGGGAGGCTGGATGTGCTCCAAGCTCGAGCACTCCGGTTGTGCAGTGGGGCATTTAAGACGACGTCGGTGCCAGCGTTGCAGGTAGAGATGGGGGAAATGCCTCTGGGGCTGCGGAGACTTCAGCTTCTGGTGACGTATTGGGTGGCTGTGCAGGGTCATGAGGGGAGGCATCCAGTGCGGAGAATTCTTGAGCCCTGCTGGGAACATCAGAGGCAGCGGATAAACAGTTTTGGATGGGTGGCGGAGCAGAAGGCGGGTGAGCTGGGGTTGGTGGATAGGGGGTTTGCTCCAGCTGTGGCATGGCCAGCAGTGCCACCATGGTTTTTGCCTGAGCCGGTGATAGACTTCGGACTGCTGGGATGGGACCGGGATGGCAGTGGGGTCGGTCCTCAGGGTCTGGGGTCATATGTGGGGCGGGAATTCTATAGCTACCTGCAGATATATACGGATGGATCGAAAGATCCTGAGACTGGTAGGACGGCAGCGGCGATGGTGATCCCAGAGTTTGACATCGAGGAGGGGAGGAGGCTCACGGATGACATATCAGTGTTTGCCTGTGAAATGGTGGCCGTGGTGCTGGCTTTACAGTGGGTGGAGGAGGTGCGGCCTGAGCGGGTGGTGATTGCGTCGGACTCCTGTGCAGCGCTGGATAGCTTGCAGTCGGGGAAATCTGAGAGCAGAGAGGATTTACTGTATGAGATCCTCCAGTCAATATACAGGATACAGCAGATGAGGTTGGTGGTACAGTTTGTGTGGGTCCCTGCCCATGTGGGGTTGGAGGGGAATGAGAGGGCTGACAGGGCGGCGAAAAGGGCACTGAGGAGCAGTAGCAGGGTGGAGGTCAAACTGGGGAAAAAGGAAGCTAAGGCCATTATTAAGCAGCAGGTGAAGAGGAGGTGGCAGGCAGCATGGAATGCAGAACGGAGGGGCCGGGGTCTGTTCAAGTACACACCAGTGGTTGGGACCGTAGTGTATGGGGGTCGGAGTAGGACACAGGAGAGGGTCATCACGAGGCTGAGGTGTGGGCACGCGGGGTTAAATCGTTCACTTTTTCTGGTGGGGAAACATGCAACTGGGCGGTGTGATTACTGTGGAGAGGAGGAAACGGTGGAGCATGTGTTATTGTTGTGCAGGAAGTATGTTGGGGAGAGAGAGGTACTGCAGAGGGCTTTAGGTGGGGTTGGAGTGGGTAGTATTGGTGGGGTGTTGGCTAAGCGCTCAGGGGATCACAGCTGGGATATATTGCTGGAATTTATGATGGTGACAAACTTGCTCCATAGGATCTGAGGAGTGGAATGTGAGGGGATAGGGGGTGGGGATCTCGTCCACACTCCAGACCAGTGGGTGGCGGTAATGCACCTTTCAGTTGTTTGCCAACCGCCATAAAACCAAAAGAAGAAGAAGAAGAAGACAATTCTGAACTTGCACTGTAAATTGGTTAAATTAGGGCGCACAATAATGACGTTTTACTTTTAGCCGAAGGCCAAGCCGAGTACGACATTTCACTGAAGGTTTCAATATTTAGCTAGGCTAATTGATTAGACAAAAGCCATACAATGAGCAAAAAGACCAACGTTTCATGGATAAAGCCAGCAGAACCTTCCTTTCTACGAAAATTTAAGAATGATGTTGGATTCAAAGAGGGGCCGACTGTCGATACCAAGGTACGTAACGTTAGATAGCTAGCTAGTAAACGTGTTAGCCACCACAAAAGGAATCAACGTTAGCTACCTAGTTACCTGGCTAACGTTAACGTTACATACCGAATATCACCAAAAACGTATTTTTTTGGTTGATATTGGTTAGACAATTCAGTCAATTTTAGTTGTAGTAGTGCTACCTGGTGAGGGGTTAAAATTAAATTTCGCTTAATATAGCTACCGCTACTCTACTAGCCACAAAGAGTGCTAGCCTAACGTTGTCATAAAATGTCTTCTTACCGTGAAAATCAACGACTTGTTTAGCTAGCTACGTTCTCGGACAGATGTTAACGTAAATCTATGACCACGGCGGCACTTTCGCCACAAGTCAGAAATTATATTGGGAAATGCTCTCTTTGAAAACAAAGAAAGAAATGAATTAATAAAAAAGGCTATGCTGTTATACCTGCATACCTGTTCTTGCCAAAGCTGCATCATACCGCGGAGCTTTCAAAATCATAACAGCGCGAAAACCTTTTTAAAAATAAATAAAAACTGTAGGCTACGATAACTATCTGGACTAAACGGGGCACTTTAGTTCATAAAACTCAAGTGTCAGCTAAAGATATCCAGTGGCTTACACTAGACTAGGCCTACTAGTTCACTATTTTAATAGGCTCTTTTTTCTGTAAGTATACATTTCTAAGAATTTTTATTATTATGTGTGTATTTATTTTACTACACGCCGAAATATGCATTCCTGAAGTGTGGCTCAGTGAGTAGGTAACGTTAGCCTACTCCGTGATCTTTCCTAGCCGCGACGTTGTATGTTTGAATCTGACCTTTTGTCGCGCATGACTCGCTCTCATTCTTTAGTTGTCTCTACCCTACGCGTTTTTGTATTTGTTTAGTATTTATTTGGTAGGCCTATTTAGTCTAGTGATTTGAGTGCCTAATAATATGCACTGTTTGGGGTTCTCCCCTGTATTCTATGACCTAACAGTTAGTGATGCTGGGGTCTCATGATATTAAATTATAGCTATATAGCCTACTACTTGATAAAATAATTGTAGGTTGAGGGAACAAGGTGGACCCTACACATGTTTATAAGTAGCCTACTCTGATAGAGTATAATTTCTTAAAATAAATGTAAAAGCTTTTCAGATTTATTGGACAGCCCAGAGAAAAGAGGAATGGGAGAGAGTAGACTAATGCAAAAAACGTGACGTTGAAATTTTTTTGCAAAAAGGCTTGCAAAAAGCATGGGGAAAGTCTATCTAGGTACCTCTACAGGCGGCGCCACTGAGATGCACTTCAAGGAGGCAAAATTTTATGACAACGTCAGGCTACCTGTGCCACTTAATATTTAGTAATGTTAGTCCATCACTGTTCCTGATACTTGCAACAGTTCTTGTATCATTTTTACAAATTTCAAGGCAATAACTAGCGCTATGTGTGTGTATATATATATATATATTTTTTTTTAATGTAATGTTATAAATGTTCACATGCTAGAGAGAAGAATTGCCCAAGTTCGACGATGATAGCGACGACAGTGACCGTGAGGATGAGAAGCCGCAAGTGGTTGTTCTGAAAAAGGGCCATCTAAGTGCAGAAGAGGTCCATAAGATAAAAATTAAAGATTCAAAATCAGGCAAGTTCCTTTTCCCACCTCGTGCTAAAATTATGTAAAGTCACCAGCTCTGTTTTCTTTGCACATAGACATTTCTTCCATAGAGGCATTTGCCTGATGAACTCTTGAAAATTAGAAAGGCTCACCCACATTGCTGTTCTTAGCTGGAACCTTTTGTCATCGTGCTGGATTTGTCTGAACTTACCGATCATTTTCTTTCGCTGCAGAAGGGAAACCGGCAGCAGAAGGCAAAATAATTTTCAAGAAGCCAGAGAAGCGCTCTTCAGAGAAGTTCCAGGGCATCACAGCCAGCTCCAGCAAGAAGAGGAAGCAGCAGCAGCAGCAGGAGCAGGAGCAGGAGGAGGAGGAGGAGGAGGAGGAGAAGGAGAAGGAGAAGGAGGAGAAGAAGACGACGACGGAGAGTCAAAAGGGGAAAGAGGAGAATGAAGGGAAGAAGGTTAAAAACAGCAGTCTTCTGTCCTTTGGTGATGATAATGATGATGATGATGATGATGAGGAGGAGGAGGAGGATGAGGAAGACGATGATGAGGACTAAACTCAGAGGGTTTACAGGAAAGGGTGGTATTGGTGACAGAGCACTGCAGTGATGGGAGGCTGGGGTATTGGGAGTAGGGGTGCACATTATTCAAGGGGAAAAATGGCTCAATTTTGAAAGTGTTGTAATGAAGCTGAACTAATTGGGTAAATCATGTTTTCTGCCTCATCTCCTAATAATTAGAAAAAAGGGCTTTTTTCCCAAACTGAGGTGAGACATCCAGGAGCCCCTCTGAGTGAAGTCTTTAAGCCTGCACACCTCTCTCCTCTCTGCCCTTTGCTGTCAGCTTTGGCCTGCTTCTCTGCATGGTGATTAGCCAGGCCATAGAGCATCACTATGGTAAATGCAATAGCACAGAAACGGAAAAAAAACATATTTCTTCCCCTTGAAATAGATTATTATCACTAGACCAGAAATAGTATCATTAGTATCACTATGGAAATAGGTGCACACACCAAAAAAAAAAATGGGGGGGTAGGTATTTTGTATTTCATTTTGTTTCTTAAGGTTTGTTTATACATTTAACATTATACAAGGAATACTAGATCATTTAGACTTAGTACAACACATTTTCTGTGTTTCAGATGTTATTAATTAGATTAGGGACACGCATTTTTAAATGCATATGATATTACCTGGTATGATGCTGGTACTGTACATTACTTGGAAGAATAATTAAAGTGACTGAATGTGGCTGTTGTACATCCCAAATGTCTTATTGCAAGAATAAGTAGGTTGGGACTTGAGTAAGGGCAGTAAACCAAGCGTCAAATTTTATGTTTGCCATTGTCAACCTTGTTGGGTAAGGTGCTCTTTATACACTGCCTGGCCAAATAAAAAGTCACACTCTAATATTTAGTTGGACCGCCTTTAGCTTTGATTACCCGCAACGCAATTACTTCGACAACCTTATGCAATGTCACAACATTTATTTCCGTCCAGAGTTGCATTCATTTTTGGCCGAGATCTTGTATTGACGACGGGAGAGTCGAACCACTCCGTAAAGTCTTCTCCAGCACGTCCCAAAGACTTTCAATGGGTTTAAGGTCAGGATTCTGGTGGCCAATCCATGTGTGAAACTGATTTCTCATGCTCCCTGAACCACTCTTTCACAATTTGAGCCTGATGAATCTTGGCATCGTCGTCTTGGAATATGCCCATTGGTGGGATAACCTGGTCATTCAGTACATTCAGGTACTCGGCTGACTTAATTTTATTGCTGCATAACGTTGCTGAGCCTAGACCTGACCAATTGAAGCAACCCCAGATCATAACACTGCCTCCAGAGGCTTGTACAGTGGGCACTATGCATGACGGGTGCAACGGCAACTTTTTTTTTGGCCAGGCAGTGTAGTATACAAGACCTAAATTACTGGAATGGTAATAATGATTAAAACTACATGAATGATCTGTGTTCATACTGTGGGATGATGATCACTCATTTGATTCATTTGACATTCGCAACACGAGGCATGCAATGCATATATATATACAATAGGGACGGAAAGTATTCAGACCCCTTCACTTTTTGCACACTATTGTGTTGTAGATTTAACTTTAAATTGATAAAATTGCCATTTTTGCCCATCAATATACACTCAATAACCCATAATGACAAAATGAAAACATGTTTTAGAAATTATTGCAAATTTATAAAAAATCAAAACCTGAAATTTCTAATTTACATAAGTATTCATACCCTTTGCTTTTACATATTTTTAAAGTATCATATTGAATATTTGGTCGCATATCCTTTGCATGCTGTTACTTCCCGAAGTCTGTGACCCATAAACATCAAAAACTCTCAATATCTTACTTTCAGGTACTGTTACAAGGGATACTATACCCTCTGCATTTGAATTGATCTTCATGGGAATTGGGAGGTGAGACTAGATTCAGCTGTAAATTACACTGGGACAGCTCAGTTTGGCCGGGCGGCCAGGTCTAGGAAGATTCTTGGTGGTTCCAAACTTCTTCCATTTACAAATGATGGTGGCCACTGTGCTCTTTGGGACCTGTAAAGCTGCAGAGATTTTTCCGTACCCTTCTCCAGATCTATGCCTTGACACAATCCTGTTTCTGAGGTCTGCAGATAATTCCTTTGACCCCATGGCTTGGAGTTAGCTCTGACATGCACTGTCAACTGTGGGACCTTATATAGGCAGGTGTTGGCAATCCCCAATCAATTGAATTTATCACAGGTGGACTCCAATTAAGTTGTAGAAACATCTCAAGCAGTATCAGTGGAAACAAAATGCACCTCAGCTCACTTTTGGGTGTCATATCAAAGGGTGCGCACACTTGTGTACATACATTTAGATTTGTAATAAATTAGCACAAATGTCTAAAAACCTGTTTTCACTTTGTCATTATGGGCTATTTTGTGTAAAATTTTGAGACAAAAAATTAACTATCTATTGTAGAATATGTCTGTAGCGTAATAAAACGTGAAAGGGGTGTGCAGACTTTCCGACTTGACTGTATATATATACATATATATATATATACACACACAGTGCCCTCCACTATTATTGGCACCCTTGGTAAAGATGAGTAAAAAGGGTTATAGAAAATTGATCGTTTGGTAAATTAGCTTAATCTCACACTACAAAATACAACCTTTAATTGAAGTTTATTATGAGAAAAAAAAATCCCTCAAGAAAAAAATATTTTTAACAAAACCACTTGTGTCACAATTATTGGCACTGCTGCATTCATATATAGAATAAAGTAATCATTTTTAATATTTGGTCACATATCCTTTGCATGCCATGACTTCCTGATGTCTGTGACCCAACAACATCAAAAGACTTATTATTTCTCTGAAAAAACTCATATTTTCTGGTACACTTACAAGCGATACTATAATGTCTCTGCATTTGAATGGATCTCAATGGGAATTGGGGGGTGGGACTAGATTTAGCTGTAAATTATGCTGGAACAGTATGGAATACATGGTTGGTAAAATGGCTGTAAGTCATCAAGGGTCTGAGGTATCAAACGAGCCTCAAACTATTACTCTGCTGCCAGATATGCAGTAGATATGGATGGATCACTTTAAGGGTTGTTTCTCCTAACCCTTCAAGTTATCCATCCATATCTACTGTATTTCTGGCAGCAGAGTGGTGGTTTAAGGCTTGTTTGATACGTCAGACGCTTGATGACTTAGAGCCATTTAGCATGCAAAGGATATGCAACCAAATATTTAAAGAAATATTAAAATCTATATATAAATGCAGGGGTGCCAATAATAGTGGAGGGCACTGTATATACACAGTGAGCACCATAATTAATTGGACAGTACCTGTGGGGAATACCTGACTAATCTGTGCTGGCGATGGCGCAGGGGGTTGGCCCACCGGACCTCATTAAAGAGCTTGGGTATGGTGTGAGCCCCCCCCCCCCCCCGAAACCCCTGGCTGCTCTCGCCTTTTAACACCCTTCAAAACTGTCAAATAATCGAAATGGGGGAAATGTTGAATAACCCCACAGGTCCAGGTCGGAGACAAATTTCTCCCAATTCGCTGGAGCTATTAGCCCTAATGCGCCTGTCCCCCCACCCTCCCAGGCCTTCTGACAGTGGCCAGTGTCACATGGTGGGCAGAACAGCTGGAAAACTTTTCACATTTCACAGAAGTGGAAAAAAATGGGCTGTTGGTATCTCAGCGTAGTTTTTTATTATTGGGGCCTAGATAGAGGAAACTTCCAGTTCTTCGAGGAAAAGTCCAGTAAACGGGAGAAGTGCTGACAGTATGCATTTCAACCTCATTGTATCCTTTCAAACTCAAGTGCTAGAGTACAGACCAATATAACAACAAATGTGTCACTGTCCAATGAATTATGGTGCTCACTTTATATACTGTACCCTATGCCTTTTCGTTTTCTTACTACTGCATTTGACCATATCAGACATCTCTATGCTCTGCTCATTGAATGTACATATGTGATAAAGCTTCTACAAAGGAGCCAGTTCTGACATGTTTAAGTGTTTTAAACAATTCTCTCCAAATTAGTAAGTATTATAGTTTTTAATCCAGAGGGTGTGGGCTATGTTGTGTGAGTGTACCAAGTTGTTTGTCTATACTGTGGTGTGACTAGTGTGCCGTTGTCATGAATAAACAGTGATTTGATTAATGTCTCAAAAAAACATGCATTCTGTTATTGATTAATTAAAGGTTTTGATATTAAGTGAGTGGGCAGGCTTTCAGACCTGTATGGAGCTGATATGCATGCTCCAATTAATCTTTTCACTGGTATTATGGATTTATTCAATCATGTAATTTTGTTGACTTGTCTGGAAATGCAGCTGTATAACTAACATCCACAGTAGCCTTACCAGTATCTCAGTTAGACTGAGTTTACATAATTTCTTGAATTTGCTGATTACAGCATTTTTGGAGAACAACATTAGCTGCATAACTTGTGGTCATTGTTGTGCAGTGCCATCCACATAACTATATGAAGTAAAATGTTACCCTGTTTTAATTTAAAAATCAACAGTTTAGAACATTTAGTTAATTTTTTGAATTTTAACATTCCTAACACTTCAAAGGTGTGCGCTTTACAGACATTACAACCACTTAGCAGCAGCTCCAGTGAAAAGAAGAGACATTGACCATCTGAAGGAGAAATGTGATATTTTATTACACCTTTCACTCTTTAACCTACAATTTGCTCCCCTTGATATGTTGAAAGCAATATACAGGTCCCACACAGGAAACTTAAAAAGATTAAGTGACAACGTACATGATGTACTTCAATGACTGACATGCAGTAATGTGTTACTGATGGACTCCAGTGTCCTGTGAAGGCGTTTACAATTCTGAAAAGAGCAGATATCTGCCTCCAGGTTGCTCAGTGATGATAAGGTCTGTGGGAAGTTACTTTAGAACACATTTAAACGGATGCAACCGAAAATTAGGAATTGCATCAACTTAAACTCAAAAAACAAAACATCCCAATTAAAATACAAATCAAACATGAAATATAATAATACATTTATGTTTTACAGGCTCACAACATAGTAGTTTCATTTTTAATATTTCTATACGGTTCAGAGATTGTATAAAGCGGTCAGACTGTTCAATACATAATTCAAATACACAGGACTATTGGTGTGCTTTGTCTAACTGAACAAAATAATTTCACTTTCCATCAGGCACTGCCAAGTTAAGCGTTGTACAAGAACTTAAAAACTCACTTGAATGTAAAGTTATTCTACCCCTGAGTAAAACAGTTTTTTGGGTTAGGTGGCTGAAGATTCAATCCTTTAAGCATACTGCCTTCCTCAGCGGTGTTTTGTGCTGTTATGCATTTCAATGGTGAAGTCAGTATGCTGGAATTAATTTTAAGTCATCTAAACAGAAAAAAAGCTGAGTGTGGACGTTTTAAAAATGTGGACACTGAATACATTATAATACATCTATACGCCTTAAGTTTTTAATCTTGTGCACTGAAATAAGAGGACAATCCATGTCTAAAACAGGGATGTTCACATGAAGCACCCACAACTACTATCATTTCTGTTTCAAAGCATCTTGATAATTTACTGATAAAAGCCATACATGTACTCTCAGTCACTAATCTATTAAAAACAATAAAAACAAAATTTAGTGTACTATTTTAATGGCTTGGCTAACAATATTGGAGTTACTACCCAGTTCCTATATTTAATATTAATATTATGACGTTTTTCAATAACTAAATTGTGATAATGATAATGGACACCGTTGCTGCCAAACAAGTATATGTCATGTCAACCATGACAATGGAAATAATTGGAAAGTAGAAGTACTGAATTTTCCATTAGTAAATTTTGTATGTTGCCATAGTGCATATAAAATTATAATGCCATTCCCTTTTTTATTTTTCCTGTTATTAATGCTGGAATCACAAATATCCTAAAAATTTCAACTGCAGTACTTGGCAGGGCTTATAGAAAAATAGCAATGAAATATTTAAAATATAGCAGGGATAACAGGCCTTTAAACTTAATTTAAAAAATGTACTTTCATTCCTATACTGCTACTGAGAAGTAAAAAGTTAAAAAAGAGGTAACGCTCAAACACTCAATTGAAAATTCATGGAATGTATGAGAATGAAACATATGGGCAGCACTTAAAGAATACATCCATCCTTTATAAAGATTACAATAACACAGCTGAATTCCTCTGAAGGGTCAGACACAAGTCTGTTGGTTTTTGTACTTTACTTCCCAACCAGGACACAATTTAAGCCTTGGAAACAACATTTTTGGCCAATACATGACAAGTGATGTTTGCATTCTAGCAAAAATATTGCGCAAATACTGGAAACGGGGGGGAAAAAACTAGATTACCCAATTCCATGGTGTCCATGGCAGTCATCTTGTCAGCTGAAATAATGGCACAGAATCATGATGCATAACTGGAGCGAGCAAACAGGCCACATCCCCTTGTAGTGCCTTGGTAATGTGTACTAAGGTTATGATAGTTGTTGACTGGTCCGCATAACACAGGTCACAAAAAACGTTTGTGTGAAGATACCAAGTTTTGCAGCTGTTTCTTAGGGGACCATGTTCTCTGGGCATACTCCGTCTGTGATGCCATACATGTGAACTGATTTTGTATGTGCAGTAATGGTAAATTATACATTTTTTATCATTTTTTAATTTAACCAGGCAGGTAAATGAAGAATAAATTCTTATTTTTGGTGATGGCCTGGCAAATAATAGCATAAAGATTGTAAGGGGCATCATGGTCAGGCATTGGCAGTTTTTAAGTTGAGATATGCGGAAGGGGGCAAAGGATGACGATGTGGGCCTAAGAGGAAGGGCATGTTTACATGTGCTCTGGGTGGCTCTGGAGGCAGGTGATTATTTGCTGGACTGGCGTCTTCTCAAAACAGATCTGGTACACGGCAGTGAACAGTGGGAACCTGATATGACATGAAGACAGGTTGAATGGGAATGGATCAGAATAGTATACTGGTTGTTCCAGCATTGCATGGTGCGCGCGCACACACACACACACACACACACACACACACACACACACACACACACACACACACACACACACACACACACACACACACACACACTACTTACTTCTCTACTAGGTCCTTCTGTTTGAGGATGTGATAAACTTCTGCTGATGTGGCTGGTCCCTGAAGCTTTTGACCATTCAGCATGTCCTTCTCCAGCTCCTCTATGCTCTGAAGGGGAGTGGAAGGCACATACATTCCAAATCCACCCACATTTCTCAAAGCTCCTGATGAACCTTACATCACCCTTAATAAGTCTTTCCATGTTTTCAGTAGGATAAAGACAAAATTATTTGTAGGTAAGCGAATGCAATATGATGCTGGAACTGTATATTTGAAAAGGAAAAAAACCTCACTCTGACCAGAAGAGGGCACTTCTAAACTTCCCATTCAGGCTAGACATAAAATACCTGTGCACTCATTACTCTACCTCGCCATTGTTTTTGATGTGACAAAGCTGTGAAATGACCCATTTCTGTGGCCATTTGTCTTGCAGAGACTGAAAGACTGAGAGGCATAATGCAAGGCTTTTCAAGGCTAGGGATGGGTTTTGCCATCAGCACACATTCATTTAATCATCCAACAGAAGTAAAATACAGGACATCTCATCTGCCACACAGTGCTTAATAGTTCCTAAGTTACTGCTGTCTGCATGTAAAGAAACAGAGCTATGAAAGCTTGAGTGTTTAACTCATGCCACTACATCTTTGCCGGCAGAGTTCCTGGTATAGAAGTGGCAGACCTACCTTCCCGGTCTTGGCGAAGGCCTCAGCAATGCGGCGGTTGCGGCCGCCGTAGCAGGTGGTGATGAGGTCGGCGACACCGCAGCTCTCCAGGAAGGTGGCGGATGACACTGTGCCGTCTTTACAGAACAGCTTGGCGAAAGCGATCATCTCCATCAAGCCCAGCCGGATCACTGCCGCCTTGGTGTTGTCCCCGCACCGCAGACCATCACAAAACCCCGCCCCCACCGCCACAATGTTCTGCCCAATGCCAGAGAGGGGAGGGACAAACAGAATGTTTATCAGGTACACCCTTGCCCCTCAGCTCTCCTCACAGGTTAATTTGCAATGATCACCTGATCCATTATGTGCACTAATTAGAAGAGGGCATGGAGAGCTAATTGACTAGCAGGCGAACTGGTGACGTTGCGGCTTGCAATGAGCACGTAGACGGTGCTCTTACAGGCTATGCCACAGAGACACCCGTTTTTCAAGCTTTAACTAAGTATTTCGGTTAAAGCTCCAGGCTTTCCAACGTCCGCACTGACACAACGAGGAATAAGCCCCTCATGCCTGAGGGACGTAATGCTCTTCTAGTCTATGGAAAGCCAGTCAGTCTGAATGAATTACATTCGGTCACAAAACTAGTATTTCCAGTGTGTAAATGTAAAGCCCCCACAGGTGTGAAGGTGAGCAAGATTCCAGAAACATTCACCACAGAGGTATGACTGAAGAGTATTAGTCGGGTTGGTAACATATTTATAATATCTGATGCATCCGTTTACTTTTATGTACAAGGTGGTTTCAATTATATGGTACATATTACGGTATGGTCAGGTATAGCAAATGCTGGTAGCATTGGAATTTGTGGCACACATTTTTATTCACCCAACCGCCTTGTTTATCTCCATTCTGGTGGCGTGATAAAACACCAAATGAAAACTTTCCTTTCAGATGATTAAAATGTTAAATATCTTGTATTAACATTCCAGCTGAAACCGGTGTAAACCATAGGTGTTCATGTCAAGTGGGGGACTGGCTCCTCAATCTCAGTAACTGGTTATTTTATGCAGGACTTGCCAGGAATTCTAAAGTGCTTCCATTAGTGAATGTTATTAGATCATACAGTGTGCAGAAATGGCTATTTCAGCCAAGCACTATTTTTTGGCCTGAACACCTGAAGAATATATTGACAAAAAAGCACTTTAAAATGATACAAGCAGAGTCAAGTGATTCACCTTGTACTAATATCCATAAAAATGGCATAAAATGGCAATGTTTATTAAACTGCTTTTTTGTTTACATTGTACTCCCATTTCTGCTCACTTTAGCAAGAGAGAAGGCTCCCAGTTTCATTTCACTGTAATGGGAAAAATGTCATGCTTCCTGACTTGATAAGACTTATGATACCGGTCAAGACAACTCAGTCAGCAGGAGACGGCAGCATTGCTTCCTCAATACTGTGGCTTTCCAATCACATGAGGACGGGAGAGACATTTCTCCGAAAAACAAAGGGAACAGCAGCTACAGCTGTTCACTGATCAGGTGAAATCTGACACATAGGTGATGTTCTCAAACTGCACTCAGTGTCATCAGTGGACAGACTTTCCTTCTGTTTGCCATGCCCTTCTGCCCCTATGCTGTCTTGTACCACAACATTCGGAACAAGACTCAAAGTACATTACAAATAATATTAATGCTTCTCTTCTGAAAGGAGAGACGGGGGTGGGGCGGAGAGGGAGAGAGCAAGAGCATCTACTAATGAAAAGAACTGAAACATGACACTCGCTGTGTTAGCCTGCTTTCACAATTTAATTAATTTCATATGATAAATGGTTGCTTATCCACTCCACTAAACATAAGATGGATGGGCTTGTTTTGTGTGGCCTGTGAGTAAGTGTTGAATATAAGCAACATCCTCATTATCTTTCTCCTAGGAAGAGTGATACTTGTAGGCAGTCGCTGTTGTTGAGCTGTGAGATCTTTTCATCGAACACAAAAACCTGTCCTCTTGCACTATAATGGCTCATTATACTCATGGATGCAGCTGCCTCTTTTCACCCCTAAGGTCTCTTAAACTCACCAGCACATTTTCACATTTGTAGCCCACTGTGCTACAGTAGGGAATATATAAACACTACTACATACAGTCAAGCCGGAAAGTCTGCCCACCCCTTTCACCTTCTCCACGTTTTATTACATTACAGACATATTCTACAATAGATTGAGTTCATATTTTTCAGTATCGCTTGTAACAGTACCTGGAAATAAGATATTGAGAGTCTTTTGATGTTGATGGGTCACAGACTTCAGAAAGTAACAGCATGCAAAGGATATGCGACCAAATATTAAATATGATACTTTAAAAATATGTTAAAGCAAAGGGTATGAATACTTATGTAAATGAAAAATGTCAGTTTTCGATTTTTAATACATTTGCAAAAATTTCTAAAAACATGTTTTCACTTTGTCATTATGGGCTATTTTATGTAGAATTTTGAGACAAAAAATTAACTCAATCTATTGTAGAATATGTCTGTAATGTAATAAAACGTGGAGAAGGTGAAAGGGGTGGGCAGACTTTCCGGCTTGACTGTATAACAAGGTTAGGCTTTCCATGTTTCCCACACTTCTACCTGCAGTATTGAACAGACATTATGTTGGGGGTGGGATTTGAGGATGGTGTTACCTTGAGAGCCCCACAGAGCTCCACAGTGTCTGCGTCATCAACCACTGTGATGCGGAAGTTGGGTGTCTGCAGGAGCTCCTTGAAGAGGAGGCCATTTTCCAGGATTTTACTTCCTGTGAAGCACATACTCATTTATACATATTTAATTTAAGTTATCACTTATTTAGCAGAAGTTCTTATGCAGCATAATGCATACAATAGGGTGAGCAGTATGGGTACTTGTGTTTGCACGGCAAGTTGCTCTGTGTAAGGGCGTCTGCTAAATGCCAGTGAAACAAAGTAAAGATACTGGAATTGACTATACACCATCTAAGCAAGTCATCATTGTAAAACTATTTGTCTACATAAAAAAACCATTGTCTACATAAAATAAACATACCACTGCCCTTAACGCATTCAATGCCAGAGTGTTCTGGAACACTAAACCTCAGCAGTGCCTAGCCAATATGGCTGCCGACATTCAAAATTTTTAGATTGATCCTGTCAGTGTCAAACTTCTAATAAACCACATTGTTATACCTATTGAACATAATTTTTCGTTAATGAGGACAGATGGCACACCTTCTGGTTCAGTTCACCATTGATGGTAATATAAATAATTTATTTTCAGTGCTTTTCAGTAAAAATCAGCTCTTGCATATCTATTGAAGTGTAAAAATAAAAAATAAAAAGAATCACTGGTCATTTGTGTAGATATGTAAAAATAAGCTGTCCGCGTGAGTTACTTTGTATCAACAGTTTCAAAAGAAACAGTTATCCTGAGTCAAAAAAAATAATGGAGGCTAAAAACACATTGATGGAACTATCCGTGACTCAAACGTTTGCCAGGCGATTGTGGAACGACTGAAAGCTAGGGGAATAAGGCAAACAAAACAGCAAGTTTTGTAAAGCCAATTGCGTTACAGTAGAGGCTTTGCTTGTGCCAATTTGGTTTTGATACTGTGTTTATTTACTCCCACTGCAGACAGATACAGTTCATTTTCTCCCGTTGCTGAGACTGTAGCACAGCAGTAGTTTGTTATATTGTCCACTTGATTGTGAATATATACTGAAGCAATTCAGGTTAAGTACCTTGCTCAAGGGTACAACGGCAGTGTCCTACCTGGGAATCGAACTTGCGACCTTTCGGTTACCAGTTCCTTAACCATTATACTACATTATACTACTACACTATACTACACTGCTGACTTGTGTCGCCCATGGCACTGAATGAGTTAAGAAAACATATGTTTATCTCAGGCATGTGTGGCACTCAAGTGACCAAAGCCACAGACTATTCTTAAATGAATAGTCTCCTTATATCTCACACAGCGTACCTGGGTGAAGAGTAAACAACTGAACTACACCAAAGGTATGCCTTTTGTTTTAATTATGTATATAGTATCAGGAAATATGTTAAATCTCATGTCAAGCAGCAATCCTTCCTCTGTCCTGATTGCTGGTTGCCGCAGGATCCCATCAAACGTACCAATTGTGGTTTCGCAAAACTTTTCGGCAGCCACCTCATTGGCAATATTGGCGCCCATCAAAACGCTGACGTCGATCCCCATCTTCTCCCGGATAATGTCAGAGATCAGTTTGAGTCCTTCGGGGCCCTCATCTATACCCTGCAGGGAACGGGGGGAGAAGGGAATCAGATCACAGCAGTAGTACCTGCCCCAAACCAAACCAATATCTATGCCATCACCAAAATTAGTCAGTCTTGGGGTGTTGCATGTGCTAAATCATTCCATATTGGTACATCCATTTCCTTAAATTAGGTTTGTTTCTGATAAAGTCCACAGGGCAATGCACACAGACACTGCTTTGCCCTGGCTGAGGAATCACCCAATTAATCAACTCATCCAAAAACAGTCATTGACTGGGACTGTTGTAATTAAGATGTGAAATACCCCAAGAAAAAGTCATTAACAACAATTAGGTCTATATATTCTGCATATAACAATTTCCCAATCAGCCCGGGCCCTGGACCTCCAGGAACTAATTTATCATGAAAACCCTGCTGGACTGCAGGCCTCCATATGTACTGATCCTAGAGAAACATAATTTCATGTATTGATTTAATGTATTTTACTTAAATCACATGTTCTTAAAAACATTTTTCACCAAAATGTAATAAACATGTAACATTTCTACATTCCCAACTGAAAGTGACTGAAGGTAGTTTATGTCATTAATGTCATGATGTTATTAACCATAATCAAATTTGGTTTAATGATTGGTTTTATTTTATTGGTTTTATATACACTCTTAGGAGTGAGAAGTCTTACCTTTGTGTCATCCTATGAACCAGCAATATCTGAAACATGTGTGGTGCATTAAAAACTGGACAATACATACAGTATCTGCATATTTTGTATACATTATAAGTGAAGGAACTTGACTTGTGTGGAGTGCTTTTATATCTCGTCTGCAGAAAACCAAGACATCCTCAGAAACAGACCTGCAATTCTCCTTGGTGACACATTCTGCCATTTTGACTTATATACTATAATTATACAGTTGGAGAGAAAAAGATGGAGGATGAGAAAATGGGAGGGTGAGTGAGAGAGGAGGAAGGACACACTCCTTTGGGGGGAGAGAAAGAAAAAGAGAGGTAGAGACCACCAGCGGACCAGAAGGCCTCCCCTGTTTGCAGTGTACCCACATGCTGCTCACTGTCTCAGTGCTAAACAGCGGCACTGAGTGCATCCAACGCTAACTGGGTCAGCGGAGTCAGGGGAGCACATGGAGCCCCACCTTACACAACCTCCATCTCAAACCACTGTAAATACAGCCTCAACCAGGCAAGAGTGGAATGCTGTCCCGGCCTGTCTGATCCCTGACCCTGCCACACCCCCAGCCAACCCCACTCGACTCACCCACACACATACACACAAACTGTATTTTCACAAATCATAGACACAAAGCTTGTATAAATAAAGAAGTAGCTAAGCACTGGCCCACTGGAGACTAGAATGCATAGGCTAAGGGTAGAAGGGTGGTGGGCAGATGCTGTGGTTATGTCCATGAGAGCCTGGTTTCTTAGTGAAATATTGAGAGGCCACAGGCAGCTATGGTTTCTTAAGTAAAAATGCAGCCGATTTAAATTTCAGACAAGGTTTTTTATTGAATCCCTTCTTCTCTGGGACATCAGGGATCAACCAGCCTACAGTATTGTACGAACCCAAATTCCAAAAAAGTTTAAATTCCACATAAAAGCTGATTTTTGTAATTTGTAAATTCTCTTTTACATACAGCGGTGCCAGAAAGTATTCATACCCCTTCACCTTTTGCACACTTTATTGTGTTATAGATTTAATTTAAAATTGATAAAATTGCCATTTTTGCCCATCAATCTACACTCAATAACCTATAATGACAAAGTGAAAACATGTTTTTAGAAATTTTTGCAAATGTATTAAAAATCTAAAACTGAAATCTCTCATGTGCATAACTATTCATACCCTTTGCTTTAATGTATTTTTAAAGTATCATATTTCATATTTGGTCACATATCCTTTGCATGCTGTTACTTCCTGAAGTCTGTGACCCATCAACATCAAAAGACTCGATATCTTATTTTCAGGTACTCTTACAAGCGATACTATAACGTCTCTGCATTTGAATGGATCTCTATGGGAATTGGGGGGGTGGGACTAGATTTAGCTGTAAATTACGCTGGAGCAGTATGGTGCACATGGTTGGCTAAATGGTCTAAGTCATCAAGTGTCTGACGTATCAAACAAGCCTTAAATCACCACTCTGCTGCCAGAAATACAGTAGACATGGATGGATAACTTGAAGGGTTTCTTCTCCTGACTTATTTTTCCCATAGTTTTTCCCAAGTTGATAAGGTAAAACATTAAATATATTTTCTTTGTTCTGTTTTCAATTAAATATATGCAAAAGAGAATTTACAAATCATTGCTTTCTGCTTTTAGGTGCATTTTACATACTGTCCCAACTTTTTTGGAATTGGGGTTTGTATAACAATGTGCTTTTTCGGTCATGGACAATATCCAAATGCACCTCATTGTATGGAAAATTAACTGTGACCACAGCAGACCACATCACATTGGCTTGTGACTGGCTGCATAGAAGGTTCAGGGTTCAGCAGTAAGATAAATCTTACCCAACCCCCAGTGCACATACAACTCAGCTGGTAGCCTTATTTTTCACCCTTGCATCACCATCCAGGTAATTTTGCTGAAGTGCTGAAGTTGAAGAAATTCTAACTAAATAAATTCTAAACAGTCATTAAATCAACGATTGGGTTATGCACCTAGTTAGATGTATCCAACAGATACTTTACATTGAGCGTACCTTGATGAGGGTAATGCCACGGGCCTTTTCAGACACACACCCCACCATCTCATCACAGAGTTTCCTGATGAACTGGTGTGGCACTACAAAAACCAGCAGGTCTGCACCCTCGGCTGCATCTCGGAGTTTGGGCACTGCCACCTGGGCAAGGAGAAAAAAGAGGGCCGATAAGAAGCCTGTTCCAGGCCAATAGGAACACCCCAGTGGGCATGCTCCAATAGGAACACCCCAGTGGGCATGCTCCAATAGGAACACCCCACTGGGCATGCTCCAATAGGAACACCCCACTGGGCATGCTCCAATAGGAACACCCCACTGGGCATGCTCCAATAGGAACACCCCACTGGGCATGCTCCAATAGGAACACCCCAGTGGGCATGCTCCAATAGGAACACCCCAGTGGGCATGCTCCAATAGGAACACCCCAGTGGGCATGCTCCAATAGGAACACCCCAGTGGGCATGCTCCAATAGGAACACCCCAGTGGGCATGCTCCAATAGGAACACCCCAGTGGGCATGCTCCAATAGGAACACCCCACTGGGCATGCTCCAATAGGAACACTCCAGTGGGCATGCTCCAATAGGAACACTCCAGTGGGCATGCTCCAATAGGAACACTCCAGTGGGCATGCTCCAATAGGAACACTCCAGTGGGCATGCTCCAATAGGAACACTCCAGTGGGCATGCTCCAATAGGAACACTCCAGTGGGCATGCTCCAATAGGAACACTCCAGTGGGCATGCTCTAGTGGGTGTGCACTGCGCACCCAAGTCAGAATTTGTAGGTGACTTTATCGACTAACTGTATGTCATGGTGGCTAGTAACTGCAATTAAAGTGTTTTTCATTCTTCTGAATTACACCCTGCTGTTCCCTACCACATTGTCTGGCAGTTTGTATCCAGGCAAGTACTTGACATTCTCATGTTCTGTGTTGATGATGTCTGTCAATGTCCTGCCATTGACAGTCTCCTCAAAGACCCACATCTTGACTGTGGTGGCAAAACGCTCCAGGGTCTGGGCATTCCTGCCGATGATCCGGGCAATTGCCGAACCCCTGGGGAAAAAGTCATAAGAGGCCATCATATTTGTACTCTTTGTACTCTTAAAACATTTTAGTCGCACCTTAGAAAATTACATTTCCCAAAATTTTCACACGCTTGATAATGTTGAGAAAAAAGGCTGTATGAAATTAAGAATAGGTAATGAGCTGTTTGTCAAAAAACTTTTCTCAAAAAAGAATTGTTCCGAAATGTTTCCTGTAGTTAGAAACATTCAGCAAAGTTAGATAAGCATTCATGTAATATTATTTTGTAGAAATATAATTTGATCTCTCAGAAATGAAGCCAATTGATTGCACCCAAATTGGACACTTTAGCTTTGTATGGTTCACATACTATTCAATAAATATAGTAGCCTACACTAAATCCGACATGGACCAAAATCCTTCCTAATGATGATTAAGACACGAGGAATCCAAATAAATGGTCAAAATCCACCCATGGACCCCCCAAACCCCACCCTAATCCCACCACAACAAACGGTACAACATCAGTTCTCTATGTTTGATCAGTAGCATGAAGCTATGGTCTGGATGACTGTTTCTTTATACTATCTAATGTATTCCCAGTGAGTATGGTGATGGTTATTTTCCCCTGTACAGTAATTTAAGTTATTTGTGTTTTGTCCCATTATACAGTCTTAGGTTCTGCTCCTTCCACTTTCTGTTATTAGATTAAAAAGAGCGAAAAAGAAAGTGACCTCAATTTAAAGCTTCAAATGATACTGATTTAGACATAACCCTGAATTTGTAACAGACCTGATCCTATTCTTAACCTAAAGATTGGGCCAGGGGGTCAGGACCATATATTTGGATTTTTCATGTCTTAATCGTTATCAGGAAGCAGTTCGGTACAAATAGGATGTAGCGTACTCCATTTTACAGAATATTACGTGAACCATACCTAAATAAAAAGTTCAATTTGGGTGCCTCAATTAGTTTGATTTCTCACAGATAAAATATTTCTACAAAATAATGTTACATTAATATTTAAATTATGTTTGTAACTACAGAAAACATTTCAGAACAATCTGAGATGGTGGGTGTCAAAATCCACTTTTTTGTGTGAAATGACATGGAATCATACACATATATTTTTATCTGAGCAACTGTATTAGTAGTAAAAGAATATATTTTTGAGCATACAATATAAACTAGCTCATGACCTTATTTATTTTATACCGCGTTCTTTGCTCATCTTTAAGAGTGTGAATAATTTTAGACACCACTGTATATTTTAGGAGTGTGTATGCTCATGTGTAATATTATAAATGATTAATGCCAATTAATATTGCATTGTTTAATTTTTGTGGCTAATTACAGTAATTTTATGTTCAAATATAACATGGTATAACTACAACAACTGCAAATGATGTACTTTATTTTCTCATTGTAATTCTGCATTTGAATGTGTGAGTAGGGTGTGACTACCAACTTTAAAACTTGAAACTGACAGCTAGCTAAAACACTTTTATATCACCATATAATTGCCAGAATGTACCAATGTGTTGTCTGAATTGAATAGAAGTCATAGTGATATTGGAGAATAAAAGGCAGAGAAATTTGCATACCCTAGCTATTTCTAACTAGATAGATAACCACCTAGTGTAGGAAATGTAAAACAGTTAGCTGGCAAGACTACTGATAACTCTGGTGAAAACCAGGACTTGTACTGCCCATTTGTAATAAAAACCTCACCCCTTGCAATGCATGTTTTATTGACGCTTTATTTAACAAGTGTACCTGGTGCCGGGTCATCCTAGACACAAAGTGTTGAAAAGAGACAATATCCAAATTTTTGACATTGAGGCTATGTGATATAGTTAGTTGTGTATTAATCAGAACTATTTAGTGTGTGTGTGTTAATCACCATTAAACTCATAATTAATCAGCATATATTTCATTTAAGCAATATCACACAAGAGGGAGGTCCTATATCGATTATATCAGCCCGGCTGTTGCACCATAGGCACGACGCAAAGCTGATGGACCTGCACAGCTGTGCTGATATGGAGTGCCCCAGTGGTGGGGGCCTGTGCCCCAGTAGTGCCTAAAGTCTAGTGACGCCCCTGGTTCCAACCCCCATGATGGTGGCCATTTTTGTGGCCTATTTGGACCCCTCTATCTCTACAACTATGCAGAATATCATGACCAGCTTCATATCATATCATAAAGTTCAGCTTTATTAATTTGCATGGACAAGGATTGTGTGAAAATAATATGAGAGAATTTGACACCTAAGCATGCAAAATAAGTAAATCCTCATTGAAATAGCTTGGTCTGACCCTAAGTATAAATCCACGTTAGCCTAAGTTATACTGTCTGTAGTATGAAAAGCTAGCTATTGATTCGACTTCACAACTTCGATTTGCACAGGATGAACTAAAGGTGCACTTCACACATGACATGCCTTTCCAAAGAGTAAGATTTTGTACAGTGTTACAGTAACGTTAACAGTTACAGAACTATACCGTCCCTGCCATAACGTGTCATACACGAAAATCCCCATTGTTTTAATGTGTAAAACGATCTACAAGCTATACATTCGCTATACAGGTAAATAGGCTAGCTAACCTGAAGATCGAGCTAGTTAACGTCGTTAGCTAGCTACGGAGGGTGTGTAACAAGTGATATGTACAGTTAGCGAACTAGTCTAGACGTTAAAACATGTGATTAAAATAGAACCCCACTACAAAGAGAAACATATGAACTGACATTTCTGCGGTTGACTAATATTCTGCACACAGATCGATGCATGTTTCTTGCTAACGTTAATGAAACTAGCAATAGCTACAACTATCTAGCAGGCAACCAGTAGGCAGTATAAAAAGCGCTCACTCACCAATTCCCTGAGCCAACAATACACACTTTTAAAGGCGCGGCCATTGCAGATATTGCTACTTTCCCTAACGGGGATTGTGTATTAATAAACGTAAAATCCAAAGATTTCGGAGCAGGTTCCGTTTACAGCTGTATTCAATTCACTGAATTATAATATCGAATTTGAAGTGGGTGCCCAGCGCCCACGAGACCGCAGCAAATGGCATCATCATAAAGTTGTCGCGCTAAAGGATTTTGGGGGCTGTAGTTATTAGCTATCTAAGAGAGTCGGCGCGAGAGCAACAGAATCAGATGGGATGATTTCTACCGGTCAAGTGATCACTGATCATAGTAGCCTATAATCAAAATGCTTATTGTATAATAATAATACTAATAATAATAATCATAATAACTTTATTTATATTGCACTTTTCATACAGTGGTTTGCAGTATATTCAATTACTGCGGCACTTCCACACTTCAATTTATAAAATAATAAAATAAATTAACAAAAAATAAAATAAAAAATAAAACAAATACAGAAAAAATAAAACAAATTTAAATTAATTTATATAAAAAATAAGATATAAAAATATAAGTAGAAGAATCAGAATTCACGGGGGGGGGGGGGGGGTTGGGGGGGCAACAGTACCCCCCAATACATGATATGGAGGAGGGGGGGAGTCTAAAATTACCCCTAAGTTATTTGATTTTGGTTTATACTTTAATGCAAGAGGGCCCAGTTTGTTTAAAGTTTTTCCCTCTGAGCGTTTGTACCTAAACTAAAACTATAAACTTCCTTGGTATATTCAATTAAGTGGGAAACTGTTTATATTAATTATAATTATAGTTTCTCAAACAAGCTTAGCACATACATTTAAGCCAGAAGTGTATTATCATAGGCTCTGCTTTCCATGTTACACATGGACATTCCCATACATAACCTTACTTAATGACTAAATTCTTAATGATATCATGACCGTATCATTATATATAATTTAAACGTAATTTCCAATGTTGTATGGCTATGTGAAAGAGACACATAACCATGTATGAGGATTGAAGAGAGGTATTCTCCTACACTGCAGCATACACTACTTCTATATTCTTCTACACAGGATCTATACTGCCTGTTATTTTCCCAGTCAGCAAACATACAGTGCCCAGCAGTCCACTAGTACACACTGTCAGCACCGCTGTTGGTCCATCAGTGTTTTGTAAATGCTGCTACAGTGGTCCACTAGCAGATAGTTGAGGGAAAGCAGTTGAAAATCAGTTGTCACTGTATCCTTCAATGCTACGCCTACATTTCTACTGTTTTCTCCGACAAGACAACCTATGATAGGGTACTACCATGTCCTTCAACACCGTATATGACCTGTCTTCCCACACCAATAAGACTGGCTGTATAAATTCATTTTCTAATGAATATCTTAACGGTCCAACTTGATTTGAATGATTTGACACCTTTTCTCCGCATTTCACCTCCAAACCAACCCCATACTTTGTTATTTCAACTCCACTGTCTTCAAAATATGCTTTCTCACATGTAGGCTACATTACATTTCACTGTAGCCTACCTACCAGCAACCCCAAGGACCCAACAAAAATGACCACTGAGTACTGATTTGGATCTGAAAACGTACAAGGTCAATGAAACATTCTTGCATTTAGTTTTGCTATTTGGTAGCACACAACAATATTTCTGTTAATTTGTACAAAAGCTAACGACTTTGATTACGCAACGTAGGGCGTCCCCAATCTTATCAGAGAATACCCTGATTAGTAAGCCAGCAGGCATTTTAGTTCTTGGCATCCACACATATCCTTCTCGGATAATATTTGGGACCCCTGCCATATGACGTTGGACATAACGCGGAATTTTTTAAACGTGAAAACAATATTTGTACAGGCGTTATAAACTGAATTGGCATATTCAATATAACGCAGCGGACAGGCAGTTCAGGTTTATTTGTTAGAATTATTTGGTACTTCGAACCGTTTCACCAGGACTACTGTAAAGACATACAGTTTGTAGCTGCCAGGTTGGACTGTAATACAGTATCCGGGTTGGCAAAGAGGCGGTGGGAGTGACTGTTCTGTGATTTCCAATAGAAAAACATTGAAACGGACCACAGTGCCACCACTGTAGCGAGCGAGGAAAACAGTCCTCGTTGTAGGTACGGGAATATGGTCTGCCACTGTGTCAGATTGAGAAAAGCATCTGATCAGAAAAATGTGAATACTTCATTTGTAAAGTTATTGGTTTAATGCGTGACATTGCGCTCTGTTCACGTATGATCTGACGAAATACGAATCAGGTCTTTCCTTCACAAAGATGGAGAAAGCGCTCGGCGGTTCACATCCAGGGAATACGAAAAGCAACTCTGGATCTGCCTTTTCTTCGGATCGGGGGAATCCAGCACAGAGGCTCGGGAGAAAAGGCTCACACAGTCCGGGTTCTGGATCATCTGGAAGCCCGGCTGGAGGAGGAGGGAGCCGTGGAGGAATGTCGGGAAACAGCAACTCTCTGCAGCAATCCCGCAAGCGGTATCTCGAAGGAGTTTTGAGTAAATACACAAACCTCCTCCAAGGGTGGCAGAACAGGTACAGTGCTAGTAATTTGAAAACACTACCGACGGCACACTCCGTGATGCTTCTGCTGCTGCATCTACAAAGTTGCGTGGTTAGTGTAGTACTTTGGGTATAGTTGAAGCTATCACTGGTCAAGTAGGCTATAACCAGAACAAGTCTGAATCGCCTTATTTTACGCTGTTTTACTCTTACTTATTAAGTAGCCTAGCTAAAACTGGATTAGACATGTTTAATTGCGAAATTTCAACCATTAGCTATTTAATGGTAGTATTGTCATTATCTCCAGCTGCAATCGCATTTTATGCGAGTGTTTCGCCATACGCATAGGCGCGCTATTGTCTTGTGTAAAATCCGTTGCCACGTTTACCGAAATTGAAATGACCTTCTTGGCTGTCCATAATTATACTGGAAATTTAATGTGTGGACAGGGAAAATGCAGTGTATACAGAAGAAATTATGAATTCACTCACACTGTTGTCCATTTCTTTATATATTTGGGTGCACTAACCAATATTACGCTCGTTCCATTAGACCAATGCATACTTTGCGAAGGCTCACCGATGCATCGCCGTTGAATGGAACAATGCGCCCTGTTGCTACATAGTCAGTTTTTGTTTCACAGTTGATTTTCACATTGCACAACGTAGACTTTCCAGGTGGCTGTGGTTTATGGCGTGAAATAACATTGCAATGCTAATGTTTTGCTTTATCAAGTGTATTATGTAATGAAACAATACTCTGTTTTCAAACAGCCTTTCCTTATCGCCTTTTCAGCTTAAAGCACAACTGAACTTTGGTAGAACTTTGGGTTGTGTAGTTACCTGGCCATGCTAGATATTAGTCTAAATGGTGGCGAAATAGCATGTGTTTGTTAGTTGCTCTGTGCTCCCCTGGGGTGACAATCCAGAATAGAGTTTTGGCGCTCCATTCTCCATTTACTTCTAGGGCAGCTAAAACGGTCTCAAAATGAGACTTCTAGCACGTATACGAACACGAAAGAAGCGGATTCTGTCAATACTAACAATAACCAGTCCTCGTACATATATATTTTTTTGTGTAATTAAAATAATTCATAAAAGCACTATTTTCTTCAATGTTGTTAGCAAGCTACCAGAAAAAAACTAGGAAAATGTCGGCAGGTCGGTTTGTTTACCATAGATATATAGGCTACTACCAGGAACGCTTGCTTCCGTGAAAATTTGGACCAATGAGTGGTTTCTGACAACTGTTAATGTTATGTTCTGAGATTCTGTCTGTCTGTTTTGTATTTTTTACTTGTTTATTTATTCTGATTATGTATTTATGTTTCTGATTATTTGTGGTTTCACTGTTCTGTGTGTTGTATTACTGTCACTCTCTATCTGTCACACTTTACCGGAGTCTGGGGATTTCGGTTTTCTCTGTATTTCCTCTGTCATGCGCTTCCTTCATTACTAATTACTTCATTGTAAATAATACTAATTAACTAACAACCACTAACATCTTAGAATTAGTGTCTACTAATCTACTAATGACTAACTTGTATATATAACTAATCTACTAACGCCATAGAATCAGGGTTTTCTACTAACTTACTAACGTCTACTTCTTTCCTCGCTTTCCAGATTTACTCTTTGGAGTCCATGTCATGTTATCTCTATGTACCTGTTTCCAGTTTGTCTTACGTTCTCTCTTGTTATTTTATTATCTGCTCTTCTCATTGTTTCATTATGTGCATCTGTCTGTCATTTACCCTTCCCGGTTCTTCACACCTGATCCACATACATTACACATACAGCACATTACATTTAGCAACATTTAGCAGACAGTACTTATAGACATAAAAATTTTCAAAAAAGAAAAAAAAAAACAAAAACAAAAAAAAAAAAAAAGGCAAGTATGAATGATTTTAAGTAATGTTCTAAAGGGGGTTGTTTTTTTTTTTTTAAAATTTTGGTTTTAAAAATTACACAAAGGGGAAAAAACACAACAAGGGAGGAGGAGGTGAGGGGAGGAGGAGAGGTTGAGAGTGGAGAGAGTGCTTCAGAGCGCGAGTCTCGCTTGAAGCTCATTCCTGGCTCAGGACCTTTCTTTCAGCCAGACACCACACGGACAGCCAGACGAGACAAGGAGTCGAGGACGGGGGAGGGGGGAGAGGAGGGGGGGGGGGGGCCAGGGGGGCGAGAGGAGGGGAGCGCAGGATAGAGAGGGTTTGATTAGGGGGGTGGCAGGGGGTTTTTTGGGGGGGGGGGGGGCTGGGGACTGGGCAGGGACTGCCTGGAGAGTTCGCGAATGTTTGATTTTGATGCGGAGCAGTGGAGGTAGCCAGTGGAGGGGGGGGGGGAGGGGGGGGGGGGAGGGGGGTGTCGGGGCGCGCTAGGCCAGGGCTGGCTAATGCGTTCTGGATAATAATAAGGATCTAATGGCCAGGCCAGGCAGCCCAGAGGGAGAGTTGCAATTGAGTCCCACAGAGACTTCACCTTGTTTGGTGACCAGAGGTGGGGTGAGGTGGGGTGAGGAGGGCGGGGATTCTCCTGTGGTTGAAGAACCTGCATGCCCTGGTTTACTGCTGCTGCTTTCTCGTTCGGGGGAGGGACAGCCTGTGTCCCATCACGACTCGAGGTTTCCTGCACAGGGGGCGGGGGGTGTGGAGGAGTCCCTAGGGAAAAATAGAGAGATTGAGAGGAGGAGAGGTTAAAGCAGGAATGTAGATCCTCATTGTTTCTTGTCTCCCTCAGTGTATTTATACTCTGTGCTTTCAGTTCTTTGTCGCGAGTTCCTCACCGCTTTGTTATTCTAGCTTTTTCAAAATATCTTCTGAGTTGTCCGTTAGTGTCTTCCGAGTTGTCCGTTAGTGTCATTCTGTATCTGTTCCTGAGTTTTTGTTATCCCTCGTCCTTTTCCCTGTTGGTTTTTTTGTTGCTGTTTTCTTTTAGTTTTTTCTTGTATTATTTCCCATTACGCCTCCCTGGTTTTGATTCCTGCCTGTGTTCTCCTGATTTTGGACTCTGTTTTTGTACCTCTGCTGTGCCTTTCCGGTTCCAACCTCTGCCTGTTCGGTGACCACTCTTTTGACTCTGTTTTTGTACTGAACCTGTCTCCGGTGTTCGACCTTGCCTGTTTCATTACGGATTGCTGCCCTGTCCCTCATTAAACTTTGGTTTTTGTACTCCCTGCCTGCTACTGGGTCCCTATTTCCGCCTAACCTAACAGAAGGAACTCGCCAGTTGGGACTCAGCAGGCAGTCATCTGAATTATGGCGACTCAGGATATTTTTGAAGACCCCTTTTTCAACAACTACAACTATGAGGAATACCTCATGGGTATCTGGGGGCAGAACCCTGAGTTTGCTCGCCGGCATGCCGACCACCATCCATCACCCCGGAATCTTTATCAACCCACCTCCCACTCCGTTAGGCTCGGAGTCGTAACCCTTCAGCCGGCCAGCCCTGAGCCTACTACCTATTACCCAACCCCAACCATCACCCTTCGAAGGAACCCGTCTAGTCCTATGGTAACTATGGGTCCAGGAGAAAACGAGGGGGTCCTGGTTCCCGGCTCCGTCGACGGACTCGGCTACCTGTCGACGGAGGACCCATTTTCCACCCGTCCGTGTTCGCTAATACCCTGCCTGTTCCCCAGTCATGCACCCTCATCGACGCCCTGTCTGTTTCCTGGGTGGTCGTGTCTCCTGTCCCACCACGTTCCAGCCCTCCTGGCCCACTACGTTCCAGCCCTCCTGTCCCGCCACGTTCCAGCCCTCCTGTCCCGCCACGTTCCAGCCCTCCTGTCCTGCCACGTTCCAGCCTTCCTGTCCCGCCACATTCCAGCCCTCCTGTCCCATCCCGTTCCAGCCCTCCTGTCCCGTCCCGTTCCAGCCCTCCTGTCCTGCCACGTTCCAGCCCTCCAGTCCAGCTGCTGTGCCAGCTACCCACCTGTCCTGAGCTACAGAGCCAGCTACCCGCCTGTCCTAAGCTACAGAGCCAGCTACCCGCCTGTCCTGAGCTGCAGAGCCACCTACCTGCCTGTCCTGAGCAATGCAGCCGTCGCCGCCGGCCTCCAGGGCGATGCAGCCGTCGCCGCCATTCCCCTGAGCGGTTCGGTCTGCGCTGCCATCCCCCTAAGCGGTCCTGCTTGCGCCGCCGCCGTCCCCCTGAGCGGTCCCATCTGCGCCGCCGCCGCCCCCCCGAGCCGTCCCTCCTGCGCCGCCGCCGCCACCCCGAGCCGTCCCTCCTGCGCCGCCGCCGCCCTCCAGAGCCGTCCCTCCTGCGCCGCCGCCGCCGCCGCCCTCCACAGCTGTCCCTTCTGTGCCGCCTTCCGGACTTTATTTATTTTATATAAAGTAATAAACAGAGTTTGGAGGAAAGTAGCTCTGATAGTGAAGGATCGAGATCAGTTCGTAAGAAATTGGTAGGAGAAGAATTTAAAATAGTACTGAAATTTAGGCGGGACGATGAAAATGAAAATATCAACTTAAGTCTAATGGCTTTGACCAGGGAGTTCAAAAAGAAAGTAGGATATATTGAAATGGCTAAAATACGAGATGGAAGTTTGTTTTTGAAATGCAAAAACGAAGAACAGAAAAATAGGGCGTTGCAGATTGAAAATATCGGCAGGAAAACGGTGATTGAGAGAAAAGTATTGGGTGAGGATATATTTAAATGGGGAGTGATAGCAGGCATACCGATAGAAGAAGATATGGACAAGATTGCAAAGATTAGCGAAGGAGGAGAAGTGAGGAGAATTAGAAGACTGTTTAGAACAGTGAATGGAAGTAATGGAAAAGAGTCTATCAGTACTCGTGGAGTTTCAGGGTTCATTCTTACCCAAAAGGGTATGAGCTTTAGGGTAAGGGCTTATGTACCACCACTGCTTCGTTGCTACAAATGCCAGAGATATGGGCATATTGCCACAGTTTGTAGGGGGAAACAAAGATGCGCTAAATGTGGAGGGGATCATAAGTATGGAGAGTGTGGGGATAATGTGCAAGCCAAATGCTGCAACTGTGGAGGTGCTCATAGCGTGGCATACGGAGGATGTGAAGTTAAGAAAAGAGCAATGAAAATTCAGCAAATCAAAACACAAAATAACATAACATATGCAGAGGCAGTAAAGAAAGTGCAAGGAGAAAGAGTAGAAGAATCGAAGAGAAATTACCAACCTTCTAGATTTGAAGTGCAAGGAGAAAGGAGAGTAGAGGATTCTGTGAGAACAATCGTTAACCAAACTTCGAGAGTTGAGATGGAACAGAGTAGTCAAACTAAAGGGTTGAGTCCTGAAAATTAGATTTTATTCATTGCCTATGTCCTCAATTGTTCAGACCAAGCTAAAAGCAAAACAGAGAAAATAAGAATAATAGTGGATAGCGGTAGCGGAAAAGTTCTTGGAGGTGAAGGGTCTTTCTTGGGAGCAAATTCAAAAAGAATTGAGTCCCACTCTGGAAACAAGTTCTAAAGGACCCATGTAGGAATTCATATCGAGATAAAGAGAAAAGATTCAAATATGATTTAAGAGATGTATTATAGAGATTGTTTGGTATAAAGGTTTTATTAGTTGTATTTATTTTATTTTTTATTTTTTTATAGATATAGACCTAAGAGAAATTTAATTGAATAAATCCCGATCGACACTCCAATCCGGTTGGTTGCGGTAATGCACAATTTCATTGTTTACCAACCGCCATAAAACAAAAGAAGAAGATCTGCCGACATTTTGCTAGTCTTTTCTGGTAGCTTGCCAACAACATTGAAGAAAATAGTACTTTTATGAATTATTTTAATTACACACAAAAAAAAGATACGTATGAATACTGGTTATTGTTTGTATTGACACAATCCGCTTCGTTCGCGTTCGTATACGTGCTAGAAGTGTCATTTTGAGACAGTTTTAGCTGCTCTATAGAAGTGAATGTAGAGCAACAAATACCCTATTCTGGATTATCACCCCAGGGGAGCACAGAGCAACTAACAAACATATTTTACCACCATTTGGACTCATATCATGACCAGGTAACTACACAACCCAAAGTTCTACCAAAGTTCAGTTGTGCGTTAAGTTGTTTTAAGGAAACAGAAAGGGCATTGACCAACAAATAATGCTTTTTCGAAAGTGACCTGTTTGGCTTGTGTTGTGTTCTGTGAGACGGGTGTGTGCGGGTTGGACCCGTAATGCACGACTCAGAACACAAGTAATAATAAATACCCGCAAGGGCTTTATTATAGGGAAATCCAAAAATCGTAGTCACACCAGCAAAGTCCAAAAACCAATACATCCAGCCAATAACCAAAAATACAGTACCAGAGGAGAAGGCAGTCTCAAAATCAGTATCCATGCAAAAGTTCGGTAACCAGAGTAGCTGTCAGCGGAGAAGAAGTACAGTTCAGGGGTAAAGCAGAGTTCGTTGGTCGTGGGGCGTTGCAGGAGTCAGACCGAAGTCCTATCCGCGGGGCAGAGGTACAAAAACAGCAGGCAAAACTCGTGGTCAAAAAACAGGCAGTAGATACGATAGGCTGGCAGTAACGATGGTCAATAAACAGGCTTGGATCAATAACAGTAATCAGACAATGAAAAACCGCTCACAAGTGACAGTAGCAAGCTAACAGGCAACAATTTCACAAGGACATGACATGAACACTGATCTTATATGCAGGTGTAGACAGGTGCAGACACTTAGCTTGAGAGCAGCAGGAAATTCACAACAGCTTGAGAAAATGAGACACGTAACGAGGCAATTAGTAAATCGTTAGTAGTTAACCTATCCTGACCTCGCGTTAGTAAATTAGTAATCAAACAAGGGAGAATGAATGAATGAATGAATGAATGAATGAATGAATGAATTAAATTTATTTATTTGGTCATTCCACGTTAGTACATTGTTCATAATATAATCAATACATCTGTTTCGATTTAGGGAAGCGTGAGTGACAGCAAGAGAAGAAACAGCATGAACGCAAGGCTGCGGAAAAACATGGAAATATGTATGCAAACCATGAACTGCATCGTAACATAAACAGAAAATAAACTGTGACAAACACTAAACATGAAACATGGCATAAACATGACATAAACGTAACATTCTGTTATTCACTGTGATGGCTCTTTTTGGGCAATACAACTTCACAATGTCAATATCACTGTCTCTATGGTTTATACAATTCTTGGCATATTGATAATGATAAATAATATCTCATTAACTGAAGTAATAGACGAATAACATAAATGTCATATAAAAGTCACCATAGACTCCCAACAGCCCCTGTTTCCTCACACTGTTTCAACACTGTCTGAAATATAGAGCAGTGCTTACATGTGTGAATTTACAACAATTAATAAATAACCAGTGACAGTCTACTACATCAGTTACACTGACATGTAAAACACTGAATGCAATGTTTCCAGTGAAAGCAAGCGGTCAAGCTTCAGAATTTTACAGCAATACAATTGGGTATTCTCGATTATATTATTTAATAAGAGGTGGTGAAATTGACAGAACTGCCACACAAATGGTGTGCTATATGGGCCTTCTGTATCTCAGCCACACCGTACCTGATTTAGCCCACTCCAACTGAAAGTGAGAAATTATTGCACATCTTTCTGATTGCATTACTTGATTTTTGTATTATGCAGGATCTCTGTTAATATATTCTTTCAGCTTGTTAATTATACCAGGCAGGAAATAGCCCTGTAAAATTGGTGCACGGTTCAGTGGCTAAGGACACTGTAAGATATATATTCTACTCAAGCTACCACAATGACTTTCAGTCCAAGACACAAATGGCCTGTTAGAAACTGCCTGCCGCTTGACCTCTTCTGCAAATCAGAGCTATCGTCAGTCAGGACCAGAAGAAAACACTTTCACTGAAACCTCTGGCTTTGGATCTGCCAGCGTCTGCAGTGTGTTATGCATTACAATGAAACAAACAAAAACAATTCAGGGTTGAACACATCAATCTGTTTATAGAGGAGGTTTAATGTTTCTTCAAGTAGTTCTATATGTGTATAGCATCTAGAGTCACCTTGGTGGTCCATCTGTCATTAAACCTGAGACGTTCATGCACAGCCTGCGAACACTATTGCACTGGTGACATAGTTAATACATGCTGGTTAGCCTAAACAGTACATCAAAGTGAGGAATAATCTTGTTTAACCTGAGTGATGGATGGTTATTTCTAATGATTAGATGTTTTGGCTGTCAGGAAATTGTATTAGAAGCGTAACCATGGGCTCATCCATGCACCAGAACAGTGGCTTAGTTAAAACACCTTGATCACAGTTTTTGAGCACACCCTCCTCTTTATTGCAGGTTGAGTGTCTTGTACTGTTGAGTGTCTAACTAAATTGGGAGTGGATTAACACAACTGGAAGAGATCGGGGTTATAATGAGGTTGGGAGTGTGATGCTTATCAGCCCTGCTGCTTCAGGACAACCGGCTGCTTTGTGTTTATCACTTGAGCTCATGGCTGTTCTGTGGGTCATCGCTAATGTTAGCGCTGTGGACACAAGCTGTGTCAGGTACAGTTTTTAAGTTGCTCTAGGGTTGGCTTGAGTTGGTGTTGTTGTGCAGTGCAACAAAGTAGAATACTGTTTCACAGTTGTCTTCTATTTCTATTACTGAGGACCTAAGCAAACATGGGTACATTTTTAGGGTGAGAGCAGCGTTGATGTGGCCAGTGGGCCTCATTCATGAAGCGTTCCTAAATATACGCATACATTTATGTCCGAAGGGAGTTGGTACAAAAAATTTACGCCGGATTCATCAAACGTGTGGAAAAGGTCGATTTTTTTATATTCACGTACGATGCGAGTCCACTTCATTTTCTGATTAGCATAAATCCACGCCCATTAATTGCCTTATATGGAGGCTGTCACTTCCATTTAAAGGTCCATATCTAGTCAGAATGGCCCAGAAAAAGCAAAGGAAAGAATTATTCTGACACTGAAATCGACTTTTTATTAACAGATGTTCAATCAAGGAAAAAAAATGGTTAAATATTGTCAGTACCGGCGTCATGAACTGGTAAAGTAAAGGCCTAGCAAGAGATAACATGTACCATACGAGCGCATTGCTTTATCGCAGCCTGGAAATAAATAAAACGTTATTCATTTTGTAATTCTGTTGGGGTTCTGTGCATGTGAGTTGTGGTTTGAAATCGGGTAATCGCATGGGCTACCTTATTTTAGAATCTCTCTGGCGCGTTCTAATTGCAGTCACATTGATGCACGTGTCTCACACAGCTCAGGTTTTGCCGGGATATAGCCTGCTGGGTACATTCTAACCTGTTTAAAAAACTTTCACTTTTAAATAAAGTTTATCCGGTTTTTATCCTAATTAAACTGCTTCATAGCCTACAATTGATTAATAGGCGTAATCTAAAGTGTTTTCTTTTTACAATCATAATAACGTCTGCTCCGTTTGTTCGGGGTACTAACAAATCTCCGATACGAAAATGTTGATGAATTCCAAAATACGTACAAAATTGATAATATGAACGATTTACGTGCAAATTCGTTCTGCTCACATTTCATGAATGAGGCCCAATGAGTTTTCGCACATTTATTTTTTAAATCAATTTGAAATATGTTGAATAAATTATAATTGACATTAGAAACTCTTAGATTAGCTTGACAATCCTAGATTGAAAAATAGCACACTAATGACTGCATGTAAAACCTTTGCTGTGAAGAACAGAGGGACTGACATTTTCTCTATCAGATATGGCTTGTTGTATTGTCTTTGACATTTAGATATCAGTGCATGGAAATTGAAAGTTTGTCTCCTTTCTGTTGAGAGAGGTGTATGTATTCTTACATGGTGTCACAACAAAATGATAATGCGTATGATGTAATTATGATGCCTAAGATTAACATGGGACTGCTGTTTGGGCATCTGTCAGTAAAATTGAATGAGTGAGTGAGATCTACATCCATGTGCCACTCATCTCTGAGGAGAGCTGGAAAGATCCTTTTTTGATTGCAATTATGGCAATTTCACTTTTATTGTTAAATTAACGTGGGGATGTATAATTTCAGTCCAAAACTTGAAGTATTGCCAATTGAGAAATGATTTTCATCTTGGGAGTATCATGTGAATACCAAACAGTGCCCAACCCAGCATTCCACTTGTCTCTGGGCTCTCAGAATGATGTATCGTGACTAAACTGATGCTGTGCAACTATTACGAAATGTAATAATCCACACGACCAGAATAGTGACTGGCAGTGGCTGTCAGTCTAAATAGGTGTCAGGTTTGGGTTTAGAAAATAGAGAACCAAACGCGAAAGATAAGGATACAGAAAGCGTATCTAGTTTAGATACGCCACAGAAGCGGAATTACACCGCACTAGTAAAAGGGGAACGCAAAAGCGGAAACAAAACTTCCCTAGCACAAGGCTAACTCAAAACAACCTCAAACGGAGGCGGAGATTCGCTAAAACAGCGAGAAACTAACAACCAAAGAAATGACCTCACGCACTAATTGATCTGCGTATATCAGAGGTCGAGAACTGAAAAGAAATGAACCAAAATAGCAAGCCTGTAACTACAGCTCTTTGTTTTCTTTCTTTTCTTTTTATAAACCCTATACCGGCTTTCTAGTCCTACTGCAACGTCAATCTAGAAGCACCGGAAAGCGGAAGTCAAGCTCTATTTATAACCGATGGAAACCAAACACAGGTGTAGGAGATAATGACCTGGAGAGATCCAAACACCGGAACGGCGGAAGAAAAAATCCGATTAGAGCTTCAGACGACGCCAAACGGAAAGTCCCTAATGAGAGTGGGGTCCAAAATATTCTTGGACGAAACCCAGCAGCGCTCCTCGGGACCATACCCCTCCCAGTCCACCAGGAACTGGTACCCTCTGCCCACCCTTCTCTCGGCCAAAATGCGCCGAACGGTGTACACCGTACCTCCCTCCAAGAATCGAGGAGGAGGAGGCGGCTTGTCAACCGGAGCGAGGGCGCTCACAAGTACCGGTTTCAAGCGTGAGACATGAAAGGTAGGGTGGATGCGCATGGAAGATGGTAACTGAAGACGTACCGTGACCGGGTTAAGTTTCCGCACGATCTTAAAGGGGCCCACGAATCGAGGCGCGAGTTTGCGGGACTCAACTCGCAACGGCAGGTCCCGTGTGGAAAGCCACACCCGTTGACCCGCCTGGTAGAAGGGAGCCGGACGACGGTGCCTGTCAGCCACCGCTTTCTGTTTAGCTGAAGCGCGCAGTAACGATGCACGTACGCGCTTCCAGACCGCTCGACACCTACGCACAAAGAATCCGGCAGAGGGTACTTTTGCATCTCTCTCCAGCTCAGGGAACAAGGGAGGTAGGTAACCCAGCTGAGCCTCAAAAGGAGAGATTCCCGTGGACGCGTTGCGCAGGGTATTATGCGCGTATTCGGCCCAGGCAAGAAAGCGACTCCAGGAGCTAGGATTGGCCGTGGCCAGACACCGGAGAGTACTCTCCATACTCTGATTGGTGCGCTCTGTCTGGCCGTTAGTCTCCGGGTGAAAGCCGGAAGAAAGACTGACAGATGCCCCCAACAGAGCACAAAATGAACGCCAGAATCTAGCGGTGAATTGGGGCCCGCGATCCGACACCACGTCCAGAGGTAAACCGTGCACCCTAAACACATGGTCTATCATTAGCTGGGCCGTCTCAGGTGCCGATGGCAGTTTAGGCAGAGCGACAAAATGAGCTGCTTTGGAAAAACGGTCAACTATAACCAAGATGACCGTATTCCCATGCGAAGGTGGCAGGCCTGTAACGAAGTCGAGGGCGATGTGACTCCAGGGGCGCCTGGGAATGGGCAGGGGGCGCAAGAGACCCGAAGGGAGAAGCCGTGAACCCTTATTACGGGCGCAAATAGCACATGCCGCGACAAACTCCCGCACATCACTCTCGAGCTTGGGCCACCAAAACCGACGTAAGACAAACTCCTTAGTCCGGTGCATGCCCGGATGAGCCGCTAACTGGGAAGTGTGACCCCACTGAAGGACACGCGACCTCAATCGAGGGGGAACAAACAATCAGTGAAGCGGACCCCCTCCTGGGCCGGGATCAGAACGCAGGGCCTTCTGCACAGCCGCCTCAATGGCCCACATAACAGGGGCCACAATACTAGAACTGGGAACCACAGATTTGGGACGTGTCTCCTTATCCGACCGGTCATAAATGCGTGATAACGGATCAGGTTTAATATTTTTTGACCAGGGACGATAGGTAAGGATAAAATTAAATCTGGTAAAAAACAAGGCCCAACGGGCTTGTCGCGAATTGCGCGTTTTGGCCTGTTGAATATACTGCAAATTCTTATGGTCAGTCCAGACTGTAAAAGGGTGCTCAGCTCCTTCCAACCAATGACGCCACTCCTCCAGCGCCAATTTGACCGCCAACAGTTCAAGATCACCAATGTCGTAGTTTCTCTCGGCAGGTGTAAGGCTACGAGAAAAATATGCACATGGGTGAAGCTTGCGGTCCACCGGAGCATGCTGAGACAGAATGGCCCCAACCCCCAGCTCTGAAGCGTCGACCTCCACCACAAAGGGAAGGGAGGGATTGGGAGTAGCAAGAATGGGCTTGCAGCAGAACCTCCTTTTTAGTTCAGTAAAAGCGGTCTCCGCCCTGGAGTTCCACTGAAACCGAGCGGGAAATGCTTCTTTTTTTTTTGTGAGGGCTGTGATAGGAGCCGCTACTGAGCCAAAAATTGCGGATAAATCTCCTATAAAAATTAGTGAAACCCAAGAAGCGCTGCACCTGCTTCACAGAAGTAGGGGTGGGCCAATTCTTAACCGCTGCAACTTTATTTGGATCCATCAGGACTTTACCGTCAGCAACAATAAAGCCTAAAAAGGAGACAGAACTGGTGTGGAAAGAACACTTTTCAAGCCATCCACCTGCATAGGCTCTTCCTGATCAACGGAGAGGTATGTGGGCACAGTAGGCGGAATGTCTCTTGACACGGATCTTAAACGGGGCGACTGATCTTTAATCGCACGTTCACGTTCACGTTCTCTGATCCGGTTATCGAGACGTATAGCAGAAGTTATTAATTTATTTAGTGTCGTCGGTGGTTCTAGCATAGCCAACGCATCCTTGATGGAATTGGATAATGCTTGAAGGAAGAGGGATTTTAACGGGCCGTCTGGCCATCCCGTCTCCCCGGCTAGCGCTCGAAAAGTAATGGAGAACTCAGCTACAGTTTTAGTGCCTTGGCGTAAGCTGGTGAGTTTCCTTGCCGCCTCCTCTCCTGAAACCTCGTGATCGAAAACCTGTTGCATCTCGTCCATCAGTTTAACTGGATCAGGAATGACAGGTGCATTGGCTCAAATGAGAGGGTCCGCCCACGCAAGAGCCTGGCCATTTAATAGCGATAAAATAAATGCGACCCGGGATTCAGGTGTGGAGAAACGAGAGGGTTGTGCCTGAAAAAATATCAGACACTGAGTTAGAAATGGTCTGCATTTTCCCGATTCCCCACCATAGCGATCCGGTAATTGTAATTTTGGCTCCTTTATAGTACGTAACGCTGATTGCTCCATGTTTGTAAGGCTTCTAGATTCTGTCAGGTTTGGGTTTAGAAAATAGAGAACCAAACGCGAAAGATAAGGATACAGAAAGCGTATCTAGTTTAGATACGCCACAGAAGCGGAATTACACCGCACTAGTAAAAGGGGAACGCAAAAGCGGAAACAAAACTTCCCTAGCACAAGGCTAACTCAAAACAACCTCAAACGGAGGCGGAGATTCGCTAAAACAGCGAGAAACTAACAACCAAAGAAATGATCTCACGCACTAATTGATCTGCGTATATCAGAGGTCGAGAACTGAAAAGAAATGAACCAAAATAGCAAGCCTGTAACTACAGCTCTTTGTTTTCTTTCTTTTCTTTTTATAAACCCTATACCGGCTTTCTAGTCCTACTGCAACGTCAATCTAGAAGCACCGGAAAGCGGAAGTCAAGCTCTATTTATAACCGATGGAAACCAAACACAGGTGTAGGAGATAATGACCTGGAGAGATCCAAACACCGGAACGGCGGAAGAAAAAATCCGATAGAGCTTCAGACGACGCCAAACGGAAAACAATGGTAGAAAACAAAAAGAGACAGCCACTACCCATGACAATAGGTGTGTTTCCTGGTAATTTATGGGTAATTCACTCTGTGAGGGACAGATTTCTGACAGGTTTTGTGGCAGCCAGAATTCACATTGTGTTGAGGATTGTTATCCACACAACAAGCAGGGTTGCTACACATGTATGTGCACATATGTGCATACACACACATGGACATGGACATTCATGCAAACACACACATGCAAACACACATATGCACAGGTATACATGCTAAACCACACACCTAACTGCACACACATATACACACACACACACAAAAATTACACATACCCAAAAAGCACACCAAACAAACAGATAGATACAGACATATGGATGAACAAATATACATATGTGCACACACAAAAACACATATACAATGCCCTCCACTATTATTGGCACCCCTGGTAAAGATGAGTAAAAAGGGTTATTAAAAATTCACCGTTTGGTGAATTAGCTTAATGTCACACTGAAAAAATGAGAAAAACCTAACCTTTAATTGAAGTAAATTTATTATGAGAAAAAAAATTCCTCATCAACAAATAATTGACAAAACCTCATGTGCCACAATAATTGGCACCCCTGCATTTATAGCCGAAAAGTCTGCCACCCCTTTCACCTTCTCCACGTTTTATTACATTAGAGACATATTCTACAATAGATTGAGTTCATTTTTTGTCTCAAAATTCTACACAAAATAGCCCATAATGACAAAGTGAAAACATGTTTTTAGAAATTTTTGCAAATGCATAAAAAATCGAAAACTGAAATCTCTCATTTACATAAGTATTCATACCCTTTGCTTTAACATATTTTTAAAGTATCATATTTAATATTTGGTAGCATATCCTTTGCATGCTGTCACTTCCTGAAGTCTGTGACCAATCAACATTAAAAGACTCTCGATATCTTATTTCCAGGTACTGTTACAAGCGATACTATAACCTCTCTGCATTTGAACTGATCTCTATGAGAATTGGGGGGTGAGACTAGATTTAGCTGTAAATTACGCTGGTACAGTATGGAACACATGCCTGGCGAAATGGCTGTAAAGGCCGTGACACATCGGGGACGTAACGAATAAGCGAGGCGAAAGTGCGAAAAATTCGTCGGCGAATATTTCGCGTAAAAACCTGACACACCTGCAACGATGCGAAAAAACAAAAAAAACGCGTTCTTTTTCGCGTTTGAAAATCCGTGCGAATAAAAATTGATTACTCTTCGTCAAGCGATGACGACATGGTTATCCGTTCGGTCCATCACGGAACGAAAGTATATTTTTTTCCCTCTACCAGAACGTTAAAAACAGAACATGCTTAAATTACATTGGCAAAATATTGAACCGGGCTTATTATGTGTCCGTTTTTTGTAAAGTTTGTTTTGTCTACAACATGCTCTCCTTCTCTTCCCTCCTTTTACGGACATACGTGTTCCACTGCCTCTTGATCTCTTCCACTAATATAAAGGGTTAACCACAACATAACAATACATTACGTCATTTCAGCAAACATATTTAAAATAAATTTGTCGTAGTCTTCTATACAGTGTATCAACTCATGAAGTCTGAAGAGTTTTCTCCAAAACGATCGCTACAGGCAGACCTCGTCTGTTTTCCTCGTTATTTATATAACTTGGCTATCAGTAATCAGGAAATCCACACAGCAGTCGGAATAAGATTTTTGTGGAACTTTATTTGACACGCACACAGACAACAGTGTTCGCTAGCTTTCATCCTGTTTTCACCAAGGCAAACAACCCAGCCGGTGACAGCGTAGCCTACATGAACTCGCCTAAAGTAAAACAATAAATAGCTATGTTTGTGTGTAATCGCCACTGGCTTGTTATCTTCTTTACATGAACTGCTATCAACGTTAACGTTAGACCTAAAGGTTAGCTGGAGACAACTTTAAAGTCAATGCTAATAACCTGAGGGAGCTGATCAGATAGCAAGTTGTGCGTATTGCAACCATTTAGCTATAAACCCACCATCTTCATAGCCTATTTGCTCGGCTATGGTTTTCCACAAATTGTCCTTCAAATCGTTGTCTTTGTAACTACGATGTCTCTTGTCGAAAAGGACGCTATTCTGTGACACATATAAAATCAGTCGGTCCGCCATATTGGATGTTGAAGTTTGTTGTGGTAGTGCGGTGACGTCAGTCATGGAAACTTGTTATGATTGGATAGATAAATAATTTCGCAAACGAAAACTCGCAAAAAACGAACTTGAAGCGAATAAATTAAATGCCGCTTTTTCGCAAAGGACATTTCGCGTTGGATGTGCAAGATTTTATGAAAATACAGGAGTTCGTTTTTATTTTTCAACGTGCGATTTATTCGTGCGAGTAAATCGCGGCCGGTGTGTCACGGCCTTAAGTCATCAAGGGTCGAAGGTATCAAACAAGCCCCAAACCATCACTCTATTGCCAGATATGGAGTCGATGTGGATGGATCCCTTTAAGGGTTGTTTCTCCTGACTTTTTTCCCCATAGAGTTCTATAGGAAAATGAGTCAGGAGAAATAACCCTTGCAGTGATCCATCCACATCTACTCCATATCTGGCAACAGAGTGATGGTTTGGGGCTCGTTCGATAGCTCAGACCCTTGATGACTTACAGCCATTTAGCCAGCCACGTGTTCCATACTGTACCAGTGTAATTTACAGCTGAATCTAGTCTCACCCCCCAATTCCCATAGAAATCCATTCAAATGCAGAGAGCTTATAGTATCGCTTGTAACAGTACCTGGAAATAAGATATTGAGAGTCTTTTGATGTTTATGGGTCACAGACTTCAGGAAGTAACAGCATGCAAAGGATATCCTACCAAATATTAAATATGATACTTTAAAAATATGTTAAAGCAAAGGGTATGAATACTTATGTAAATGAAAAATGTCAGTTTTCGATTTTTAATACATTAGCAAAACTTTCTAAAAATATATTTTCACTTTGTCATTATGGGCTATTTTGTGTATAATTTTGAGACAAAAAATTAACTCAATCTATTGTAGAATATGCCTGTAATGTAATAAAATGTGGAGAAGGTGAAAGGGGTGGGCAGACTTTCCGGCTTGACTGTAGAATAATGTAATCATTTTTAATATGTGGTGGCATATCCTTTGCATGCTGTTACTTCCTGATGTCTGTGACCCAATAACATCAAAAGACTCTTGATATCTTATTTTCTGGTACTCTTACAAGTGATACTATAACGTATCTGCATTTGAATGGATCTTTATGGGAATTGTGGGGTGGGACGAGATTTAGCTGTAAATTACACAATATCCAGATGAATATTACACTTGTAACCTAATGTAAGCACCCTTGGGTAATGTAACCCCTTGCTTATTTCCAGCCTGACCACATGCACACTGCTAGGAGCACAGAATTTGTTGCTCTGACCTTTGTGAAATATTACCATGTCAAGGTGGACCAGTAGCAGGTGCCCAAGGTTATTACCTGATAATCTTACGGACTGCCACTGAGGAAGATTGGTTAGAAGATAATTGATTAGATTTTTTGTGTAAAAAAGTAAATATTTAGATACTTATTTTCTCTAGGAATGGGCTCAGCTTTGCCGAGCCCATTACGTGATCGAAAGGTATGACTATTGATCATTTTTTAATCACTTTTTCTGTACAATAAAAAAGTTTTGTATTTTCCTAAACATCTCTAAAAAAAAATATTGTTTTGGGGGACGTTCCCCATTTATATCTAGTGGTGTGCAAGTCTCTTATTCTTGACATTGTATTTAGCATTTTTGGGGTTCTTACACACCTGTGACAACTACATTTTAGGATTTAAGTTTCAAACATCTTTATTCTATGTTATGGATTAAACCTGAATCTAACATGTTCTGTGATCACCGTTAAGAGCAGCAAGACCACAGTAATCTCTGATGTGTGTTTACATTTTGGAAATGTGTGGCACTTAAGGGTTGGTCCGTGAATTAAAGGACATCAATAGCTGTACTCTTATTGGAAGTTTTGTATCTTGCACTTCAAGACTTCATAACACAAATGCTCAGTGTCTAAGCAGACACTGTTGCTGCGTTTTTTTGGAACTCATGCCTTCTGTTTGAACTATTTGCAGATGACAGCCTATTGTATAAATCAGCTTATGGCTGGGGGGGGTGAAGCACTAGTCATCTAATTCATTGTTCTACTGGGATAGTCAGCATATTATGAGAGAACGGTCATCAAACTGCTGTTAAACCCTTCCTGAGCTGTAACACAGAGTTTCTAATGGTAACAGACAGTACAGTATGTCTAGAGCAGTAGCACACCCTCCCTGCTCCCACAATGACGCTTTTTCCCTGCTTTAATATTTCCCTGTCTGGGACACAGTTACCGACAGGCCGTAATAAGCTCTTTAGCATGTCTTTCACGGGTGCATGTTGACCAATATGTAGATACAGTAGAACGTCTGAGGTACAAATACACTAGAAATGATGTTATTTGGAACTATGAAATGTTTATTTGTTACATTAGAAGTAAAAATGCACCAATTTAAATAATTTGAATCATACTGCTTTCCTCATCAAAGGGGTTGGTGAGGTTCACTCTTGACCTTTAGGTTCATGTTGATTTGACCCATCATTGATTAGGAATTGCATCAGATCATTTAAAGGGTCTCAACAGAGGTAATCAGGAGAATCCCAACAGATCCTGCAAACTTTGGGAAATTTGTTTGATTTTGTCTGTGCTTTGAGGCTAAGTGGACTGGACTGGTTATGTGGCCTTTGGGGTTTCATTTTCTTGCTAATGGAAGCAGGCAGGTAGGTGTACAGAACACTGTGGGCAGGCCTGGGTTTGGATTAATGGTGGAAGTCATCAAAAGTCACCTGTCATCTCGCATCAGGCATTTTTGTGTTCGGGAAAAATAGGGAATAGACTAGAGTGTGTCTCAACACTGCTTTCACATTATCTTAATTGTATTCGCTCTGAAGTCTGCATCAGCTCTCTTGTTCCATGTGTCTGTCAGCATTTGATGTGTGCACAGCAATTTCTGCATTTTTGCAAATGGATTTCAGAGTGTATTTTTTAAGGGGCTAGGACATAGTTTTTTGTGCTGGCATACAGCTGAAAGGTTTTGGGTTTTGAAAAGGTTCTTGGAATCAAGATTACAGCTGGACTGCCTAACCAGGCTGGGGTGACCCTGCTGGGTACCCCTGTTTTTTTTTGCAGGGACTAAATGGAATTAATGCACAAAGCATGCTACACGTCCACATTAATAACAGTGACAGAGACCAGGGTTTGGTTCATTTTTCACCCTCCTGCTTTGTCTGGACTTTGTCTCTTGTATCTGATACGTGTATGTGTCAACATTGCCAGGTATAGCATGACCTTATGAACTGCTTGCTTTAGTTTCTCAAATCCTCCGCTGTCTATCTTTCTCCCCCTCTTTCTTGCTATCTGTTCCGCTCTCTTGCACTAACAAGATTTCCTTTTCTCTGCTGTATCTTTACCTCTCTCCTCCTTTTCAATCTTACTCTCTTATTATTCTATCTCACTCTCTCTCCTCTCCTATCTCTTTTCCTCAGTATGGTATGGTCATCCTTGCCAGCTCTCTGCATGTGACAGAGAATCTGCTGATGCATGTTTCCTCCAATGGAGAGGGCCTTAATGTCATTAGGAAGTGTTTCGCTGCTTTTTCTGTGTATTCAGGCGAATAGATGGGTTTCTGGAAGGTCACTTTGTTTTTGAAAACAATGTCACCTTCAAAATAGCTTGTTCTGCTCCTAGTGTAATTTTGCAGATGTTGGTGATAAGGAATTATATGGGCTTTCCAGCAAAATAAATATAACAAGAAATGCAAACAACTGCTTTTTCTTAGCAGACATTTGAACTATCTCAAAGGCAGAAGGCACGCCTCTTTCTGGGATTGGTGTTGATGCTGAGGCCTTCCAATGAACTCACAGAACTTACCTGAGGTTTGAACTCCAGCCAAGCATAGTTGGCCCTATTTGACTGAAATTATGTCATGACATTAATTATTGTCTCTTTTTTACGTGCATGAACAATAGTACATTTCAGTTTTCTATTAAATGTAGAGATTAGGGGATTGAGTGGTTATTTGGTGACTGATAAGTAGGTAAATATTATTTATGAAGGGACTGCATTAAGCTGTTAGCCATAAAAGCAATGGTTTAATAAATTACCTTTTTAGTACAGTATGGTGATGAACAGAAAATAACAGGTAGTTGCTTACGACACATCATTAATGACCCAGCTTCACAATTAGTGGTAGGCAGGTAGGAAACCTGTGGGTCAGTAGAAACTAACAGGAACAGATGCAGAAAAATGGTAGTTTGAGTGATTTTTCAAACGTCGCTCCTCATGTCTATTCACAGATTCTTTAGCAGGAAGGTTATAATGAATTGCTTTAGGATGCTAATGTTACTTAATTAATTTTACTTTAAGATCACCGAGGTTTGTGTATAAGACAGATAAGGGTGTGTGTACGTGGGTACAGTGTGTGTTTGCATTGCTGTGTGTTTTGGCTGTTTGCTGTTCTGATCTGTGTGTGCGTCCTGTCGCCATGCAGAGCTGGCATCTTGTAGTTGTATGGAAACCTGGGCTGTTCTGGATACAAGCGCGTGGGCGTGGGCACAGGCCAGGACAGACTTGCCACTTCTGTGGAAGAGATGCCAACTTGGCAGGGGAGGGGGTGGAATTCCTGCACACCGCTTTACATACAGGTCATTCTGTCAACTGTAATTCACCAGGTGTCATTGTGAAGAGATTGGAGTCAAAATGGGTTTCTGTAAATCCCTCACAATGATTTTAATGGTTTGGCTCCCTCCATATATTTTTGAGGTCACAATGTTTATTCTGCAATGCTATTGACTGTAGGCGTGTTTAAATCATGACAGTGCATTTCTTTATGAATGCCCTGGCATCCACCTCTACGACAAAAATGACTGCCCATATTCATCAGTGTCATTGTCACACTGATAGTGAGACAGGGGTGGGGGCATGGTGGTAGGGAGAGAGAGTAGAGAAGGAGGGAGATAGGGAGCGAGTCTGATACAAGGAGAGAGAAGATGGAATAGACACACAATTTAGAGATGCACTTTCTTCTAATTCTGAGCAATACCTGAAACAAGGAATAACTATTTTTTTTACGAAACATACACACACAAATAGAGATATTCTATATTCTTGTGACAGCTGGTCCCAAGAATATCACAAGCGTATCACAGGTGTTGTACTATATACACACACACACATGCATGAATGAACATACTTGCGCAGGTGCACACACGTGTACATGCACACACACACACACACACACACACACACACACACACACACACACACACACACAAGCACACTGTGTGAGGGGGTGCAGCTTGCTGTCTGTCTGTGAGGGAGCATTGACCATCTTTAACTGCTCTGCCTTTAAACAGCACAGATTAATTCTGTTTAACACAGAAACGCTGCTCCTGGCAGAACTGCGACTTCCCTTACCACACAGATACAGTGATATACCGTCCCACCTCCTTATTTCCTGCTCTCCAGTGGCCCGTTAGGGATTTGGCCATATAAACAAAGGGGTTTGGGTTTTATTCCCAGCTGTTGTGACCTTAAATAAGACTCAACCTGTGCAGCTGCAGTAAGGAATATCCATGTAATATGGTGTAGCTTAAATACCAGGCACGTGGTTGCCTAGAGAGGGGTGTTTGCTCAGCAAATAATACATTTATGTAGTAAACAGGCAGATCTGTGGCCCACTGATGCAGAAAATGACTCTATTCAGCAGGTATAAAAACACCCTAGGCTTGGAGGCTGCTGGATGTCTTTCTGTGACTCATGCCTGTTCGAGCCCGACTTGCAAACTGCTGTGTTTTAAGAACTTATGGCTGACAGCACAGGCTTTGGACAAAATAACATGCTTGTCTGTGCTCTCCCTACTCGATAGTGGAGGTTGCGGCAAGGCGTGCTGATAACTATGAAAAAAGTAGGGAAAAAGCATTAAAAAAATAAAAACTAGTTTAGTTTTAGTTTAGTTTAGTTTATTTTGGTCATTATACAGCTCATACAATCAAAAAAAACACAAAACAGGTTGACCAAAAAGGTGTAGGCTGAAGCCTTAGCTTATTGCACCTACCCTTTTTGCATTCATTAATTTAGTCAGCTCCTTTAAGAATTATACTGTAAAATGAAAGAAAAGAAAATATACATACATACATAGTTACATACATACATATATACATACATACATACATACATATATACATTATATACTAGGCTCTGTGTGACAGTGACTGACATAGGACTCCCAGTAATAAGCACTGCAGCCAGGTGCCACAGCTAGATGAGCTTTTAGTGAGTTCTCATGGGCTGAAGAACTGATCGTGCCTCTCTCTCTTTTCCTCTCTTCTTCTCCCTCCCTGCAGGTATTTCATTCTGGACCCAGAGGTGGGACAGCTGCAGTACTTTGTCAGTGAGCACTGTAGGGGTCAGAAGCCTCGGGGGTCTCTGCCCCTGAATGGGGCGTCGGTTTCCCAGTGCGATGAGGCACCGCACATGTTCACCATTTACTCAGCCAATGGAGAGTTCTACAAGCTGCGGGGTAGGAGATTTTCTGTTCTGCCCAGACAGAATCTCGCACAGAACACCTTTGTCCCCACCTGCCTTCCCTGCTCTCCCTGACCCAAACTGCCCCCCTGCACCACAAAGCTACCCTTACCCCCCCCCCCCCCAAGCCTAAACTGCTTTACATACATTGTCGTTTTTTTCTGTTGCTAGCTAGCTCTTTCTCTCTCTTCTGCCCCACTGTGATGGTGGTGGGCATGGTCCAGTCTCTGTCGTAAGGGAAGGGTATTTGATGACTGCTGGGTTACAGTTCAAATGTTGTTTGCAGGGTCTATTCGGAATGAAACCGGTTGAGGATGGGCAGGGGTCAAACCCTAAGGAGTGTACACAAATAATCCCTCTAGGTTAGCTTTACCCTGTTAACCATGTTTGGTCTTTAGAACATCACCAGAGAATTGGGAATATTAGGGTAAATGTTCCCAGAACATACATTTGTCCAAATTCTTATTCTTGAGCCTTATTTATAAGTCACATGGAACATTGCAGGAATGGCCTTTGAACGTTATTCAAGTTTAAAATGTATTTGAATTGTGGATGGTCATTCATTTTCATTTGATCAGGAAGGTTAGAAATGTTAAAACATCTGTGATGTCAGTGCTTTGGAGCAATCTTAAAATGTATTTGACATGATGTCTTTTCATGACTAAATTATAACCATCAGGGTGTGTGGCCAATGTGTTTGCACACAACATTCCTAGAATGTTTTAGTGTGACTTTAACAGAGCTTGTTTGGAGTGTTCCCAGTATGTTTTGAGTTAGCTGGGTAAATGGTGAGCCAGTGGCTGTGGAAAGTTTCCATGCACTGTGTACTCCTTTTCTAAGAGGCCCACTGGAACTGGCCTCTGTACACTTCTCTACACATAGGGCAGAGAGGTAATAACATGTGAAACAATATTAAGAAGTTGCTGTCCTCATTATAAGCTCTGGCCTGGTGGAGTTGTCATGGAAACTGCTTTCCATGCCTTTTTTGAAAAGTTCAAGGTTTAGCTATCAAAGCTTTCCAGTACAGAAGCCCTGTTGGAAAAGGAGCAGCCTTGTGTGATATATTTTTACTGGTTTTATTCTGGAAATCTTTTATTTGATCTTATCACATCGCAGGGGAAGATTATCTCTGATTTCTCCTCATGGAAATCAGTGTTGCTGCAAACTCTTCTGCATGTCCTGTCTCTGAACCTTTAGTTGTTTGGTTTGATCCTAGCTGTTATCTATATGTGTGGACTCCTTCTAGACACAAAATAAGTTTCAGACCAGCCTGTTAATGAGTATTAATGATCATCTTATTCAGAACAATTTCAACATGAACCCAAGGTCTTCATCACAAACAGGAAGGAACAGTGTACTATTTCCAGCATTTACCCAAGGCGGGGGTGGTGAGATGGTGCGACCCCAGATCTCAGGGGGGTGGGGGCTTGTTTGTGGTAGTGCAATTGTGGACTGGGGGTGTTGTGGAATGGATGGGTGCTGCTGCGATCGTGGACCTGGGGGGGTATCTGTTTGCATGTTATTTTATTTTCTTCACTTAGTTTGGATTTTGCCTAGCGCATTCCTACAACAGTCAGAATTGTATTATGTAAGTTGAAAATGGCATTATAAATTTAATTTGGCTTCATTAATACGAGTGCTGCAAAATATCAAAGGAAATAATGGACCGGAAATAAAAAAGCTGGCTAAAATAGCATTTTTTAAACGCTGATCTGTGATTGGGATATTTAGGAGTTTCATTATCTAATGAGGATGGCAAACTTTATTTATGAGTTAGTTACTCTTCTAGGCTTGTTATATAAAGCCATGGTTTGTAGTAACATCCTCAAGCCAGACTGGGTTCCACACAGACTCCTGGTGTTTTGACAGCTTGGCTGCACCTGTATCGTTCGTGTTGGCTTCTGTATTATCAGAACAGCTCCCACTGTCACCATTCTCCCCAATCTTGTTTCCAAGAAAATTGTGTAATATGAGCGGCACAGCGATTTTGGCATTTTGAAAGTCGTGTAGACTGCACTTGGCATTACATGGAAGAAAGATGAGCTCTTTACCTGACCCTTTTTTGGTGGCAAGCTCCTCTTATTAGCTGAAGATGGCATTATCATTATATAATAATGATAATATATAATACCATACTGTATTGATACCACACTGTTTTACTACACTATATTAGTGTTAAACAAACAGATCAGTTGAGCTTCTGTAATACCCTGCACAGAGAAACCTAGGTCCTGAGAAACGTAGGTACAGTATGCATAATACTACTACTGTTGCTACAGATATAATAATAATAATAATAGTATTAATAATAATAATAATAATAATAATAATAATAATGAAACAAATTCATATATAGTCATTTGAAAAAGTAAGTACACCCTCAAATGGTAGTCAGTTTTTTTGACATATCTGGACACAAGTTTATTTTATTTTAATTTCAACCATATTGATTGATTAAGGTAAACTAATTCAACAAATGATGCTAACAAAGTTGGAATCACTTTGGAATCACTTAAGCAATTAAAATTTACATAAATGCAAATTCCTCATGAGGAAAAAGTAAGTTCACCCCTACCTTTACTATCAAATATATTGGTTAAAATTGATGTCTGTGTGGGGGTTCTCTGTGCCAGAGACACAGAGGAGATATTGGAGGTCCAGTTGCGACAGATACGGACTCTTTAAGTGTTCAATGAACACCACTGAAACGGACAATAATCCGTAGTGGAGAGGGAGAATAATGAGAACACAAAACAACCTCACGAAAAAGGCGAGGAACTCGATATGCGAGAAAAACTGAAATAAGCAGACACGCTTATCTAACCACGTTTGTGGAGTGAACGAACAAAGAAAATAAAACTGTTAATATCCCTTTAACTGGGCTATGAGCAGTTAAAGCGCTCGTAAAAGAACAAAGGAAATAAGCGGACACGCTTATCTAACTACGTTTGTGGAGTGAACGAACAAAGAAAATAAAACTGTTAATATCCCTTTAACTGGGCTATGAGCAGTTAAAGCGCTCGTAAGAGAACAAAGGAAATAAGCGGACACGCTTATCTAACCACGTCTGTGGAGCGAACGAACAGAGAAAATAAAACTAATAAGATCCCTTTCACTGGGACTAAGCAGTTAAAGCGCTCGCAGATAAGCGTAGTAAAACAAAGGAAATAAGCAGACACGCTTATCTTACTCCCGTTTGTGGAGCGAAAGGAAAGGAAACCGTTTCGTGTAAAAGAAAACGAGAAAGTCTCTGCTCAGAAATGAGAGCGAAAAGAGACTAGCTTTCTTAATAAACCCTTTCTTCTAAACCCTTTCTTTTTTTAAACTAGCTTACTACCTAAACCTATACCTTCTTTTACCGGCTCGAATGTTACGAGGAATAACATGGAAGCAACGAGAGAGGCAGGAAGCGGAGTATAAATAGTCAACGGAAATTAATCACAGGTGAACTTACTAATGACGAGGCGAAAGCAAAACCCCGTCGCAGAACAAAGGAAAATCCGATAGATTACCGGTAACGACAAAAAAGAATAACGAAACGTGGAGATAAGGGAAGGAAGGCAAGATCCATGACAGTCTGGTGTGCAAAACTGGTGTAAATGATTATCCAATTATTAGATAATAATTTGTAAGTTCTATGCCTTCATAAAAACAGACAATTGGTCTGGTTTGGACATAAGTATTGAGATGTGTGCTAACATATCATGCCTAGGTCGAAAGAGCAAGCCGGATTCCTGAGAAAAAATATTCTTGATTCTCTTGAGACTGGGAGGGGTTACAAAGCCATTTCAAAGCAGTTTGAAGTACATCATTCAACTGTTTGACACATCACATCCAAATGGAGAAAATTTTACATCACCGGAAATCTACGCAGGACAGGCCATCCCACTAAATCCACCTCAAGAGCTGACCGAAAGATGCTTCTAGAAGTCTCCGAGAACCCAAGGGTATTCTCTAAGATTATACAGATTTCACTTGCCACAGTTAACATGAAAGTGTATGAGTCAACAATCAGAAATATATTGCACAAACTTGGCCTACATGGGAGAATAGAAAGGAAGAAGTACCTGCTCTTCAAAAAGAGTATAAAAGCATGACTTAACTTTGCCAAACAACATGTGGCTATGCGGGCGGCTGTGGCTCAGGAGGTAGAGCGGGTCGTCCGCTGATCGCAGGGTTGACGGTTCGATCCCTGGCTCCTCCTGTCCACATGTCGAAGTGTCCTTGGGCAAGACACTGAACCCCAAATTGCTCCCAATGTGCAGGCTAGCGCCTTGCATGGTGGCTGCCGCCATTGGTGTGTGAATGTGTGTGTGAACGGGTGAGTGAGAGGCCATTGTAAAGCGCTTTGGATAAAGGTGCTATATAAGTGCAGTCCATTTACCATTTATGTGGATAAAGTTGGAAAAAACTGGATAAACTGGGAAAGTGTACTGGACTGATGGAGTTGTTTGGGCGCAATGCAAAATGTCATGTTTGGTGAAGATGCAACACTGCCTTTTAGCAGAAGTACTTCATTCAAATGGTGAAACATGGTGGAGGGGGCCTTATGGTTTGGGGCTGCTTTGCTGCCTCAGGGCCTGGTAAACTTACCATAATAGATTCAACCATGAATTCAACTTTATACCAGACCTTTCTTGAGGAGAATGAGAGGCCATCGGTTCAGATGCTGAAGCTGAAAAGGTCCTGGATTCTCCAACAGGAATAATGATCCTAAACATACAAGCAAATCTACTACGGAATGGCTCAAAGAAAAATGGAGGGTTATGGAATGGCCAAGTCAAAGTCCAGACCTCAATCCTATCGAAATGCTTTGGGGGGCCTTGAAGCAGGCTGTGCATTTAAGGAAGCCCTCTATTACATTTACAAGAAACACCTAGAAGAGGTTATTGCTGCCAAAGGGGGCAACACCAGTTATTGAAGCCAGGGGTGTACTTACTTTTTCTTCACAGGATAATTGCACTTCTGTTTATTTCTGATAAATAAATCATTTAAAAGCATCATTTATTTGTGTCCTTTGTTAAATTAGACAACCTTTAACAGTAAAAAGCATTGGAATAAGGATCAAATATCCATGTGTCCAAATATGTCTAAAAACAGACATCTTATCTGGGGGTGTAGTTACTTTTTCACATGACTGTACATAGCTAGGATATAAGAGAAGACAGAATTATAAAGCATTTCAAACTTTTATCAGTTGGTATACTGATTAAAATACTGTTGAATTCTGCACTTAATTTTAAGCATTTCCACTGACATAGTGTGTGCATTCACACTGCTGAAAACGATCACAAGTCCAAACCTTTCTCCAAAGTCTTATCTGCACACAAAAGAGTTTAGGAACAAACCAATCTGGAGAAGGAAAAAAAACTTACATGCTTGCAATCTCCACAGGTCGCTGTTGTCATCAGGGGTTTCTCTTGTCTGATTGGCTGTCTCATGCGCTTTGATGTTTCTCAATTTCTACCTCCAGGGTCAGAGTTGATAGGTGAGGTGGATGTTGTCTTATATGGGTTTGTTTTTACAGCCATTTTCTTTGATGGCCAGTTTTTCACCTCTCACTGTCTTCCCTCCTGCTGCCATCTCATGTTAACATAAAGGTTTTCATTTTCTCATGCTTTTCCTCTTTGTCCCCAAAACAAATACTCAGGAGGAACCCAGAGCGAATGTCTATCAATAGCCAGTTAGTATTCAATAAAGTACCAGGGTGTATATACTGTATACATACATACTTGCATTTACTGTAATTTGTATATACATGTACATGTATACATTTACTATTCAATATATATTGTAAATATGAGTACATTACTTACATTCAGTACTTATATCATGTATGCCATGCATGACTTATCTACAATCTGCTTGGCTCGGCACAGCTGCCACAGCCTCATAAGCGGTCTAGAATAACAAACTGAATATAGAGTGAGTCACACTATCCAGTGTTTGTTTGCAGATAACAGTGGGTACAGTCTGGCGATGTAATCTCATTAGCTGCTTTCACTCGTAGAACACTGAGCATTGCTATATTAACTGTTCCAGCAATCTAGTGGCTTCTCTTGTTCACACACTATCACTATCACAGGTCTACCTGCCATTTTACCAGGTTGACAGCAGGTTTACGGTGCCTGTAGACTAATTGTTGTCTGAACAATGGGACGGCAGTGTGGTATAATGGTTAAGGAACTGGGTTTGTAACCGAAAGGTTGCAGGTTCGATTCCCAGGTCGGTACACTGCCGTTGTACCCTTGAGCAAGGTACTTCACCTGCATTGCTTCAGTATATATCCAGCTGTATCAATGGATACTATGTATAAATGCAAAAGAAATGATGTGTAAGTCGCTCTGGATAAGAGCGTCTGCTAAATGCCTATAATGTAATGTAATGTCACAAGCCCAGAGAGGTGTGATTTTGTTAACTCTGGTTTGCTAGCCAGAGAGCTAGCTATTGTTTGCTAAGTAGCTTGCTAATGAAGAAAAAAAGAATCTTAAGAACTAACGTCCTGCCATATTGTAATGTCTCATTCTCACATGACCCCTAAAGGGTACATTTATGAAACATTGCCTGTTAAGGCTGCATGTGTGAAAAGGGTTATTGACTCTGAAAGGTCACACTGTCTCATCAACCCTACAGGGTCTCTCTGTGTTTTAGTGGTGGGTTTATATTTCAACATGGACGCCTCAGCCATATATGGGGTTAAGGCTTAGGGAAATGTATGGAGACTCAATCTATTGCCATAACGGTCCTGTTATGAGGGTGACTTCCTGTTTATGGGATGATGGTGACTTCCTGCTGACAGTCTCATGACATTTTCTTGTGTGTTGGTTTCTTTGCAGCAGCGGATGCCAGTGAGCAGCAGTTCTGGATGAGCCAGCTCCAGGCCTGTGTCCGGCGCCACTCAGACAGCAGTGCCAAGGTATTGGTGTTGACTACAAATTTGTCCTGTCTGCTCTAACAACTCTCTCTTATCTTTCACCTAATGCCTACACCTGGGGATAGTGGTGTGGTTCTCAGCTCTTCTTTACTGTTGTGATAGGGAGGATGACTGGCCAAATATTTCAGTCTTTTTAGTTGTGATCTTGAAATCACAGAATTAGTTGTAAGAAGTAAACGTTTAAATGTAGAAATAGTTGTCCCATCAGTGTGCCTTTGTCTGCTTTCGGACTTTTGGAAAACTGTCAGTTTTAATTTATTAATTTATTTCCAGGCTATGCTAAGTGTCCGTTTTTTGGTTCTGAACTCTCATCAGATAGCGTGTGCTTTACTGCTAAGTTAAAGATTCAAAATAAATTGGTTGGGTAAGCTTTATCCAAGACATGTGAGGCTAAAACTGAGGACACAATTTACCCTCCTGCCCCTTTTCAACATTTGTATTACAACGTAAGTGGATCATCAGTGCTGGTTTGGAGGATAGTCTTTTGTGATATTGTGTGTTTGAGTGTATGTGCATGTGTTGTATGAGAGAGTTGAGAGAGAGAAACCCAAATTGCAAAAAAAGAATTGATTGAATATGTGCACCTGGGTGGCCAGGTTCTGGCAGAACCCTCTAGGAGGGGGATTGATTGCAGAATGCTGTCTGAGCATGCCCGAACTGACCGAAACAGCAGTGCCAAAAGACTCTCTGATCCGGTCCCTGCATTGTGCTGATTCAGCTGTGGTTTAGAGCTGCTTGTGTTTTTGGACACACAAGTCCTATGACATGCTGCTTTAATAAAGCCATTCATTAATAAAGTATAACCATGCCTAACCATTGTGAGATAAAGCAAATGGCTGGGAATGTGTCTGACAGGCTTGTAGGTAGTGCAGGCATGAGCCCCTGGTATTTGCAGCTTTTCCCCCAGATCCCAGAAGATTCTAATAGGATCTCGCACACCAACAGAAAAGTGCTGATCAATTCCTCCTCCTGACGGCACACGAGTTCCAGCCTGAGTTTCCGCCCAAATCTCTCCTGTTCCCATTCCCCTGGCCTCTTTGTCAGTGCCCAATATATCTCTCTCTCTCTCTCTCTCTCTCTCTCTCTGTCTCTCTCTCTTTCCACTTCCTTCATCTCTACCCTTTCTAGACACTGAGCAGGGATCTTGTGATGCAAACTTTCATCATTATTTTTTCCATCTGTAATGTTGCTTATCTCCTACTGAGTCCAGTGTTTGCGGTTGCATTTTATGTTACACGTTCTTTATGGCAATTTTGGACAGCATACATGTCATTAAGGGGGTAATTGGACATGGTTGCCACTGTGTGCCTGTGGTAGGAAGCAACTTTATCTGGCCTTCATGGTCTCCATGGAATCTGGTAGACCATTATACCGTGAGAAGTGACTGCACTCAGGTCTGCAGGGGACCCCAGTTTCTGATGTGGATGTTTGTAACTTGCTGTAAATAGTCTGCTTCTTACTGGAGAGTGTTTGCACTATACTGGGTGGTTTCTGGTATAATTTTTTAGCTTTGACAGAACCTTCTTTGTTATTGACCTGTAGGGGTTTGTTCTTCCCAGGGGGAATTGCTGTTTTGTCTTAGTTTGTTTCGCCTTTGATTCATGTTTATGTGCATTGGCTTCTTATTTGCATTTTCACTCATTGGCTTTGCCCACACTTGTCCTTGAATGGATTCTGTCCACTGACAGCCTTTTGAAGATGTAGCCAGCTCACGCCACTCTGCTGCACTTAAATGTGAATGTGTCAATCATGCAATAAGCCTGTCATTTGAGTGTTTTTTTTCAGCCACTCACAAACAGGCTGCAGTATCTGTACTTACTTCAGACCCCTTACAGTTTATGTTTGGATGTGTGTGTGCTTAAGAGTGTGTGAATGTCTGAGTGAGTGAACCAGTGAGCATGTGTGAATGTGTATCAGCTGTCTGGGAGGCTGCAGTGGTTGGCTGGTCTTTTACGGATGTGTGAGAATCCAGGCGGCAGATGTCTCACGCTGAGACATTTTTTTAAAACTCAGTTTCTGCTCTACTGGCCATGAGCTGTCGGAACACAGGCTGTCCGAGAAAATAGCGAATGAAAGTTAGCCCTGCACCTTGCTCAGCCTTGTGCATGTTTTCAATTATATGGGCATTGAATCTGACTACTATGTTTTTGTTTCCTAAGTACAGATTTGTTGGTTTTATCATATTGATCATCCAGTTTAAAATGTAGTTTTGCATGACTGTGGAAACCAGTGGCGGCCGGTGGGTTTGGAAACGGGAGGACAGAAGTACCCAAAAGAGGGGGGTCCGGAGGGGGGGGGGGGCGCATGGCCCCCCAGAGAAAATAACCCATAAAAGTTGATAAAAAATTAGCCTTAGAATGTTCATCTTGGTGATGTTTTAGACAGAAAAAACTATTAACGATATAGCTAATTGTAATTAGCCTGGCTACATTCTAACCGGTTAAAAAACTTTCACGGTTAAATCAAGTTTATCCAGTTTTTCACCTGAACGTAAAATGGCGTTTCACCGACTTTTCATCCAAAAAATGTTCACTGGGGTGTGCAGTCTATGGCACCGATAACATTGGACAGGTTGGCAATTTCATAAAAACCCCGCTTTACCTCCACCTGGTTTTGCATCTTGTAGGGCAACTGGATGTACGCTGGCATTAGCTGGATTAAGCTGTTGACCACAACTGCAACCCTGGCTACATACATGTAAGCCACTTTAAAGCAAATTTCGTTTATTGGTTAAATGTGTGTTTTAATTAGCATAGCCCATGTAAGGTCATGTAGAATTATTTTTTTTTGCAATTTAGAAATAATAGTAGGCTACTGGGAGCATTCATTTGCCTACATTATGGGTCTAATTAAACAGCTTCATAGCCTACAATTGATTAATATGTGTGATCTAAAGTGTTTGCTTTTTACAATTGTAATTTATTACGTTTGCAATGTGTATTTCAAAGGCCATATTTAGTCTTGTGAATTTAACAAAAAAAAATTTTTATATCCTAATTATCACTCAGAAGCTACATTTACCAGCATTCTACATTTACGAACGAGGTATGCGTGCTGGTATAAATTTTGTTCGGGGGTACTAACAAATCTCAGATACGAAAATGTTGATGAATGCCAAAATATGGCAGAATTTGCTAATACAAATGATTTAAGTACAAATTTGTTCTGCTCATGTTTCATGAATGAGGCCCATTGCTTTCCTTTGTGTACTGCAAATTTTAACAAACATCGGCTCACAAATCTGCATCTCAATTTTTATTTTTTTTAGTTTTAATATAATTTCTGAGAAATGTGAATACTATAATTGGGACCTCGATGACTAATCACTAGGGGGACACCGTAGATAGTTAATCGTTGAAATGAGTGATGTGTATTAGCCATAAAAAATATATATAAGCTATATTAGGCCTATTAGCTGGTCAGCTGCTTGCTTCCCATTACATCACGTAATGTAGCGACATGAGGAAGGTGCTCTATTCGTTAATTCATTTTCCTTTCATTTTGTTTATATCAAAACATCCATGCGTTTCTGTTTCGTTTCAACATATTTAATGTTGACAGAAATATCAGAAAAAATATGTTCTTTCGCCAATCTCTTTTCTGTATCTTTCACGAAATCTCCTTACACTCTACCACTGAGCATGACGTCTTTGCACGCTTCGTGACATTTTATCAACCCCTCCTGTAGTTTAATTGGATGTACAGTATGTCAATCTTTTATTTCTAAGGCTAATTGGTCTGATGCTGTTCCTCCCTATATGTATTTTTTGCAATGTAAAAGATAGGTGAGCAGAAGCCGCAGTATAAGGTAACATTTGAATGGGTGCTTATGAATCCGTAGGGAGGACAAGAGAACTGTGTCCTCCTGCTACATTGTATATTGTACTAGTGGGCGCTGTTGACATTTTTTTTTTTTACCATTGGCAAAAGTGCATCTTACAAATGGATATGACAGTGATTTTGTTGAAGTTGTTATTGTTTTATCAAATAGATTTTTTTCCCCTTCAAATTATTTAGGAGGATGGTCCTCCCTGTCCTCTATGGACGGGCCTCCTCTGACGGAAACCTATATGCAGGCAAATTAAATACCAGTGGTGTTTGAATGAGGTGTAGCCTATCCGCTTTGGTGAGAAACACCAGTGGATGCCAGTCTCCATCAAATGCTGGGGCTTTCTTGCATTGTAAGCCCAAGTTTTACAGACTACCGCCTACTTTATTATTGAGCAGAGAGTATGACTCTAGGGAGCGACTGAGATATGGGACAAAGGTATGAACACAGTGGTAGATATTTGTAATATTAACTTTGATGGTGTGTTTAGAGGCCCCTGCAATGTCCAGCTGAACTCACAGTGCTGGCGTGTGCACTTAGGGTAGGGGGAGGAGCAGATGCGCTTACTTGTGGTGGTCACCATTTGGACACATCTGGTACCCAAAAAACCACATGTATCTCACTCAAATCTGCACCCCCTTCTACTCCAGGCTGCCCAAATGTGAATCCGCCCGCTACATGAAGAAATATCAGGGAATTATGGGATGGCTCTGCTACCCTTTTTCCACCTTCAGTTTTGTGATGCCTCATTTAGGATCTGTGAGGCAGGGAGCGAATGGAGCTTGTGGTCCCAACCGATTCGGCAGGATTTAAAAGCAGAAGCAGAAGCTGTTTTCACACAGGACTGATATGTCCACTTTCATTACAGTTTTTTTCGATTGCATAAACACTAAAATCAAAAGTATTACACAATTATCAAAACCTTACACTCAAGGAGCAAAACATCGGCCCAGATTTGCACCACTATAAGCACAATGTCAGCCTCACACTTCTAATAATACACACACAGTGATTTGCAAAACACTAAACACACTTGTATACATTAGACACAGAAGTATATCATTATGTCACTTCCTTGCAATTCCAAAGCACTGACAGTCAAATTACCACACCTATGAGCCAATTGGTTAAACACAGCCATCAGGTGCGCAAACACATGATTGCTTAATTGTAGACACACCAATCAGGTTTAAGCACTATACACATGCAGCAGGTGAGTTCACCTGTCTTCAACCAAAATGGAAGGAGTCAGAAGAAGAAGAGTGAGGGTGAGAGGGGGAATCCACGGAGAAGGAGAAGGAGGAAGAGGAAGAGGCGGAGGCTGTGCCAGAGGTAGAGGCCGAGGTGGAGGTAGAGGAAGAGGAAGACCTGAAGCAGGAGGAGAACGTGCTCAAAGAAGAAGAGGACCAAATTTATCAAATGAAATTCGCGCAACACTAGTTGACCATGTCGGGAACCACGGATTGACGCCAAATCTTAGCAGATATACAGTGGCATGTGGCATTAGGACATTTCGACAAGAAAACTGGTAAAAAAAAAAATCTGTCTACAGTTACAGTAATCAGCTGCTTATTGTATGCACCATATCAGCACTTTTGATACCCCTTCCTGTGACATTTTATAGTAGGTTACATGTATTTTTTTCTACATAGAATTGAGAGTCGAGAACGACAAGGAGGAAGGGGGCCCATATTCACGCAAGAACGAGAGCGAGAGATCATAAACATGGTTTTGGCCAATAATGCTATCAGGCTCAGATAAATTCAAGCCAACATTATCGGTGACCATGCCATTTTCAATAATGTCTCGGTCAACACTGGCACGCATCCTGAAAAGACATCAGGCTCAAATGAAACTGGGACATGTTTTGTTGTGATTCTCCATGTTGACTGATTTGGGTATATGGAGAGAAATAAATTGTATTTTCATCAGTCTGCAGCATTGGTCTTGTGTATTGTTTAGTGAATTTATTGTATATTTGCACTTTTTCTGTGTACTTCACTTACAGTACTCTAATCACTGAGAAGTAGAATTGCTAAAAGTGTTTTAGGTAAGCAACAGCAGTGTGGAACTGGTTCAAACATAATTAAGTCATATGAAATGTGTGTTTCATATGGTAACAAAATATGGTTTTTATAAATTAGTGTATAGTTTTTACAAGAGTGTTTCATTTTGCAAAGGATCTGAGGTGTTCTGCTAATTGGGTGTGTGGTTGTGCTAATTGTGTGTCGTGTTTTGAAAAACTGGGCCCTGTTTTCAAAATCGTGCTTAAGCAATCGAAAAAAACTGTAAGAAGAAATAACTTTGCACAGGCCAACAAATTTCCTGACTCGGGCACAGCTTTGCACATGTTGGGTATCATTGCTGTTGCCTTGGAAACAAACATTGTGTTCTCAGAGAGATATTATTAGCTGTTATCTGTGTGTGTGTGTGTGTGTGTGTTTGTGTGTGAGCTTTCACACAGAGCGGAGGGTAGAAATGCTGAGCATATTCTCTGTTCTTGTAAGTCAGACTTTGCACTCTGGCAGGCTTAGACCCTCTTCCTGCCAGGCTACCATTGGCCGACTGCTGCAGCTCATGCTTCACCTCCCTTCGCTTCCTTTCCTCTTATCCGTCTCAACAGCGATCTTATAACCAGGAGGTTACAGATTCCATTGCCAGCAGGGAGGCTTTTCTACTGTGCTCTTGAACAACTTCATTGCCTGTCTGTGTAAATGCTGGATAATATCCATTGATAATCAAAGTGGGTAATATATATTGATAAAAGTACATGGACAGTACACATTAGTAATGTTGGAGACAGTCACTAATTCCCTCTGTATAATTGCCTCTGCAGTTCAAATGATTGATGTAATATTACAGTTTGGTGCAGGCATCTCCTCTCTCAGACTGTCTCCCGCCCACTCACCCCCCCCCCCAAAGGCTCCCCTTCACTGAGAGAACCGTTTGATTCGCCCTGAAGATTGGTCACTGTGGTCTCATTTAAATAGCATGTTCATTTGTTGTGGGAAATTGTATTCCATGTCTTCCTCTGTAGTGTGTGGGTGGCAGACTGAATACAGACTGTTAATCTCATTGTTTATCAGCAGTCCTAATCCTCTGGTTCTTTGCCTAAATCCAGCCAGTTTAATCTCTTGCCTGTCTGTAAAGGCTGGAGTGTGTTCATATGTTCGATACTCTATCAGCATAGCTGATTGCTGTTACCTTGAGCCAGGGCTGCTACACTGTTATCTCTGTTATATAGGGCGGCAGTGTAGTGTAATGGTTAAGGAACTGGACTTGTAACCGAAAGGTTGTAGGTTCGATTCCCAGGTAGGACACTGCTGTTTGTACCCCCAAGAGCAAGGTACTTGAATTTGCTTCATATATATATATCCAGCTGTATGAATGGATAAATGTAATAAGATGTATAAGTTGTGTAAGTCGCTCTGGATAAGAGCGTCTGCTAAATGCCTATAATGTAATGTAATGTAATCTCCTTAACATTCTCTGCTGCTATCTCCTTTGGATTTAATGTGAAGACCCTCTCTGTAGTGTGCATAATGTCATAGATTTTAGACAAGAACTATAAGCTCTGCTCAGTTAAACAGAGTGTTAGATGCGCTAGGTGTGCCCTTATTTGCTCTGGATTCTAATACATTTTCAGTGGCAGATCATATTTGATGTGTCCTGGTCAAAGGAAGATTTATTAAGAAAAAAGACGGTTCTTTGAAGTTTTATCCACAACATCAGCACATCAGACTGCAGCAGTGAGCAGACTCGCCACCACCCCTCCTCCCAGTGTTTATTTATGATATGGCATCCGAGGGAGAAGAAGGGAAGAAGGCCGCTATTACCAGCACGGTGTCACGTGAGGAAACTGCCCTGTGGTCAAATTGCCCTGATGATAGAAGGATACAGGTTTTTTCTTATCTAAAAATCAGCGGGCTCCTGGTGTCCTCTTATCACAGAGTCTGTGTTTCCTGTTTCTCGCAGCTCAGTCTGAATTAATCTGGATGTTGTGTATGCTGATCCACAGCTATTTAGCATTCTGCTTTTGGTGTTACACATCTGAGAGCTGTCATTGAGTTGAGATAGTCAGAATCGGGTGCTCACTAGGCAACGGGTCAGCGTAAAGAGCTGATGAGAGCTTTTGAGTGACAGGGAGCAGTAGATGAAATTGTGGTGCTTCAGAAGGCTGGACTGACCGGCGTGACCTTGAGCCGCAGCTCTGGATGTTACACTGCAGCTCTCATGTTTCAGTCTGAGGCCTGTTAGATGGGCTGTTATCTAAGCACTTCTGTCTCTCTCACAACCCTTTTCCTCTCCTTTTCTCTGGTGTATTGGGTGAATGATTGGGCTTGAAAATGAAATCACTGACTGAGAGCCTTTACAGCTGATGGAAGTTCAGCTGTTAGGTAGTATGAAATAACCTTAAAATGCCCGTGTACAATTGAGGATATGTAGAAAAAAATATCAACTTGATAAATAATACCAAAAAATTATGTGAAAGTTAGGTCAAGCTGGCTGAACAAGTTATAATTATCTAAAAACTGTACAGTGGGAAATCAATTGACACTATTGAAGAGGGAGGTTTGAAGGGAAATTGATGGGTCTGAGTTTCACTGACCTTTTTGGAGGACTGCTTTACGTCTCTCTGGGGCTTCCATTCGAGTTCATTGCAGGAACCACTGCAGACCACTGGAGAACTTTTAATGGGTAACACTAGGTTTAGAATACATTACGTATATGACCAAAAATGTGACAGGAGTGCAGCAGGAGTGCAGCAATTCTGGCACATGGCCCCTCCCCCTTATCCTTCCCCCCTCCCTCCCTGGTTCGATCAGTTCCTGTGAGGCAGAAGATGCCCTTGTGCATGACAGCGGAACGCAGTAGAGGGGTGGCCGAACGTTCTGGTCCCGCTCCATGCGGTGAGAGAGAACGGGTCGACCAATCCCCCTCCTCCTCCTCTCACTCCTGCTGCTGCTGCCATCTCTTCCAGGGGTCCTCCTGCTCCTCCTCCGGTCGGACCCGCAGCTTCTCCCTGCTCCCGCACCCCCCACCCACCTCCTCTTCCTCCTCCCCTGGCTCCCAGAGGCACCCATCCCATACCGGGGCACCCAGCGCTATTGTCACCATCACCCATCACAAGTCCCCTGCTGCTGCCCGCCGTGCCAAGAACCAGTACCCCGGGAGGCTGCTCGAGGTCAAAGAGGTAGGGGTGCTCCTCCCAAATGTACTGCTGTTGACCCTGCTGTCCACCTCTGGCTTTTCAATGTGGCTTGCACTGTCTGAATTGTGTTTGTGGACTGTAGCTGACTGTCACTCATAGCTGTGTGCTTCATTGTGTTTGTTCAGCAAAGACTGGCTGTAGCTTTTAGGTACTGTAGAAGTGGTACATTGTGTTTGTGCTGTAGACTATAGCTTTTAGGTACTGTAGAAGTGGTACATTGTGTTTGTGCTGTAGACTATAGCTTTTAGGTACTGTAGAAGTGGTACATTGTGTTTGTGCTGTAGACTATAGCTTTTAGGTACTGTAGAAGTGGTACATTGTGTTTGTGCTGTAGACTATAGCTTTTAGGTACTGTAGAAGTGGTACATTGTGCTTGTGCTGTAGACTATAGCTTTTAGCTACGTCCTACAGTGGGTTTGCTCATTAAAAACAAAGGGCAGCATTTAGCTGTATTGTACATTGTGGTTGTTCTGTAAAGACCTGACTACAGCTATGGACTCTGGAGCACATAAGGCAGCATTCCAGCTAACAGTAAAATTTTATTTTAATATTGCATTGATATGATGAGGTCAGTTTGTTGCCTGGAAACCGCTGTAAGAATATTATTGTGACAGTGCTGATCACAAGGGGGCTTCATTTTTGGGACCCTGATTTTAGATTAAAGCATAAGGACAGATTGAATACGCTTTGCATCACTAACATGAATTTATAGGCAACATTTAATTGTTAAAGGTTAAAACGTTAAATGTTAAAACATATTTTTGTGTCAAAAATAGAGGACTTGAGTACTCAGCAAGCCGTTCACAAAAGGTTTTGATTCTTGCTAGCGTGCTGTGGCTTTTCATTGATTAGAATGTGCTTTGTAGTTTCTTCCATTGTCAACATTTGCAATTGTGAATGCAGGACATACGGTTCTTTTGTGAAAGTGTGGAAATGGAAAATTTGTTTGAGGTGTGAAACCGGGTGAGAAGAGGCAGTTAAATATGTAACTAGCCAATCTGTTAAAATGGGCTGCTACAGAATGTCAAAATGCTGGTGCGAAAATCTTTTTGCAGCGTTTCTAAATATCTTGTGTGCGCGTTCGATTGAATAATTAATCAGAATGGATTATGCCAGAGAGAGTATTCCGGCAGGGGGAAAATAAGGCAATAGTTTTATGTTCTCATTGTTCTTGTTTTCAAAATTGAGTCATTAGCAGTCATCCTGTTTTACAGTTGGCCATATGTTCACCTGTGGGATTATTTATATAAAATGACATGGACTGTACACGGTAGTTGTTCAATTTTTAATGGCTATACGGGAAAGAACAGTGATTTTATTAAAGTTTCAAGCTGAGAAAACCATGCCAAAATGAAGGTGCAGTGTGCGGAGTTAACTAAATTACATCAAATACCTTTTCTTTTATCTCTTCACTAGCCGGAAAAAAACCCCCAAAACACATTTATTTAAATTGTGAAAGTGGTTTGTTATAGTGCAGACTGCTGTGCTGGGTTGTGGTGTGGGTGGCATGAGTGGGCCTCCTCTACTGGGTGTGTTTCTCTCACTCTATGTGTTTGTAACTCACTGGAGCACAATGAGGAATAGTTGCCCCATCAAACAAGGAATTGGGCCGTGAGCAGGAGGGAGGTTGAAAAGCGGTGGGGGTGAAGAAACAATGGGGGAGTGGTTTTAAGAAATGGTCCACCTGGGGAATTACCATGGACCAGAGTCTTCAAGCTCTGTCCTGTCAGTGCAGTGAAATGGGTGCTGGCTCTGGTCTATCATTGTTTATTAGATTGGCAGGTAGCCAAAGCTGGTGTTACACACTGTACACTCTCACTACCTGTGGCATTCTGTAAAGATCTCCATGAACAGTCTTATCATATTTTAAATATATACGTGAAGTAAGAAGTTCTCTATGTTCATAAAATATTATTTGTGGATGCACCATATAGTATATTCAGAGAATCTGTAAAATCCAGACTCAATCATATACAGTATATACAGCCCAGCCAGTGGGCCTTCTTAGTAAAAGCTGCAATTTACTGTAGGTAAAGGCAAAGGGATTAAAGTTGCTATGCCAGTGCCACTTTGAATACCTTAATTGCTCAAATCCTGGAAACTGTCACTTTCCCTTTCTGGCTGCCAGAGATAAGTGCCGGTATTTTAAATGCGCAGAAATAATGCACACACACATACGCACACATGCACATCTTGGGTTTAGCAGTTATCTGGCAGCCCTTTAGAAAGTAAGATCCAACTGTATTTTTTAATCATGGAAATGGCACTATAACAGTAACTGACATTTTCTTGGCAGCTTTCTCAAAAGATCATATTGAGCTATACTTCAAAATGACTCATATTATTTAATGTGTGAATATATGCAGTCATCTTGGTTTCCACTATATTTTCCAGAACCTGAGGGCATTCTGTCTACTGACATGTACTGCACTCTAGTTTGATTCAGCTTATTAAACCTCTCTTGTTTCTGTGCTGCGGAATCTGACTTTGGGGCAGTGATTCATCTATTAAATTATTTGTTCCATCAATTGGATAAGGGCTGTCAATGTAAATATGTAAATTATTTCAGAAAATCGAAATTGTGATAAATCTTTTTGATCATCTGACAGCCCTAGAAGAAACCCTTCTTCAAGTGCAAAAAGCTAATAAAAAATAATATGCACATCGTATAGTCGCACCAAAGACAAGAGTTGCCGAAAGATAGTCTGGCTAGCTTTGCATTTTCATGTTATTTCAGGTTCTAAACCCGCTCTGTTCTGGCACGAGTGTGCTGTGCAGTGGTATCGTTTCAACATGTAGGACAAGGGTATGAACGACTTTGGCCTGTAAAATCAGGGTGTGACATCGTGGAACTTTGGCCTGTTGTGCAAGTGTGAGAGAGGTGGTGGAGCTTCAGCAGTTTGAGTGAAGGTGCAAGAGGGGGTGGAGCTTCAGCCTGTAGAACAAGGGGAAAGAAGGGAGCACAGCTTTGGCTTGTAGAGTGAGGGTGCAATAGAGGGCCATGAGAGCTGTGGCAGGCAGAACAAGGTTGTGAAAGGGATGGGTATCCATTACCAAGTGAAAGTTCCTGAGTCACTATTTAACAAAGCGAGTCTTTTTCCCAGAGATAAGGTCACCATCAATCAGGCTTACATCCTACTGTAATGAAGAATGCAGTGCTGAAGAAAGAGCGGGAGAGGGAAGGAAAGGGAGAGAGGGACAGAGCAGTAAAGAGGGAGAGAGCAATGGAAAAGAAAGTGAAAGAAAGAATAAGCAAGACCAATATCGGGAATGAGAGAGAGTCTTATGAGAGTATGAGAGAATGTGAGAAAGGAGAGAATGAGTTTTTGCTATGAGCACTCTTTCCAATATTACCTAAGCTGTGTCCTCAGCAGCATACAACAGAAGAGGCAGAGGCTAGAGCAGTGTCATTCTATACATAACAGGGCCACACACCAGTGAAGCATGTTATACCTTCATAGCTTCACCAGCCAAACACTGGGAACCCCCTTCAGTTACCCCCAAACAAGGGTTATATCTGAAACAGTCCATCTATGTGGGTGAGCACCCGTGAGTGCCTATCTAATATATTCTCTCTTGATTTATAAATCAATTATATATTCTTTTCATTGAAGTTGGAATACATAGTCATATTTGAAGGCCCATTGAAGTTTGCGTAGTGTCCTCTGAACTGTGTGCTGTCACTACTCATCTCTGTTTTGTCATCCCTTTTTTTTTTATCATACTTCATCCAATACTTCTACATGTAGCAGAATACAAGTATACAAGTATACAAGTATACAAGTATACAAGTGCCGTCTGCCTGAATATTGCTGCACACCCCCCCCCCCCCCCCGCAAAGGGAAAATGATTAGATCCATAATCAGTAAATCATGCCAGTGAGACAGTGCTTTGAATGTTTACCTCTAATGCCATTTGCATTACAGAAATCCCACAGGTCACACCAGGCAAACCAAATCAATGAATCGGGCAGATTTTGGAGGACACCGTAGTTTTCTACGTGTAGTTTTCTTCCTGTTGGGAATCAGGAAAATTCAACTTGAGTTATAATGAACATTAATAATGCATCAGATACTGTAGCCACGTAAAAGTCAGTCACAACGATGACAGGCACAGATACTGCAGGAAGGGGGGAGCGTTTGTAATGAGAGAATGCCAATGTCTGACCAGCAGGGACCTGCATGTGAAGTGTATGCAAATTAGATGGCCGTCTAATTCATGGGCATCCCAGCCTCCCGCTGAGACTGACTGACACACAGACAAAGGGCAGTGGATAGTCAAGGTTTACAGTAGCCCAACAAGGTCATACAGAGCCAGAGAGAAAGGGAAGAAGAGAAAGAGAATGAGAGAGAGACAGAGAGGGAGAGAAGGGGGTAAAGAGAGATTTAAAGAGAAAGAAAGAAATAAGGGACACTGGGACATAAATGGTTTGTTTGAGTGAATAATAAGACAGTAGTCTGGTTGATCAGGGTACCCACGATGAAGCTACACCAAACCTGATCAGTGATGATTGTTTTTTTAAGCCAGCTCCTTGTGATGTCTGAACCAATGGTGATAAATAAGTCCATTTTGTCACTTTGAAAGGGGGCAATGTGTCTTCTTCCCTGTCTCTTAATGACTCTATTCACTGGAATACTGGGCTCCCTGCTCATCCCGGATGTTTTGCACAGAGTCTCATAAATTTCACTTTTAAACTTCTGCTTTCTAAACTTTTGTGGGTTTGATTGATATTCACACTGAGCACAGGTGTGTACGCTACTGATATCTATCCTGGACACAGGTGTACATTACTGATATTCACCCTGAGCACAGGCGTGTACATTACTGATATCCATCCTGGACACAGGCGTGTACATTACTGATATCCATTCTGGACACAGGCGTGTACATTACTGATAACCATCCTGGACACAGGTGTACATTACCTATCTTACCTTGAGCACAGGTGTGTACATTACTGATATTCACCCTGAGCACAGATGTGTACATTACTGATATTCACCCTGAGCACAGGTGTGTACATTACTTATATTCACCCTGAGCACAGGTGTGTACATTACTTATCTTACCCTGAGCACAGGTGTGTACATTACTTATATTCACCCTGAGCACAGGTGTATACATTACTTATCTTACCCTGAGCACAGGTGTGTACATTACTGATATTCACCCTGAGCACAGGTGTGTACATTACTTATCTTACCCTGAGCACAGGTGTGTACATTACTGATATTCACCCTGAGCACAGGTGTGTACATTACTGATATTCACCCTGAGCACAGGTGTGTACATTACTGATATTCACCCTGAGCACAGGTGTGTACATAACTGATATTAACCCTGAGCGCAGGTGTGTACATTACTGATATTCACCCTGAGCACAGGTGTGTGCATTACTGATATTCACCCTAAACACGGGTGTGTACATTACTGAGCACAGACTTGCACATTAAATGAGTTTGAACTCTAGACGTTGCTTATATTGGTTGGCAATATACAAGACTGGTAATATTAATCTCATGGTCTCTTCCCAAAAGTGATGATGCAGTACTGTGCCCAGCACATGGAATTTGAATCCATAGCCCACTAAGCCCAGTCATAAATCCAGATTGCTGGCCTGTCTGTATAAGGAGGTAAACTCCGGTGATGAATAAAGTAATTTTACAGTTGCCTGTGAAACTACATACATTTAGCCTGTGGCGCATAATATGGAGCACACAAGGGAGAAAGTGCAAAATGATACAGCTTCCTCCCTCCCACGTTTCCCTCTGTTATTCAAATGCATACGATTACCTTTATTTTAAGTTTTTTTTTAGTCTGGATGAGTAAGTAAAACGTGGGCGACGTAACATTTCAAACACAAGTATTCAATTACAGTAGGCAGAGGTGGGGGTAGATAAGGTGGTTAACATTGGGCTTGATCGATCCGTTTAAGCAGAAGTACATGGTTTTCTCAAAGCCCTCAGATGCTCCCCTTGTGGTGGTCCATGGGACTGCTCTGCTTCTCTGAATCTGTATCACTTGTCAGCTGGCTGAGTCACAAAGCTGAGCCACAAAGTTTCTCACTGTTGTGAAAGAGTAATCTCTTTCCAAACTTTCTTTTATCATAGTTATATATGGAACCTATTTTGACAATTACCATGGCAGAAAGTGCAAATAAATAAGTAAACAAAATAAATAGACGAGCACTGGCCTGTGTGTTTCTTCTGGGTATGTTTAAATATATACGTGGCTCTGTACATGTTTGGAATACATCTGTCTTGTGTCACCAAAGGTGATGTCAGAAATATCATCTGTACCGTCTGTGTCACAGATGCTGGAATCTCGCTCTGTACAGTCTGTCATATATGCTGAAATATCACTCTGTACAGTATGTTATATATGCTGGAATCTCGCTCTGTACAGTCTGTCATATATGCTGAAATATCACTCTGTACAGTTTGTCATATATGCTGAAATATCACTCTGTACATTTGTCATATTTGCTGAAATATCACTCTGTACAGTTTGTCATATATGCTGAAATATCACTCTGTACAGTTTGTTATATATGCTGAAATATCGCTCTGTACAGTTTGTTATATATGCTGAAATATCACTCTGTATAGTACGTCATATATGCTGAAATATCACTCTGTACAGTTTGTTATATATGCTGAAATATCGCTCTGTACAGTTTGTTATATATGCTGAAATATCACTCTGTACAGTTTGTTATATATGCTGAAATATCACTCTGTACAGTATGTTATATATGCTGAAATATCACTCTGTACAGTATGTTATATATGCTGAAATATCACTCTGTACAGTTTGTTATATATGCTGAAATATCACTCTATACAGTTTGTTATATATGCTGAAATATCACTCTATACAGTTTGTTATATATGCTGAAATATCACTCTGTACAGTATGTTATATATGCTGAAATATCACTCTGTACAGTATGTTAAATATGCTGAAATATCACTCTGTATAGTATGTTATATATGCTGAAATATCACTGTACAGTATGTTATATATGCTGAAATATCACTCTGTATAGTATCTTATATATGCTGAAATATCACTCTGTATAGTATGTCATATATGCTGAAATATCACTGTACAGTCTGTATAACAGATGCTGGTTTATTATCCATATGCTTTGCACCCACTCTTCCTGTTTGACCTACATAGGCTGAAATTCGTACTCATTATCTGCACTTAGCTTTTCCAATGCAATTTACAGTCAAGCCGGAAAGTCTGCACACCCCTTTCACCTTCTCCACGTTTTATTACGTTACAGACTTATACTACAATAGATTGAATTCATTTTTTGTCTCAAAATTTTACACAAAATAGCCCATAATGACAAAGTGAAAACAGGTTTTTAGACATTTGTGCTAATTTATTAAAAATCTAAATGTAAAATATCATATGTACACAAGTGTGCGCACCCTTTGATATGATACCCAAAAGTGAGCTGAGGTGCATTTTGTTTCCACTGATACTGCTTGAGATGTTTCTACAACTTAATTGGAGTCCACCTGTGATAAATTCAATTGATTGGACATAATTGGGGATTGCCAATACCTGCCTATATAATGTCCCACAGTTGACAGTGCATGTCATAGCAAACTCCAAGCCATGGGGTCAAAGGAATTATCTGCAGACCTCAGAAACAGGATTGTGTCAAGGCATATATCTGGAGAAGGGTACGGAAAAATCTCTGCAGCTTTACAGGTCCCAAAGAGCACAGTGGCCACCATTATTCGTAAATGAAAGAAGTTTGGAACCACCAAGAATCTTCCTAGACCTGGCCGCCCGGCCAAACTGAGCAATCGGGGAAGACGGGCCTTGGCCAGGGAGGTGAGCAGGAACCCGAGGGTCACTCTGACAGAGCTCCAGCATATCCTTGTGGAGATGGGAGAACCTTTCAGAAGATCAACCATCCAGGCAGCACTCCACCAATCAGGCCTTTATGGTAGAGTGGCCAGACGGAAGCCCCTCCTTAGTAAAAGGCTCATCACAGCCCGCTTGGAGTTTGCCAAAAGGCACCTAGAGGACTCTCAAACCATGAGAATCAAGATTCTCTGGTCTGATGAAACCAAAATGAAACTTTTTAGCCTGAATACCAAGCGTCACGTCAGGAGGAAACCAGGCACCGCTCATCACCTGGCTAATACCATCCCTACAGTGAAGCATGGCGGTGGCAGCATCATGATGTGGGGATGTTTTTCAGCAGCGGGAACGGGGCGACTAGTCCTGTGTTACGGTCAGGGCCCTGACCCAACCGCAACATAAATGGACAGACATAAAAATGGTTGCATAAATAAATATTTATTAAATAAATAATAGACAAACCTTGCGTAGGTATGGATGCGTGCCTGCATGAGATGTGTATGGTAGGTGTATGGATGCGTGTAACGTGGATATAAGAATTGACCGACAAACACCATGAAAAAGAGAGACGACAGTGAAGCCACCTCGTGAAAAAGAGACGCCGGTAAAGCAACCCCGTTATCCGGTCTCAACCTCCTTTTAAATAATAACCGGCGATTGCCGTGGGAGCCAATTAATCCCCGAGAGGCGGACCTAAAAAGGGAAAGGAGAAAATATTATGGAAAAGAAAACAGGAGTGACAAATAACAATCAGCGACCGTAACACCCCCCCACCTAAACGGCAGCCGAAGACTGTCGAAAACAACGGACAAATATGCTTTATAACAAACACTAGGACACACGGCCGAATACTTTAAAAAAAACTAACGTTGAATAGTAAGGCTGGCTTATGCCATTGATAAGGCATTTGCCACTAAATTGTCGGTACCTAAATCAGGAGCGGACAGCACAGGAGCATGAGAGAGAAGGGCTTTAATGTCCTCAAAAGCTCGCTGACACTCCTCAGACCAAAGATGGACTTTGGGTCGGATGGAGCCGGTAACGGGAGCTCGCCTCTACCTTAGCTCCCACCGAACGTACGGACCCGCCGCCCACGACTCTTCCCAAGTACGTGACTGTAGCCTTACCGAATTCACATTTTGCCAAATTCACGGTAAGGTTAGCAGTTTGGAGTCGGTCAAAAATTTGCGACATAATTTAAATGGTCAGCCCATGTCATGCTAAAAACCACAATGTCATCGAGGTAAGCCTCGCAACCAGTTAGGCCAGCTAAAACTTTAGCCTCTGAAATGTGGCCGGTGCATTTTACTTTTTTTTTTTTTTTCACAAAACATTAAAATGTAATGCGGAAATCAGTCGAACATTTACTACAGTAAATACTCTGATTAAGCCAACATGGGACACATTGAGAACAAAGGGTGGTTGATGGGCAATAGATGCACAGCACTGGAATTAAAATAACCGGCTTAAACCTGGCAACACCCAAATTGCGAACATGCAACACTATAATGCTCTTGGTGAATTGAGTTTGTTATGCTTCAAGGCTGCAGTCAATGTCCTTGTGAGCTGGCATGTCATTTGTAGCAGCACACTGGATTCACAAAAATGCAACACTATTTTTTTTTTTTGGCACGAGTGCATATCCACAACTGGGTCTTTGAGGTATGAGCTCATACACAGAACCCACAATTTACCCAAGAAACCGTTTATTCCAACTGAGTTCATTTTCACCTTTGACACCACTACTAACCACTACTCAACACCGAAATGTGTCAAAGCAAAGTGTAACATTGGAGCACACATTTAATTCATTGGTAATTTTTTTATGTTTTCACTATGGAGTGAACAAATCAATACTTCCTCTTTCCAGAGAATTCTCGATCAATTTATTCAGGTCACGCACATGGTGCTAGACATATGCCACAAGCAGTTCATGAAACAAAGCGTCAGATTGTGCTACACAATATTACCACCACGCGAATAGGAGTAGGCGTAACGTACCCACTACCAAAAAGGGAAAGCAGCAAAAATACGCTTTTTAAAGAACAGGAGAAAGCGATATAGGCTAGCAACTGTATGGGCAAGGCAGAGCAACGTGGGGACACACAGAATAAAACAGGCTAAAACAGATGTACTAAGGAGCGTCCCACTCCCTATCAAGCAGTATTTAAATGGGTAACCTGGACACATCTAAGTGCCAATCGCGACCTATTGTCACCTTACCTACCTAACTATCTGACTGTCCTGTAAGAGGCCCTAGTCTTCGTTGTGGTACTCTGAATCCTTGTATATAGCCGGAATCGCCTCTCCGAAGAGCCAAAACGTTCCGTCTATATATTTGATGAAGCTTTTCCCACACACTTTAACAATTACTGGTATTAGACACAGCGCCAAAGGAACTGGTCTCTTCAGCCTGTATGGGACAGCAGCGTGCTCCACACCTAAACCTATATAAGATGCCTGAAATATGTAACTTTATTTAATGTGTTCCCAACATTGACCATGCACAAGCAAATGCATACAAACACGAGGAAACAAAGGCGTCTCCCGTTTATTAAATAAGCCTATATAGCATGAAAACAAAATACGGCCCAGAAGTTATAATTATAGCCGTAATAAACTAAATAAAGAGAACACGGACCAAAATCTACACGAGATTATATAGCTGGGTAGCGCACAAAAATGCAACAAAGGTCACAACAACATATGCGCAATCCAGCAGAATACCTTACCAAAAAGCCTATTAAACAAAAATAGGACAAGACGAGTAGCAGGAAAATAGCTCACACCAAAACAGCACCAGAAAAAGCCAATTGAATTACTACAATTGCTCATGAACCGCCAATTCAAAGGCAAACAGTACAAAAAACGTGTGAGACAGCTCCAACCTCAGCCAGAAGCAAAAATCGCAATCGCAAAACAAAGCGAATACAATTAAATATCCCTACAGGGATCAACCGCTACTTGTGAACAGGTAAGGAATTCAATTTAAATATTCCGTATTCAGGAGGCAAGATCTAAACCCAGGACAAAACGACCGCCTCTAAAACGCGCAACTTACCGATTGCGACGTCAGACATGGAAACGCGCACCCAGCGCCACGTCACCACAAAAGTTGTATACCAACTTCAGCACTGAAAACTAAACACAGTGCATATAAAATAACCATGTATACTTACAAGTCGTTATAGAACAGGATATGTACCTTTTTAAACGACGTCTTCCCCGAGAAAAGAGAAAAACGCGCCCCAAGGCCAATCCTAGAAAACGGCGTCTCAGCCGTGACAGCACGTAGCTACACAGCAAACGACTAAAATGGCTATTCAAATGGCTCGAAAAAACGTCCAAATCGCGGACGAAAGCCCCCAATTTATGTTACGGTCAGGGCCCTGACCCAACCGCAACATAAATGGACAGACATAAAAATGGTTGCATAAATAAATATTTATTAAATAAATAATAGACAAACCTTGCGTAGGTATGGATGCGTGCCTGCATGAGATGTGTATGGTAGGTGTATGGATGCGTGTAACGTGGATATAAGAATTGACCGACAAACACCATGAAAAAGAGAGACGACAGTGAAGCCACCTCGTGAAAAAGAGACGCCGGTAAAGCAACCCCGTTATCCGGTCTCAACCTCCTTTTAAATAATAACCGGCGATTGCCGTGGGAGCCAATTAATCCCCGGGAGGCGGACCTAAAAAGGGAAAGGAGAAAATATAATGGAAAAGAAAACAGGAGTGACAAATAACAATCAGCGACCGTAACACCTGATAGAGGGAAAGATGAATGCAGCTAAGTACACTGAGATCCTTGAAGAAAACCTGCTCCAGAGCGCTCTGGACCTCAGACTGGGGTGAAGGATTACCTTCCAACATGACAACAACCCGAAGCACACAGCCAAGAGAAAGGAGTGGCTTCTGAGAAAGTCTGTGCATGTCTTTGAGTGGCCCAGCCAGAGCCCAGACCTGAATCCAATTGAACATCTGTGGAAACAGCTGAAAATGGCTGTGTACCGACGCTCCCCATCCAAAATGTCCAGAAACAAGTGTGCCAAGCTCGTAGCTTCTTTCCCAAGACACATTGAAGCTGTAATCGCTGCCAAAGGTGCAGCAACCAAGTATTAGGCTAAGGGTGTGTACAGATATGTAACCCCTAAATAACCTATTTTTGTCAGTAAAATATAATTGCATATTTTCTAAAAACCTGTTTTCACTTTGTCATTATTGGCTATTGTGTGTAGATGTTTGAGGCAAAAAATTTGCTCAATCTATTGTAGTATAAGTCTGTAACGTAATAAAACGTGAAGAAGGTGAAAGGGGTGTGCAGACTTTCTGGCTTGACTGTATATTTGATGCCTTGCATAATCACAAGACACGTGCCTGGGAATAAAACCTGCAACCCTCACAAAGCCATAATTTTTACCTCAGTATGCCACACCAGAGCCTAGCATTAAACATTCATTAAAGTTCATATTTATTTGCATTCATGAAATGACATAATCCAAGAATTTAACGTTAATCTTTTGGCTCATTTTCCAAGTGGGTGTTATGGGTTTGTGTGTGCATGTATGTGTATGTGCGTAGTGCGTTACATGTGTGTGTCATGATGGATAGCCTCCCCGCCATGAGTAGGGATGTGCGCGTTTAGTCGACTAGCCGATTAAACGTTGCTACCCTCGCTAGTCGGCACCAGAAATGCTAGTCGGTTAAACTTACTATTTTATTAATGTACACATTTAAATGACATATTGACATAATTTGCACTGAAATTTCATGTTTCATGGTCAAATGTTGCTTTATAAAAAAACGAGAATCCGTTACTAATGTTAACAACGCCGGATAAAAAATAAAAAATAAAAAATAAAAAACGCATTAGCCTGTTCGCCCTGCAAATTAAACCAGTGAGGTGGAAAGAGTAAGTAGGCCTATCGCGTTGTTGAATAGCCCAATAAAACTAATCTAATGTCACGTCGATCAGTCGGCCTAATTGTTATTTTTTTGTGTTCCTATTATTGGTAGCTTTTCTGATGACCGATTATTCTTTTTTACTGTATTTGCTATGCGCTCACGTTCACCCAATGAAAATGCCGTTGTAATAATCAGGCACGTTTCCTAAAAATGTTTTGTTACGTTGAATATTGTTTTCAATAAATGTTATTTGTTAACTTTTATTTAGTGAGTTGTCATGTTTTGTAGGATAATGTGCAATGTTCATAATGCAAGGCGCAAAGTGCCACACATTTCAGCGGCATTTAAAATACGATTTGGTTATTGAAGAATGTGATTAACGGTTTCAAATGGCTCTTATAATATACGCAATATTTTTTCGGACAATGTTTAACTTTATAGATTAAATTGTGCTCAATGTTGACTGTTTTCTGAGTGTTTTCTTACTTTTAGACTAGTCGACTAGTCTAAGTATAAACTTCCGTTTAAACGTCAGGGAAATTAGTCGTTAGGAACATCCCTAGCCATGAGGGAGTGGGTATGTCATGCTGTACTGGACCTGTGCATCATAGTTGTAGACCTTTATAGATGTAAGGAGTCTTTCTGAACGTTTTGAAGCAAAAATAGTGTGTATAGAAAGTGTGAGAGAGAGAGCAAGAGACAGAGAGAGAGAGATGTCGTGAAGGGCTTTTTCCTCAAATCTGACGGTCTGAAAATGAAACAATTTAATTCCACTTAATTTTGTGACGCCTCAGATTTGAGGGCGATGTTGTGGAGAAGTGTCAGAAGGCTCTCTTGGGATGACGCTGCCCTTCACTGACTGTGTGTTGATTCTCAGGAGGGCCTGCTTGTAGTGTTTCTTTAGAGTGACATTCTGTATTGGTTTTATAACTTTCCTCATGGGAAGCATGTCGACACTTCTGTACAACATGGAGGTGTCCGGCTATTCATTACATCCTAATTGTTAATGGCCTGATTTAGTGAATGTGTCTTTTGCTCTGCTCCTGAGCAGCTGCCTTTTTCTACAGAGACCCATAAAAGCAGATTTGATTGCAGTCCTTCAGTCCTTAAGCGCGTGCACCACTTTGACCCTTGATTGATCCAAATCTAAAGCTACATTAACCTAAATTAGCCCCAATGCTTTTACTTTGGTCCAGCAGGCAATTCTTTGGCTGTCCTTCTTTTACTACTCGTAATGGGGTTTGAGTTATAATTCTCAGCAGCATTAGCATTGTAGTGTTATTATAAATGTGATTAAGGTTTGCTCAAAGAGATGGGGGTTGTTTCGCCCATAATGTCATGTCGGAGTGTGAGAGAAGGCAGGGACTCATTGGACAGTTCAGTGATCACTAGATATGACTCTTTGTAAGTAAGTGATTTTTGGGTTAACGTAATGAGTGCTTGGGCAAGGTGTTGGTTAAGAAATATTTGTATGTTTGAGTGATTATGGGTGTAATACACTATTTGGTTCTGTGAGTGGTGGATATCTAATTGTTGGGAGAGTGATTATTTGAATAAACTATTTGATTGCATATGGGTAATTGCTGGGTACAAGATAATTTGGTGATTGAATGATTTATTATAAGTGAGTATAGGTTTGTGGGTGGTGTGTGTGAGTGTTCCAGTCTGACTGACCCAGGCCCCTACCCTGTTGTGTTTATGCAGATCATGTCACAGGCAGAGGGTCAGCAGAAGACGCTGGTCCACTCCATAGAGTCTCTGCCCAGTCGTGGGCCACTGTCCTCGCTGGACCAGGACCTGTTGTTGCTCAAAGCCACCTCCGCTGCCACCCTCAGCTGCCTGGGAGAATGTCTCAACATTCTACAGCAGAACGTGGCTCAAGTTACACAACATGGCCGCAGCCTTGCCTCTGGTGAGTTTTGCGCCATTTCATTAGAATAGACAAAGGAGAAGCTACCGGGTGGCTCAATTGGTTAAGGCACCACATTGTGGTGCATGGATGAGCCCCACAGTCGTCGCCCAAGGTACAGGAAGGTTCAGTTGGTTTCATCTCTTTCTTGTGACCCGACCGTCTCTAGTGACTGGGCACCCTTGTACTGCATGCCGAAGCCTAAGATAGGTCAGACTCCAAACTGTGCGAGCTTAGCTGTGGTCTGCGGTGTCAAAAGAAGCAGGCGGGTGATACCACATGTTTCAGAGGAATACGTGGATGTCTTCACTCTGAGGATTGGGCAGTAGGGACCACTGAACGCATCTACGGTTGCAAATATTGAATTGGACATTCAAAATTAGGGTGGGAATTGGACATGTATAGCCACACGTTGGGCATCAATATATAAAAAAAGTACATCAATAAAGGGAGGTTATTTTTTCATTTTATGATCACACCAGTGATCATATTCTATTCTATTCTATATAATTGACACTGGCTGTCTGCCTGCCAAAGGAACAGCATTTTACCACAAAAGTTTGAAGTTGAAATAAACACACAATAAAAACTGCAGTTTGTGATAATTCATCTCTTATTCTGGACCTGGTATGTGGAAATAAATTGAATTGTTGAAATAAATGCTTTCATTACACTATCCACCAGCAGCATCCTATGTCACATGTGTATTAATGGTATGTCATGCAGGTTTAAAGCCCATTGTATGAAAACAGTCCCCGCAATGTTTTATGTGTATTGTGATATCAGACAACAGGGAAACCTACTTTTCATACATAGAATGGTTTATGCCATTAATGTATACAGTTGAAAACACCATATACAGGGAGAAGGTACAGTAAGTCTTGAATCGGTATGATTAGATTCAAGTTTGGATTCTAATGTGAAGAATATTACATTTATGTTCTTTTCACAATTGGGCAGGACTTACACGTTCAGGACTTTTCCCCCTTGTTCATGGGATGTATTTTTAGTGTGTGCATTGCCATCCCCTCCCCCAGCCACCTCCAGGAGAGTAGCTGGGCATCCCCTCCCCCAGCCACCTCCAGGAGAGTAGCTGGGCATCCCCTCCCCCAGCCACCTCCAGGAGAGTAGCTGGGCGGTTTTGTTTGGCCTAATCATAATGCAATCATTTGGTTCCTTTTCAATGGCCAATAGCTTTAATCAGATTTTGTCTGTGCTTGAGTTGGGTTAAGCACTTTTTTTTATGACATCATTGAGATAATTTAGCTGTAGACCCAGAGTCAGTACTCCTTCCAGACTGTGTTCTGCAGAATAAGCGTTCTGTTAATTCCTCCTGTTTGCATGGCTCGCTGTATTATATTTCAGTTAAATTATTTATATACTTATCAGCCATTGATCCAGTCTATATGTGACCTTTTACTCACTCATACAACTGCGTAAGTTTAATAGAAGTTTCTTAACCGTACAATGGCAGTGTCCCACTTTCTATTCAAACTTTCACCTATAACTGCCCTCAGTCTCTAAAACGCTTATACCACTCCACCCACATTGTCCTGTGTGTGGGGCTGTGTGCTGCTGCATTCAGATGGGTTGTGTCAGACATGCATATATGTATACAGCTATTGGTTCACTGGGCCTGCAGGGTCCTGTAGGTGACTGTCAGTGTTGAATCTGACCCAGCGTTGTGTGTTTCGTGTTGCGTGTTTCAGATGCCATCCCTGGTTGGCCTTTGCCCAAGTCGCCCTCTGTAGAGCAGCTAAAGAATGGGGGGCCGACCCCCTCCATGCCCCAGGCTGGCGCCAGTGTGTCCCTCTCACCTGAGCCCTCCCCAACCCTCGGAAACAAGGACCTGACCCACAGCACTGATGTAAGCTTATTTCCTGTTATTTGGTCTGTAGAGTGACATCCGGCGAAGTTATCCACCCGGAGTCTTCCTGCAGCTAAATCAGTGCAATTTTGAAAGTGTCTTTCATTTCCTGTATTTATGAGACTGTATCACTTCCTGGTTCAACAGTGGGGGATTATGGGGAGGATAATTAACATGTAATATAATAATGATATTATCATTTCTGCTGTTTGTTTGTCTGCAGTAGGGCTTTCTGTGAACCAATGAATGTAATGGTTCATTACGGGCATTAGTACAAATGGTTTATCCGTTTGTTACTGTTATGTGCTGTGGGTTTGCCGTAATGCAGCATGCTCAGCACAGTCACTAAATTTCCTGTTAAGGCGGAGTATCTTTTAAAATATTCCTGAAGGCTCATACAAGCTGCCCATCAGTATCAAGATTAATGTAACCCCCAAAACATGCACATTTCAATTGTGAGATGAATTTGTTTAAAGCAATACTTGTCTTTAATCTGTTTAATCAGGATATTGTGGTTGGACTTGAAAAGGCCTGATTAAGAAATGTGCCTGTGAATTAATTATTGGTGCATTTACTCAAATTCATTTGCAGTTCTCTTTGTGCCCCTGTTTGGCAAGTGCCTTGAATTTGAATGTGATTCACATCTGGGAGGTTTTGTTTGTTGAAAGAGAATGACTATCCTTGGAAGATCAAATTACTGTATGTTATGTATCATTGTCCTGTGATTGTTTTTTGTTCTGTGTAATACTTATTATTAATACTTAATATCATTGCATCAAGAGCTGGTAAGCTTTGGCTCAGAAATGCCAACTTGCTGCCCCAACTGCTGTTTTTGTACCAGGTACCCAACAATTGTCAATTTGTGATGTTGTTAAAACAAGTAAATAGTAAAATGACCACTTACTCCAGTGAATGGGTTTTCAAACGCTTTATGAATGTGTTCCTCTTGTCTTGCCCAGAGCATATTGTGATTAGGATGTGGTGTCTTGGGATGTGGCACCGAGGGGTTTACTGTGTTACTCGGCTCCATATTTCACTGCCAGGCAGTCTGGTCAGCTACTCTATGGGCTGGCAAAGCCTGTTTTGTGGTTACTTCACTGTAATTTATTGGGTGAAGTCCTCTGTAATGATGATCTGAGATCTAAACTGAGTGAGGGGTTAATTTAGTTATTGATTGAGAGTGCAACCATGCAGCTGTACTTTAAGAGACAAGTGTTTCAGCTCAGAAAGCATTTTAGCTCAGTCTGCTGTTTACAGACATGAAGAGATATATCTCTCGGTAGATCATTCTATTATTTGACAAGCCTGAATCTATCGCTTATTCTGTCATCTCTGTAGCATGTTATCTATACTTACGTATGTGTCACGTCACGCTTTGTGGTGTTTTATCCATACGTATGTGTCACGTCACGCTTTGTGGTGTTTTATCCATACTTATGTATCACGTCACGCTTTGTGGTTTTTTATCCATACTTACTGTATGTGTCACGTGTATGCTCTGTAGCATACTATCCGTGCTGCTGTGTCACGCTCAAACTCTGTACCATGTTATTCATGTTTCGGTGGCACACATATTTACACACATTCAGTATAATCTCACGTTTACACACACACACTAGTGTGTTTTCACACGTATTTACACACACAAGTAAAAAGCCTCACGTTTACACAGTGTAGTAACAAGCTAGTGTATTTTCACACATTCAACATCTTATTGTAATTTCACACATTTGCACCAGTGCTAGTGTTATTTCACACATCTACACGTAATCAATCAGCAGTATTTCTGTCAAAAGCGTTACCTGCAGCTCTGAGATTTAACAGCAGGGATTCAAACCTGGGACCAAATGCAACCACATGCCAGCAGTCTTTCTGAGGGAGCACATTGCCCTGTTCTCTGCTGTGACATTCAGGAGGAATGAAGAGAGCAATGTGGGTAAATACGACAGGGAGGCTGAGTCATCGACTCATGATGTCTCACAAATTTTGCTCTGCCATAAATGCAGTCCCTGTGTACTAACACCGCCTGTATGCGCAGCCACGGGAAATGTCTGCTATGTCACCAGACAGGCTGTGGGGATGTGATTTTTCTGACGCAGCCTTTTATCTATTTCTCGTCTTTTTTTCAAATTCTCTTTTTTCTCAGGGCAGAAACAGAAAATAAATAGTCTAATTGGATGTGTTTTTGTTCAGCTCTCTGTGCAATGCAGTAAGTGGATTGAGAGTGAGTCATGGTCGCGTTTCTGAAACTGCAGGGACGAAAAGTTTCCATCGTGTGTTTTCCCCCTCTTGCGTTCAGTTTGAATTTCGGAGTGTGGCCCAAATGTCAGAACCCCATGGTGTCGGTGCGGCGCGATGGGAGCTGATTCAAGTTGTGGTCAAAGGCTGTTTATTAAATTCCTCCCTGTGCTCAAGCTGGGAGAACCAGAGTGTTGGCAGAACATGGCAACAGGATTAGAAGATGTTTAAAGTTATTGTTCATGGTTATCAATGTACATAATCCATTCTATGGTTATATGTGGAAGTGGAAGGTTAAAGAGACTGAGCAGATTGATCAGATGAGACTGATCTTCCTGCTTCTATCCCAGTACTTTTGGTTCCAGAGTAAGACGTAATGCAGTAATATAACTTTTTTAATACCACAGAAATAAATAGATTTGTTATCAAATTTGAACCTCATAGTATATGGAAACTGGGTAAATGATGAGGGAAGGAGTCTTTGGGATTTTCCATGGGCCTGGTTTCCAGTTATTTTCTCAAGTAAAAAATATTCATAATCTGGAAGGAGGTGCCCTCCTCACAGACGGACTGAAGTTTGCATTCTCTGTATAGCCAAGGATACTGGTGGGGTTTATGAGTGATGTCAGGAAAGCTGTGTGGAACATCAGTTATATGGATAATATACACAGTCCAGCAAGGCCCATAAACCTGCTCTCACTGAGCACACTCTGCTTTTTAGAGGGAGAAATTACTATAGTAAATTATTGATATTTCCTTAATACGAATATGCAGGAGACATTATTTAAGAAAAAAAAGCCTACCCAAAGGCTTTAGGGAGCATAGACTGCATGACAATGTGCTGTTTTCTCTCTGGGAAAGATGGCACTCCCAAGCATGTTCTGGGTCAGTTAAGGTGGCGCTAACCCTAATGATTCCTATTGGTTGAATTTGTAGCTGACCTCAGGTTAGTGTTTGGGGGTCATCGCATGCAACTGTTTTCATTGTAACTATTATCTATAATTATACAATCCAAACCTGCCCATTTTGCAATGTTATAGGGCCAGGGCTGTTTACATGGTCTTACATACGTTTTCTTTACTGTTCATGTTTTTTATTTATGAAGTACTGTATAAGCATTCATAGTTTGTGGTTTAATTTTTAGTCCATTTGAATTTAAAATGTTAACTGGAAACTGGTATATTAGTATGACAAACATCTATGATGTAATTATATCTGTGATAAATTTCTGTTATTTAAAGTTAAATTCCAGATAACATTTAATTTTTGATTGGAGTGCAGTCTAGATGCATTTTAAATCCTATGAGATGGAGGAACGTTTTGTTGATACTTCTAGAATTAAGCCATTTGGCTTCTTTTTTGTGGAATTATATTTAATTTCATGAAAAAATTGATTTTACAAAGCAACCCTGTCCCTATCCTCTATTGAGTAAAAAGGGTTTTTTTATTTACAAGGCACCTGCACAAAATTTGCCTGGTATGAGAGTCTGGCTAGAAGATATTATTTTTCCCTGTTGTGCTATTGTCTGCTTTGAGGCAAACCTATGATGATAAATGACATAATGTTGTAATTGGGAAATGACTAATTACACAAAATCAGTCTACTTTGATAATTACTTCGACATTGCCCTTTTTATGTTTCTATTTTTGTAAAGAAGAAGATATGTTTTTGGCAATATCCCTTATTGCTTTTCTGCAGCCAATTTTGTGGCATGAATTTCAGTAATGGCGCAGTGGTTCACATTCATTCACTTTTTATGACTCCTCTTATTGCATCTGATTGTGCAGTATTATTAGCATTTGAATTGTTTTGGCAATGTGGGGATGTTTTCGTAATGATGGCAATGATTCAGTTAAATTGTACCAGAAGGACCTATGTGCAGAACATTAAGGCAGAATTATGTTTGTTGGTCCAGCTCTCATCTGTTTTTCTTATAGTGGGAGAAACTACTGTGGGGACTTTTTGTCTCTGTCTGCAACGCAAGTTTGTTGATCATTCCAAACTGGAATCTAATATATTATGAGCGTCACAGGTGTTGGAATATTTATTGCATTCAAATACACCTCATATATTCAGTGCTGACAGTGCACGTGCATATTGAAATGAAAAAGCCATACTGTTTAATTTAATCACACACCCTCTTGTAGATCCAAACAGTGATATATCTGCATTACACTGGACACAAGGACTCACAGTTTTGTAGTGTAACTCCAGGTAGTCTGTAGGGTTTTTCAACACTGATCTTGGATAGCTGCAGTGCCAGTTGAGATATTAAATAGATATTAGATATCCTAGAGGACCATAGCACCTTCTGGTATGCACAACACATCCTATAGGTTTGAGGTACCTTTTGGAACACTCAACCCATCCTGCAGGGCTGCACTCCCTGCTGGAATACATAATCCTGCCTATAGTTTTGCAATGTCTACAGTTTTAGTGGAGATCTGACTATCTCAAATATCCTTCAGCACATGCAGAAACTTCAATCATATATGTGATTTCAGTTTTAGTGCATGTTAATGCTCGTGAACTAACCATTTAATGGGCAGTGTGTGTACTGCAGCATAAATCAGGTACTGCAGGATAGACTTGACACTGCGTTACTATTTTCACACCGGTGTTACCTCGCTCTAAAACACCATTGATACCGGTATTACAGATATCACACTTCCCTTTAAACTGATCAGTGGTCACAACCATAGACTGTAGAAAAGATAGGGACACAGTGACTTACGTCACACATTGGCCCAATCTCAGTGTCGGCCCTTACACCCTCACAGTCTTTGAGGCGCGTTCCTGATAAGTCCGCGAGGGCTCAGGGCTGTCCCACTGTAAAAGCAGCGAGTCCATGAGGGCTCCGTCGCGGTCTTTTTCCGCAATCTTGCAGACTTTGCTGAGGGAATTACCCACAGTTCATATCATTTGTGGCAATAAAAATGGAAACGCAGCCGAAAGCATGTAAAAAATTGTAAAGAAATGACACACATGACGGGCAGAGTTCTTTCAGTAGGTACAAACCTAAAATTAAAAGTCCTAAAGCGGCGATTGTCATAAACATCTTGCATGCGAGACAGGCGTCGTCAAGGCAACATATAACATTGCAAAGTGCTGTCCCATTCTTCTTATTTGTACCATTTTAAGCCCTTGCACTCTCATGCACTCACTTATTTACATTGGGCACACATGTGACGTCAACCAAAGTCTGTGGGGGCTCCGTCTTTAGGGCTTAGGGCGGACATTGAGATTGGGCCATGGACTTTCCATGGAAAGTGGAAAAGTAGAAAGTGTTTTGAAGCCACGGAAGTGAAGTTTTGTGCAGCCAGAGAAGGGGGACCCTTATATAGTCATTAAGTCATTAAGTCCATGCCGGGACCGGTTCGTCTACTAAGCGTGTGAGATACTAGTGACGCGCAGCAACTAGGAAGTGCCGCAAACTGTCCTGGATTGGTCCACAAAATATAAAAATATTGTCCAAACGACACAATAACATAACAAATTGGCACATGGGGAGACATTAGATGAAGAAAAAGCACCTATTCTTGTGGCAAATATTTATTGACTTTGTATTTTCACCACATTTGGTACCATTGATGTATTGAAAAACAGGCCTGAAAGACCTATACTGGAGCCAACCGCACTGGCACCAGAAGTAAAGATAATATATATTGAGTATTGTTGCATACATATTTATTTTTGTTTTGCTTTACAATCCCCAAAATGTCCTGGGTATATTGGACCCAGGCTAACAGTTTCACCAGTGCTAATAAGTAAACAGAACACAAGGGAGCACAGAAGGCCTCTCTCTGCATGTCAGAGTGGTGTGGTCATGGGTGTAGTGGTTTCCATATTTGTGGCTTGTGCAATTTACCTGCAAACCATCAGAGGGCACCATAAATCAGAGAAACCAGGACTGGTGGCAGCTGCTGCAAAGAACTTTCTCTGAAATTTGTAGAGTGTGAAAATATCTCATGGGTTAAGTTCTTTATTAAAGCAGAAATTTCATCACCAGACACACTTTTCTGTGCTGAATGATTCATCGATTAAACACTACCAAATACAATGGAACCTGATTGTAAGCATATTGAATGTACTACGCAGATGTAGTTATGAAAACCCGTGGGGTGGAATCCTTTCTATTAAAATGCTGTTTGAATACTCTGGATGTAATAATAGGCTAAGTGCTCAATTTATTATAATTATTTTTGGCTCTGTCAAAAAGTGTTCTCAAAATGCTCTATAAATGCCACAAATGAGAATATTTTTTCCCTTTTATTTTCACAATAATAAATGAACAAATAAAATACACCTTTGTTTGAAATCTTTGTATCTTCTTGTGTCACTAGCTCAATATTAGGCAGCTTCACGTAAAAAGGTTGCCTGTTTACTGCCTTTTTGTCAGTTAATCAATCAATCAAATTGTATTTAAAGTGCATTGTCACAAACATGGGTATCAGAACACTTTAGAATAAACAAAGAATACATATAAAACATACAGATAAAATAACATGTATGCATAAACACATGTATTAAACATAAATATGCACAATTGCACATACATTCACACAGGTGCAAAATAAAAATAAAATAAATAGAATAAAATGGAATAATCAATATATGTCATATAGTATGGAGGAACCATACGATCATGATCAGGCACTTCTAAAGATCTATGCTGTTCCATTAATGTTGTTAACCCCATCCAGTAACGATAGGTTTTTAATCATGATATAAAAATGTCAAGTGTAGCGACTTCTTATTAACTCTGGGGGTAACCAAAAACCAAAACCCTTGTTCAGCGAGGGTGCACAGGGGTATATGTACTATTAGGGTCAGATAGATATGATGGGGCTAATCCATTTAAAGCTTTTATAGGTGAGGAGGAGGACCTTGAAAGCAGCTCTGACCTGAAGTGGCAACCAGTGAAGAGAGGCCAGAATTGATGTTATATGATCTCATTGTTATATGGCATTCTGGACAATTTTGTATGACTGTCTGAAAATTAAAGTGAAAAGTAAAGATTCTGAGTTTCTGAACACTCCCCAGTCCACTCTCAAAACTTCTCAGAAACAGGCAAAGGAATCATACAGAGGGAGACAAAATTAATTCAGGGGGAGTTTAAGTACATCAAAAATACAAAGGAATTGTCTTTAACACTGACATTGTTTATCAAAGAGGAACAGTAATGCGCTTGCATTGTTTTAAATGTTTCAAGTGTTCCTTTGGCAAAACCTCTTTTTGTAAATCCAGCAAAATAACGTTCATTCTTAACAATTGAGGTTGAAATACCGTGAAAATTTTATTTCTCTGTTCAAATGTGCTGCCACATGTGTGCAATATACGCCTAGGCTGTAGGCTACATAGCATTGCGCTACAGTCATTCTTCCACTAGAAATTCTCAGTCCTAAAAAAAGATAATTTTAACGGTAATGGTAGCCTATAGGATAATAGACTAACAGTAGCCTATAACTAATATATTTTATTAATTTGCAATTGCACAGATAAATGTCATTAACTGGATAGCTAGTTATTTTCCAGCAGGGTTGCTCATACATTTTAAAGTTAAAAGAGTTAGCATATGAAAATGCATGCCTGATCCAAAGAAAATGCCCTCAAACTGGTCGAAGATTGGTTGAAGTTTTTTCAACTTTTTCTCTTGCATTTACTCTATATATTGTAGAGAATATATACGTATTGCAGAGCTCACTGTACCAACCAAATTGACAACTAGTTTGTGCTAAGACAGATCAAGACAGACAATTTTGTTAAATATATTTTCTTGTCCACCCAACCAACCCATTCATGCAAGGTCGCATTCAAAAGTGGAGGAAGGGGCTAAACCAGGGGTGGTTTGGGTGCAGGATTTTGATTTAGCCCAGCACTAAGACATCTGATTCAACTAATTAAGTAATCATGGTCTTCAATCAATACCTTGATAAGTAGAATCAGGTGTCTTACTGCTGGGCTAGAACAAAAACCTGCACCCACATTGGCCCTTTTCGGATAAGGTTCCCCACCCCTGGGCTAAATCATTGTTTCTGTCCCTTCTGTGTGTGAATGATTTGATGGGCTAGAATACAACACTTTCACATCAAGAAAAATATACAGCTGTAGGAATGGTTGCATTGGCTTTGTAAGCTTGACTGCAAAAAAATGTATAATTGAAAGTGAAAGGCTTAAATAATATAGTCGTTTTCTCCAGATGTTTGCTGTAGGATCACGTGGAACCCGACATGGGACGGGGAGATAGCTCCTCCCTTGGGATTTTTGTGAGGTGCGTAAACACAGACTGGAACAGCGCTGCGATTCTCCTGCCTGCTGGAAAAATCAGATAAAGGCTTCAGGCTGTGCATGACTTATTTTGACTTTTCCTCTGTGTGGATACCTTCAGTTCAGTCTGCGTTGATTTGTGATTGGAGCCTGTCGTTTCCACCGCAGATTTACAGATGCCAAGGGCACAGATGCAGCATGATTCTCCTCAGATGCTTCATACGTCCTTAGTTCCGGTTGTATTTTTGGTCAGAGTGTGGAGTAGGTATAAAGGATGTGGGCCTGTAACAATAGTTTTTAGGGATGCAAAATGTAAAAAGAGCCATGTATTGGGTCTCTTAAAAAATCTAGCTTGAGTTGACATCCTGCTCTTTAAATGGGCTACATATTGAAATGGGTTTAAATATGACCTGCTCTGTTGAAGTTTGCCTACTAAGCGAATAAATACTGGCTTACAGTACACAACTGACCCTGCATATTGAATGAAAGACATATTGTGCTGTTGAGGTGAGGTTTACTCTAGTCTGGTGCAGAAGACCTTGTGGTACATGGCTAACTAGCTAAGTACACTAAAATGTCTGGGGTGGTTGTTTTTTCTGTCATTGAACTCCATTGTCAAGCAAAAGCCTCTCACTGTAGCTACACCCCTATGGTGTGTGGATCTCAGCAGCAGTGACAGTGAGGCATAGCCCAGCTAGATTAGTAGCAATGGCTTAGTGGCTGGTGAAAACCACTAAGGGAGGGTTAGCAAACAAACTGGTTCACTCTCCTAAGTGTTGGAAATATGAGTGGATTCATCATTAGTGTTATGTTAGTGTGCTAGCTAGTAGCATTACCTCAACTTCGATTTCAAATGCTTTGACACAGCCCTCAGCTGTATCTCTCTAGCTAGCCTTAATAGACTTTTCTTTAACCTCCTGAGACCCAACAGAAAAAAAGTTTAAGTATTTAATTTTTTTGACATAATACAAGTGTATTGGATGGTAAAAATATGAGTGAAAATATTTCTTCTTTTTTTTCTAAATAAATTGTAAGAGTTTAGGTAACGATGAACCAAACGCGACAAAACACGATTACAGAACAAGTCACTCATGAACGTGAGGACCACTAAAGGAGTCTCAGTAGCAAAATAATAAACAACCCACTAACACGGGTGTGGCTCGTAGACATGAGCAGAAAAGTAAGAGAACAGAGACAAACAGAAATAAACAGAAATACACGAGCATAAGCTAGAAAAGGAGAAAACAAAGAATCACCTTTGGAATGTAGACTATAATGCTCGATAAGAGGTGATAACATTTTTAAATATCACTCTCAAAACAGCAGAGAGTAGAAGAGAGTAAGAAACACAAATAACGAAAGGGACTATTTCCTAAAGAGCTTCAAGGGCAGCTAAAGCCAATCTAGTAGAGAAAATATAGAGCAGCTATTTTCTAACCAAACCTGACTACGTGAAGGCACGAAATGACAAAGAAGCACCAGGAAGTGGGTAATAGGACAGGTGAAACAAATGATAAGTGGGGAGAAGCAAAACCCCGAAAAAATCCAATAGACTACTAACCGGAGAGAGAGGACGAGAAGCGTAGCGAAACAGAAAAAAATTGTCACGGACCATGACATAAATATTTCTAAATAATACATTTTACTTAATTAATATTAAAAAAACATTATTTTAAAATATATATATATATATTGTTGTATGTCCTTTGCAGTGTAGGTTTCAGCATAGTTAGGGTGACCATATGCTGGATGCCAAAAAAAGAGGACAGGGGCGGGTAGGTGTTGTGAATATAATACTAGGCTATTTGTTTATATACAGTCTCCGGAATGAGAAAAACCTAACCGGACATTTTTAGGAGGTCAGCCTAAGTATAGTAGAATATATGGTTCTTCAGATTAAGACCAGATACTCATGTCACCTACAGGGGACAAAAATTAATTGCTGGGTCATAGGAGGATATCCTCACAGATAGAAAGGGGCTGGCTGTCAGAGTATAAGACTACTCTCTAGCTAACATAACTGTCCTGTGCCTAGCTAAGCTCCCGGAGTACTGTTTGGTTTGCTTAGTGACGGTCAAGGAAAATTCGTATTATGCTTATAACCACGTTATTTATGGCTATTAAAGGGTTACGAAACCCTCGGTTACATTCTCTCTCCGCCCACACCACAAATTCGAAAAATGCAATTAAATGGGCGTGGAAAGCAGCAGCAGAGGGGGAGGGGCGAGAGCCTATCGCCACCTGAAGACACGCCCACAAGGGAAAAGATGGCGAGTGAAACTGATCGTATTAATCGCTGACTAATTCGGTGATATCAGTCAATGACTTCTTCGAGGTGGAGGACATCTCTCCTCCGGAATGCTCTGGGCTTTCCACCGACCAGGAGTATGAAGAAGGAAATAGTACGACGCCCTATCAGTTTCAGCCGTAGAGTTTTTTTTTTGCCATCTATAACGTTACATCTAACGTAGCTATGCTACACGAACGTGACAATAAAATATGTAAACGAATGCCAAGTGAAACTAAACGGCTGTTAGCTGATATAGGCTACGCTACGGGAGACTTCACAATCTGCTCAAATCGATGTTCTGCCCAGTAAATTAACGTTTGTCAGCTAATATTCATCCTGACCTAACGCTACCTGCAGATTATACAAACATGAAAAAATACAACACGTAGGCTAATGAATGTCAAGTGAAACTGAACGGCTTTTGGCTTTTTTTGTTTTGTTTACCTACGTTATCCTAGCCATCTACAAATGCACGTTTACTAGCTATCTAGCTATCCAAATAACTTAACTAAGACATAAGTTAACATAAGCACAGCATTATCCCTTTGTACCTTGTACCATTTTTATTTCAGTAAATACATGTTCCAGCCATGGGGAGTTCCAGATAGTGCAGTTAACGGTTATCCATCAAACGTAACTCCGTAACTCCTGCTTCAATCTTGAAGCAGACCCCAGGCCAGTAAGATCGACAGTAGCTATCAGTAGCTATCAAACCTAACGTTATAGCTTATACGCAAAAGGCAGTTAAATATCACCGGCCAGTTAACTATGGTTAACGATACGAAAACAACTCAAGTAAATATATTTGAGGCTACAAGATAACCATCACGTTAGCAAGCCAACAAGACGCCGTAGGCTGCACTTAATTTAATTTACCGCATTTGGAGGGACAGAAATATCAGTCGGGCTTGGTAACGTTTCCGCATTCCTTTGGCTGGCATACCCAAATTCAACCTGGGCATAGTGTAACTGTTAACGTTAATCTGCTGATGCTCTTGCACCCAGAGAAAGCACACTTGCGACCCATCAGTCATTGCTTGTAAATTGAAACTATTGGAATTGAAAAAACGAATTTACAATTTTTAATAACTAGCATAATTGGAAAAAAGCTAATACATTGAAAGAGACTAACTGTAGGCTACAACGATATTGCTTGTCAAATGGATATAGCCATTGGCCACGCCTTCTCAGGAATGTATTTATATTGGGGGCGGTAACAAAGTGCGAAACTGATTACGCGCAAGGTATGTATTGAGCACCAATAAAGCGCGAGGAATAAATTCTATTGCAATCTCGTTAAATTTCAGTTTATCTATATCTCTTTATTTCTGTATGCTGAAAAAAAGGGTGGAGTCGAAAATGGGTCCATGGTGACGTAGACATGAAACCTTAACCAATACATACTTTGATCTCATTACATAACTTCTCCCATAGTTTGAGGCGAATAAAACCGCCCTGTCTCGTTAAGAAATCCTGTCTGAACCAAATGCTCATTTTGTTTGCCCTTCAGAATAGTTGTCCGCGTTATCAGCATTTGGATTTAGAATAGTTAGTGAGCTAAAGTGTTTATTTTTTCCCGCTCTCCTTATCCCTATACCAATTTGATCTCTCTCCAAATCTTTCACATTTTTATCCATCCCTCCGTGGTGCTAGCTAGTAACATTAGCTTGCTCTTTGCACAGCTCAGCATGGAAACAAACTAATCACTCACACGTTGTTTTTACTTGGTGCACTGCTCATACGTCAGATAACATATCGAAAAGAATAGATTTTATTTTACCAAATAAACCATGCCTTGAAAATGTTTTTTTCATATTGTTCAGTGGCTGGTTACAGTAACAAAAATACGAGGAGAACCATTACCCACCGAAGTACTTAGTTGCCATGCAGGTAATTTTCGTTCAATTAGCAAGCGAAATTAATGAATGGGCTTTTAAATAAATTTTAAAAACTTGATAAAACTTATTTTTACACTGTCTATGGATAAAACCTACCATTATTTATGATTTGTGTGGAACATGCATTTGGTGAAACGTTGCCTTGCAATTTAGCTTGCTTTAAATAGACTAGCGTTAGATCAAACGGTTTTAATACTCTGTTTAGCGGTTAAATTAACTTAACTTTGATTGCGAGCTTGCGTACATATTTATCTCTTGATAGCAGCCGCACCTGTATTTTACTTTTAATTGATTGCATTAATTCCTCGCCGGGTTCAAACCTATGGTTCAAACCACAGAACTGTATAAGAACAGTTCTGTGGTTCGAACAGGGCTGGATGACGTCAATGGCACTTGGGTTGAGGGCGTGGATTTAGACCACACCCCTACAATCCTGAGTCCTTTGAAGACTGTGTTTATTAGCTGATTTTGAGATGTATATTAATATACCTATTGACATTTTCTTGAAAAGATATTTGTGGGTGTGTAGTGGATATATGCCTCTGTAATATGATGTGGTTATTTGAAGTTTTTAGAATCCTTTGACCATCACTTTAAGTTAAGTAGTCAGCTTTATTTGGAATACAAATAAGACACAGAAGTTGAACAGTCAGCACAGACTAGTCAGATTAACATTAATGATGCACAATTAGCTAACATTTGCTAGCTAGCACTTAAACATTACACTTTCTCTGAGGTCACCTTTTAGGCTTCTGCATTTGGGATTTTCTAGAAGTACTTAACTTATTCAACACAAATATATGGCTATATTTATCTAGCTAGCAGTAATTAATTAATGTCGGACTAAATGGTTGTGAAAAATAATTAATATGTGAAGTGTGACATATTGAAATTAGGTTAGCATTTGTAGGATAGCCAGCAACTAGGGCAAGTAATCAGATCAAATTTTGACTGGGCAGATCTTCATGCAAAGAAAATTGAGACATGAGACAGGTTCATTTTGAAAAGGGTATTCCAATCAACCTTCATTCGTAATGCATTGTGCCGACATCATCAATGGAGGGTTTCCAGACCTTCAGTCCATCCAGCTTGGTAGAAATGGCTGGGATGCTGGGAAAAACCAAGCTAGAGACTGTCAATCTTAAAAAGGCTCCTCAGACTCATAGGTAAGATCAGCAGCTGGCTGATTTTTGTTTTGTAACTTTGATGTTTGTTATGCCAAATGTGAAACACTTTGATGTGTTTATATTACCTATTGGAACCTGTCACCTACAGAGTGTTACCTACAATGTTTTTGGGGAGTGGGGGGAGCAGTGTGCCATTTCCTGACATTAGTGTGGGGCACATTAATGAATTATGTTTATTGTAACCTGTCTGACTGATAATAAGTGAAAAGGCCTTTAGGCTTGTCACAATCCCACATATTTAGAACTGACTGCTGAAATCGTTGTAGAGCTATCTGTCAGGATGGGGAACATTTCATGCACCTTGCTCCCTTGTCAACCTTCTTGTGACATCACTGGTGCAGGTGGGTGGGTCCCAAGTCAGTGACTCATTGGTGTGGGCCTACCTGTGGATTTGGTAACTAGGGCTGCAGTCTTTATCCTGAGCCTAATCCACATGGTCTGTCCGCCCAAACGAGACTGGTGTGTCAGCAGTGTAATAGCTCTCTCATCATCAGCTCCATACCTCCACCCACTGCATTTGTATTTTTTATTTAATATTTACACTGATAATAAGTGCTTTATGTACTTTTGAAAGCAATCTTAATTTTCTAGCTGATATGCCTTTATCATTTTGATTGTAATTTATCATAATTACATTTTTTTAAGTAACATACTATTAGATTATGGATTACTTTTATCAGACTGTTTGGCTCATTAATAACATTTATGATTATCATCTGCAATGTTTTAATCATTGGCTGTGATGTTTTAATCATTAGCCTTGGGAATTCCACTTGATCAGAATCCACATCCTATTGAAACTACAAGCAGTCATTGAGTACTAAGTGTGTACTTGATCCTTCGCTCACCTCCTCTCTACTCAAGTGTAGTATTTCTATAGAGAGAGAGATGACAGATGCAGATGAGAGAAATTTGATAAGCTCTTCCGGTAGTTTCAGAAGTTGTTTTTACACTACCACTCGAGTAGGAAAGGTGAGAGGGGTCTTTAGTTTTTTTTTATTCTACAATAACTCATCACAGTGTATCAGTGTGCACTCATAAATTAGTGTGTTTAAACTACCTTTTTTTCTCTCATTTTGATTTTGTTCTCATTGGCCTCTCGTGTACGTGATAACCTGTGTTAGCTTATCTTCAGGTACACATCAGGGGGTCAGGTTCGATGGGGCATAGCTGTGTGCTGCGGACAGAAAGGGCCAGGGTGTAGCTGGGAGGGGCAGGAGTGGAGCTTAGATGGGATGGGAAGGGCAGGGAGAAGCAGGGTGGAGCTAGGATGGGCAGGGAGGGGAAGGGGTGGAGCTTAGATGGGCAGGGGTGGAGCTAGGATGGGCAGTGATGGGAGGGGCAGACAGTAGGAGGTGTTTTACTGTGATCATCACTAAGGAAAAGTCAAAGCTTAACATCATAATGTAGAACCCTAAACCATAGAGATGGTAATCTGCCTGTGGCTGCTACACTGATAGGCCTTTCTGATGCTGCATACTGACTGGAGCCGCTCTTCATTGTGCACTAATTTCCCATATAATAGTCTCTCTCAAACAGCATCGGCTCACAGGAAGAATAGCAGAAGATTGTAGCTTCCTGACTGGAGGCTGCTTCTATGCTGAAGTTGTGCATTAGATCTGAGTGGGATATGAGACTCTCCTCACCTTGGGTCCACCTATGGTCAGTGTAACAGGTAGCGTTACAGAGGAGAAGCTCTCAGCTCTAGCTGAGTGTAGGGCTGTTTCAGCCACCTTATTTTAATCCCCTGTTCGGTCCAGCTGAGTTATTCTGTACAGAATGTTCTGGATTCCCAGCGTTGTGCGTCATTCTGGCTGGCATCTCATAAGCTTATAAAAAGGGGATGAATATGGAATCTGAACACCATTCTTAATCCTGTAGCATCTGATTGAGCTGACGCCTACAGATTTTATACACACGCATAAACACACTTACACGCACACACACACACACACACACACACACACACACACGCACGCACACACACACACACGCACACAAACACAGCTATATGCACATTATGCACACACTCACATACTGTATATTGCCTTTAGTTGGTGAGTGGATAGACTACTGTCCCCTAGTAGGTTGTTTGATCAGAACCAGCTGAGTGAGAGAATAGAACCACAAAGAGCAGAACTGAACTATGAAATTAGCTCATAGTTGGCCTTGCTGGTTAATTAAAAGTTAAATAAATAAAGTAAAAAACTACCTTATTTATTGTTGTATTCCTAATATTGTTTCAGATCCATTTTAGCGCATAAATCTCTGAGACTTTGACGTAAATGTATTCAAAACTGATCAAGAAGGATCGAGCCCTGAGGAAGTGCTGTGCAGACATGCATCGCATCACTCAAGCAGGAGCTACTGTAAGTAGGTCACTCATAAACACAGGACCCAGGTGCTGCCCTAGGGGGCTTTAGAGCACTGAGTCTTTGTGCACCCTCATAAACCAATGGCATCACTGTTCATTATGACACACCCCCATAAGCCAATGGCATCATTGTTCGCTATGTCACACTTTCATAAACCAATGGCATCACTATTCATTATGACACACCCCCATAAGCCAATGGCATCACAGCTCGCTATGACACACTTTCATAAACCAATGGCATTACTGTTCATTATGACACACCCCCATAAGCCAATTGCATCACTGTTCATTATGGCACACTTTCATAAACCAATGGCATCAATGTTCATTATGATGCAGCCTCATGAACCAATGGCATCATTGTTCATTATGACACAACCTTATGAACCAATGGCATCACTGTTCGTTATGACACACCCTCATAAACCAATGGCATCACTGTTCATTATGACGTAACCTTATAAACCAATGGCATCACTTCATTATCACAGACCCTCATAAACCAATGGCATCACTTCATTATCACAGATCCTCATAAACCAATGGCATCAGTGTTCGTTATGACACACCCTCATAAACCAATTGTGAGGGTTTGGTTGAACTGATGTATAACTGCAACAAAACAAAACACGATACAGAACAAGTCACTCCCAGAAGCGAGGACCACTAAAGGAGTCTAGGTACCCGAAATAGTAGAAATGAAAACAAGGGACGAAAAACTCCCTGGCAGTAGCCAAAATGATAAACCACCCACAAAACCGGGTGTAGCTCGTAGACACGAGTAGAGACTCCCAAACAAAAATAAGGAGCAAAAGCTCGTGAGAGAGAAAAACAAAGAATCACCTTCGGAACGTAGACTAAAACGCCTGTTAAATAGGTGAAAAATAAATTAAATTAAAATAACCCTCTCACTCTCCCAGTAGCAGAGAGTAGAAGGGGATGTAGGGAAAAAGATTTTTCTTAGGAACTTAGAACCGTGTTCGTTATGACACACCCTCATAAACCAATGGCATCACTGTTCATTATGACACACCCCCATAAACCAATGGCATCACTGTTCATTATGATGCAACCTTATAAACCAATGGCATCACTCTTCATTATGACAGACCCCCATAAGCCAATGGCATCATTGTTCATTATGTCACACCCTCATAAACCAATGGCTTCACTATTCATTATGACAGTTAGCTGAGAAACCTAGCCAACTCCTCCATTAAATGCAAATACACGCACACAAGTTAATACAGACATAAAATATCCACAATTTAAAAGAATGAGCTCTAATAAATTTCTGTGTAAGGATGGGAAACAGAAAAAGGCTTTTTACGATTTCATGAGGCCTACTGGATAAAACCTGAGCAGAGCATGCCAGCATTCATTCCTGTTGGCACCAGGCATGTGGACTGTCTATATTTAGAAGAGGAGCACTGCCAACTCCCACAATCATAATTAGTCTGCAGACCTAAGTGCCTTCTATTAAACAGCCTTACAATTCCCCAGCAAACCCGCACTAAAGCTTGTCTCTTCTGTAGTGCATTAACACACCTGAGGCCCCATAAACACACACAGCAGCTGGCAGTAATCACATCATGCACGGTGAATTTCTGGTAAGGGAACATAACTATTGATAATGATAAACGTTACTGAATGTGTTTATTGGGATTATTGGTAATCATAAACATTAATGATTGGTGTTATTGGGATTATTTATACTCATAAACATCAATGACTGAGTTACTGGGATTATTTCTTATCATTAATAGGATGAAAGGTGGTGTGACCATGTAGCCAGGAAAGTAAATAGGTTCTATATGTATCACTGCCAGTGTAATTAAAACATTAAAAATATAACACTGAATCAAAGATGAAAATACACTGTTGACCTTTGACCATAAGAGAAGAGATACCTATATTCATCAGATCAGTGAATTTTACATGTCAGAAAGTGTGAAATAAAGTTCAGTATTGCTTTGAAGAATTATCTGTGTACTGCTTTGCATGGGATGCTGTGTGTATGTATGTGTGTGTGTGTGTGTGCATGCGTGCGTTTGTGTGTTTGTGAGCTTTTGTGCGTTTGTGTGGGTGTGTGCGTGCGTGTGCAAGAAAGAGAGTATTTGTTTGTGAATATATACCTGTTTGCATTCATGTGACGGTGTGCATGACTGTATGAGAGTGTGCTCAGAATAAGCTGTGTTCAGAAGTTGTGGGGTGATGTTGAGACTCAGATCACATGGTTGTGAGAGGTCAGGTAGGTGACTCAGATAAGCGTAATGTAGTGGGGGGGGGGGGGTTACCTCAGGACACAGCACTTATTCAGGCCATTCCAGTATGTCCTAAGAGGCGTGTGCTGTTCGGACTATGGTGACAGTCTTCGCAAGAATCTGTCACACTGCAAGCGTCATTTGGAATGAAGTCAGCAAGTTTGACAGAACACCCGGATATGAGACCGACTGAGTGTTGGAGGATGTTAAAATTAATGAATTCAGAAGAGATGTCTGTGTATGCCTGTGAGCTTTTGGGTTAGTTAACCACCAAACAGGGAAAATGACAGAGAAGGATTAAAAACCTGGAGCGAAATTAAGTGCAATACCCCTTCACCTCAGATCTGAGATCAGTGTTTGCAAGTCCAGAAATGCACACATGCGTGTGTGTGTGTGTGTGTGTGTGTGTGTGTGTGTGTGTGTGTGTGAAACAGAAAGAATCCTCATTTTATACACTGAGTTATAACTAACCTGTCTTTGGGAGACACTTGAAGTGACGTTGAAGATGGGTGAGGGGGAGGGCAAGCGCTGATGTTTCCCAGCTCTTTCAAGGAGCATATGCAGAAACCCTTTGATGTGAAAAGATTAGTAGACTTTCCCCCGAAGAAGCCGTCCGCCCACACACCCCTCTATGTAGCTGCAACAGAGGGAGGAGGGAGAGAAAGAGAGAGAGGGGAAGGTGGAATGAGGGAGCAAAATAGCTGGAAAGGTAGCAAGGAAGAGAAGGAAAGGGGATGAATGATGTAGGAGAGTAGGAAGGGCGGTTGAGGGACACAAAGAAAGAGGGAAAAGGTTTGTGAGGAGAAGGGGTGAGAGAGAGTGAAACTGCTCCTCCAGGTCTGCATTAAGAGAGAGTGGTATCTGCAGTTCTCCTGCCTGCTCGTAATTAAGCCAGCTGATCTACCACATCATGTGATCAGAAAGGAGGGCGGGGGGGGGGGATTGTCAGCATAACTCGGAATTTTCCCACTGGAAGGAGCAGCAGCTCTCTCTCTCTCTCTCTCTCTCTCTCACTCTGTTCCTCCCTTCCTCACTCTCTCTCTCTCTTCAGTAGCTCAGAGCTGCTGCCACAGTCAGACAGTCCCTTGTTCCAGCTCAGCATCAAGGGCGGCCGCTGGTCATGAGGTCCAGCTGGGTCGAGAGTAAGCCCGTCAAAGGCCCAGCAAACAGCGTGAGTGTGGGGGTCCAAGAGGTGATTGTGGAGGCTGAGGGAGTTGTGGGGTGGGGGGCATTGGGACTCTGGGAGTATGGGGGGAGGAATGTGGAGGCTGAAGGAGTTTGTTGGTGGATGTTAAGCGTGTGTAACTTTTTTGGTGGGGACTTAGTTAGAATGGGGTTGGGAGGAGGTCAGGGGGTGTGGGGCTGAGAGAGCATGGGGGTCGGGAAACGGATTAGATGAGAGTGCTTATCGAAAACTTCCTGACAGGGCCAGGCAGGGGCTGGGGAGGGTGATAAGCACTTGTTTGGGTTGGGGGGGGGGGGGGGTCGTCCTTCTATTTTGGTACCACAGTTTTATAAAGAATGTAAGAATTGTGCTATTTGAGTATGTGCAATGTGTTTGGATATGTGGTGTTTGAGTGTCTGCTGGTATGTTAGTGTGTGCCGTGTGTTTATGTGTGTGTGTGCATGTGTGTGTGTGTGTGTTTTTCTATGTTGTGAGTTTTCTTCTTCTACGAATGGAATGTTGAGAGTTTCTTAGTAAAGCAAGAAGTTAGAGCCAGTTTGAGTGAGTTTTAGCTGTTGGAAATGCTGGTGCTGAGGGACATTAGGACGTTTATTAAGGTGTGGCACTGTAGGGGAATTCATTGACTATGAGGAAATGTGTGTTTCTTTTGCAGTAAATGAGAAAGATTTTGTAGTTATGATTGCTATTTTCAGATTAGAATTTTTTATATGGTTACTGGCCAGTTAGCATAGATGTAAAATTGTTGTAGGCCAGCATGAAACCTTGGAGAGCAGACTCTTTTCTAGTGTTACTGATGTCTTTGTATGTGTTTTGAGTGAAGGGGGTCATGATTATGCAATCAAAAACATTTAATTTAATGTTTCCCTCTTTCCCCTGTACAGCTAATTACATTATGTTCGCCCCAGTTTCCTTTTCTACGGGTACCAGTGCAAGTGGAGTACTGTAGGGCCTTGTTTTCCCCCACAACCAACTTCTTTTTATGTTTTTTGTGACAGGTCTTGAGCAGATAAATAATATAGTATATTAGAGTAGAGGAGAGAACTGGAAATTATGGTAAATTACACCCTGAATTAATGTGATTCATGCCATCACGCTCTCTAGTATGGTTCTTTAAAAAAGCCATCAATTTATCAGTTGGTGACTCTGAATCACAGCAAACTGTTATCTTTCTCTTTATTTATAGCAAGCTTTACACCCAATACTGCAAACACGTGGGGTGGCACAGTGGAGTGTGTGTGTGCATGGGGGGAGGGAAAGAGATGGAGAGCAGTGTCTAACACTATGAAATATTCAGGTGAAAAACTGCAAGAAAGGCTCTCCCATCCGGCGAATTGGGCAGCAGAGAGAAGTCTCCATTAGCCATGAGCTGTGAGTGGAGAGAGGGAGGAGAGAGGGAGGAGAGAGGGAAGCAAACAAAGAGGGAGAGCTGGGTGGAAGGAATTTTTTACTTTTTTTACTCAAACATCTGTTAGTTTGACTTCAGCCAGTGCTGAGAATCAGGCCAGTGTGTGTGTTTTAAAAAAAATGCTATTTTAGGTTTGTGGTTTTTCCCAGTCTGACGTGCCTTGGAGTTTCTGAGGTAAGTGATTGTCCTACATTATGCCTTTAGGAAAAATATTGGATAAAAAGCTCCTGTAGGCTCTTATTGCAGAGCTCTTGCTCAGCCTTTATAGGACAACACATGTCTAGAGTGAGGGGAAAATAACCGAGCAAGGAAGAGAAGTAAAAGAGAAGAGAATGAGAAGAAAAGAGAAAGGCTTTTTATTTGCGGCCCACAGGCTTGAGCTCCAGTGTTTGCTAATCTTTTCCCTGCATTATGCATCAGGAGCATTGTTGGCTTTTTCCTGAGTTGGATGAATCAAACGCATTAGCTGTTGTAACCCAGTTAGAGTGCTGTAGGGATGTGGCACGGCACGGCACGGCTCTACCTGTTTGGGTTTTACGTGCAGATTATAGGGGCACCTGCTGATGTTCTCTGAAATTAAATAAAAAACTTTCATTAATCAGAGTTTCAGCCTAAGGGTACCTGTTGTTTGCTTGCTGTAGTACTCTGTGTTTGCTGCCAGGCTTCAGTGAGTAGTTTGCCAGTTTAATAGCTTTTCTTAAATATGGTGACCAGTTCTATCTGGTAGGTCTATTTGTTCATATTCATAACTTATTAACTGATTTTGTAAAGTAAGCATTTTCCGTGTAAGTGTACATGTTATGAACCAGGAATGTTTGGCAGCCTAGAATATGTGACCTGCACTTACACAGGGTTGAACTTTAGCAGACTCACAGGTGGCATGTCTGCGCTTCGATGCATCTATATAGATGGGGCTACATATGGATGTTCAAGTGAAGTGTCTCCTGTGATTGGTCATTTGTTGTTACAGCTCTCCAGCCTGGAGTCCATCCACCCCAGTGAGGAGGCCACTGACACAGAGGAGAATGAAGAGGAGGAGCTGGGCGTGATGGAGGACCAGCGGAGCGTCATCCTGCACCTCCTGTCCCAACTGAAACTGGGCATGGATCTAACCCGGGTATGAACCCTATCATTAACTCTCCGAGCTCAAACTGGGCATAGATCTGACCGGGTATGAACCCTATCATTAACTCTCCCAGCTCAAACTGGGCATGGATCTAACCCGGGTATGAACCCTATCATTAACTCTCCCAGCTCAAACTGGGCATGGATCTGACCGGGTATGAACCCTATCATTAACTCTCCGAGCTCAAACTGGGCATAGATCTGACCGGGTATGAACCCTAACATTAACCCTCCCAGCTCAAACTGGGCATGGATCTAACCCGGGTATGAACCCTAACATTAACCCTCCCAGCTCAAACTGGGCATGGATCTGACCGGGTATGAACCCTAACATTAACCCTCCCAGCTCAAACTGGGCATGGATCTGACTGGGTATGAACCCTATCATTAACTCTCCCAGCTCAAACTGGGCATGGATCTGACCGGGTATGAACCCTATCATTAACTCTCCCAGCTCAAACTGGGCATGGATCTAACCCGGGTATGAACCCTATCATTAACTCTCCCAGCTCAAACTGGGCATGGATCTAACCCGGGTATGAACCCTATCATTAACCCTCCCAGCTCAAACTGGGCATGGATCTAACCCGGGTATGAACCCTATCATTAACTCTCCCAGCTCAAACGGCATGGATCTAACCCGGGTATGAACCCTATCATTAACTCTCCCAGCTCAAACTGGGCATGGATCTAACCCGGGTATGAACCCTATCATTAACCCTCCCAGCTCAAACTGGGCATGGATCTGACCGGGTATGAACCCTATCATTAACTCTCCCAGCTCAAACTGGGCATGGATCTAACCCGGGTATGAACCCTATCATTAACTCTCCCAGCTCAAACTGGGCATGGATCTGACCGGGTATGAACCCTAACATTAACCCTCCCAGCTCAAACTGGGCATGGATCTGACCGGGTATGAACCCTAACATTAACCCTCCCAGCTCAAACTGGGCATGGATCTGACCGGGTATGAACCCTAACATTAACCCTCCCAGCTCAAACTGGGCATGGATCTGACCGGGTATGAACCCTAACATTAACCCTCCCAGCTCAAACTGGGCATGGATCTGACCGGGTATGAACCCTAACATTAACCCTCCCAGCTCAAACTGGGCATGGATCTGACCGGGTATGAACCCTAACATTAACCCTCCCAGCTCAAACTGGGCATGGATCTGACCGGATATGAACCCTATCATTAACCCTCCCAGCTCAAACTGGGCATGGATCTGACCGGGTATGAACCCTAACATTAACCCTCTAGCTCAAACTGGGCATGGATCTGACCGGGTATGAACCCTAACATTAACCCTCCCAGCTCAAACTGGGCATGGATCTGACCGGGTATGGACCCCTGGTCACATGCCCTAGCCCAGTAATATAAGCAAAGCATGAGCTACATTACTAAGTAAACTGGTCTTTATTTTTATTGTAGCTTTAGGTCCTCAGAACAGGCCAAGAATCCAGATTAAATTTAACCACATTACAGTCTTTTCTAAATCTTTTATAATAGTAATACCAAGTATTACATGTTTTTGTTTTTTTTTCTGAATATTTTTGGCAACAATCAAACTTTTGTAACTTAAGTGCGTTAAAAATAAGGGTTGCTTGAATTTTTTGCTCAAACCGAAGAACAAAGCATGCTTCAGATGGATTGAATTTGCATCCTTCTTTACCCTATTTCATCCATTGTAAAGGAACCAGGAATAGTGAAGCAAGTGATTGTATGTACAGGAAGCCCAGCACTGTTTGCACGAACACAGGAAGGAAGGGTTTGTCTATGCTGTGTCTGGGTCACACAGAGAATGCTGGAACTGGGTGAAATAATAGTACTGTGCTGTCGAGGGTAAACACACACAGCACAGGCAGAGCTGGCTGTACATGAGAACAGCACAGGCATAGCTAGCTGTGCATGAGAACAGCACTGCAGCAGCTGTCTCTCAGGTTGTGAGCTGCTTGTCAGAGCTCATTATCAGCAGCGGACAGCTTCATTCATCTCCCCTCTGGGAGTGGGTTGAGGCCCATTCAGTCTCCCAGCCAGCGCTTGGGGAGGTGGGGGATGGTGGAGAAACTCAAGATCCGGAGCTGGCTTTATGAGAATCGTTTGAGATGGTAAGTGTTAAACCTGGTTCTCTTCAGTTACAGCAAAGTTGGGGTGTGAAGATCCAGTGACAGATTTGAGCATGTGGACCCTGCAGGTGGACAGATGCAAGCAGTTCTATGGACCCAAGTGGTCATATTGTACTGAAGGGCCTGGGGTCAGGCAATCAGACTCCCCCCTCCCTCTCTCTCTTTCTCGCTCTCTCACTTCCTGTCTCCTTCCATACCTACCTCTCTCCTCTTTTTCAATTGCTCACACTTTCGCTGCCAGTATTCATCCCTTGCTCTATTTCGCTCTCTTTCATTCTTTCCTTTTTTATCTCTCTGTGGAATTTTTTCCTCATGATGGAGAAAAGCTTTGAACTCTCAAAACTACAGAAAAGATTGCGGCAGTGAACACTGATAAATACCATTGGGAATTCATAAAATTCTGGAGAAAGGGGGGTAAATAGTATTTAGTATTCCTTGCAAATCTATCCTCCTTATGCCCTGTCTATGGCAACGGGCATATGTTCGTCATGTTACATACGTATATCAGAGGTCGCGCTAGGATTTTAAACTTCCGGCCAGAATGATTACAGTTTGTCGGACATATGATTAAAAAAACGGCATATCTATTTTAAATGCATGAACGACAGGCAGGTGCATTTAATGATGTCGCCTAAGAACATATGTTACAGCATAGTATTATATTTTGGACTGAAAACTATTTGAAAATAAAGGAATAATATAAAAATTAAATATTACAGCTTCGCCTTGCACAAGCGGATGAATTGATACATTAAAATCGCGCATTTGGTGTGCGTGACTGCGTGCGTAATGTTTTCTCAACAAAAGAAGCTGTCTTGATTTTTCAGAATAACGAGCAATAACCTGGGGCGGCTGTGGCTCAGGAGGTAGCCGTCTGCTGATTGCAGGGTTGGCGGTTCGATCCCCGGCTCCTCCTGTCCACATGTCGAAGTGTCCTTGGGCAAGACACTGAACCCCAAATTGCTCCCAATGAGCAGGCTAGCGCCTTGCATGGTGGCTGCTGCCATTGGTGTGTGAACGGGTGAGTGAGAGGCCATTGTAAAGCGCTTTGGATAAAGGCGCTATATAAGTGCAGTCCATTTACCATTTATAACCTCATTTTGAATAACTATTTTAACATTTCTTTACTCCAAGCCAAATTTCAGAGTTGCGGAAAATGCTATAGGCTAAGAAAAAGAGCCAACAATGACGTGACAATTGGGATCCGACCTAACGTTAACGAACAACGCTTTCAGGAAAGTCAGACCAGAACAGTGTAGGCTATTGATTTAACAAAGAAAAAAATGCTGATTATATCAAGTTTATAGCCTATTAAGTTGAAACCTCTCGTTTTGTTACCTGCAGGCAGTGCAGGGGGAACTTCCACTTCTGGCTCTGGGTCTAATCTAGCCTGCATTTCATTATTTATATTAGTGTAAGAACCAAAATATGTAAGAGAAGATTGTTTAGCCATTATTGAATGCTAGCTCGCAAGCAGCTACACCATACATGCTAGTCTACACGTTACGTCTTACGTAACTGCAAGCTCCGCAGAGGGCCGAGGGACAGACGATTTGAAATAGCGGATTTTGTGAGAGTATAGCGTTGTCTGATTTGTGGTGATAATAGACCTAATGATAAATGGCCGTTGTTTTGAGATTAAATACGTTAAATTACTATATTGCAGAAAATTTTTATTTTTTTATTTTTATCCGCCCGAATGTCTGGAGGGAATTACATTTTCCGGCCTTTGTCATAAAAAAACGGTCAAAACCGGCCTAACGCGACCCCTGACGTATATACAGTATGTTCATCATGTTCACATAATAAATACGTGCCATCACCAGGCAGGCTGTTCTCAGGTGCATCTGGAACATTGAATGCCTTTGGGAGTCTCTGTATTGAAAAGCGATGTAATCAGCTGGAATATCACAGCAGGAGACAGCTGGGGCATAGAGTGGGGCTTCTGCACCCAGGCAATGCGCACACATGCTAACACATGTGCATGCTGAAAAACACACGCACTCCTCTACTCGCTCCTTTCTAAAGCATTATCTTCAGTCAGCTGTATAAAACATTGACATCTAGAGACAATATACCACCTTCTCATCCCCCTCCAATGGCTACCTATATCAACTTGTATCAAATTGACAGCCTTGGTGCTATAGCCTATTGGTCCACGACAGGTACCACTGTTATGATCTTCAAAAGATCATCAAACCCTACTCCCCAGTCAGACCTCCCTATTTTGCTACCTCTGTGCCCTCGCTCCCCTGCATGCCTGCACTTCCAGACCATGTCTTGTCTATTATGGCCTCCAGTCGTGCTCTTCAGGGTAGTAGAAACTCAGCTGTCTTCAGATGCAGACTGACCCTCGTTAGCTGTTCTTTTTTTCTTGTAGAATTTCCTTTTGGAATAATGTTATAGACGTAGCTGTGTAAATATTAAGTTATCTGTATAGTTGTATTTAGTTTTGTTTACAAATTAATTGTTGGTGCGTTCATTTAGTTCACTTAATGATTATAAATGTGCTTGTGTGCCTTCTTGGCGATATCACACACTGGTGTTCTCCACTTCTTTTAGTCGCTCAATAAAAGCATCTGCTGATAATGTGCTTATAATGTCCAAGAGATGCATTTCCTTATCATTGATCTATATAAAATTCAGTGTGCCTCTGTGAGTATAAGGAAAGCTGGGAGAGATGGAGTCCATCCATTTATACAACTGCCTCCAGAGGTGATCAATGGACTATATATCACAGTATTTCTGAATACATTGATATTGATGTTAGTGTTACTTTACATAAGTTAGTCCTAATTGGCTGGTGTGTTATGTATGTGTCTGATTAGAGGATCAAGCTGTGTAATCACAGAGAATAATATGGATCCTAGATCAGCTTGAGAGGAGAGCGTGCGAATGGCGGCGACTTTGTTTTATGTTCGTGATGAGATTATATTTTCTAAGCGTGGTCTTTAGTGCGTAGCATTTCAGGGTCTAACTCAGAAGAGGCTAAATAAAATGAAGAGAGCCTACAAGGTGTCAATACTGTGACATTGTGGAGTTGATCTGTCACTGACTCATAACAAACACGGTCTGTCTATAGTGTAACTTAAGAAATCTTATTGAGCGAGCGATAGGGTGGGAATCATAGATCCACCAACGAACGCAAACCACCGTTGGACTCATGGTTCCATGGAGGGGGAAACTTTCTCTCATTTGGCTTTTGTCATTGACGCCCCCTGCAAGGTCATCCGCCCAAGTCAAACACATTAAGTGCTGATTATGGTTGATTCTTAGTAATATAGTGTAGGGGCTAAAGCGCTGAGCTGGAGCATTGTGGGTCATGGGTTTAATCACTGCCCAGAGGGTTATGGAGTCATATCCCCAAATTCAATTTTATGTTTTTATCAAGAACATTTCACTCATTTAAGAGCACTATTATGGATATGGAAATATGCAGCTGCAGAAGAAATTGTGTAAAAAAAGAGATGAAAAGAGATGAATCTTAATGAAATATCGAATTATAAACATTTGGAGGCAGTGGATCTGCAGTGGTTCAGATTTGCCCTGGGACATATCACTGATCCTTTAGCACCAATTGCCAGTTGATGAGTGGCATGAATTAATATTTTCTGTTTTACAAACACTTTAGATTTCCTAGTATAAGAAGCGTCTTGTTGCTGCTCAGAAATTGTGCGTCTGTCTGAGAGTGTGCATTAGAAATTGATCCTGAAGATTCATTTGATGTTGATGTTTTCGGATGAAGGGAGCTGGCTTTTATTGATCTACCCAAGGGGGAAAAAACACCTCAGATGGGAAAAAACAACAACAATTGTGATGTTTTCTGTTGTTAGTATTAGCTATGGATCAGAGGAGCAAACTCTGGAATGAATCTCCTGGCAGCAGTGAGCACAATGTTATGCTTATATACTGTACATGTATATTGATTGATACTTATATAAACACAGTATTTTGTATGTCTGTTATGTGCTCAGCAGGTACCTTTAGCTAGGATGTCTTTGTTCTATGTGTTACAAGAAAATGCAATTTAAACATGTAAATCTTTTTAAAAGCAGGAAAGTTATTTGTGAAATGAATGATTTCACCGAATTGTCCCTGCCCAACAGGTAGCTTATGCTTCACACATTCTTCATTTACACAGTGAGATATCTAATTACTGCAGCAGTTCAAAAGTACAACAGCAGAATCTTAACATGCAGCCTTTTGATCACAAAGGCATTTCCCCACAAAGGCATTTCCCATATGGGACAGTGATGCTTAATGAACCCAAAAGAGGATTGCGCTACCGTCCTTTGTCAGTGACTCACTGATGTGAAACAATTGTGTTTTTTTTTTAGGGACAGTCCACCCTCTTTTCATATTTTTTTGCTGTATTCAAACAGGAGGAAATCAGAGAGGATGACAGGTAGAGAAGGGACCACAGATGAGAACGTGCTGTGGCAGGGATGAAACCCCCACCTGTGTGGTGGGAATCGCATGTGTTTGAGCATCAACTGCCACAAGCACAGTTTGTTTGTTATGCAGAAAGCGCAGAGTATTGTGATTGGAAGTCATTGATTGACATCACATGGTAGAGTTCGACCCTCACACTCCCATCAGCAGCCTACTCCTCACTACCCCAGGACCTGAAAGGTGGGCCTGAAGTGTATTACTAGTGCTTGTCTTCGGGTTTTATCCCAAAACCTTCTGGTTATCAGCTCTGACTACTGACTACCACATCACAACTCCATCCTAGGTCATAGGTCACTGTTTTCATTCAACCAGTTATGCAGCAGCTGTGTTTTTTTGTTTCCAGGCAGTTTGAGAGAAGAAATAAGAGAAAGGGATTGTAAGTTCTCAGCCATAACCCCTCTGTGTGTTGTGGCTGTAGTAAGAGGTTACTGACTGCACTGGCACATAGAACTGAAGTTGAGCCATGACTGACTTATGACAAAGCTGCCACTGTCCAATGAAAGACATGAAATTATTTCTGCTGGTTGCGTGTGCTGTATCCACGGACACCATGCCGAATACATAATTTCCCCCCGGGTTTTGTTTACTGTGTCTTTCAGGTCACATCCTGATGATAGAGCACTTCAATTAGGTTTTTCAACCAGGAAATTAAAACAATAAATACATGTGATAATATCTAGTGCCCACCCTGTAGAGCTGGCAGGTCTGCTTTAGGTATAGTACAGTCACTATGCATTTAAACACTCTTAGACCCCATGGCTCAGATTGTCCCCCCTGCTACGCATGGACCTTTCTTTCCTCCCCATTCTCAGTTGTTTTTAAAAGAGGGGGGGATTTGTCAGGCTATGACCACCAGAACAGACCTGTTCTTTTTGATTAGTTACATCTGGGAGAACACTGCATGGAGTATAACAGAATTACACCAGTTTGTTTCTCCGCAAATCTGTCATTCTGAGAGACTTTCTGTAAAAGGCCTTTAGGGCTAAGTCGCTTATTTGTGGTTACTGTGGTGAATCCTGCAGTACATGATCTTGTCTTGAAGGACAGGTTTTTATAGCACGTGTGAGATGAGGGAAATTAACTGTATCTCATCAGGGGTATGAGACTAGAGGTTCTGTACGGTGTGATAGTCTGTGTTGGTTTTCCTTTCAGTCCAGCTGAATTGGTCAGGCGACTTTGTGTGCCAAACAATTTGCACTGATTAATTCTACACACGTTTCATTTATTATATTTTTTGTTGGTTTGAGAACTTTTGAGGTAGCACATTAAAATTGTGTGAAACATCTGTGCATGCATGTGATTCAATTTTAGGTTCCCTCTATGTGATATAGAAGGTTGCATGTATTAGCCATTGTTTGAGAGACCTGGGATTTCAGTATGACAGAACGCTGATGTGTGATCTGTAACGGGTGTGTCTGATGTGCATTGGCTGTGTGACAGATTTCTGGTTTTTAGACGGTGCTCTATGGTTTTCTGTGGTATTGCCTCCTCCTTTTACCCCCTCCCCCACCCTTATGACCCATATGAGTGTGCATGCTAGCTCCATGGTTGGTTTTGATTGGTGAAAGGTTGCCATGGATACCTGGGAGAGATCACCCATCTTATCTGACTTGTCTTTCCAGAGATTTGTTTTCTTGTCTGTAAAAACCTGGATAGCACTAGCACTGTGGTCTATGCTTGGTGTGATTGATGCTACTTTAGGGATCAGAGCTGGCTTAGCTGAGCACTTAGCCACACAAGTGTCACTGATGAGTGCAAATGAATATTTAAACGCTTTGGGAGGCCGTGGGCACGCATCGCAAATAATCTCTGTGCAGTTTAATAAAACCTGATGTACAGTAATCGCTGTGTGATTGGCCACTCCCTAATGACGGAATATTCTTAGATCAAGCAGAAATGAGGTCAGGGCTGATGCAGGGAGTGTGTAAGAGTTTGATGGATGCAACACCTCAATTCAGAGCTACAGTATATGCTATAATGCAGGGAAATATGTTAATTATCACAGCATAAGTCTCTTGCCCTGTCTTTCTTTTTCACAAACACACACACACACACACACACACACAGTACTACTAGTGCAGTCAGTACTAAATCCATGATTTCATCTTGTTACTTTACCTTTTTTCCACTTTTTTTAATTGCATCATTTTCTCAACCCATTTGCAGCATCCACTGTCAATGTAGTATTGCTTAATGACCTCATGTGTCACTGGATATTGTGATCAAGTATGTTTTAATGTATTTTGTGTCAAATCTGGATGCGTAGTTTTTGACTGACCTACACAGATACTGAATATTTAAAAGAGCCTCCAACAGTACTAGAGCAGCCCTTTGGTACATGGACCTTTTTGTACATACAATTTGTGTTGAAGTCTGTGCTCACGAAAGGACTCAGTTCCAAAATCATGGTCATCAATTCTTGGCTTACTCCTTTCTCCCTCTCCCTGCTCTGTTCCTCTCCTCCCCCTCTCCATCTCCGTGCCCTTCCCCCACTCCAGGTAGTGCTGCCCACTTTCATCCTGGAGAGGCGCTCCCTGCTGGAGATGTATGCTAACTTCATGGCGCACCCGGACATGTTCCTGTGCATCACGGCAGCGGTGACAGCAGAGGAGCGGATTGTGCGTTTCGTGGAGTACTACCTGACCGCCTTCCACGAGGGCCGCAAGGGCGCTGTGGCCAAGAAGCCCTACAACCCCATCCTGGGGGAGAACTTCCACTGCTCCTGGGAGGTGCCTTGCGACAGGGTGCGACCCGCAAGGACTAACTTTGTCCCTGACCGGGCAGAACCCTGTGGCGCAGACATACCTGGCTACTACCGCGTGCGCTTCGTGGCCGAGCAGGTGTCCCACCATCCGCCCGTCTCCGGGTTCTATTGCGAGTGCCAGGAGCGCCGCATGTGCGTCAACGCCCACGTCTGGACCAAGAGCAAGTTCATGGGCATGTCCATTGGTGTGTCCATGGTGGGGGAAGGTGAGTCACTCACTCTGCACTCTGGTCTTTTAGGAAACGGGGGGTATTCTGGGCATTTAGGGAAGGCAGCGTTTATTGCCTACCACCACTGTGTAGGTGCTGGGAGGGTGGCAGTTAGATGAGAACCTTATTTACTTGCCCGTGACAAATATGACACGATTTATTTGGGCAGAAATGTGAACTTCTGCGGCATAGAACTTAAGCTGCAGTATGGCTGGGTGAGTCAATGTTTAGACTTAATCCCACCAAAACTCTCATTAGCTGGCCACAGTGCGACAGACTGTAGAATGACAGCATATGTATAAGGAGAAGGGTTTGTGGGAAGTTTTAGCATCTTTGACTTTTATCAATAACCCATCCTATGCGTCAGTGGTGAGCAGAGCTGGCTGAGGAATGAGTCACTCTTTGGAGGTGTCAGGGAGGAACCCTTTAACTAGAATAGTGCCGATGTGGCCGAATCACGGGCGTAAAGATCTTCATGGATAATTGTCTCAGGCTGTGAGTCACAGCTGTCAGATGTGTTGGCCTTTTAAGTAATGTTTAGCTCTTAATCCACAGTGGAGATGAGCAAATTGCACAAATAAGCATAGCCTTTGCTTCGTCCACAGCAATCTTTCATTTTAGTTTGTCATTGTTGTCCCTCAGATCTTTTTCTTAGGGGGCTGCTCAGGGGGCTGTTGGTTTTTGAACACCATGGGTGCGTGCCAATACTCGAAAAATGCACCCTCCTTTCCTCCACTCCCACCTCCTCTCCTCCGTGCCCCGGAAATGGATCTTTCTATTTTCATCTAACGTTGCTGATTATATCTTAATTACGCATTAATGGTTACATATTAATTCATGTCTCGATGCAAACCTCAATGTCAGGTACATTGTATACTGTACATGCAAATATTTGTACTTAAAACGTTCAGGCAGTTTTGCATACTTTCGGGTAGGAGACTAGTGGTAGTGGGGGAATGGAGGAAAGGAGGTGGGGAGTGAAGAATATTGGGACGCACCCCATGTCTGGTGTTCAGTGCACTATTTCGTAGAATGCAATTTGACCCCTGTATGTAGCAAGAATAGGGTCATTCTTTTTTTCCCCTGGCTGAGGGAAAGCCATTTACCCTATATTTTTATCCTATATCTCTGCTGTGCTTGCATGTTTTCTTGCTTTACTCTGTGTTTGGCAGAATTTTCATCTTTCATGCTTCTCATTCACTTCTGTGGGATTTATGAATGTAAGATTTTCTGGAAATATTTTTAAAAAGCAGTAAATACAGGGATTTAATCTTCATTAATCATCTGTGAGTTCAGCGATCATTATTTCCAGGGGGAATTCACAGTGCTCACATTTTTACACCTTATGTCTTTATTTGCAGTAGCCTAATTATATAAAAAACATTTTTACTGGCTTCTCACAGCAAGTGGCATCAATGTTTCCATGTCCAGATGGCACAGACTGGCATATATGCCCCCACTTGCTCCATCTGGGCCTCTGGCTTTTGATATGAATATCTGTAGACAGGGCTTCATGTGACTCAATTGAAAAAAGCGGACGCTGTAACTTAGAGCAATTTTGCATATAGGTGAATCCCATTCTCTGCACTTGAGGACTTGTGGACTCAAAGATGCGTTCTCATAAAGTGCATTAGGTCTCATTCAAGGTGCACTGAAACTAGGGGTGGGACAATACACTCAACTCACGATACAATACGATACACGATATTGGTTTCACGATACGATATGGTTACCATATTAAAAATTAAGTTCAGATGAAGACAATGTTTAATTGAACAAGATTACTTGTTTATTCCTAAGGCAAAAAATGTACTAGGGGGACAATTTTTACCACAAAGTGTGGCTGAACAAGACTGAAAGTTTACTTACTCATCATCCCATGGGAGGTATGAAACATACATGGAAGATAGACTTGTTAAAATAACAGTGCACAATGAAATTAAATTAGAAATACTTTATTACTTTTTAAATAAAAGAATGTTCTCTTAAAACATATTATTTTAAGACTAATGTAAGAAAATCTCTATACAGAAATGTTAACACATAGCTAGCAACTTTCGCGGCTGAAGGCGTTTTTCTGAAGTCTGTGACCAATCAACATCAAAAGACTCTCAATATCTTATTTTCAGGTACTGTTACAAGCGATACTATAACCTCTCTGCATTTGAACTGTTCTCTATGAGAATTGGGGGGGGGGGACTAGATTCAGCTGTAAATTACGCGCTGTACAGTATGGAACACATGACTGGCGAAATGGCTGTACGTCATCAAGGGTCTAAGGTATCAAACGAGCCCCAAACCATCACTCTGCGGCCAGATATGGAGTAGATGTGGATGGATCCCTTTAAGGGTTGTTTCTCCTGACTTTTTTCCCCATAGAGTTCTATAGAAAAATGAGTCAGGAGAAATAACCCTTGCAGTGATCCATCCACATCTACTCCATATCTGGCAACAGAGTGATGGTTTGGGGCTCGTTCGATAGCTCAGACCTTTGATGACTTACAACCATTTAGCCAGCCATGTGTTCCATACTGTACCAGTGTAATTTACAGCTGAATCTAGTCTCACCCCCCAATTCCCATAGAGATCAGTTCAAATGCAGAGAGGTTATAGTATCGCTTGTAACAGTACCTGAAAATAAGATACCAAGAGTCTTTTGATGTTGATTGGTCACAGACTTCACGAAGTAACAGCATGCAAAGGATATGCGACCAAATATTAAATATGATACTTTAAAAATATGTTAAAGCAAAATATTCTAATTTTCTGAGACACTGAATTTTGGGTTTCATTAGCTATAAGCCATAATCATCAAAATTACAAGAAATAAAGGCTTTAAATATTTCACTCTATGTGTAATGAATCTATATAATATATGAGTTTCACTTTCTGAAATGAGTGACAAAAAATATTGAACTTTTTTACGATATTCTAATTTTTTGAGCTGCACCTGTATACCCCTCAAGCCCTTGTCCAATCATAGACTCACCTGTACCCGGAAATACAGTATTAAAGTCTGCAAGTCCATAGTCCGCTAGTCCAAGGGCTCTGTTTGGGATTGGGCCAGTAGTAATGGCTGTTTTGTGCTCAGTATGTTCAATCAAACACTATTTCTGTGTTTCTATAACTTTTTGGATGGTGCAACGCAACCGTCAAAGCATGCCGCCACTCGTGTGTAAATGCAGACCATTTGTATAAAAAGATGCATTTATGTCTTTTCAGATATGTCCTGAAGGTCCAGTTTAAATGCAGCACTTTGTGAAAGCAAGCATAGGTCAGGCTACGTGTACAAGGGCCATAATTCCAGTAATGTGATACACTCAACTATTTCAGTGTCAGTAAACCACATAATTATATAATTTGCAAGGGGAAGTTTCCCAAATGGAATAAGCCAAGGCAGGAATACCACATCAATTTGGGAGTTTGGTAGCAATGTTGTGAGATGGCTCTGTGTGTGTGTTTTCATGGCTCTTGATCGGTAGCTCATATTATACAGAAAAGGGCTAAGAAAGAATTAGATGGTAAACTTTTTTTTAGAACAGATGCTATTTTTGTGGTGAATCTGATCCATGCGCAAATTGAAGAGGTTGCTGCTTTTGCTTCTCTCACTGCAAACAGAAGTACCACTCTTAAGTTGGAACTAACAATGCCACAAGTGAATAGCTGTAGATTGTTCACAGTAAGTGTATGAATTCCATTATATTCCATTATATGCTTTGCCATTCATCAGTGATGTTCTTTTGCTGTGTTAACCTCATACGTAATTTCTGAAGAAAACCCAAGATGAAATGACTGTTGTTGAGGCTGAATTAGTTGCTTTTTTCTAGAGTACTGTCAAGGCAGTGACATCATCGTAATCGTGTAAATCCCAGATGTACAGATGTGCACTGGAATAAAATCATGCTCCTTCTGTTAAATTGGCTGGTAGAACTTAGATCAGCATTGAGCAGCTATAAAGAGTCACAAGGTTCCATAGTTTCTGACTGCAGATCACATGACTGTTATGGCATGTAATCCCTTATTTGCACCTAGTGTATTACAGCAAGATTATCCACTGTCACTGCGCACTCTTCCCTCTCATTTTCCTATCTTTCCCTTCCCACCCTAGTTACATGAAGGAGGAGGAAAGGTCACATGACGTAAGGAAGCATGTGGAAGCAATCCATATACACTGTGTAAACTCTTAGTCTCTCTGTCAAATGAGATTTTGCCTCAAATTAGTTGTCCGAAGCTTCACTGTGAGCATTCTATTATTCATGTTATTACTGTTTTTTTAAGATTTCAGTTTATTTAAAAAAATGTATACAGTAGATTTCGGTCAGCCACAGGAAAAAGAATGCTAGTAAAACACGTGATCATAGCTTATAATTGCAGCAGCCACAAATGCGTCTTATTGTAATCATGTTTTTAATGTTTTTATGATGATGTGTTAAGATCATGGTGCAGTGCCATGCAGGGCTCCTCAGTGTTGCTGCTGCTGCATCCTCGCATGGCGCAGTCCTGCAGGGCATGCAGCGTGTAGGAGCCTTCTGCTGCAGGTGATAGTGGGCACTGAAATGCCCCAAACGGGCCTTCCAACCACAGGAAACAGCTGCGCTGTCACATTTGGTTCACTGGGCCTGATGCTTTACAGTGGGACAGCTGTCACTTACATAAGCAGAGAAACGGGGTCATACTGCCAGGGGGAGAGGGATGCCACGCTACAAAGACCAAAATCGACATTCTGTGTTCCACACCCACAGACCCGGGTTACAGAGTTCAAGTCTGTGACTGTCCAGTCAGAAACTGCCAGTTAGAATGTTTGTATGTGATGAAAAAAGGGAGGGGGGTTATGGGAAATGTAGGCAGTGAAGCAGCTGACCTGTTTTGGTCAGGCTGTGCCATCAGTCAACATACAGACAGATTCACCATAACTGCATGGACCTTCTGGGTATTTTTTGTCTGGTTTCTTCATACTAATAATAATTTGAATCCCTGGCTACTTTATGATTACTTGCACACCAAATGTGAAATTTATTTAATGTCTTTATTTAATTTGGATCTGGTTAGATTTTGTTCCTTCAATTTTTTTTGCCTTATTTTGACAAAATAGTTTGCTAACCAATAACAAGTAGGAGCTTAAATAGTAGGCAAATATGGCAATAATTAATAGAGTGGGGAAACATTTTTGGTTTTTTATGTGAGGCTCCAGCATCTTTGGAAGCTTCAAACTTCTCCACAGACATCCTGAACGAGCTGGTACAACGCACCTTACTTTCTTCTCTCCAAAATTGTACGCACCCAGTATAGTTGTTTTTTTCCCCCTCATGGACAGTAGAGTAATTTAATCATTGCTACTTGTAGTAGTTGACTCTTTTTTTTTCTTTATTAGTGGTGTTTTACTTGGAGAAGACAAGAAAAAATAACAAACAAAAAACACCACAGTTGGTGTGAATAGTTTGTGTGTAAAATTTGGATTTCTCACATTTTTGCGTTGTTTCATCAACCTTGGTGTGGAAATACTTTAATACCGAACCTGTGGAATGGGACTTACTGGTGGGTCTTGGTAGGGGTGGTTGTGGGCTATCAAAAAAATGACATGCTGTATATAATGCAACGTACCCAATCTATTCTTAGATTCAATAGTATTTTAGCAGGTGATAGGATTTCAGAGTGTTTTTGAGCATGTGCAGGTATAGGTAATCCGCAAAAATGTACTGTAAGAGAGGACCTATTAGGGGTTAACCTTTGTCTTCTGGCCCCTCCTGCACAGGGGTCTTATGCCTTCTAGAGCACGATGAGGAGTACGTCTTCACGTTGCCATGTGCCTACGCCCGCTCCATCCTCACTGTGCCCTGGGTGGAGCTTGGTGGTAAAGTCTCCATCAACTGTGCCAAGAGTGGCTACTCCGCCACGGTCACATTCCACACCAAGCCGTTCTATGGAGGGAAAGTACACAGGTACCAGTCTGAGTATGTGTGTATGTGTGCAAGCGTGCATGCGTGTGTGTAGATATAGGTCACAGATGTCCAGTGAGCAGCCATGTGGAAAAGCAGTGAGTTAACAGGTAAACTGATCCAGGGTCAGTGTCATCACGCAGTCAGAAAGACGAAAGTCGAACAGTAGAGAGACCTTTGATTGCAATGTGGAATAGGCTTTTATCTGGTGCAAGCTTGTTTCTATAGGGCCATGTAATGCTCAACAATGAAGAAACAGAACAGAGAGGGACAGCCTCAATACATGAAGAGCAAGCAGAGTGCCTTTCAAACAATGCGATCTTCTTACCTTAAAGGCAAATAAGCTATTTCACATTGCGGCCAAGGATTTCTCTGTCGTACTACTTTTTACTATTGAAAGAAGACTTTCTTTCCAGAATTTGTGTTCTACAATTTCCAAAATATTGTGTTTCAACTTTTTATTTTGTGTTGATTAACACTTCTTGCTTTTACCCTAAATTACATTTATTAATGATTCTTGGATTTCCATTGACTCTCCAAAGTGATCCCAGTGTCTCTCTGACCACAGAGTGACAGCGGAAGTCAAACACAACCCCACCAATACCATTGTGTGCAAAGCACAGGGGGAGTGGAACGGGACACTGGAGTTTACCTATAGCAGTGGAGAGACCAAAGTGATTGACACTTCCAAACTGCCTATCGTCAAGAAGAAGATCCGGCCAGTGGAGAGGCAGGGTCTGATGGAGTCTCGGTGAGCAAGGGGCCTGAATGGTGTGTGTGTGTGTGTGTGTGTGTGTGTCCGTGTGTTCTGTTGTTGCTTCGATTCAATGGCAATTTTATTGGTAATTGGGTGCCTTCAGAGATGGTCCTGCTATCAGGTGAGGGAGGGAACAGGGTGAGCGGCTATACTTTACAACACTGCTAATGTGTTGTTAAAACATCACAATGCAGAGGCTAGCCTCTAATCAGGAATTAACCTCCCCATGGAGCAGGGGCTTCCACTGAAAGGTTTTATATAGGCACATTACTTCTTTTCAAAGAACTGTGTATGCTAGTTATTATATTAATCTATTAATCTGGTTCAGCAGAACATTCCATCAGCAAACACAACACACTTAACATGAGAAATAAAGAAACAGGTTTACAGATGGTCTCATTTTGTTGAACTTAGTCCTGCCAGTCTAGCTGGAGCCAAAGAGCGAACCTGTACCTTGGAAATGTGTTCCCCTCAAACCTCTGGGGGTTTTTTATCCACTGACTGTAGCTGATTATGTAAAAACTGGATAAATAGCATGCTAAATTATATGAAGGTGTGAGAGGTGTCGCGGGCTTCTCCCCCTCATCCCAGTATGTTCATACTCACTTCCTGTACAACTGTTGCATACTGCCTTGTTATTAGGAACTAGAGTGACTGACAGTAAGGCTTTTGTGGTCCCGGCGTGAGTTTAATAAAAAAAGAGAATTTCATTATAGTGCTGCCAGCCCTCTCTTGCAATGTGATGATTGGCTGGCTGCCACATAGGTCCTTTGTTGTGGAGTCTTAATTGTTAAAAGGAGATCAGTTTCCAAGCCAACTACAGTTTCCGCCGGTTTTACTCAAAGGCCACATGAGTTCATCCTGTTTCACAGTTCCTTAGTGTGCTGGGTAAAGGGTTCACCCTTGAATGTCTGTGTATGTGTAGGCACTACTCTGTGGGTGTGTGTGTATGAACACAGGGCAGTTGTAAAGGGACACTAGTTTTGGGAGATAGTGACTCTATTGTTCTACCTCTTTGTAAGTTACTAAGAAAAAACAATGTTTTAAGTGAGAAGTTTGGCTTGGTCAAAAGCCGCAAAAGACAGCTCTCTACACTATCAGGGATTTACAGTACTAGGTGTTTTATATCTGACTGCTATACAGTTCTGTAGCTATGTTGGTCTACTGTATTTCAAACAACATGTACTCATCACTGGGCAGCTTGGTTCAAAGCTTCTCTCAAAGAGCTACCGCGTCCCTCTAATGACTTCGTACCCAACAGCAAGTAGGCGGTTTACTACAGTAGTAAACAGTACTGTGCTGTGCGTATGGTAGGAGGATGTAATGAGGTGAAAAGGAGGTAATGATGACGCGGTGTGTTTCAGGAGGCTGTGGCACCCAGTGACGGAGGCGCTGAAAGAGGGGAACGTGGATACAGCCACCAAACACAAACACCTCCTGGAGGAGCGTCAACGCAGCGAGGAGAGGCAGAGAGCTGCCAGCAACTCGCCCTGGAAACCCAAACACTTCATCAAAGAGGTGAGGCACTGTCCTCTGTCACTGTGAAATATTCTCTTCCCCTCATCCCATTTACATTTTAGGCAGATGTTCTTATCTAGAGTGACTTACACAGCTTACATTCTTTACTGAAGCAGTTCAGGTTACAGTCAAGCCGGAAAGTCTGCATACCCCTTTCACCTTCTCCACGTTTTATTACATTACAGACATATTCTACAATAGATTGAGTTCATTTTTTGTCTCAAAATTCTACACAAAATAGCCCATAATGACAAAGTGAAAACATGTTTTTAGAAATGTTTGCACATGTATTAAAAATGTAAAACTGAAATCTCTCATTTACATAAGTATTCATACCCTTTGCTTTAAAATATTTTTAAAGTATCATATTTAATATTTGGTCGCATATCCTTTGCATGCTGTTACTTCCTGAAGTCTGTGACCAATCAACATAAAAAAACTCTCTATCTTATTTTCAGGTACTGTTACAAGCGATACTATAACCTCTCTGCATTTGAACTGATCTCTATGAGAATTGGGGGGTGAGACAAGATTCAGCTGTAAATTACACTGGTACAGTATGGAACACATGACTGGCGAAATGGCTGTACGTCAGCAAGGGTCTAAGGTATCAAACGAGCCCCAAACCATCACTCTGCGGCCAGATATGGAGTATGGATCCCTTTAAGGGTTGTTTCTCCTGACTTTTTTCCCCATAGAGTTCTATAGGAAAATGAGTCAGGAGAAATAACCCTTGCAGTGATCCATCCACATCTACTCCATATCTGGCAACAGAGTGATGGTTTGGGGCTCGTTCGATAGCTCAGACCCTTGATGACTTACAGCCATTTAGCCAGCCATGTGTTCCATACTGTACCAGTGTAATTTACAGCTGAATCTAGTCTCACCCCCCAATTCCCATAGAGATCCATTCAAATGCAGATAGCTTATAGCATCGCTTGTAATAGTACCTGGAAATAAGATATCGAGAGTCTTTTGATGTTGATGGGTCACAGACTTCAGGAACTAACAGCATGCAAAGGATATGCGACCAAATATTAAATATGATACTTAAAAAATATGTTAAAGCAAAGGGTATGAATACTTATGTAAATGAGAAATTTCAGTTTTCGATTTTTCACTTCTTTATCAAAAACATAACATTGACTTGTAATTATACTCCCACTGTATATTTACTGTTATATTCATATAGTGATTATACAGTGGGAGTATAATGTTAATGATTGTAGTGAATGCACAGTCCATTTGGTACTCTGATTATAATAAGTGAGTACAGTGATTATAACGTTAGTTATAGTGCATACACACTGATTATAATGGTATATTGAGTGCAAGGATTATATTATCGTGATTATGTTGTGATTATTATGAATATGTTACACTGGTTATAATGAGTATACAGTAAGTAGTTTACAGTAAAGCAATATGCTTGTGTGTGGTTCACAGGGAGAAGGCTGGGTGTACCACAACCCCCTGTGGAAAACACATTGACACAGGAACTGCTGTCAGCCAGCCATCACTGGGAAGTAGAAGCAGGACCAAGAAAAGGGTGTTGCCTGTTTTATTTGGGACTCTAAGTGACAGCAGCCAGGATCTGGTGTTCAAACCCAGGAGTGGATGCAGCACTGAGTGCTTACCGGGGTGGACAGTTCCCAGAATCCTCTCCACCAGGGCTATATTTCTACACCTGCTCCTGGTAAAAGAACCTCTTCCACTTTCGAGAAAAGTGGGACAGAGAGATTTAAAAAAAATACACATATGTATATATACATATATATGTATGTGTAACATTTATATTTTTCACTTTACGAAGACCTGTTTTGCACATATACTGTATGAAGTAATTCGCCACTGGCATTTCCAGTATTGTTCACATATTGGTGTTCACACACTGCTCACATCTGTTTAAAGACCACTAAAGATTGTGAAGACAGGGTTGCCATCCTCAGCAGTAGAACTTCTTCTCAGTCTTTAATTACCCCCACAAAGTTGAAAGTGACATGCACTTCAAGTAGAGGGAACATAAAAATGTCATCCACCATCCAATGCAAACATTCCACAATCCACCAGGAATGACTGGTTATACGATCCTCCCAAAATGGCCAAAAAGTATTTTTCTTCTGAAACCATTGCTTTCGATGTTCTGGTTGGCAACATAAACCACAGGAATACCAAAGTATGAATCAGCCTTGTAGTAGTACATTCAAAATGTACGGTTACCTTGATAGTTTTAATTTAGTATTCCTGAGTGAGCCATTTATGAAAATGGTGGCACACTCAAGCAGGCCAATTGGTGCTGGATTTTGTGACCGTAAATCTGCATTGGCATCTCTGTTGGTCTGACGGGTTATAGCTCCATATCAATAGGTATCTTACATTTCTGTGTATTCATATGTGCCTAGATTATCATCTCTGAAACTGCATTGCCCAAACGTCCTGCGAGACACATACTGTTAAGTTGAAAGTAGCTACATCCAAGTGTTCAGTACTTTTCACCCCTCATTTACATACACTGCTCAGTGATGTCATGCCATACTTGCCAGAGGGCCACGTGGTCCAATCCAGAGAGGTCTTGGTTTGGTTTCACCTGTGCAGCATTTAGAAGGGGTGCTGGGTCAGGTTTTTTTGTGGACCGATGTATTTTCACTGGATGTGAAACACAACTGCTTGTGTTTGACTTGCGTTGACGTGTCGGTCCTGTCTTCAGCACTTTTTCAGACAGGCCCATTTGTAAGTAGAAATGTTTTAACCAGAGCTCCTTTCACGCACACATTCCCAAAGACAGTATTTGCCTTCTTCACTCACATTTCACATTGACTCTCTCTGCTCTACTGAGCTCAGTTTCTGTTCTGTTAATATGGGAGTACAAAAACATTGGCACAGAGCTGCAAATCCATCATCTATACTCACATGCTACTGCTGCCCAGCTGCAATCGATCTAACAGATGGACAGTACTTATATTAGATAAAGTGTAGAGATAAACATACTTTTTTTGGTTCAGTCTCCACAATTTGATCCCATAGCCATCAACCTCTGTCTCACTCTGCTCATCACCAAAGAAAAAATTTAATTAAAAAGAAGGAAAAACGCTTTTGAGACTTAAACTCCTTTCCTTCCATTGTGCTTTGAAAGTTCACTCTGGACAGTTCAGCCACAACCACAGGAACTCAACATCCATTTAGGTTCCTGATGACTGGATGTAATTTCACTTCCCTTAAATACATTTTTTTTTTTTGTGTGATATTCCTGCATTTATTAAACCAAGAGGACAGAGGCCGCACTGAATTAAGAAACTCACTCCTACTTTCTGTTCCTGCCCTGTTCAAATAAATAGCAGTGTGTTAAAAAAAGTGAATAAAGTGCAAATATTTTTTAATAGCTTTTAGTTCCATATTTCAAATGTAGTGAAAACATTACACATTAAATTCCAAATCAAAGCATTAACTAATTTTATCAAGACTGCGTTATTCTTTTACAGGAAGCAAAGAAAAGGAATATTAATCTGTTCAAAAAAATAGCAGTGTAGACATTTTTCTCTTCAAACTCAAACACTTACTGTATAAACGGAATTTTTTTTTCAAGATTTAACTTCACTTTAAATGACTGAACTAATATTTAGTTGCATAACCATTGTTTTTGATAACTGATGCGCATCTGCGTTGCATCGAGTCGACCAACTTCTGGCACCTAGAAACAGGTATTTCAGCCCAGGATGAACAAACTACATTCCACAGTTCCTGTGAGTTTTTGGGTGTTGCTTCAGAAACTGCATTTTTAATGTCACCCAACAAGTTTTCAATGGGGTTGAGATAGGGGGATTGAGCTGGCCACTCCATTACCTCAATCGTTTTTGTCTGGAACCAAGATGTTGCTCGCTTACTCGTGTGTTTGGGGTCGTTGTCTTGTTGAAACACCCATTTCAGGGACATTTCCTCTTCAGCATACGGCAGCATAATCTCTTCAAGTATTTTGATGTATTCAAACTGATCCATGATCCCTGGTATACGATAAATAGGCCCAACACCGTAGTGTCCCCATGATTTTTGCGCCACCATGCTTCACTGTCTTCACAGTGTACTGTGGCTTGAATTCAGTACCCAGGGGTCATCTGATGTACTGTCGACGACCAGTAGACCCGAAAAGAACAATTTTACTCTCATCAGTCCGCAGAATGTTACGCCATTTCTCTTTGGGCCAATCGATGTGTTCGTTGCCAAATTTTAACCGATTCTGCACATGCCATTTTTTCAACAATGGTGCTTTACGGGGGATTCTTACTGATAGCTTAGCTTCGATCAAACGTCGTCTGACTGTAACAGCACTTACAGATAATTTTAGATCATCTTTGATCTTTCTGGAGGTGATGATTAGCTGAATCCTTGCCATTCTGACTATTCTTCGATCCGTTTTAACAGTAGTTGCTCTTTTTCTTCCGCGTGTTTTAGGTTTTTTTGCCATTTTAAAGCATTTGAGATCTTTTTAGCTGAGCATCCTATAATTTACTGCACTTCTTTATACGTTTTCCCCTGTCCAATCAACTTTTTTATCAAATTACGTTGTTCCTCCGAACAATGTTTGGAACGGCCCATTTTACTTAGCAATTCAGAAGGAAATATATTTTATAACAATGTGTGAAACATTTGCTTCCCTTCTTCCTTAATAAAGGAATTAATTAATTCTGTAATTAAACTCCACACTGCTATTATTTTGAACACGCCCCTTTCAATGAATGAGTCAATTACTCAGAACAAGCAGTGTGCATGTCATGACAGTTGGGTCTGTTGTTTTTCTATTACACTACTACATCTACAAGTAAATTATTTGCCATGCAGACATATCACTACTACTAATAACAGTGGTTCATCAGGTTACTGATGTTGTACTGCAATTTTTTTGAACACAACTGTAGATGAGGGCAGAGGTCTGGAATTTGCGATCTAAAGCTCCCGAGGGAGTCGGCTGCCACCCGTGCTGATATGTGCAGTATAATCCTTTAAGAATGTAATCATTGCACTTTGTGTTATTATAACAATCACATGTGCTGCCAAGTTCAATAGGTTGCCCAGGAGTCTGGAAAAGATATTCAATGCTAACATACTGAGAAAGAGCTCCCAGCTAACAAAAATTGGTTTCCCCAATACTATATGACTGTTTATAACACAGTGATGCTCCTAATACTGGGAGCGAAAGCCCTTTTCTCCCAATACTATATGACACTGTTTATAACACAGTGATGCTCCTGATACTGGGAGCGAAAGCCCTTTTCTCCCAATACTATATGACACTGTTTATAACACAGTGATGCTCCTGATACTGGCAGAAAAAGCACTTTTCCAGGAAGGCAGTATACATTTGTCGTTCATTTGGTGTCAGCGTAAAATTATAAAAATTCTCTCTGACACACTGTCACACTTACTGTGTTGAGTACAGGTCACAGTTTGTGTGGCAGCCTCCTACCCTGGTGTTGCAAAGAGCACCGGAGTAACATAAGAATGAACAGAATCTAAAAGATGGCAAAATAGCCTGCAGTCAGGGGAACGTAGGTTAGTCATTTCCTTTTCTAGTGTTACAAAGTTAAAGTTTCTTACACATGTGGGTGCTCACATGCATGTACCATGTACTCTAAACATGGGTCTCATTGTGGTATTACTCATGTGATATATAAACCTTATTAACCTCAATTAGTTTTGGTATTTAGAAAAAAAACAAGCTGTTATGGAAGAACTTAATGAATTATTAGCATAGTAATAAAACTTCTCCATCCTTGCATAATCACCATGTTCCACCCTGGAAGGGATTTCTTAATAGCTGTCAGATTATATATTTTTCAATATTTTGGAGTATTTTACAATATTTGACATAAGTAATGTATGTATGTTGTATAAAATATATTTGTAATGATTTATGAGAGGTGGCACGTACTGAGGTGAAATACTGCACTGATTGAACACCAAATAACATGTCCAAATAACAGCTGGACAGCCTAAGAACCAAGGCAAATATCACCTTGTGTAGTTTTCAATTGTGTAACCCTAGCCTTAAACCTAACCTTATTCCCAACCCTTACCCTTTCATAATATTACACATATTTCTGAAGTAGCTACAGTCTAGTCCAGGGGTTCTCAAACTCAGTCCTGGGGTCCCCCGTGTACGCTTCTGTTCTTCAAATATTACAAGCTGTTAATTGTATGTAATTAGGCAATATTTGAGAGATGATTTCTCCTCTTGAAGTCATGTTATATGTCAGAAATATCTGTGCCTGCCATCAATGCCACACATTCACTCATGCTTTAGTTTCCTGTAATGTGCTACATGGAAAATGCTTCCTTTAGAAAGGTCCCATTAGCTTTAATAAAATAATATACTGGTAAAAAAAACGAATATAAATCTGTGAGGCCCAGAAAACAAAAGATTTGTGGGAAATTAAGATTTTAAGGCGAAAAAACCAAACCTGCCTTGTTTTAGGAAAGACTCAATTGATCAAGAAAATGGCAGAAACAAAAATCAGCAAATGCAGACAGTGGAACCAGAAAGAGGTTTGAGAATGGCTGGTCTACTCTACACTCTTTCTCTTCATTCAGGTGCATGAAAGTGTAGTCCTAGAGGGCAGTTGTGTCTGCATGTGTTCCTTCCAATCATCAATCAATTAAAGCCTTGAAACTGAGGTGTGTGGATACTTTAGCCAATCAATGACTCAAATTACTGGTTCTGAAACACATCGAAACCCAGCAGCGTGGCCCTCCAAGACTGGATTCTAACATGTCTTCATTTGTTAATGTTATTAATGTTACTTTAATAGAGGCAAGTCCATTTGTGAAATAAATTCATTCACATGGCTTTTTTATTTTATTTTTTAGATTCGTGAATCACTGTTTTGTGTCCTCTTTATGGTTCATCCAATTCAAACCCAAAGTATTGGCTAATACAACAGATTAACTTGCATCTGTACCACATCCTTCACACGGCCCTGAATGACACTATGAAGCCGTTAGGTAGTCTGCCTGACATTATTAGAATGGGGTATAGCTTCTCTTTAATGAGTTTTTATCAAAGAACCTTATATTGTAATATAAAATTTTAGAATGTTCCATTTGTGCAATTTTTCCACTTTTAGATGCTCCAGAGATACTGTTGTGCTTCACATTCACGCAGCCGTTCTAATTTAAGTAACATTTAGTGAGGAGCATAGTGTTCGTCTCGCCTTATTTGGACTAGGATGCACTTTTGTGTGATGTCAAGGAGGGGGTATTGAAGGCAGGGGGTATAAACAACCAAACAGAAGGGGTGCGTTTCTAAACTCATAATTTATAGTCCTCCGCCATATAATCCCCTGAAATGGGGACACCTGGTCCATGTGGGAGCTCCTGTTTACCCACAAATGCAGCAGTATTCTCAGTGTCCTGAATCTATGCGTGTAACACATTTCAGTAGTAGGAGTACAGCACTGCAATGTATTCAAAGAGCTTGAACCAAACTCTTGTCCACCGTGTATAATCTATGCAACACTTAGTTTTTTTTTGTTGTTATGGGGAGATGAAGTGATTTACAGTGTTTTTGTTTAATAAATATGCCATGGCAACCAACCCTGCCTGCTGTTGTTTTACACAAACACGTTCACACAAAAACAGCTCGACAAGCCTCAGAAAAGCTTTATAAGAGACTAATAGTATTCCACATGACAGAAATGTGCCTATAATACAGTTGCTGTTTAGAGGTATTTTAATATAATTAAAATGTTGATTACATGTTGTTCTCTAGAAGTTGTGTCCACGGACGGGGTCTGGGTTACCTGGGATGAGAGGCCAGCCAAAGCATGTACAGGACACTGCTGTACGGTTTTATCCCCGACTGTCTGCTCTGTATTAGTGACATCCGACTGACATCACATCCTGGTCTTAAAATGACTACTACTGAAACCTTTATCTGGACTGTTAAAACACGCAGGCCTATCAATAGCGGTCCTTAATATAAAGATTGCCTCACAAGAGTACATTCTCCTGACATCTGTCTGGGGTGTTGTGTAAATGCCTCTGAATTGTACACATTAGCCCTATATATTACAATCAGAAGCAGGGGTATGGTTCAAGCCCACATCCAAAACATAGAAAAAAGAATCCTGGTAGGATGACCACAGATAATTTACAGTGTGTCTGTGACATTGACAGATTTGACATCATAGCAGGCATTGTGGAATTTTTATTTTATGCTTGGTTTGAGGCACTGATAAATATTTGTTTTCTTGAGCAGTACAAGTGGCACTGACATTGTGTTTCATACATTGATAAGAATACTTTGTATAGACATAGCCATGAGTCAGACCTCCAGCTTCAAGGATACAAACGATTGAATGTTAAATGGATAAAAGCATGATCGGATCAAAACACAATGAGAAGCATAGAACAAAACTGGATTTACTGGATAAAACCTGCCATGATGTCAGCCTCAATATGACTGCACAAGTCATTTAGGCCAATATACAGGTCTAATAAGATAATCAGTTATTTCAAAATGGCAGTTTATGATTAAATTTGACAATATTTTTTCTCGTAATTATGTGATATCCGCTAGTATTGAAAAAAAAAAAATAATTCTGATGTCAGCATAGAGGTCATACTTCCATAGAAAATAAGGGAAGACAAGGAAAATTTGGTAGGTAATACTGCCACCTGGTGTTTATTTTTAACAGCCATCTAAAAGGCAAGCATCTTTCCTCAGCTTTCACAAATGAGAAAACCACCCTTTATGGCTAACCTGCCAGTACTGCTCCACATACCTAGGTCTTCAAGATCAGGGGCCTTCTTTATAAATTTGTTATTGGATTTGAACATAAACCTAACCTTAAAATAATTTCCCAAGTTGTACTTATGCTTGATTTACAAAAATAGCTGAGACCGAAAAAAGTTGCCTGCAACGGTTTAAAGCGGTGTATTTGTGTCTTCCATACCTGTAATACATAAATCTCAAAAGAGCTTCAATTTGAACTCACGTGAAACTTGATTTACAATGACCCCGTATTGTGAATGTGGCCAATAACAGCCATTTCCTCTAAACAAGGTTGCATTTCAACATTTCTTGGGCTGAACCCCAAACTGAGCCCTCTGGATGCATGGACTGTGGACTTGCAGACTTTAATGGCGTATTTCCGGAGGCAGGTGCATTGATGCAGACTTGCAAAAAGGGCAGGTAAAGGGTAAAAGGTCAGAAAAGTCCGCAAGAACATGCCAAAGACGCTGTTTTTGCAATGGGTCAGCCCCAAGCACTCATGGACTTGACGAGAACATGCCTTTTGAGTTGACGACTGAGTCCAGAGAATGGGATTCAGCCCTGCACTCTTCACGCTTAATATTGATCATCAATAGAGTTATTCTTAAAGCACAAACACAGCCTATTTTGGGGATTCACACATAGCCCTCAAACCTGCGGTATCTCCACATATTAACTTAGCCTACATCTAGTATAAACTACAGCGACACAATCATATTTAAGATAGGTATTCACATCACTATTTAAGATACAATTTGATCGTAAGACCATTTTATAAATGAGATCCCAGCACTGTAGCCAAAAAGTTTGTTTAAACCAGACTTAAAATTTTTGCGGACTTCTTATCCATTCAAAAATTAAAAATAGAAAGCAAAATATTCCCCCAATGCCCTATAGCGCATAGTCTACCATGGTTTCATATGTGCTACAACCCCTGGAAGGCCAGACACAGTTCAAACCCAATCCTCAGATTAGAAATCCAGGAATGTCTTTAAAGAGTGTCCACACAAAAATTAAAAAGAACATTTGATATGTTCATTATTCATTTTCATTTAAATTAAATTTTTCTATTCCTGACTTGCAGGGGACAGTGAAATCACAGCGGTGTGGCAACACTCCAAAAACACACAAACGGCCTGTCGTTGCCAGTGCCAGCAGGCTTGCGGGTGGCTTACAACTGGGTTTGCAACAGTAGAAGAATTGAGGACACGTAAGACCATGTTTTTCTTACATAAACCCAAGGTTTTTATTTGGGCAGGAGTTAGAGAAGTATAAAGGTAACTCAGTTGTATGGGGACTGTGGAGTAGGAAATGTAGAGGGAGCAGGGGCAGAGAAATTGAGCTCTTGCAGTTTCCTGCTAATCAGTCGGAGGAAGAGGATCCATCCATATCGATGTGCAGAGAAAGAAAAACAAAGAAATTGTACATCTTCCAACTCTCATTAATGAGGTGGTACCTAAAACCATTTAATTTATGATTTTAATTACACAGGGTATAACTTTTGTCTTTAATTTTTTTTATTTATGGGATACACATTGGCTTAGGAAAACAGCATTTTAAAAAGATGACATGTTGTGATAGGATAGTGTCTTCCATTTGCCTCGTCATCATTCACATAAATCAGGGATCCGCAACCCAGGTCCCAGAGCTGTAGGTTATGCTGCTTTCTGAAGTTGCTCAATATTTCGCTGAATAACCAAAGTGGTTGATTAGAGTTATAAAATAAAACTGGATTAATTGGAGAATACCTGGCTGCCAGAATTGAGGACCCCTGATATAAATAAATACACTGACCATATCGATATGACATTCTGTATCCTGGCACAGCGCCCATAAATAAAATCTCAAACAAAACAGAAATTGAACCAGCAAAGTAAAGTTGATCATATCAGGGGAAAAAAAAAAAAAAAAAAAATATGTATACGGTTACAATGAAAAGCCCTCGGATCCTGTTGGGTGTCCAGTTATGGATGTTACCTTGTCACCTTTAAAAAATAAAGGAGAAAAAAAATATCATGTGCGTATAGGCAGGCACGCACATAAACGTGTGAATATATACACGCACATACACAGACATGCGCGCACTTGCACACGTGCATGCACATACATACAGGCATACACGCACGTACGTACACACCTCCGTGCACACGCACACAAACACACATAGGTACATATAAACATGTGCACAAAAATACACAGAATCTCTGCAGACTGCTGTAGGCATCTCAATGGAAAGAGAGCAGGAGGAAAAGGTAGTGTGATACGGACAGATAAGCAGCGAGGATCAGCTTCCGGTAATGAGTCTCAAAATCTCTGATGCACGTGTAAGAACAGCGTCCTCATGAGGAGAGATTCCATAACCCATAATCTGTCGTACTCCATAATCCATAATGTGACACTCCACAATACATACTTTGCAATACTCCATAATCTCTTGTTCCAAAACCGATAAACTGTCATATTCCAGGATCTGATAAATGACTAGTAATCCTAATCCATAAACATTAATCTATCATAATCGGTCATAACCCTCTCATATTACTTAATCAGTCATGCCATATTACTCCAAATATGGTTTCATCGTTCATTTTTATCACGCAGCAGAGAATACAATGTGTGATGAGGCAAAAAATTTCAAATAAAATCACATTCTTCATGAATCTATGACCTTTACACCTTGCCCAATAAAAATTATTGCATTCAACAATTTCTTCAAACCATCCGCTGTTATATAAAAAAAGAAAGAAAAAAAAAACACTTTAAATCACCACAATAATCCAAGATATATTAAAGAACCCTTTTAGGCATTTCCTTTACATATCATATTTACACATTGGATTTTTTTAAAGTTTTGAATCAGTATGTTTGTGTAAATACAAACCAGTCTAAAATAACCCAGGAACACAGAACAGCTCTGCCTGTTTGGAAGAGGTCCTCCATATTGTCTGTACAACAGGAGCAATACACCCCATAGAGCATCACATCAATTTCACCCCCCCCAACCTTTTTTAATTATTATTATTTTTTTAGTTTTTTAAAGGTAACAAGTGGACCACAGACCTGGAGCAGAGGGCTTCTTTGGTGTAATCACTCACCGGCTCACCACATCAACATCCCCCCCCCCAGTGCTGAGTTGTTACAGGATGATAATATATGTACCACAAAAAAATAAACTGCTGCCAGCTCTCGTGGAGCAGAGTTCTTGCCTCGCCGCAACATTCAAGTACAAAAACCGTGAAGAGCAAGATAAAGGCCTTATCCTTAAACCTAGAGAACTCCCCCGCCCCAGCGCCACCCCCACCCACCCCGCACCGGGAGTTGGCTGAGGAGCAGAACAGGACACAGCTAGGCCCCGTCTCACAGGGGCTGTCACGAGACCACAGGTCACATGACCAGAGATCAAAGACCATCAGGGGGGTTTCCTCACAATATAAATATAGGTGGTTTGTTCTTCTTAATTGGTGTTTTATTTTTTTTACATTTCTTTCCCTCTCGTTACATTTTCATTTTTGTCCCCCCTCCCCTCAGTTTTTTGCGTTTCAACTTCCCCGTCTTTGTTAACAACTAAACAGACTTCTTGTTGAGCTTCTTGCCTTTCTTTAGGGCCAGTTTATTCTTAATGTATCCACGCTTCCTCTTTGCAGTCTGAATTGAGGCAAAGAGAAAATAAATTGCAGCAATTTCGCTTCCAGTACATTTTCATCTTCTGAATTTACACTAAAACACTCATTTCAAATCATATCATAACTACATTACTGAGCAAAAGAAAATGTCTGTTATTAAAGACTCATCACTGGATTGAAGACCTGACCTGAAATCAGTGCTGATAATACCTTTCAATTTGACAAATGTACAGAAATACCACGCTTTATGCAAATTCAACTTGCTCCCATTTTCAGCAGCACTCCATTACATCCTCATTCTACTTCAAAAAACGTTTGATGAATCACTGAATGCACCCGGAAAAGACCCCGAGGAGATGTTGGGCGGAGGAGGGAGAAGGGATGGAGGGAGGGGGGGTTGGAGGGCGACGAAAAGAGAAGAGGAGGCCGTACCTTTTTGGAGGCGTACTTGTGTTTGGGGACGATGTTGGAGACGTGGGGTTTGTGGGCCTGGGGAAGGCGGTTCTCCAGTTTCTTCACCTTGTAGATGCGCACCAGCCAGTGCTCTGAAGTGAAGGCCTCCTCCAGGTGCCGGAACTGGATGTCCTTGTTTCCGATCTCCGCGTTTCGGGTCCGATCGAATCCTGGCGGCGTCCGGAAATCAAGCTATGAGGAATGGTTAGAGGGAGGGCATCAGGGCACTGGGAAATGTGCATTAAGTACACGTCTACATCTCTAGGGCGGTCATGATTGTGACATTTAATAATCTTAACCCAAATCAGCACAGTGAGGTGGAACGGTATTATAGTTCTATACGGGCGGGGGTGGGGACAAAAATGACCATTAACTGTGGAGGCATTTTGGTTGGAGCCATTTTCTTTTTGGACTATGTAGCCTACTAACTTCATTACACCCTCGGTCGGTATTATTCATTAGGCTACTGCTTACGCATACCGTACACTTCCACTGTTTTTTAAAGAAACAGCCTTTTATTGAATTTAAAAAAAATCCAGTGCAACAGATTTGCACATCTGATAGACATCAGAGAAGGACATCATTCATACAAATTTTTTGTCAATTAAGAGAACTCCTATTAGTATAAAACAAAAAAATAAAAAATAATTTGACGTATAGGCCTAAGCGTAACAGTACTGAACAGTTGTGCCTACTGAATACCCACTCTGATGGAGTTGGAAAAAAAAAGAAAAAAAGAAATATTTAAAAAACATTGTGACAATGGCAATTTAATTGTTTGGACTTTCATAATTGTCGGTATGACAGTACTCTGTACCCTTGCCCACTCTCTCCAAGTCACCTGCTTCAAACAGAGCGAGTCTTAAAAAAATAATTCTAAATAATTAAAATATACATTTATCTCCTCTTGGTTCATGAGCTTCACACAGTGCTGTAATACTACAATGAGCTTGTATTTTAAAAAGTGTTTACAGTCATATTCTGGCAAGGTAACTATAAAACCTGTGATATCATGACCCGTCTCAACATGCCTCTGATTAAACAATCACAGATATGAAGTTACAGACATACAGTACTCCATCCAGCTTAATGTTCTGTCAATAATCTTGTTTTGATTGTTTTTAAACATCCTTTCACATAAATACTACAGGAATGTGTACAAACATCTGAAAATGACAAGACCTTCACTACAGCCTTTACTGCGGACCTAAGCACTACCCCAAAACAAAATTCCCCTGTTTATAATGTAGATTAATCACTCCTGTCATTAACATGAACTCTCTTTTTTATCATTAACCTCAGTGTGACGGAATATTGAGGTCACAGTAGTCTCCAACTTCACTGTAAAATCCATGTAAAGAATACGCCACACAATGCTTCAGATGGACACGCGGTCCACATCTTCCCCACTCAATGAGGCTACAAGTCCATCAGTCACACCCCTTGAGCTTACACATCAGGCAGCCATTCTATCACAGGTACAGTTCTGTTAAAATGGCTGGGAGATCATTCGTCCAGTACAGGGCCTGTAGAGTAAGGCCAGTATGAGCAGAACCTCCAGATGTGCTGTAACAGTGCTGTTGTACAGCGGGTGGGGGCGGAGAAGCTCACCTGCATTTCACCAAAGCGGTAGTAGGACATCTTATACATGAGGCAGTTAAGCAGGATGGGGGAGCCAGCCTTGTCCACTCTGAACTCTCCCTGTGGCGTGAAGTAGTCGCTTTCCTGGAAGCAGGGACACGGACAGGGACAGGGACACGGACACACACAGTTTAACACCAGGCCCATTGATTCCTAAGCACTAGTGTATGCGAGCAATACCCTCGCTGACCAAGGGTAAAAGTCGCAATATAATAGGGCGGGGTTTCTCACCCGGATGTCTTTGGGGTGCTCCCCCTCCGCTATCCGCACCATCCACAGGAACTTGTTAATGTCGTCGCCAGAATAACCAATCACTCCCCCGAAGATGATAAGCACGTAGTCCACGTCAAGGCTCTTCATGATCTCATAGGCTGCACTCTCGTTGGACGACATGGCCTTACCCACCTGAGAGAGGGAGGGAGAAGAACGGTATCCTGTGAGCTTAGGAAATACAGCAGTCCATTGCATAGTATTCATAAAATACTGTAAATAATAAATAAATCAGGGCTGTTTTACTTTAAGTCAAATCTTCAGAAAATTGTTTTGGTTTTACTGGTAAATGTCACCACTGATACTCATTAAATTCATTATGAAAATTTAATCTAGCCTTACAGTGTACATCGGCGCCAGAATAGCTGCCAGGAGCTCATATCCCTTAAACCTGTGTTAGCCAAGCTGTTTTAATCTCAGGGTAAATGTTGCTGGCATTTTAGCAAATGTCAAAGGTACAGGGCTCAGGGAATGCAAACCCAGCATTATGTGGTTCTCACACAGCAGACAGGCATGGCAGCAGACGAGCAGAGCCAAACTCTGTAATAAAATATGATGTTTTACAGTCTGTCGGACACAGCAGATATTAAGAGAGCAGAGAGGGCTTTCCCCTCAGCTACAGCCAGGGCTACACTCCTGAAACTACAGAGCACAATTTTATTTCATACAAAAAAGCCGGTACAATGTTTTCAGGAGAGATTTCAGTGTCTTTATCCAGACCACTGAAGATCACCTGATCCGCAATAAGGCCTAGTCATGTCACTCCCCTTCTCATCTCCCTCCTCTGGCTACAGATATCAATTCAAAACCCTGGTGCTAGCCTGGTGGAAGCTAAAGGGACCTTTATATCTTAAAAAAAACAGACCCGCCACACAAGCCAGACCTCTCCGTTCTGCTACCCCTGGGCACCTGGCCCCTCCCCCCTGCACTTTAAGGTCATATCATCTGTCTGTTGTGGCCACCTAGTGTCTGAATGAGCTTCTCACTACAGTCAGAACAGCAGAAACCCTTCCCATCTTCTGATGCAGGCTGAAGACCCACCTCTTCAAAGTCTATCATGGCTCCCCTGACCCTCTTTAGCTATCCTCTTTCTTTCTTGCTGGATTTCCCTCTGGGACAGTAATGTTATAGAGGGTGTATAGAGCGTGTGCTACATGGCTGTGTTGTGACGTAATGTGAAAGTTTAAAAGAGCAGCTGCACTGTTTGAAGGAGAAACGTCAGCGTTAAGCAAGGAGAGGCCTTGGTGCCGATGTGTCTCACCAGAGCGATGTGGCTGTTGTTCCAGGTGTTGTTGTCAACCAGTGTGGTCCTGTTGGCCATGCCAGCAATTTGGTAGCCGTAATCCCACCAGGACATGATGCGTGCATCCTCGTCTGTGTTCTGCCGCAGCCAGTAGTACGCCTCGCGGAAGTCATCGAGGATGTTGCGTGTTCTGAAGAACAGACACGAGCAAACATGGACAGCTCAGAAACCATAAAAGACACAGCCTGAAAAAAAAGAAACGGTGAGTGTGTGTGTGTGTGTGTGTGTGTATAGTATGTATGTGGGCAGGGCCGTCTCAAGAGTGGGCGGGGGCCCGGGGCGAGTCAACCTATGCAGGGCCCAGCTGTTAATGTGATGACATCATAGCTAACCCGTCATAGGCTTAAATAGTAGGCTATCTATTATATAACTATGAACAAAGGATTTAAAGGTTACAACATCACACAACCCAACTATACACAACCAAACAATTGAAGAATTAGTAGGCTATGCCATTACTCTGCCCTTGAATTAAAATACTGTAATTAACGATAACAAGTCGCCACACTTTTGCTTAATTTCTCCAATTAAAATTAAAACAATAATACTGTGGGTTGTGGTACGAGCTGTGAACCATGAATTGTAGATTGTTCTATTGATTGAGGTGGACCATAAAATAATTGCAAAAGTTCACGATGTTGAACACTAGCGTTGTCATTGTAAAGAAAGGTAAAAAGCAGGCAGAGGGTGGGATATAGAAATAAAAGTTCACGATGTTGAACACTAGCGTTTTCATTGTAAAGAAAGGTAAAAAGCAGGCAGAGGGTGGGATATATAAATAAAAGTTAATAAACACTGACAGCATATGAATAGATGCATCGCAGTAAGTCGCACCGACCAGAATTTGATTCAGCATTTTTCTCCAGATGATTCTAATCATTATTCCCATTATAGTAGGCCAACGTTTATGACAATGTTTGTGAAAACATATGTGTTCAACGTGTTAACATTGCAGAGTAATTTTGTTGTGTCGCAGTGTCAGACGTTGCACTTCGCTTCGTGTCACTTGAATGATATCCCACCCTCTGCCTGCCTTTTGCCTCTCTTTACAATGAAAAAGATAGTGTTCAACATCGTGACTCTTTGCAATTATTTTATGCTCCACCACAATCAATAAGACAATCTACAATTTGTGGTTCATAGCTATGGTCGTACCACAATCCACAATATTATCATTTTTAAATGTTAACTGGAGAAATTGAGCAAAAGAAAAGCAAAGCGCATTTGGTGTAGCCTAATGTTAGCTTGAGCGCATTCACGTGAAGGGGAGTTGAAATCTGCAGGGCAGTCCAAAAACAGCACACTTGCCTCAGCAGCGTTGACCTGCTATTCTTCCTCCATGTTTTTCAAACCTCTCAATTTTCCATTAAATGAAACTCTTTTTTTTTCTTGTTTCTTATTTACGCTCCCGAGCTGTAGCAAATATTATGAATTTGTCTTGGTCTCTGTTTGAGCTTGCCACTTCGCCAGTTGCCAACCGACTCGGAAACAACTTTAAGCGAACTTGAAAATATCATGGCTGCAGCGTAGGGACGTAAGCCTATATAGCTACTCCCCACGTAACTTTCCAAAACACCATTTAGGCTAAATGTATTTCTGTGTGTCTGGGTGTGCTTCACGAAGATATATAGGCTATTTAAGATAAATATAATTTCATAAAAAAAGAAAAGGAAAAAGAAATGGTTGTTATTAAAGTTAATTTCCCCTCTCACTGCGGGGCCCTGTGAAATGTGTGGGACCTGGGGTTACCCCCCCAAAAGACGGCCCTGTATATGTGCACTGTGTTTGGTCTCTTACCCATCATTGTTGTAGGAGGCCAGCACTACGCTGGGGCTGGAGTAGGCGTTGCTGGTGACCCAGGTGCAGTGCACAGCAAACATCATCAGCAGCATGAGCATTAGCATGGTGACTATGCTCTTAATGTTGGGCCCCAGACCCTCCTCAGTCTTCTCCTGCTCAGACACGTGCTTCCGAACCTTCCCCGCCTGCAGGGGGAGACACACCCTGCTTTTAGGTGTCTGAGAATGCATTTGGTTGGACTTCTGAGGGGGTGGGGGGGTAATGAGGCATGTATGAAAGAGAAATGGAAATACAGAACTGAAGATGCTCACTTTGTTAGCTTATGTTTTCTGCACGATTTACATAGGTTGCAATGACCAAACCTATCCTCTCACCTTCTAGTGAAAATACCCATTTCCCTCCTCAACATATTGACCAAACCCATTCCACACCCTGTCATAGTGACCACGCCTATGCCCTCACCCTGTCATAGTGACCATGCCTATCCCCTCACCCTGTCATAGTGACCACGCCTATCCCCGTCATAGTGACCACATCTATCCCCTCACCCTGTCATAGTGACCACATCTATCCCCTCACCCGGTCATAGTGACCACGTCTATCCCCTCACCCGGTCATAGTGACCACGTCTATCCCCTCACCCTGTCATAGTGACCACATCTAACCCCTCACCCTGTCATAGAGACCACACCTAACCCCTCACCCTGCCAGTGACCACACCTAACCCCTCACACTGTCATAGAGACCACACCTAACCCATCAGCCTGCCAGTGACCAGGCCTAAGCCCTCACCTTGTCGTAGAGGTTTCCAGAGTTCCTCTTGTCGTCCTCATCGCTGCTGTCCTCAGCGGGCGGGTTCTCCCTCTTCATGTCGTCGCCCAGGTAGTGTTGGAAAACGTTGGAGAAGGCGATGGCCGACAGCATGCACACCACCGGCGTCAGCGTCAGCATGAGCCGCACCATCACTCCCGCGAAGTACACCGCGCTGATGGCGTACAGCGCCACTGGGGGGAGCGCAGCGGAGGTTAGCACTGCACAGCACTGATCCTGGATCAGTATTCACCAATTGCACGTGCTAGGCTAGGATGAGAGCTGAGTATGCTGACCTTGGATAGGCTCAGGAAGAACTATGGCGTTCATAAGGCCTCATTCTGCCATTATTAATGTAACAAACTGCTGTCCTGCTTAGCTCAGAGTGTCAGGAACCACTGAACCCGGAGAAAAGCCCATCATTCTGAAGGACTACTCTAATGCACTTGTGATGAAGGAGTCACTGAACGGCTCACTGGCCTCCTGAAATGAAGCCAGAGCCACTATCATCCCACTCCTGTGTGACAGAACTGTTTTTTTATTGCTATTAAACAAAACAAACCTCCCTCTACAATGTCATCATTATGCCCAAAACGGGCACGGTGACAGGAAACCCCTTCAAGGGTGTCCGTTAATGAGTTTTCTTAAACAGCATGCAAGAGTTTACTTCGTTCCATCTGGCATGGACATTCTCCGAAACATTTATTTTGGATTAATGGAAGGTGACCTGCTGAATTGCAGTTTGATCTGAAAGTACTCTGCTGACATGGTTTTTACTTCTCAATAACGTAATTTAAAAGCCCTTAAATCTGCTCAGAGTCCAGAGAATGTTCTTACTTCCTAACCTAAAGCGGGGGCTTGTACCCAACGAGGCCCACTTTAGTAATGGCACAGAGATCTCATGACTGTACATACATTAAAGACCCAGTATAGTCAGAAACACTTCTTAAATTCTCCCTGTTAGAGACAAAACCAGCACTCTGAGGGCCTTATTCGCTGTTGACAGTTTTATAAATTAACCTTTAGACTAAAACCACACAGCTTCATAAGTGCTAACAGCCTGGTTAGTTAGGCAAGCAGGCTTTTAAAAAATGAAACGAAATATATATATACAGGTGCAGCTCAAAAAATTTGAATATTGTGAAAAAGTTCAATATTTTTTGTCACTCATGTCAGAAAGTGAAACTCATATATTATATAGATTAATTACACAGAGTGAAATATTTCAAGCCTTTATTTCTTGTAATTTGGATGATTATGGCTTACAGCTAATGAAAACGCAAATTTAGTGTCTCAGAAAATTAGAATATTGTGAAAAAGTTCAATATTGGAAACACATGGTGTCACACTCTAATCAGCTAATTAACTCAAAACACCTGCAAAGGTTTCCTGAGCCTTAAAATGGTCTCTCAGTCTGGTTCAGTAGGCTACACAATCATGGGGAAGACTGCTGACTTGACAGATGTCCAGAAGTCATTGACACCCTCCACAAGAAGGGTAAGCCACAAAAGGTCATTGCTAAAGAAGCTGGTTGTTCACAGAGTGCTGTATCCAAGCATATTCATAGAAAGTTGAGTGGAAGGAAAAAGTGTTTCACACATTGTTATAAAATATATTTCCTTCTGAATTTCTAAGTAAAATGGGCTGTTCCAAACATTGTTCAGAGGAAAAACGTAATTTGATAAAAATTTTATTGGAGAGCGGAAAACGTATAAAGTGCAGCAAATTATAGGATGCTCAGCTAAAAAGATCTCAAATGCTTTAAAATGGCAACAAACACGCGAAAAAAAACAAGCAACTACTGTTAAAACGGATCGAAGAAAAGTCAGAATGGCAAAAATCCAGCCAATCATCACCTCCAGAAAGATCAAAGATGATCTAAAATTAACTGTGAGAGCTGTTACAGTCAGAAGACGTTTGATCGAAGCTAAGCTATCAGCAAGAAGCCCCCGTAAAGTACCATTGTTGAAAAAACGGCATGTGCAGAATCGGTTAAAATTTGTCAAGGAACACATCAGTTGGCCCAAAGAGAAATGGCGTAACATTCTGTGGACTGATGAGTAAAATTATTTTACTTTTCGGGTCTAGTGTTCGTCGACAGTACGTCAGACGACCCCCGGGTACTGAATTAAAGTCACAGTACACTGTGAAGACAGTGAAGCATGGTGGCGCAAAGATCATGGTATGGGGATACTGTTGTGTTGGGCCTATTTATCGTATACCAGGGATCATGGATCAGTTTGAATACATCAAAATACTTGAAGAGATTATGTTGCCGTATGCCGAAGAGGAAATGCCCCTGAAATGGGTGTTTCAACAAGACAACGACCCCAAACACACGAGTAAGCGAGCAACATCTTGGTTCCAGACAAAAAACGATTGAGGTAATGGAGTGGCCAGCTCAATCCCCTGACTTCAACCCCATTGAAAACTTGTGGGGTGACATTAAAAATGCAGTTTCTGAAGCAAAACCCAAAAATACACAGGAACTGTGGAATGTAGTTCGTTCATCCTGGGCTGAAATACCTGTTTCTAGGTTTCAGAAGTTAGTTGACTCGATGCAACGCAGATACGCAGCAGTTATCAAAAACAATGGTTATGCAACTAAATATTAGTTCAGTTATTTAAAGTGAAGTTAAATCTTGAAAAATGTCTTCAGTTTATACAGTAAGTGTTTCAGTTTGAAGAGAAAAATGTCAACACTTTTTTTTTTCTTTTTTAACAGATTAATATTTATTTTCTTTGCTTCCTGTAAAAAAAATAAAAATGTGTTCATGCTTTGATTTGGAATTGAATGTGTAATGTTTCCGCTACATTGGAAATATGGAACTAAAAGCGATTCAAAAATATTTGCACTTCATTCACTTTTTTTAACGCACTGCTATTTATTTGAACACAACTGTATATAGACTGAGGGCAACTGAAATGTCAATAAGATTATTTGAATGGCCGCATTTCACATCTGTGAATTTCTCTACCACAATGTACCCACACACAGTATGGATAAAGGTCTCTCTTGCTTCCTGATTATAAAAACGTGGGCAGAAGCTGAATCAAGCCTGTGATGTGCTGCTGGGTTAATTAAATACTGATGAATGGACCAGACATGCCCCCTGATTTAGACAGGTGAGAGATGAAAACGAGCGACTATTTCTCTTCACAAGAGTCGATAAAACAGAAGGGCTTATGCCGCTCTAGTTATGTAGCATGCTGAGATACAAAAACAAATAAATTGTTATTTAAAAGCTTTTCACCAACACCCACATGGTAAATTATTACCAGCCCATTTACTTCGAAGCAGACAAAAGGAAGATTCTGCCTTGCATTTCTAATTGACATCTAACCACCGCAACCTTTGTGTGCGAATTCAGCCACACTGATGGTTGCATACCAGATAAAGGGAAAATAACATTTCAAAGTTGTACCAATAATACAATGTGACTGCGATTACCTGAAATCTCCATAGAAACAAAGAGCAACAAGTAACAAGTACACTGAACACAGAATCAGATCTGTAAAATGCGTTTAAAGGCTTTTTTGAGCAATTTAATGTTGGCGAGGCAATTATAGCTACTTTATCACAGCCTATAATGTCCTTTACTGAAGAAGTTCCTGCATGCTGGTGCAGTCTGACCAGTCTTACCCCCGCTGCTCTTAGCCGCGACCCGTGACGCAGTGCTCACCGAAAACGCGCTCATCGTTTATGTTCTTGATGCAGAACCAGAGGCCTGCTGGGAAAGTGCAGACGAGGATATGGAGGTCGAAGAAGAAAGAGACCCATGTGGTGGGCTGGTGCTCCGAAACTGAGGCAATGATGGGTATGTGGATCTTGGCGTATCTGGGGCATGGGGAAGGGGGGTGGGGGTGGCAGAGACACATTAAAAAGGAAAACTACACTCCTGAGTTCCAATTTAAAATACATTATATGGATAAAAACTAAGTAAAAATAAAATAATATTTGCAATATATTCCAGGACTCTTCAGCTTTATCCCAAATGTATCCCTCTGAGCCCCTGAATGAACAGTTCTACAGAAGTTTAATGAGCATTAAGTAAGTCAGAGATGAGCCGACAGTATTTCAGGGGCACTCTTACCCAGTGTCCCACAGCGAGTAAAAGCGGCCACTCCAGGGGGCGATGTAACCTACATAAAACACAAGCCAGCACAAGCACACTTAACACTCATCAGGTGCATAAGACACACTTCATTAGTTATACTGTTACTAATTTTCCAGCTGAGTTTTCACTGAAGCAAGGTTACAACCCGTTATCCGTTAAAGGTCTAGGCCGGGTCTATACATGCAAACCCCTGGCTACAAGTCCAGTAACTGCATTAATATGCACATGCACATGCTCACAAAAATAAACCAATACATTGCTCAAACATGTCCCAAGCTTTTTCACAGTCCTTGTGTCCAGCGCAATGCATTCTGGGGTGTGCTTTTTAATTTGCCTCTTTAAGCTAAAGTAATACGTTTCCGGGCTTATCTGGGCAGCATGAAATAAAGGTTAAAGAAAAAGCACTTAGAATCCCTTAATGAGATGTCAGGCCCATCACACTAAAACACTGCTGGTATGGAGTGATAAATTACCACAGAGTTGTTTTATGCACGAAGGGGGAACACAGTCTCACACCGTCCTGACAGGTCAAGTGCGCTCTCCTGAGCAGACAGACAGGCAGAAATAGCTGGGAGCTTCTGTAGTCTGAATTGGGCTCTCGCTGGTGCCCCACGTGTAACTGCGAGCATGGTTACATCAAAGCTTTCGGCGCTCATGAAACCAGCGTCAAAGCTACAGCAGAACACGGGCGCATTCGCTAATGAGTTTCTTCAGCACCTTGCCGGTGTGAGGTTCGCCGAGACAGAGAGCCGGTGTGAGGCTGGTGTGAAAGCACTGGGGGTGTCTGCAGTCCAGGCACGTGCTGTATGTCCTTCACCTGCCATGTAGACTTACTGGGTCAAGCTAAGCTATGACAGTAAAACTTTACCAGGCATCGCATGGAGTAGATAAATAAAGGTTTACGTGAGAAGGTGCGGACTGACCTGTATAAGTCAGGTATATGACGGTGAGGAAGACTACGCCAGCAGCCAACGACACTCCAAGAAAGAAGAGGGTTTGGAACTCCTGCTTGGTGAGCCGGTCCTTCAGGTACTGCAGGAAAGCATAGGCCTGCAGCAGCGCAAACACACCTGTACAGAGGAAACGGTAAGTAGTGTGGGGCACACCTGGGACAGGTCACATGATCCGGGGGCTGGGGTTAAACTGCCCTTTACAGAAGGGGGTGGGATTAAACTCCTCTTTATAGAGGCTGCTGGGTTGCTCATCTCGTTAAGGCACTGTCCTCATCCACAGATGGGCCCCACGGTCTGGTATCAAATCTGGATGGTCAGCGCACTGTTGGCTGTACATCCCCCAGAGATGGGAGGGACTAATTTGGCTGGGATGATAGCATCACGTTGAGCACCAGCGACCTCTGCTGGTCGATGTCCGCCTTTTAAACTATGCAAGAAGCATCTCCCTCTGACTAGTCTGCATGAGCCCGACCTGCGAACCTGAGAAGCAGCGCCTTACCGCACATGCTTTAGAGGAGAGTACATGCTTGTCTGCGCTCTCTTGAATTGATAGGAGAGGTTACAACAATGAATACTGATGATTGGACATTCCAAATTGGAGGGAGAGGGGGGAAAGCATTAAACTCCTAGGGTGGAAGTGGGGTTATACTCTCTTTTCACAGATTGTCAAATAGATGCATGGCAGCCATTTTACTTGACAGAGCAACACACAGATTTATTCAGCCACTTGGGGGGGGTGATTTCAAAAGTGGGGGCAGATTACACGTTGAATATTTCATTATGCAGCAGTAAACAATATGGCAGCCCCTTGCTGTGGAGAAGCTCTGTTTAACGCCAAACACTGGATAAACATCAGAGGGACCGTACCTGCTGCTGCCATGTGTTCGCTGGTTCGGATTGGCTGGAAGCCCACAAAAGGAATCTGCATGGAGAGTACCAGGCCCACAATGTAGAATGTGCTGTAGGCTGGAGGGAGGGAGGGAGAGAGAGAGAGAGCAGCAGAATGAGGGCGAGTTCTGAGGTAACAAACCTTTTGTTGTTTAACCAACCTGTACCGTCAACAAAGGAACAAAAATAATGATGAATTTAAATTTATATAAAATATTACAAACTACACACAGGTCATTTTCTGCTAGGCATCTAGGCAGCGTCTTTTTTGGCCCTGGCGTCATCTCTCAGGGCCAAGGGCCTGAAGCGGCGGAAATCTACCGGGTGAATTTAAAAGACATTGGGAAATTTATTTGCCATGTCCCTTGCCATAATAATTGTAGATAAATGAAGCCTCCTTAGCTCCTCAGTAGTAGCCTAAATCTGATTTGTTTCACAACGTTCGAACAGGGTTCCATCTGAATTCCGCGGAATTTCATCGCATTCTCTGTGCCCGCAGATTCCGTGCGGGCCTACCTGTCCCTAACTCACTGCACTAAACATGCCGGGCTGGAGCCTCTCTGCTTTCTGAGGGGGAATCGAAGTGCATCTGCAGGAAGACTGGAAATAAAGAGCTAAAAAAGTTCCACACTTTGATCCGCTGTGCAGCTCCAGGGCCCTTCAGCAGTTGATGAACTCATCTGCTGCATCCAAACTGGCAGCCAACAGGGGCGCTGCCAAATAAATATCCTCCTGCAGAAAGGAGGGGCACGGGGACAAATTAATGGGATGCTCTAAAGACAGGACAGGAGGGAGTCTGTGAAAAGCACAAGTGCAGAAGGGCTCGGGCTGTGACAGGCGGGCTCCAACGAGGGCGGTTGAATGGGGGGGGGGCGTATTGGGCTGGGGGCATGGCGCAGTTTCCCCGTCACCGGAGTTGCCAGGGTTTGATTTGAAGTCATTACCGAGATTCCTCTGCACATCTGGCACAGTAATGTGCCATTAACCCATCTCTGAAGCCCCCAGTCTGCGTCTCCCCAGGACTAAGTGCTCATTCAGCTCTCCCACCTGCTTGCCTCATTCTCCAATCACTCAAGGGACAGGATATCACCTGACAAACTATCAGCTTCACTTCGGGGACAAAATCCTTGGGGGAAAAAAAGGCCTCGAAAAGGTGAAAAAACAAAGTGCGGCACCAAGGCATTCTGTTGCTGGGTGAAAAAATACATTAAAAGCCTTTATTGGAAGGGCCAGAACAAGGCAATAAAATGACCAAATTAACTTATTTGGAGGAGTATTGTCAATTCTAAATTGGACATATAAATTGGGAGACAATTTAGGGGTTTCTTTAAACCAAATTCTGTTCAAGTTCAGTAATCCATATCTGGGCAGCCGCTTTGTTCAAAATGTCCAATAGTTCACGTTTCATATATCCCAAGAGAGGTATAATACTCAGTGTCCAATAGCTGACACTGGGCCTCTTCATATTCTGGTTTCTTCCCCAAATAACCATCGCCCCTCCCTTATCCGCCTTGTGAATTAAAAGTTTGTCATTATTGGAAAGCCAACGAAGGGCGCTGTTTTTCTCCTTACTAAGGTTAAACCTCTGGGGACCTTGTTTAGTCTTGAAAAAGGATTCAACATTATGAGAAACCTTTTTGTGAAGGCTGTGAGACATGCATTATTGCTGATGGGAGAAAATGTAGATTTAGGTCTGAAACAACTAGCAGAGTGTGTGCAAACCTTTAAAAAATATTGCGTAGTTCTCGAAAACATGTTGTAATAGTGGATTGTGCCAAACCTTTAAATGCAAACTTCTATAGACTTTGAACAACTCAACCTAGGTCTCAAATTAATTTACATTATAGGTAGGTGCAAAGCTAAGGCCTTTCGACAACAGGGAGAGACAACCGTATGAGAGAGGGTAGCCCAAGATATTAATGACACTTTCCTGTCTTGTTTCGCTCTCGGCAGGGTACTGCGAGTGACGCGTTGGCTCTGATTAAAGTCCATGCGTCCTCTTCGCCCCCCAACTCGTCTTTCGTATACAAAGAACCTTTCTTGGTAATTGGAAGCCTCTAAAAAATTGCCCGCATCACTTTCAGGGCCATCACTGGTGTGTTCACCTTCACTACTGGCTGGGTAAAAGAAGCTGAGAGCGCTTGCTTGTTCCTGTTGCTTCTATAGGAGAGGCATGGTTATTTGTGAGACCAAGTAAACACCAGGGGCCACATGTATAAACAGTGCTGAGCAGAAAAATGCCCTCAGAAAGCCACATAAGCAGGTTTCCACGTAGAAATACAGATGTATAATGTAACACATGCTGTGAGAATCTGCGTACCTCTGCACACAATGGACACCATACTTACGCAATGTTTGGAGGCTGTGCGATATGGCGACACCGTGACAGAAAGGTAGAAAATGCAAAACTTTTTAAAGCCGATTTCTGACTTTCACCCTCAGCGTTCTTCTACGCATTCTTTTACTCAAGATTTATACTTGTTTATACTTGTCTTTATCGTCAGCCTGGTACCATTAAAATTTCCCAATTTTGATCCTTTCTCACTGATTGGAGAGTTTTATTTTACTGTAGCCTCTATAATTGCAGCCTATTTTTGTGGGTTCTTTATAGCTCCCACTCTTGTATAATATGTGCATTTACCCGTTTCTTTGTGCAATTAGATGCATGTGGAATGTAATTAGGTGTTTATATACAGGTGCAGCTCACAAAATTAGAATATCGTGAAAAAGTTCAATATTTTTTGCCACTCATTTCAGAAAGTGAAACTCATATATTATATAGATTCATTACACATAGTGAAATATTTCAAGCCTTTATTTCTTGTAATTTTGATGATTATGGCTTACAGCTAATGAAACCCAAAATTCAGTGTCTCAGAAAATTAGAATATTTTGATTTAACATATTTTTAAAGTATCATATTTAATATTTGGTCGCATATCCTTTGCATGCTGTTATTTCCTGAAGTCTGTGACCAATCAACATCAAAAGACTCTCGATATCTTATTTTCAGGTACTGTTACAAGCGATACTATAACGAACTGATCTCTATGGGAATTGGGTGGTGAGACTAGATTCAGCTGTAAATTACACTGGTACAGTATGGAACACATGGCTGGCTAAATGGCTGTAAGTCATCAAGGGTCTGAGCTATCGAACGAGCCCCAAACCATCACTCTGTTGCCAGATATGGAGTAGATGTGGATGGATCACTGCAAGGGTTAGACACTGAATTTTGGGTTTCATTAGCTGTAAGCCATAATCATCAAAATTACAAGAAATAAAGGCTTGAAATATTTCACTCTATGAATAATGAATCTATATAATATATGAGTTTCACTTTCTGAAATGAGTGACAAAAAATATTGAACTTTTTCACGATATTCTAATTTTTTGAGCTGCACCTGTATACTGTGTGCCACCTATCGTTTTCATCACCCTGATGAAGACCTAGTGTCAATACGCATTGGTTATTTTATTTCCTTGTTCTAGCCATTTTAATAAAGGCTTTTTATCCATCCAGTGGCAGAATGCCTTGGTCTTTCGTTCCTTGGCAACTCACTTAAGTTTTTTAACATTTTAAAGCAGTTTTGTTTTCCAAAGGATTCTGTACCCTATTGTTTGCCTACCTGCCTTACTAACAAGCACCTGTCATTCACAGAGCTAAGCAGTGCTTCCTTTTTAGTCGTTTGATTTATCAGTTTCACTTGTTGCTCTCTTTATGGACATTCAAGTGGTAGTCTTCTCCTGTCCTGCTTCTTTCCTATGGAATAATCTGCCTGTTCAATTTTCGGGGTGCAGGCTACATTTAAATCTTGGCTTAAAATGTACTTCTCTTTTTAGCCAATTCTATAGAGGGACATGGTTGGGCGGCTGACGTAAGTCATAGAGCCTCTGGTAGACTGAGCTGTCAGTGCTGTCTTATGCATGGCATCTATGTGTTAAGTTGATCCAGTCATGTTCTGGTGGTGACTGTCTCAGGGCTTCCCTCATGACTGTTGGTCCTTTGATTGTCGTTCCTCTAGCTATGCTGCTATAGCCTCATTCTGCCAGGGTTTTCCTGATTGCAAACAGGCCCCTCTGTCCCTCCTACACTCTGCTCATCCATATACCAGAACCCCCTAATCATTATTCTTCTCTCCTGTGCTCCCTGCTTCAGAGTAATCCTTGTCGGTCTCCATTGACGTTTATGCTACGGCCGTTAGTTCTGCATATTATGTACTTAGCCTTACCCTGCATATTATGTACTTATCATCCTCAACCTGGTTCTCTCATCCTGCCACATAATGATCTTCCATTTTAACTGGCTCAATAATTCCTCCCTCTGCACCTCAGCAGATATGTAGTGAGCAGTATGGGCCAAAATGGCTGCTGTGCAACACCCAGATGTTGCAAGTTAGTGCTGGACGAGGCAAGTTCAGTAACTAAAAATGTTTGAGATGATCTAAAATGTCTCTTTGATTTGGTTCACTTGCTCTCACCCAATCGGATTCAGAGGACAACGAAATTCCAGCACAAAGCTCTGTCATTGGTCGATTAAACGCTGCGTGGGTACAGATGGAACCCTGGGAGCCAAATCAGAACAGTAAGATCTGTTTCGAGTCAGCTTATACATGCATGCATATGGATGCATGAGTGCGTGCCTTTAGTGTAAAAAAATCTATGGACCATGAGCCACACCTCCATGGTCCATAGTGCCACTATTAGATGTCCAGCTTGCTAAAATAGAGGCCTGTTTTAAAGACGTAAAGGCCTGGATAACCCAAAAATATCCTGATATTGGTAGTCGCCTAGTCGGCCACTGAAATAAATATTTAATTTTCTTTAGACGGCTACACTGTCAAAGCTGATGCAGTTGTTAAAAAAACCTGGTATGACTATGACCTCAGATCTCTCCTTCCAGGCCCTGAGGAGGTATACATAAATTGAGAAAAATATTGTCCCCGCATCATGCCGAAGAAATGGATCCTACTTGACTACTGTAATGCATTACAATCTGGCCGCAGTAATGCAGCCATGAAGTCTCCAACTGTTACAAAATGCAACTGCTTGGGTGCTTACAAGAACTTAAATATACAGTGCTGTGAAAAAGTTTTTGCCCCCTTCCTGATTTCCTCTATTCTTGCATATTTCTCACACTGGATGTTTTCAGATCTTTAGACAAAATATAATATTGATTTTAGGGAACCTGAGTAAACAAATGACACATTTGTTTTTTACTTATTAAATTTATTTAATGAACAATAAATCCCAACACCCATTTCCCTTGTGTGAAAAAGTAATTGCCCCCTTACAATAACTGCAGCCAATGTATAATAAAGTAATCATTTGTAATATTTGGTCACATATCCTTTGCATGCCATGACTTCCTGATGTCTTTGACCCAACAATATCAAAAGACTCTTGAAATCTTATTTTCTGGTATTTCTACAAGCGATACTATAACCTCTCTGCATTTGAATGGATCTCTATGGGAATTGGGGGGTGGGACTAGATTTAGTTGTAAATTACACTGGAATAGTATGGAACACATGGTTGGCTAAATGGCTCTAAGTCATCAAGGGTCTGATGTATTAAACAAGCCTCAAACCATCACTCTGCTGCCAGATATGCAGTAGATATGGATGGTTCACTTTAAGGGTTGTTTCTCCTGACTTATTTTTCCATAGAGTTCAATAGGAAAATTTGTCAGGAGAAACAATATATATATATAAACATCGAACAAAAATTTAGGAAATTTGTGTTTGGTAGATTATTTCTCTGTTGTAACAATGCTTCTTGGCAATACATTTTATACCGTTGGAAAGCCTGTTTATTTCCCTTTTAAATGGTGCCCCATTTGTAAGGAACGTGCATTTGTGGGATAAGCAGCACAGCTGAGTATGTGGGTTGCGCCCATGAAAAATCTGCCAAATCTTCTCTGCCAATGCCAAACAGCTTACAACAACTGTGTCTCTTGAGATGGTGAGTTTTTTTTTTTTAATGCACTTTATATTTGTTTTTATGCCAGTGTTATCATTTTATTTTGTCATATTTATCCCCCCACACCTTGAAGGCCGGTCCGTGAAAATATTGTCTTACATGAAACCGGTCCGTGGCCCAAAAAAGGTTGGGGACCGCTGCCTTAGACAATACAGTGCGGTAGAAGAAGAGGGATTTAGTCACTTAATGAATGTTGTGGAACCTAGATACACCACACAGAAAACATTTTAGTGAATAAAGCAAAGGTATTAGGGTACCATGTCTGACACTGTTTGAAAAACAATAACCTCAATAGGGCAACTTTAGAAAATACACTAAGTCATGTTTATTGCTGCATTATTTGCTGCAGACAGCTGCAAAATGTATGGCATGCCTTAACAATAAACATAATTCTGTGAACTTGGCGTAAGGTTCTAATTGAATATTTAATTACTGCTGACTATCGGTATCAAATCACATTAGCATACCTATTACATTTTTAAAAAGTATCAAAATTAATCGAACCGAATTGTATCGAATCGAATCGTGGTCAAATGTAAGATGCTATGATGCATCGAACCTTTGCCTAAAGAATCGGAACCGTATCGAATCGTTATGGGATTGAATCGTCCCACCCCTAATATATATATACATATATATATATATATATATATATATACACATATACAGGTGCAGCTCAAAAAATTAGAATATCGTGAACAAGTTCAATATTTTTTGTCACTCATTTCAGAAAGTGAAACTCATATATTATATAGATTCATTACACATAGTGAAATATTTCAAGCTTTTATTTCTTGTAATTTTGATGATTATGGCTTACAGCTAATGAAACCCAAAATTCAGTGTCACAAAAAATTAGAATATTTTGCTTTAACATATTTTTAAAGTATCATATTTAATATTTGGTCGCATATCCTTTGCATGCTGTTACTTCCTGAAGTCTGTGACCAATCAACATCAAAAGACTCAATATCTTATTTTCAGGTACTGTTACAAGCGATACTATAACCTCTCTGCATTTGAATGGATCTCTATGAGAATTGGGGGGTAAGACTAGATTCAGCTGTAAATTACGCTGGTACAGTATGGAACACATGACTGGCGAAAGGGCTGTACGTCATCAAGGGTCTAAGGTATCAAAGGAGCCCCAAACCATCACTCTGTGGCCAGATATGGAGTAGATGTGGATGGATCCCTTTAAGGGTTGTTTCTCCTGACTTTTTTGCCCATAGAGTTCTATAGGAAAATGAGTCAGGAGAAACAACCCTTAAAGGGATCCATCCATATCTACTGCATATCTGGCAGTAGAGTGATGGTTTGAGGCTCGTTGGCCCAAAGAGAAACGGCGTAACATTCTGTGGACTGATGAGTAAAATTTTTCTTTTCGGGTACAGTGGTCGTCGACAGTACGTCAGACGACCCCTGGGTACTGAATTAAAACCACAGTACAATGTGAAACCAAAAATCATGGGGACACAACGGTGTTGGGCCTATTTATCGTATACCAGGGATCATGGATCAGTTTGAATACATCAAAATACTTGGAGATTATGCTGCCGTATGCTGAAGAGGAAATGTCCCTGAAATGGGTGTTTCAACAAGACAACGACCCCAAACACACGAGTAAGCGAGCAACATCTTGGTTCCAGACAAAAACGATTGAGGTAATGGAGTGGCCAGCTCAATCCCCCGACCTCAACCCCATTGAAAACTTGTGGGGTGACATTAAAAATGCAGTTTCTGAAGCAAAACCCAAAAACTCACAGGAACTGTGGAATGTAGTTCGTTCATCCTGGGCTGAAATACCTGTTTCTAGGTGCCAAAAGTTGGTCGACTCGATGCAATGCAGATCCGCAGCAGTTATCAAAAACAATGGTTATGCAAATAAATATTAGTTCAGTAATTTAAAGAGAAGTAAAATCTTGAAAAATGTATTCAGTTTATACAGTAAGTGTTTGAGTTTGAAGAGAAAAATGTCGACACTGCTATTTTTTTGAACAGATTAATATTAATTTTCTTTACTTCCTATAAAATAATAACGCAGACTTTATAAAATTTGTTAATGCTTTGATTTGGAATTGAATGTGTAATGTTTCTACTACATTTGAAATATGGAACTAAAAGCTATTAAAAAATATTTGCACTTTATTCACTTTTTTTAACGCACTGCTATTTATTTGAACACCACTGTATATATATATATATATATATATATACTGTAAATAATAATAATAATTATTATTATACTTTATTGACCCCCGTGGGGTCATTTGTCCTCTGCATTTGACCCATCCTAACTACTTAGGAGCAGTGGGCAGCCACTACAGTGCCCGTAGACCAACTCCAGTTCTGACGCCTGTGCCTTGGTCAAGGACAATGGCAGGAGTTTAGCTAACCAGACATACATGTCTTCGGTATACATACATGTATATATCTGCCCCTTTTCGCACACCCTCAGTTCACAAACTGACCCTTTCCTGGTTCAAGGCAATGCCATGATGCAAACCCAGCACAATACGGGCATTCAAACCCAGCACAGTACGAGGGATTCAAACCCAGAATTACCAGAGGATTCAAACCCAGCACAGTAAGGGGATTCAAACCCAGCACAGTAAGGGGATTCAAACCCAGCACAGTCTGGGCTTACAACTGGAGCAGTTATTATGAGGTAGAGGGTGGTCACAGACTGCCGGGCTCCTACCCAAGTCCCCGATCACATTGAATCTAATCAATTAGTGTGCTCAAGCTGGTAGGCGGCGTCCAGTGATTGATGGCATAGGCAGAAAGGCAGAGAGCAGGGCTATGGAACACTGGTTTTTTCCAGAACAGGGCCGGAAGCCCCTAATATGAAGCATTAATCAAGCAGCCGTTTCCTCCTGCTCCTTCAGCACAAGTTAAATGAAATTCAGTATCTAATAAAACCCTAAATGGAATTAACACTGCAGTGCTCTGTACTATTCCCATCCCTTTAAAGCAAACAGGACTCTGAACAAACATTAGACAGTTTATTCAAAATGTTTTACTCTTCCTTGCTCCGCTACCCATTTAGAGACCCATTTTAGGAACTATGGTCTATTATTTCATTGAGAAGCTGAACCGGCAAATATTTAGAGCAGGAAAAATGGCCCCCTTCCAGTCTCTGGGCTTTCATTACCACAAGTATCAGGGTTACTGATGGAGGAGATTCATTTTGTGTGTGTGCATCTAACAGGGGGAAGAAACCAGCTGAACTGATGACAAGCATTTAAGGGGGGTTCTTAGAGGGAGGATTTTATTAACTTTTTATAGTTCTACATTTCAGTTTTCACATTTCCTTCAAACGTGCTGCGGGCTAGATGTTCCAGGACACATGGATCTCCCCACTCATTCCCATTATGGACCCGCACCTTCTCAAACCCAGTCATTACCGTCCCCTAGAGCAGAACTGAGCTCATTCAATCACACTTACAGAGCACCACAGAAACTCCACAGTGGAAGGACAGAGAGAGAGACTGCGCTTTCATTTAGACAAACGGCACGGAAATGTCCACAGACACACGCGCGCACGCACGCACGCACACACACAGGCAATCACTCACCGATGTAGACCCTCCTGCTATAGCGCTGCATGAGCAGAAGCACAAAGACGTGGAGGGGGATGAGGTTGATGATGAAGACGTAGCCTCCCCACGCTGACACCTACGAGAGAAACAACACCCACAGGTCAACGACAGCAGCTGACCCCGACCGCAGGTCAACCACAGCAGCTGGCACCAACCACAGGTTACAGGAACTGGAGGCACCAGGAAAAATCCCATTCTCATATAAAGGGGACAATGTTTACATTACATTGTGATACGTCATAGTCACTGCAGCTACATGACACAGGGCTTCGAAGGCGGGTCATGTCTAATCAGTGAAAACAGAGAAGAGGGAAAAAAATTAAGCATGAAAAGATAAAAAGCAACAACAAACCTTTCTCCTGAAGCAGTTTGCTGTGCTTATTTTGCCAGGCTGGTTTTTATCTGTGGCCCAGAGTGGCTTTGCTAATTATCTTCTCCGTAAGTGAACCATAACCCCAAGAAAAATGTCCAAATGGCTCCAATTCCCACTCGCTTTCCAGCAGGAAAATTAACTCCATGGTTCTGTGGCAAGGAAGTGCTTCAAGAAACCGAGCCTGCTGAAGATGCCCAACACCGCCCCCAGCCCCCCACCCTCTAGATTAATGAGCTTTTCAGTGTGTTCAAAACCACCTATTATTCAATACAACAAAAACCATGACCTCTCACTGTACATTTAATGCATGCTCTGTGGACTCACCAGATTTAAATATATCTTTAGAGCAACCTAGTGCCACACATTCAGACGTTCATAGATGTTAATTTTATTTTTCCAACTTCACCAAAATTAGAGGCTGATACTCGCAAGCTTATTTATCCTTAGATTATATAGATTTGTTTGGCACATTATTCCTCCAGAGACCATCATAAAAAACTATCACTCTTATTAACCTTGTATGTCACATATTACCACCCGCAGGATGTCCTGTTGGATTTGCGCTAAAGAGCGTTCTTCTTAATCTGCACTGCTGCGCAGTTCATGCAGCGACCACTAGGAGGCTTTCAATGGCTGCTGCTCGTTTCCTGCCACAGCTCAGCGGCTCAAACGGCAAGCTCAGCACCGGGGCAGAGCCGGCACATTTCACAGCAGAACAGCCCGCTGTGCGCCGCACATCTCAATAAGTCTACTAAAGGGCTGTGGTAGGGTTAATTATATCAAAATAAGTCTACTAAAGGGCTGTGGTAGGGTTAATTATATCAAAATAAGTCTACTAAAGGGCTGTGGTAGGGTTAATTATATCAAAATAAGTCTACTAAAGGGCTGTGGTAGGGTTAATAATTAATGCCATTTCTGACTGGATAACTCCTCACTCCGAAGACAATCCCTGTCAGTGTTGAATGCGTATGCTCAGGTGTGTGTCTGTGTGTACATTTATTTAATTTCACATTTTCTAGTCTGATATGAGGTACCAGTTATCAGCATGACTATTAGAATATGTGCTTCCCTTTCCTTTCACACCATGGCTGAATTTGTTCCAGGCACACACTGTAAACTTTGCCCCTTCTGAGGTTTTCAACACACGCCAAGTACGAGCTTCCGCTAACACCTCACGTTTGGCAAAAATCATATTCTTAATCATATCAAGTTTAACACTGAGGCAAAGCAGCCAGCTGCAGCTAAGAATCTGCCAACTTGCATACTAATCAGAGCACAAAAACTGTGGGGGAGCGGAGCTGAATAAAGTTTGTGTCTGTTCATCTATCTTTTTTATGGGACCATTTCTCCAAAAATTCTGCACACTCGTGCTGCTGCTCATCGCCAAAACTGAGCAAAGTGACCGCAGCAATGCTGTAACCCAGAGAGTGAAACTCACCATGTAGAAGTAAGACAGGCAGCAGCCAATTGCCCAGAAGACTGAGCCAGTTTTCACAGACTTCACCTGAGAGAGAGGGAACATGGGGAAGAAGGGGTTAATCACAATCACTGCAGCACAACACACAGAATTAAGCTGACGATTCAAAATGCAAGAGCTTCATTTCAACGATAAGTTCAGAGAAGTTAAATTAAGTGGCTACTTAAGCAAAAGCTATTAGAGCATTTGTCCCAAGCCCTTTAACTACATTTTCTAATTAGAGCTAAATTTCCAAGAGAAGAAATAAAATCTGCAGCACAAATATAGAGAAGGGAAGAGTGAGTATTTTTGGTCGGACACTCATTTTGCTTGCGTGTCCTTGTCACATAAAAGTAGCGCACCCCTCTAGGGTTACAATGGGGATCTGTGGGGGATGAGTGGTGGATAAGCAGAAGCCTGGCGTGGTCGCCAGCTTGCCTCCTCTCTCACTATCGGTGTGCGTGTGGAACACACAAACATGCAGTTTACCCTCAAACAGAACACAATGCGGTGCTACCACACCGGTGGCTAATTAAACTCCTTTTCCTCGCCTCCAGCACCGGTCCTACAGCAGAGGAAGAGGAAGAGAGGAGGGAAAGCCAGCCTGGTGAAAAGGGCAGGTCTCTTGGGTAAGAGGGGATTCAATTATAGATTAAAAAGAGGTGAAGGACTGAGATTAAGCAGCTCTAACTCATTAGGAGTCCGCTGGAGGGAAATACGAGCAACACCTGCACCTTTCGCACAAAACAGCAATACTTTTCATACAAGTCTCTAAAAGATGGATTGGCAGAAATAAGCTTTTTTACCAGAGAAAACCTTTTAAAGGGGCCTCATTACTCTCTCTAATAAGAAGTTAGCCATAATGCATGAAGTTAAACTGGACAAAAACTGACAAATGATAACTCCCACACACAGCACATGGTTCATAATAGGATGCAAGTCAATGCTTCAGTGTTATTCAGTGTACACCCTCTGGGAATGTACCATTTCTGCCGCTCATTTAGGCTACATGCTCGCCTCTGCACACCAGTACAGCCAAATTCTTGGAAAGTACCATCTCAGGGCACATCATTACTTTGCTTACTTACTCTTATCTAGAATGTCTCAGTACACTGTGGGCATGGCAAGGTAGAAAGTGGATATAAGAGCAGCGAAAGAGGGCACACTGTAGTAAAAAAAACAAGCTAATTTAACTCAGAAAAACACTCACATATGCCTAGCAGTAGCCTGCACTGCCAGAGAGGAGCGAGACAATCTGCAGGCTAATACACAGTCACAATGCACCATAAACAATAGGTTGTAAAAGATGTTCCCTTTTTTACAGCATATTTACAGCACAATATGTTTTGGGAGGGACTCAAGCCCAGTAGTGGGAACGGCGCCTTGTGATCAAAAGGTTACAGGTTCGATTCCCAGGTAGGACACTGTCGTTGTACCCTTGAGCAAGGTACTTAGCCTGAATCGCTTCAGTATATATCCAGCTGGATGAATGAATACATGTAATAAAAAGTTGTGTAGGTCGCTCTGGATAAGAGCGTCTGCAAAATGCCTGTAATGTCATTGAAATGGAATTCCTTCAACAATGTAGCAGATGCAGTTGGAGTCATGGGGCCTCTATTACGGCTGACCACTCGAACCACAAGCTAAGTGACAAGTGACAAAAAAACTGTTCGAAAAGTGGAAGCGGAAACGGGGGATAATAAATAATGTTATAGAAAAAATACTAAGTGACCATGAAAAAAGATTATCTGAGAAATCAGAAAGCAGTGCACAAGCAAACCCCTCCTACTTGAGTTACTCTGACCTCAGCTTGCAATGAACGGTTTAAAAAATAACACCCTTCCCAGGGGGAGCAATAATTAAACACATACAAGATTTACGGCAACAAAAGAAAACACACGATTGAACATTTTCCTTCAGGCTGTGAGAAGCGTGAGCTGGTTGTGATTAGGGCTGGAATTAGCCCGTTTGTGGCGGTGATGCAGGCAGGTCTCCCGGGCCCGCAGACATAAGGTTGGCAGCAGCAGAACTGGAGGCAGGATGAGCCCACGGGGCTTTAGTTAATTACACCTGCAGACTCAAATTCCATTTATTCCCTGCTGATGTTTTTTTCTCTTTCATTCTTCTTAATGAGATTTTGCCATTCCATTATTCCATTACATGCACTTTAACTAGATAAAGGAGAGTCACTTTACAAATGAATCCCCCCTGACATCCCTTCAAAAATTATATCTGTCTAAATCACTTTAGGACATTTTGGGTTTTCATTGGGTGTTTTTCCCATTACTTGTTTTTGTGCGTTGTTCTAATGCAAATGATGCAAAATGTCTGTTCAACTGAAAAGCACACCCACGTGTGCAAGGCAACAAGCCAACACAATGGGCATGTCTATTTCCTACCCCCACAATCCAACCAGGACATTGAACAGTACAACAATTGACCAAACATCAACAGTTTTGAAATGACATCTTGAGAAATGGTCAATTAAGTGCCATTAATAGAAATGTGTCTCACCCTACAGGGCCAACTAGAATGTATACGCTCCTCTATGGGGTAGGCCAATTCACATTGCATATATATATATACATATATATATATATATATATCTCACTTCTACTTACCACTACATATATATATATATGAAGTGGTAAGCAGAAGTGAGATATATATATATATATGCAATGTGAATTGGCCTACCCCATAGAGGAGCGTATACATTCTAGTATATATATATCACTTCTGCTTACCCCTACCCTTGTACAGGGTAGGCCAACAAAACGCACCGTTACTGCAGAAAGCCAAGCACACAGATTTGTGTCCACTGATTCTCAAGTGGGCATGCGGGAGAAAATACAATTACTGAATCGCTGGATGTGTTCGACCAAGCGGGGAAAGCCACTTCCAGAAGCATTCCACAGGCTTGGATTCAGACTAGTTTCCCAGCTTTTAATGATAATCTTGACAGCGGGTGAACAATATCATCCCACGCCCTCTGATTTCATCATTTTAATTGCGGTGTATAAAAATTTCTCATCGCTATGGTGATGTGCAGCAATCGGCTGTTGGTAGCCAGTTGAGTGGCCACATTTCAGAGGTTTGTGTTGGCTGGCAGTGCGTGGGCTTCCCTGGGAAAGCACATAACGTCACAGGCATTAAGCTGTGTAAGCATGCCAGATACTGAAACTCGAGGCTGAAATTAAGAGAAAAACACCTCCACTATAACAATATAGTGTTACTGTTACAGTGCAGGGTAACAAAAAACACTGTATGGACTCTCCAGCATGATAGAGCCAGCATTCAACGTGTGTATACACTTAACTTTCAGAACATTCAAAACCATGCTATCCATGGCAGACACTCAGTTAATACTATTGCATGCTAGTAAGCACTAAGCAGTAAACTAGCAAAATTACCTCACAAGACAACCGCAAATTCATCTTCAACCAGGTTTCAAACTTAACACAACTGGCAACCAAAAAGTGAAAGCCTGATCTAATAGAACATAATCAATCTGCACACCTGATGAAATGCACTCTTCAGAATGTACAGAACACACTAAAAGGTGCAGTACTTGAAACCAGTGTAAAGTTAATTGGGTGTTAAGGCCATAGAGCCAGCAAGTAGGGAATTCAGCTGAACTCCAGCACTTGAGTCAATGCCACAAATGCTTGATCTCACAATATCAGTGTCAAGCTCCTTAAACCACTGGGCGACTACTTGTGCTCTATGGACATTGTCATTCCCGAAAGACAGCCTTATCTTCTTTATCATTGGAAAGTGATCATTCCGTGCCATTAATGATTGGTATCGAGTTACCGCCTTCACCAACCCCGTTCATTCCAGATGTGAATGATTGACTTTTTTTAATACTTCCCACCCTTTTCTCCCCTATTTGGAATGGTCAATAATATTCACAACCTCCACTATCAATTCGGGAGAGCGTACATAGGCGCAGGTACGCGTGTACTCACACTCATGTATGTACTCACCCACAGGTAGTATGTGAACTGGAGAGCAAATATGGCGATGCCCTCATTGTCAAATGAGCCAGCGACGGAGCGGGAGATGTAACCGGGGACGATGGCGATGAAACAGGCGGCCAGTAGCCCTGCTCCCTGGTTCCAGAGCTCCCGCGTCAGCAGGAAGGTAGAGATGGACGTCAGGCCGCTGAACACGGGCGCCAGAAAGACGCAAACATCCCGGATGTGCACCGTCAAATTTAGCATGTTCAGCAAATAGTGGATAAGGCCCGCTGTGACCATCAGACCGGGGTACACCTGAACACAGACAGAGAGTGTGCAAGGGGGAGAAGGTGAGAAACAGACAAAAAATAAAAAATAAAAAATAAAAAAATGGATAAATGACAGTAGTCTGAACAATTTCAACCCATATATTAGACGGCTTCACTCAATAAAAGAATCTCCTTGAAAGAGAAAAACTGTAAAATTATAATGAGAGCAGACATCGGTCATGGACTGCAAGGTTTAATGGGCTGCAGCCTAATGGTAAAATTGGGTACTTCAGTATGTTACTGAAGGAGCTGTCAAAAAGCAATTAAAGGGATAGTTCACTTTCAGTACACTGTACATTTTTGATTGACCCAAACAGCTTTTGCATTCGATGAAGGATATTTTCAACATGTATGGAGGTTTCTGATGGCTGGTATAGGGGGCATGTGCTTCAAGTGACTCCACATCAGCTTGTACAGTGAGGTTATGCTTCCAGATGCTATACATATGAACCGATTATTTTAAAGCATTTATTCACAACTATAAAAATAGATATTCAGTTTTATATCATGCTTGTACATCTATCCCCGAGTGCAGCAGTCACAGGTTGAACACACCACAAGAAATGGTTAAAAAAATATTAAACAATTTTTTTTTTTTTTTTGAAGAATAATTGGGTATTATATACATGAACGACCTCTGGAGGCATAACATTCACTATACAAGCCGCTTTGAACACAAACTGAAATAATATCAAAAAACCCCAGAAAGTGAACCATCCCTGTAAGCTATTAAGCTAAATAGGAGACACTTTTGGGACAGTTTACTCCAAACTACAGCATTTTTCAGTTTTACATTTTGATCAGGCAATCAAAACATATACCCCTTGCTTCATTATACAATCAGGTATGGAAAATAATGGACAAAAATAAAAATCAATGACAATGGCATAACAGCAATATTTTTGGAGAGATGTTTCGCACAGCCAAGGGAGGTAGTAGGAAGACTTGGGATGCCAACGGATGAAGTCGAGGTGGATTTATTTAGAATCTTGTGCAGGCAGTCAAGGATATTTACAGTATGGGAATACAAATAAAAAACAAAAAGTGAGAAAAACAGAAACAAAAGGCTGCCATAAGCTAGGCAAAGTCTGGTCAAAATAACCGTAGACTTTCACAAACCGATCAGTCAATGCTGCTTGGCCACACCAGCCTCTCTCATCTCTCAAGTGCAAACAGAGGTCCTTAAAAAGACAGGCTCCAACGACTCTGCTTGGAACATACACAGGGTTCTCCCCAAAAGATGCAACAGAGACACTGCGCCAATCTGTTCCACTGTAATCCTCTACATTTGCCGTTATAAACGGAATAGTGTCACTGCTTACTTTGTCAAAGCTGGACATTTTTCCCTTCGTACAACTTTAGGTTTGGCACGCGCTGCAAACCACACAGTCTTGCTTCAACTCCTTCTCAAGCGCCACCTTTTTTTAAAAAGTCGAGTTTTTTTACAGCCATAATCCCGGTCTCTTCTGTAAGGTGACCCTTAGGAGTTTGTTTTCCAAGAGACAGAATTACTCAAGTATTACTGAAACAGAAGCTCAAACACAGTGGAAGTTTTTTTTTTTGCCTAAAAGATCTATTCATTAATTTTTTTTGGCCGGGATCAGGATACCGACTTTAACATGATTTGGGTCTTCTGTGGATTTCCAGAACGTATGGCATCGTTGGAGAAACCGGAGATTTGATATGTAAATGTAATGAATGATAGATGTTACAATAAACAGCAAACAAAGTTGGACACTTAATTTACAAAGAGGCAAACATGGCAGGTCCATAAACGTATAGGAATGTACGGTAAATGTAATACAGTGACACAGCACCAAGTGGTTTTACATGAGGGTGAATTCATGACAGTGCGTTTTAAATGCCCCAATCCATTGGGCTAATCCATTTATGCGCTGCCAGCCTTAGGTAGTCACATTTATAAGGGTACAGCAAATGGTAACTGCAGAGAAGTCCAATGAAAAAAAATCCTTTTGTGGTTCTAGGCTATGCACTACTAACATAAAGCACATGAACACCCGTTTTGGATGTCTTTAATAATTAATTAAAATTCTGGCCGAAGCAAAAACAAAAATACAAGCATTTAAAGATATAGCCTACTGACATATTGTATTCAATGAAGCTTTTCACCTTATCTGCATATATTATATAACTAATTATGTACCATGTAAGACACCATATGATCCTATTATGCATTTATTATTCAAATCCTCAGTCGCTTCATTACATTTTATACTTGGTACCATTAAGCTATATTTTATTTCAACACAAAGTTGAAATTTAAAACAGCCTAACTGGTAAGAATATTATATATTTAACATTATATTCGTCATTCAAATGGCAAATATTATATTAACAGAACAGAACAAGCACTGAACAATACTTCAATAAAAAGAAAACAATAGGACACAGAGTTGTAGTTCGTTTTCATTGTTCATTCGGTAAGAATGGATTTAGCCCAGTATATTTAATCCATAAACTCAAACAAAATTTGCACGTGCTAAATCAGGCCCAAAGTCTTCCTGGTTTCTTATTCTAGATTCACACATGCTTTATATTTAGGCATTTGGTACAGATTAAGCCTTCCCCCCCCCCCTCCCTCCCTCCTTTCAATAAACTATTTTATGCTGTTATCATTAGGGCAATGCACATTCAGAGGTTAAATTAAGTTTTTAATTTAGAAAGAATCCTCAATGCAGCTCTAAAGCTTCTGTAAAAACCAGCTTTAGAGTTTCTCTGTAAAAAAATCATCTTTCAGACACAAATCTAATGAGTTAATATGTTAAACTTGTGGTGGTTTGAAGGATATGAAGAAGCACTAGGAACACCTGGTTAAGTTGCAGTAAAGAGGAGTGTTTATTGCTCACTCTGCATTCACACTGATCATCCCTTCACACTTCCTGGTCGCCTTATATATACATCATCACCCCCCGCCCCCTGCTAGGGTACCTGGGTAATGTAGTGAATTCGGCTCCGTGATCACTCAGTGGGTGCCCAGTCACCACACAGGTCCCCCCCAGAATTCACAAACACTGACTTCCCGTAACGTGCCGGGGCTCGGATGACTCGCCCAAAGCGGTTGCGGGACTCCCGAACCTGGGATGGACGGAAGACTATCGGCTGCTGACAGGCGGGCCCAGACCCACCGGGAGGTTTTTTTGTTGTACTTGCACCAGCAGGAGGGCGGCCACGACGTGGTGGACGAGCCACCTCCACCGCCCGCTCTCCATCCAGATAAGCTGGCTTCAGGCGGTCCACTGAGATATGCTCCATACTTCCACCTATGTCGACGACAAAGGTCTTGTCGCCTGCCTCCATGACTCTGTAGGGGCCATCGTAAGGCGGCTGCAGAGGGCCCCTATGTGCATCGTGACGGATGAACACATATCTTGCTGCTCGCAGATCCTGAGGGACATGGATATGTGGCAGGCTGTGATTTGACGTAGGGGTCGGCATAAAGGCACTTGCCTTGTCCCACAAACTACGCAGCTGTTCTGGTGCCGACCAGGGAACGGTAACAGATGGAAAAAAATCACCTGGTACTCTAAGGGCCTGGCCATAGACCAGCTCTGCTGAAGAAGAGAGGAGGTCCTCCTTAGGTGCAATACAAAGTCCCAGCATCACCCAGGGTAGCCTGTCGATCCAGCTATTGCCCTGGAGGTCCACTTTCAGGGCTGCCTTCATGGAACGGTGAAAGCGCTCACAAAGGCCATTGGCCTGGGGATGATATGCTGCAGTCCGATGGAGTGAAATACCCAACTGTTGGGTGATAGAGGTCCACAGTTGTGAGGTGAATTGCGGTCCCCGGTCTGAAGAGAGGTCAGAGGGAACCCCAAACCGGGCAATCCAAGCACCAATGAATCCGCGGGCCACCTCGGCTGTCGTCGTTCCCGACAGTGGAACCACCTCCGGCCACCGCGTCATTCTGTCCACCATTGTCAGGAGATGGGTGAACCCTCCGGAAGGAGGAAGGGGTCCAACTAAGTCCACGTTGACGTGGTCAAAGCGCCTTTCTGGGACCGTGAACTGCTCCAATGGTGCCTTCACATGTCGATGGACTTTCGTGCGCTGGCATGCAATGCATGTTTTGACCCAGTCGCGAATGTCCTTCTTCATGCCATGCCAGACAAATTTTTCTGTCAACAGACGCTGCGACGGCTTCCGGCCTGGGTGTGACAGGCCATGTATGACATCAAAAACCTTCCGTCTCCACATCTTTGGTGCCAGAGGACGGGGCTGGCCTGTAGAAACATCGCATAGCAGTGTCGTACCCTTATCGTCAAAAGGGACATCCACCAACCGAAGCCCTGTAGTCGCCGTCCTAAAGGCCTGAATGTCAGGGTCCGCGTCTTGGTCCACAGCCATGCGGGAAAAATCGACGCCGAGGTGGACGGTGCTTGTGAAGGCGCGAGAAAGGCAGTCGGCCACAATGTTCTGTTTTCCTGCTACATGTTGTATGTCTGTAGTAAATTCAGAAACGTAGGACAGATGACGCTGTTGCCTGGCTGACCATGGTTCCGACACCTTAGCCATGACAAAAGTTAAAGGCTTGTGGTCCACGAAAGCAGTGAACGGTCGAGCCTCTAGGAGGAAGCGGAAATGTCTGACTGCCAAGTAGAGGGCGAGTAGCTCACGGTCAAACGTGCTGTACTTCTGCTCACTAGCACGGAGCTGCCGGCTAAAAAAAGCAAGAGGCTGCCAAACCCCGTCAATCCGCTGCTCCAAAACAGCACCAACCGCACGGTCCGAGGCATCACTTGTCAAAGCAATGGGGGCATCTGGCACTGGATGTGCCAGCATGGTTGCGTTTGCAAGAGCGTCCTTGGTGGCAGAGAATGATCCTGACATTTCACTGGACCAGTCAACGATGTGCTTGGGAGGCTTGTCCTTGAGGGCCCCATACAGGGGACGCTGAGGCGGGCTGCTTGTGGAATGAAGCGATGATAAAAATTTACCATACCCAGGAACTCCTGTAGGGCCTTCACCGTTGTGGGGCGTGGGAACTGCAGCACCGCCTCCACCTTTAAGGGCAATGGGGTTGCACCGGCAGAAGTGATGTGATGGCCCAGAAAATCAATGGAGGACACCCCAAACTGGCATTTCGCTGGATTGACAATCAAGCCGTGCTGCCGCAATTGAGCAAAGAGGAGGCGGAGGTGCGACATGTGTTCTGCCCTGGATGTGCTGGCCACCAGGATATCATCCAGGTAAACAAAAAGAAAAGGCAGATCGCGCAACACTGAGTCCATTAACCGCTGAAAGGTTTGGGCGGCATTCTTCAGGCCGAAAGGCATTCGCAAATATTCAAAAAGGCCAAACGGTGTGATGACTGCCGTTTTGGGGATGTCTTGAGGGTGAACTGGCACCTGGTGATATCCTCGAATGAGATCCACCTTTGAAAAAATAACTGCTCCTGCCAGGTGGGCTGAAAAATCCTGAATGTAGGGAACAGGATACCGGTCAGGCGTAGTGGCATCATTAAGCCGCCGGTAATCGCCACACGGGCGCCAGCCTCCATTGGCCTTAGGAACCAGGTGCAAAGGCGAGGCCCAGGGACTGTCAGACCTACGAATTATGCCCAGTCTCTCCATGGAGCTGAATTCCTCCTTTGCGATCGCCAACTTGTGTGGGTCCAGCCGACGGGCTCGAGCATGCATAGGCGGACCACTGGTGGGGATGAAGTGTGTCACATTGTGTTTGATGGAGCCAGCCGAAAACGTTGGCGTCGTGATGTCCGAAAACTCCAGCAGGAGTCGGGCGACATCATCAGCTGGTGAAAGGGCAGCGGCCAGTCTTGTTGATGTAACGTTGCTGTGCTCACAAGCCAGTGAGCAGAAGGTCTCAGCGTTGACAAGCTGACGGTTACCCACGTCCACCAGCAGCCCATTAGCGCAGAGGAAATCAGCACCCAGGAGCGGGGTGGACACCTTCGCTAACACAAAGTCCCAGGTGAAACGTTGTCCAGCAAAGCACAGTGTTAAGGAGCGTGTGCCAAAGGTGGGGATGGGGGTGCCATTAGCAGCTTCAAGGGTGGGGCCCAGTCTGGCTGTTCGGATATCCAAAGCCGACGCAGGCAGAATGCTGACCTGAGCTCCAGTGTCACAAAGAAATCTGCGGCCGGAAACAGAGTCAGTGATGAACAGCAAGCCACTGGAAGGGCCGACACTCAGGGCTGCTAACGAGTGGCGGCCAAAGCTTTTCCCGACCAGCTACAAGGTGGCAGGCACTTCTTTGCTTTATCGCCAAACTTGGCGTGATAGAAGCAGAGACTTGACTTCCCACGGCGGTCCACAGCGTTGGCGGAGACAGAGAGTGTGTGCGGGTGATGCATGCATTCCTCACAGGCAGTGCTGGTGTTGGTAAGGGGCGTGACTGAAAAGGTCTTCCTCCCAGCTGAAAAAAATTCATCAGCTTCCTTGGCCAATTCACGCAGGTCTCCCTTCACAGAACTGGTTAAAGGCAAACGAATCTGGTCTGGGAGTTGCTGCAGAAATAGCTCCTTAAAAAGGAAACATGGTTGATGATCGCCAAGCAGAGCCAGCATATGGTCCATTAACTCTGAGGGCTTTGAATCTCCAAGCCCAGGGAGAGACAGGAGCTGCCGAGCTCGTTCTGATTCAGACAATCCAAAAACTCCTTTCAGGTGCCCTTTAAGAGTGGTATATTTGTCCCTGGCTGGTGGGTTCTCTATCAGGTTTATCACCCGTGCAGCAGTTGAACTCTTCAGAGATGCCACCACATAGTAATACTTTGTATCTTCTGAAGTTATATCCCTGATTGCAAACTGAGCTTCAGCTTGCACAAACCAAGCACTAACATTTTGCTCCCAAAACTCAGGCAACTTGAGAGCAACTGCATTGGCCATGTTCAAAAAAAAAAGAATTGGAAAACGTCCAAAAAACTCACGTCGAGGTCACCAATTGTGGTGGTTTGAAGGATATGAAGAAGCACTAGGAACACCTGGTTAAGTTGCAGTAAAGAGGAGTGTTTATTGCTCACTCTGCATTCACACTGATCATCCCTTCACACTTCCTGGTCGCCTTATATATACATCATCACCCCCCGCCCCCTGCTAGGGTACCTGGGTAATGTAGTGAATTCGGCTCCGTGATCACTCAGTGGGTGCCCAGTCACCACAAACTAATATTAAAAATAAAGAAAGAAATAGCCGCCGCAGTGGTGTAGCAGTAAAATCGCAGACTTTGTTTGTGCAGTTGCGCCCTGAGGATCGGGGGTTCGATCCCCGGTCCTGCCATATCCGAGTATATGAGACACTGCACTGAGTATGTGTAGTGGCGATTCTCTAGCGGTTGTTCCACGGGGAGAATTTAATTACATAGGGTCCAATTGGCTACCAAATTGAAAAAAAAAGGGGAAAGTCGTTAATGAGTATGAAAAGAAAAAAAAAAAAAAGGTCAGAGTGAGTGTGTCAGAAGTACACTCCCAAGCAGAAGTGATTGTACAGAAATTTCCACAAGAATACAGAGCAAACAGGAAATTCAGAGTGTACGAGCAAACATGCTCCCCGGACTTACTCCAGCCCAGAAGAGGGTTTTTAATAGGCTGAGGATCCAGAGCTACGACAGCTACAGCATCCACATCCTGTCCTGCTTAGGCCAGGAGGAACTGGCACACGACTAATCAGCCAAGAACACGCATATCAGTCTCCCAGTGCAGTGGGTACATGAATACTGCCAGCACACACGCACTAACACCCCCGCGGCAGATCTGCGCACCACACCCACTCTGAGAGACTGCCATGTTCTTATTCACTACAAACATCTCCTGTCATCCCACATCCAAAAATAATTACCCCTTTAATCATTCAAAACCAATGCAGTGGTGATAGTTCTGCATCTCAGTGTGTAATATGCATATGGAGTACAAGCCCTTTTGGGTTCCTGTGAGGAAAACTAATGCTAGTACAAAATAACACCGAGAAGAATGACACAGCCCCTATATTAATTGGTAATTAAGATGAATAATGCTCGGTTGCTTAATGGAGTAAAATTAAGAATAGGAATGATGGGTTTGAAGGCGAGGCTTCGGCCTCCTTTTCCCACCTCCTCAGGCTTTCACACCAAACAACAAAAAATTCACCACTGTAAGAGTAACAATGAGTTAATGTGACACAGTTCTGACTGTGACAAAAGCATTAAATATGAAGCATGACAGCATATATCAGGAGGAAGGTTTTCCATACTGCACACGTTCACAAAGCAACCAAATAATGTATGCAAGCTATCTTGGGGAGGGGACAATGCTGTCCCATGATGCTGTTCAGTACATTCTGAATGAGTGCAAACAGTGTCCCTGTAATGGAACTGCTAGTTTGTGCGGGTACAGAGTGGGTGTGTGGAGTGTGGCTCAACTTACAGTTCCCCCTACGATCCTGCCCAGGGGGTACCACGCCCTCTCATCGAACCAGTTGAGGAACTCGTAGAAGCCATTGGTTGCGAGGTGATGCGTTGCTCTGTAGTTGAACCTATGGAAGAGAAGGAAATGGGTGAGAGTCCAAATGGGTACAGAGGAAGTGGCTCGCGGTCTCAGGTGAGAGCCACTGCAGAGACAGACAAACAAACAAACAGAGAGAGAGCGAAAGAGAGAGACAGATACAGAAACGGAGACGGACAGAGAGAAATACAGCAACAGAGAAAGGCAGAGAGAGACACAAAGTGATAGAGACAGAGACTCGCTCTCTAATAAAGAGCTTGGAAACAAAGACCAGAATCTTTTCCGATTTTCCGATCCTTTCCCTAAGCACACAGTCACATAAAATTTGTAACCGCACACTTAACTCTGCTTTACTTTCATCAGCATGACTGCTTTCAGCATCAGTGCTGAAGCTGCCAGCAGAAAGCTTATAGCTGCCCATAGTGCATTTCCTACAACACTCCTATAATTTGCCATTTCAAAAGATAACAAAAATAAAACAGTGTCTTACAGTTATTCAGCTACACTACAGCCATATACTGTACTCAGTACAGAACTGCACGTAAGAACCCAAACACCTTCCTTCATCAGACAAAGGCCGTGACCGAATACGACCCGTTCCCTGTCCACTGTCCCCTGTTCACTCACTTTGCAAGCAGTGTGTGAAAGAAATCCCGTAAAACTCTTTCCAAACTATGACGATTGTTACAAAGTGTAGATTATGAATAAAGATAGAATTAACAAAATAAAAATAAGTATTTTGTAATATGAACCCATCTTATATCATAGATATAAATATACGCTCTATGTCGTTTACGCTTTTACTTCCGGGTTACTTACTGAAATAGTCGGATGAGTGCACCGTTCTGCAGATGTGTGCTTCTGAATTCCCTCAACAAAACCCCGGAAATAAGGTGTTCATCTTGGTATTTTAAGTGCCCCCATTTGTGAGAAAAAGTCGCCCCCTCAAAAGCTTTTTGACGAAGTGGACTCAAATATGCGCCCTCAAAAGGGTGTAGGGGTTGTATTCGGACACGGCCAAAGTAAAGAACTCCCTGAACTGCCAAACAAAAGTATTCAGGAAAGTGATTTCCTCTCATCTCCCCATTTATGCTTTGATGAGCAAAATTATTTTATGACAATGCTTTAGTTGCAGTGACTTGTCCTTGATCCTGTTTAACATAATGCCAGGCACCTTACGTGAGGTGAATCTGCTTTTAACGATGATATAAAGTCTTTGTAAAGTCTTGATCATCCAATGGAAGTTTTTGATGACCTGTTATAAGCCAATAAAAGGTCAAGAGGGCAGCGTTATCACGCCACTGCACTGGCAGGCTCAGCCATGTGTACGAATACTGAAATGGCAATAGTAGCTGGCGAGAATCGCCGTGGCAATCAAGGCCAAGTCTCAGCTTCACGAGCCAACTGGCAGGTGTTGGATACCACCCCTGCTGGAGATGACATTTCCAAATGGGTGCACAGAAGCATAACTCTCCATTAATGGATAAAATATGTAGTAATTCCACCCGATTTTGGAATTGCCCTGCCAATAAAAAACCCAGTGTGGAAATCAGTAATGTAAAAACACCTTTGAATAATGAAGTCAGAAATGTTAAAATATCTGAAATTATGCAACGGTTTATGCTGCACACTTTAACACACAGTTTAAGGCAGAGGAGCAGAGAGCAGCGGGCAGCGGCGGTGGGGGGCAAGCGGCGACACGCGCACTGACACTGCACAGCATACAGAGACCAGATGCCACATGTATAAACAGTGCTGAGCAGAAAAATGCGTAAGGGAGTTTCCACGTAGAAATTCAGATGTATAAAATAACACATGCTGTGAGAATCTGCGTACCTCTGCACACGCTGGAAACTATACGTACGCAATGTTTGGCGTCAGTGTGACATGGCGACATAGCGACTGAAAGGCAGAGGAAGAAAATGCTAAACTTTTTAAAATCAGTTTTCTGACTTTCACCCTGAGCATTCTTTTACGCATTCTTTAGCTCAGAGTTTTATACATGTGGGCCCAGGCGAGCAGCCTGTGGAGGAGATGAATGAACAGGGCGAGGTGGCGCAGGTTTGTGCAAGGGTAAGGTCCTAGACAGGAAGCCTGAGAGTCCCACTCTGACCCCCATCCAGGAAGCCGCTATTTTTAAAAGTATCTTCTTTAAAAACAGTGAAGTCATTTAAGGACATAAACAGAGTGCTACAAGGCCACATCCAACACAACCTGAAAGCATCTTTACTGAGCCTGTGGAACCTCATCTACACTGCCTGCGCTAATGCCTGTGGAACACCATCTAGCATCTACACTGCCTGTGTTAGTGTCTGTGGAACCTCATCTACACTGCCTGCGCTAATGCCTGTAGAACACCATCTAGCAACGACATTGCCTGTGTTAGTGTCTGTGGAACCTCATCTACACTGCCTGCGCTAATGCCTGTGGAACACCATCTAGCATCTACACTGCCTGTGTTAATGTCTGTGGAACCTCATCTACACTGCCTGCGCTAATGCCTGTGGAACACCATCTAGCATCTACACTGCCTGTGTTAGTGTCTGTGGAACCTCATCTACACTGCCTGCGCTAATGCCTGTGGAACACCATCTAGCATCTACACTGCCTGTGTTAATGTCTGTGGAACCTCATCTACACTGCCTGCGCTAATGCCTGTGGAACACCATCTAGCATCTATACTGCCCGTGTTAGTGTCTGTGGAACCTCATCTACACTGCCTGCGCTAATGCCTGTGGAACACCATCTAGCAACGACACTGCCTGTGTTAGTGTCTGTGGAACCTCATCTACACTGCCTGCGCTAATGCCTGTGGAACACCATCTAGCATCTACACTGCCTGTGTTAGTGTCTGTGGAACCTCATCTACACTGCCTGTGCTAATGCCTGTGGAACACCATCTAGCATCTACACTGCCCGTGTTAATGTCTGTGGAACCTCATCTACACTGCCTGTGCTAATGCCTGTGGAACACCATCTAGCAACGACACTGCCTGTGTTAGTGTCTGTGGAACCTCATCTACACTGCCTGCGCTAATGCCTGTGGAACACCATCTAGCATCTACACTGCCTGTGTTGGTGTCTGTGGAACACCATCTACACTGCCAATTGGCAGCAGTGTAGTATAATGGTTAAGGAACTGGCCTTGTAACCCAAAGGTTGCAGGTTTGATTCCCAGGTAGGACGCTGCTGTTGTACTTAACCTGAATCGCTTCAGTATATATCCAGCTGTATAAATAGATAATATGTAAAAAATGCTATAAATAAATGAAGTTGTGTAAGTCGCTCTGGAGCGTCTGCTAAATGCCTGTAATGTAACGCCTGTGTTAGTGTCTGTGGAACACATAGAGTTAATGCCTAGTGAGGAAAACTCGTCATGATAACCACTGTTCAACAAATACATATAATGCATTACGCTGAGATGTCCCTGTGACGAATGAACCAAAGGCAAAGCGTTTGGTTTGCTAAATGCCCATCACAGCTTCAGCACTTTCGTATAGTTCTTACATCCCTTTCATTGGAGCTTGGATTGTGACCAGCGGGCTGTAGGTTTGGTTACCTCCAGGAGTGCTGCAGGTGCACCCTTAGGCTAAAGAGTCCAACCTAAACGCCAGTAAACCTCCTCCAGCCATATGAATGGACGATGTAAACATGTATGGTCACCAAGTCACCCCGGATAGAGCAAATAATACAAGAGCAGGTAAATAATGCAGTAGGATATTCTGTTCAGAGTGGCCACAGATGCCTTCGAACAGCTGGCACGCGGCTCACTGAGAAACCACTTGAAGCAGCGACCACATCCCCCGAGCTGAGCGTGTGCACTCAATACTAAGACCCATCTCTGTCTCTTCCATTTGTGTTATGGAAGCAGTCTGTGCAGTACGGCCTGTAATTGTTTCAAACAAGCCCATTTCTTTGTGCTAAGTACAGCAAATACACACGTACTGTATGTTTAAAAGGTAGATTTGCTTTCATAAAAAGATCAATGTCAGTTTTTTTCCCACTCCCATTACTTTAGTTCATAAGTGCTCTTGAGTCTTCAGTGGATGCTTCAGATAAATTTAATTAGTTCCTTTGTTTTATGCCTTCTTACAATTCAGCAGCTACATCTTTCGCTAAGAATACGCAATAGTGTCACTTTCCTGAGAGCAAATGAACAAGAGCTGAAATGCATTATATTTTTATACGTAATATATATATATATATATATTTTTTTTTTTACACACCAACAACAAAGTACTTCTTTCTCAAAGGCGTTTTAACAGCCTGCTGAGGAAAAACAATCAAATTCAGATTAAGTATTCAAATAGAAGTCAAAATCAAAAGCCATAAACTGTGCTCAGCTGGAGCAAATGGCAGCATACAAACACAGCACTACTGACAACAGCCCACTCAGACAAACAGATACAAAGCCTTTAATGTGTATGTACCGATATGTACCACAGCCACTATGAGCCACACCCGCAGCATAGCGTCACTCCGCTATGACATGTACGCCGAGCGAGGGAGAGAGAAAAGGAAGGAAAGGAGCAGGCCTGTTTATCCACGCTGCTCCCATTTCCCATTCAGAGTGCCTCTCCTGCGGCTTCATCACACACCAGGGGCGTCTGACATGAAACTGCCCCCCGGTAAGACCCCACAACGCTGGAGCACTCAGGCATTCAGAATCCAGCTTTTGGCCAATCGGTGCTGCCCTACAGTCGAGCCAGTGCAGGAAAAATAGAAACTCTTCTACAACAGTTTCCAGGTACTGCCATGAGAGAATATAGAGGTGAGGGTGACATTGACACAGTGCAGCCCATCTCTTACATAGATCAAGGTGTTGGAAGACAGTTTGGAGGCAATAAAAGGAAGCCACTGAGAACACTTCCACAGACAGATGCACACACACGCACACGCACACGCATACAGAAGGATCCACTTGCCATGACCTTATAGTTTACCCTCGTAAACGGTACTCAGGGCTAGAACAAGCTGCACATAGCTTCACTTTTCAAAGGAAAAGGGTTAAAATACAGGCCCTGAGGAGCCAAATCCTCGCCCCTGGTACAGGGCTGCATTACGCTCCTCCAGCTTTCAGCTAACGACAGCATCTGCTGCTCACTCAGTGTGAAATAACCCTGGTGTAGGTGAGCGGTCTCTACACAACACAGCTTTAGAAAATAAAACATGTCCCCGCTCCCACCACTCCCCGCAAGGGAAAAGAACACCGTGCTCAGCAGGTACACATCACAAGGCTTTAACCAAGGGCTGCTGCTGCAAAAAACACTCCACATCTTCACACGTGCCAAAACCACAGCATCTACCGCTAACTGCACCAATGCGGCCCATCTACAGCCAACACCGTGTGCACTGCGCAATACAGCCAACACCGTGTGCACTGCGCAATACAGTCAACACCGTGTGCACTGCGCAATACAGGCAACACCGTGTGCACTGCGCAATACAGGCAACACCGTGTGCACTGCGCAATACAGTCAACACCGTGTGCACTGCGCAATACAGTCAACACCGTGTGCACTGCGCAATACAGTCAACACCGTGTGCACTGCGCAATACAGTCAACACCGTGTGCACTGCGCAATACAGTCAACACAGTGTGCACTGCGCAATACAGTCAACACCGTGTGCACTGCGCAATACAGGCAACACCGTGTGCACTGCGCAATACAGTCAACACCGTGTGCACTGCGCAATACAGTCAACACCGTGTGCACTGCGCAATACAGGCAACACCGTGTGCACTGCGCAATACAGTCAACACCGTGTGCACTGCGCAATACAGTCAACACCGTGTGCACTGCGCAATACAGTCAACACCGTGTGCACTGCGCAATACAGTCAACACCGTGTGCACTGCGCAATACAGTCAACACCGTGTGCACTGCGCAATAGTCAACAGTGTGCACTGCGCAATAGTCAACACAGTGTGCACTGCGCAATACAGTCAACACCGTGTGCACTGCGCAATACAGTCAACACCGTGTGCACTGCGCAATAGTCAACAGTGTGCACTGCGCAATACAGTCAACACCGTGTGCACTGTGCAATACAGGCAACACCGTGTGCACTGCGCAATACAGTCAACAGTGTGCACTGCGCAATACAGTCAACACCGTGTGCACTGTGCAATACAGTCAACACCGTGTGCACTGCGCAATACAGGCAACACCGTGTGCACTGCGCAATACAGGCAACACCGTGTGCACTGCGCAATACAGGCAACACCGTGTGCACTGCGCAATACAGGCAACACCGTGTGCACTGCGCAATACAGTCAACACCGTGTGCACTGCACTGTACATGGTGCAACTACAGCCGGCTCAGCTACCTCAGTGTCCCTCCAGTCAACACCGATGTTACCTTAAGGACACAATAATATCAAACACTGAGATTTTCTTGACAGCTGCAGTCCTGCGAGCTGAGAGAGAATGTGTGCATGGATGAATTTAACAAAGACAGTCAGCAAAGATGTAATTTCAAGATTAACCTGAAGTCAGACGATGATAATTAAAAGGGGGAGAAACGGAAAGGAGGCAAAGGAAATTAGAGAGAACAGGAAAGAGATGGGGATGAATAAAATAAAGGGATGGGGAGGAATAAAATAAAGGGATGGGGAGGAATAAAATAAAGGGATGGGGAGGAATAAAATAAAGGGATGGGGAGGAATAAAATAAAGGGATGGGGAGGAATAAAATAAAGGGATGGGGAGGAATAAAATAAAGAGATGGGGAGGAATAAAATAAAGGGATGGGGAGGAATAAAATAAAGGGGGATGGATGAGAAAGAGACAAATTGGGAGACAGAAGCAAAGCGAGAGCAAGAGAGAGAAAGAGAGAGGGGGGGAGAGAGAGATTTATTCCTATGTGAATCAACCATTGCTTGTGCCTGTTGTTTTAAAGTGGTGTTAGCGTTATCAGAAACCTAAACAGCAGTACCACTCCACAGTGCAATAACGGCAGCTTTGCTGTATTCCTCATGTTAACAATAGCAGACTGGTGCAGCAGGGCCAGCGGTCTTCTCTCCCAGATGGCAGCGCTGTGAAAAACCCTTCAATGGGCTGACACCAAACAGAGACAACAAGCCAGCCACAATGCTCATGCAACATTTCTGCAACGTTGTTACAATATACATGCGACTCTTCCGTAATGCTTCAGTAATAAAGAATACTTGGTGTTCTGGGTGTTCAGTCTGGGGACCACTTGTTGTTCCTCTAGCACTTGGGCCTTTGGGGTTGTGGGACTGTGCTGGTATTGGGCTGCTAGCTGTGAGCGCTGCTCTGTGCATTCAGTAGCATGGGGACCTGTGGGAGGCTAAGACGGCTGTGTGTGAACCGTTCGGCAGAGACGGCGCTCTGGGGGGAACAGGGGTCCATGCTGCCATCTGAGGGAGCCAACGGTTCTGCCGTTACATCTGATCTTGGCTCTTTTACCACAGATACAATGGAAAGGGAAAAGAGACGGAGCAGAGAGAGAGACCTAGACGCGGTCCCGGCGTTAATGATGTCCCTCTGCACTGAGCGCAGCAGCATCCACAGCTCAAGGGACAGGCTCAGATTTGGGCCCATTCACACCGTTCACACAAAGCGACAGTACGAATGGACCCAAGATGCCAGCGGGGGGGCGTTTTAAAAGAACAGGCTAAAGGTGGTCCTTCTTTGTTTCGTTTCCTCGCTCAGTGCTGGTGTACCGACACGTGATCTCTTACTCTTGATCAACACCAAACATCTCCGGCTTCCCCAGTCCTGCTTCATTTAGCATGTGGTGATTCAGAAATCTAAACGCCCCCATTCCACCCCCCCCCCCAATGCTGTTGGTAACAGAATGAAATACTTCAATGGGAGGGATACCAGCCTTGCTGTGCCACACAGTAAAGCGGGGGACTGAGATTCCACATGATTAAGAAGCCGAGGTGTTGGGACAACATTGCTGGGGGGGTCACGAGTGAGTGGTGATGGGAAGGCAATAGGTCATTTCTGGTGTGTTTCTGATGGATTATTATTCAGAGCTGAACTGCTTTTTCATCCTCCCTCCCAGAATTACAGCTTGCTTCCATTCAGATGAATGAGCCCTCTCCACACATTCATCTCAAATCTGAAAAAAACAAAAAAACAATTCAATTTCCTCCGATTCACAGCCCCAATATTAAAGTGGAATAGAAGTGTGTGTGCGTCCGTGTGTGTGTACCATGGCAGAGGGCCAAAGCTATTAAAGTTGTACAAGATCAGGTGAGGATTTATAGACAATTGTCTATTGCCATTGATCTATAACCCTCTGCACTGTCTTTGCCCAAATTGTCAGAATGCCTTGCATGATCGTACACGTGCCCAGTGGAACCAGTCTGAAGCAGAGAGCTGGGTTAATGGTTGACTGATGTTGCAGTTTACAGGGAAGGTCTATCCAAAAGACATCAGTCATGCTGAATTTACAGGAACGCTGTTAATAGTCTCAAAGTTATTTTTTTGTTTGTGCCACTATATTGAACTGACCTCTCACTACACTAGGTTATTTACAAGACAAACAAACAGTGTCTGCATGTGTGTGTGCTTGTGTTTAAATTGGACTGAGAAGAAAGTTAAATTTTCCAGGAGAATGGTCTGTATTAAACCATCTCCTCTCTAAGAGCAGGTCTGTATTAAACCATCTCCTCTCTAAGAGCAGGTCAGTATTAAACCATCTCCTCTCTCAGAGCAGGTCAGTATTAAACCATCTCCTCTCACAGAGCAGGTCTGTATTAAACCATCTCCTCTCTAAGAGCAGGTCTGTATTAAACCATCTCCTCTCTCAGAGCAGATCTGTATTAAACCATCTCCTCTCTCAGAGCAGGTCAGTATCAAACCATCTCCTCTCTCAGAGCAGATCTGTATTAAACCATCTCCTCTCTAAGAGCAGGTCAGTATTAAACCATCTCCTCTCACAGAGCAGGTCTGTATTAAACCATCTCCTCTCACAGAGCAGGTCTGTATTAAACCATCTCCTCTCACAGAGCAGGTCTGTATTAAACCATCTCCTCTCTAAGAGCAGGTCAGTATTAAACCATCTCCTCTCTAAGAGCAGGTCTGTATTAAACCATCTCCTCTCACAGAGCAGGTCAGTATTAAACCATCTCCTCTCTCAGAGCAGGTCTGTATTAAACCATCTCCTCTCTAAGAGCAGGTCTGTATTAAACCATCTCCTCTCTAAGAGCAGGTCTGTATTAAACCATCTCCTCTCTAAGAGCAGGTCTGTATTAAACCATCTCCTCTCTAAGAGCAGGTCTGTATTAAACCATCTCCTCTCACAGAGCAGGTCTGTATTAAACCATCTCCTCTCACAGAGCAGGTCTGTATTAAACCATCTCCTCTCTAAGAGCAGGTCTGTATTAAACCATCTCCTCTCACAGAGCAGATCTGTATTAAACCATCTCCTCTCTCAGAGCAGGTCAGTATCAAACCATCTCCTCTCTCAGAGCAGATCTGTATTAAACCATCTCCTCTCTCAGAGCAGGTCAGTATCAAACCATCTCCTCTCTCAGAGCAGATCTGTATTAAACCATCTCCTCTCACAGAGCAGGTCAGTATTAAACCATCTCCTCACACAGAGCAGGTCAGTATTAAACCATCTCCTGTCTAAGAGCAGGTCAGTATTAAACCATCTCCTCTCTCAGAGCAGGTCTGTATTAACCCATCTCCTCTCTAAGAGCAGGTCTGTATTAAACCATCTCCTCTCTAAGAGCAGGTCTGTATTAAACCATCTCCTCTCTAAGAGCAGGTCTGTATTAAACCATCTCCTCTCTCAGAGCAGGTCTGTATTAAACCATCTCCTCTCTCAGAGCAGGTCTGTATTAAACCATCTCCTCTCTCAGAGCAGGTCAGTATTAAACCATCTCCTCTATAAGAGCAGGTCAGTATTAAACCATCTCCTCTATAAGAGCAGGTCAGTATTAAACCATCTCCTGTCTCAGAGCAGGAGGCCTGCGCTTGCCAGTAGAAGAAAAGTGAATAAAAATATGAATTCACAGCAGATGAAAGTGGTGAGTATCAGGAGCAGTGTGACGTCGTTTGCAGATTAGTGAGCGTTTACCCCACGTGCTGTGGATGTAGTACAGAGCAGTGGGCAGTGTGACTCCAGCAGAGCCCCCCCCCCCCCCCCCTGTCACTGCTGATCACGCCGCAGGCTTTGGCCTCTCCACCTCCTCCACTTCACTTCCACAACCCCAGCGTCCGTTCAATAAAACTCAATTTCACACTCTATGGAGAGAGCTATATAGGGCTTGCTTTGCTTTCTTAAGAGAAATGCCAAAAAATTAATTTTCTTATGGATGGTGTCACTGTGTTTTGGATATAACATATAGTAGGGGCTATTTTGTTATTCTTGCACCGTTACGGGCACATGGACACGGAGCATAGTGGATTTTGCATAACAAACACCTGGCGAACTGCTTCCATATTGTTGCTGTGGCACAAATGCATATGGAATGTGGCATATCATACAGGTAAGTCAGAGGTTACCCATGATGCAGAGGTTACATTTGATGCACTTTAGTACACAATTCCTTTGACTTCATTTACAAATGTAACTGAATTTGGATTCAGTCAGCTTAATGCAAACAGCCAATTAATCAAACAAATTTTAAATTGAGAACCTGTGATGGTAAAAGAGGGATACCAGCATAACCAATTAACTACCAGGTATAGGCCTTGAGCCATATTTGTCTATCGTATAAATTGCATATTGTATAAAACCATCCAGCGTCAGAATGAAAAATATGTATTCCTTGTAAACAGACACATAGAGCCAGATTTGTCTATCGTATAAATCGTATATTGTATAAAACCATCCAGCGTCAGAATGAAAAATATTTATTCCGTGGAAAGAGACAGATTTTTGTCTCTATTGGCAATAAAAAAAAATGCAAAACTGAAAACTGTGAATCCTTCTGCCACACATTCCACATTGTTTCAGACAGGAAGGTCAGCCAAAGGCATCCAACTTAAGCCACAATGTAGAAGAGAAGTGTACACCGCCTTGTGTACATCTGGCTTGGGTCCAGCCCGCTTATGTAATCAGGTCTCAGTCAGGGTGTTCAGAAACCTAGGACCAATCAAAAACTCCTCTTCTGTTCCAATCAAAATGACATGAACAGAAGGAGCTTGCACTTTACCTATCGAGGAAATCTGCAACCAGATTTCCGATTTCTCTGGCTAATCTCTCCTCAAATAAAGAAATTAAATGCTTTTACATGTCAGTTCTTTCCATGCAATGCCTGGTAATTTGCGGCTCGTTACACCATGTGCCTGCTACGACGTCTTCCTTGGACTCTGGGGAGGACTTGGGCATGGCCGCCCCCAGCCACCACCACCCCAAACCCCCAGCCACCACCACCCCAAACCCACAGCCACCACCACCCCAAACCCCCAGCCACCACCACCCCAAACCCCCAGCCACCACCACCCCAAACCCACAGCAGCGTTCCATTCATCTCTGTCCTCACAAAAATATTATAATATCAGGGAGAATGATTACAGAGATGGGCAGTGGGAATAAGCCGACAGCTCAGTAATCTCCAGAGCCCCTCTCAGGGAATGGGAGACATGTCTGTTTTCCCCCTCTCCAGCAGCGCACCCAGCCGCCGTGCCTAACCGCTTTCAGGAGTACAGAGCAATTACGCCAGCCCCTTATTAAATGTGATGACGCCTCGTCACACTCCCTGAAGTGTTTTCTCAACAGACCGCCATGCCGGGGCCGGGTGAGTCAGCACGATGCTATTCGTTACCGCCAACATGCCACAAGCCACGCTGCCACGAGCCGCTCCGCCCGCCCCACCACCAGCCATCTGGGTTATTAAAAACTGTCACCACTGGGCGGATTTATGCACAGGCCTCCCATTAAGATTCCTTTCTTATTTGCACAGTTTGGAAGTGGGATGAGAATAATTCTGTTCGTTAGCTGAAACCATCTACTTAAAATCCCTCTGAACAACAAAAGGGTATAAAATAGTGCAGTGCATAAATATGTGTGAATTGAGTGTTGTACCTCCTCCTCCTCCTCCTCCTCCTTCCTTCCGCACTAAGAAATTAAATGAAGCTCCTTTTAACAAATTGTGGTTTTTGTAGCCACCACTTCTTTCATTGTTCTGTTGTTCAGTGGAGAATTGGACAGTTACACATGAATCAGCCGAGACGCCGCAAGTGCGTAGGGTTTATGCCGCACTCAAACGCCAGGGACAGTAGGGTGCGGGGGAGGTTAGAGAAGTGTGTGTGTGTGGGGGGGGGGTGCACAGCTGGCCTTAAGGACAGTAGGAATGGAGGAGACAGACAGACAAATTCCACAAATCTACTTCCCTCCAGGAGACGGAGCCAAAGGTCAGTGTCATATGACAGCCAGTGGCACAAAACAGAAAGATTATTATTATTATTATATGTACTGTAGAGGCATTAGAAGTCAATGCATTATTTCAGTAACTATGCTTCCAGTTCAGCTATAAAATCTCCCACTTCAGCGACTCCATCACATCAATTCTCAAAGCTGGAGAGTGGAAATGAGAAGTGTGGGTTTCTCTCAATGCGCCTTTAAATGTTACGGTATCTGGTCTGGGGGCTGGCGGGTAAGCCAACCCGTTAGGGTTCTCATGTCTGGATAGGCCCCAGTTTCCAGCGTCTAATCCGAAACCATTGCAAAGCCAGCTGTGGCTGGGAATGGTTTAATTTCATCACCTGGGATGGGGAGATTTCAGTCAGTAGGATGTCTTTATCTTATCGCACACCGTCGACCCCCTCTACACCGCCTACATAATCTACACACGAGGCGTCTTCCTAAGAATCAATGTCTGTGTGAGTTTAACCAGTGGACTGAAAAGAAGCAGTAAATTAAGCGTTTTGGAGGAGAGCGTGTGTTTGTCTTCTCTCCCAAATTGGGGTTACAGTGATCAAAAGGGGTCACATTATAAAAAGGCTGCTGCAAAGAGCAATTAAGAGGTCCAGTCATCAGGTCCCAACAAACAAAATATAAATATTATATAAAGACAAGATGGAAATGGCTGCAACTGATTTCTGACCATATAGCTTACCACTCACGTAGGTTCAAATATGGGCCAGGTGACTAGTGACTGGAAAAGCATTTCAACTGAAACATCCACAGTAGTAAGAAAGAAACAAAAATGCTGCATTAGCACGTTTCTGAATTTGTAAATTGCCTCGGATGAAGCAGAAATAAGAAAAGAATTATGAATAATATAGTGCATTACATTACAGTTGTTTGGCAGACGCTTTTATCCAAAGCGACGTACAATAAGTGCATATTGAAGGTCATAGACACAATCTACAAGGCAAATCCAACAAAGCACAACTTTCTCACAACGTAGGAGCTATCGCTAGTAGTCAACAGAATACAGAATACAGTCGGCTATACATTCTAAGCTATGAAATAGCAAAACAAAATAGAAAATAAACAGAAAGAACATACATATATAACACCGGGTGCAAACACCGGGTTACGAGTGCTGCGGTGTCTACAAAAAAAGAAGGGGGGTAGAATATAGTGGGTCAGAATATAAAGCACGGGAAATAAGCAAAAGCAATTTTTTGGCCCAGCACATTCAAGAAGACTTTGAAAACGGTTTAAAGTCATGCTGGTCAACAACAGTTATTCCAGCCAGGGTGCCATATATAGAGGAACCCCATCTCTACTTAAAATATTTTATTTACCAAAAGTAGGATACAGATATATATAATGCCTATTCCTCCCCAATACCTGCCTATTTTATGTGAAATATTTTTCATAAATTAATCTACATCCAACTTCGTTTAATTTTCATCAAACCATCTTGCTAAAATTCAACATATCATTTAGGTCTTATAATCTCTCCAATTAAAAATGCCCAAACATGGACATCATTACAATCTCTAGAAAATAAAGTCAGCAGCAGCTGCAAGACGGATTAACAGAAGTGCATTACCACGGCGACAGCAACGGGAGTGAAGAAGCCGGAGAGCCAGACACGATTATTCATTTCAGCCTGGTAGGCAGACGAAAAACGGCTACATCACCATACCTAAGCTCCTCTTCTCCTCTTCAGGATCTTGAGCTGCCCAGCAATCGCGCCACAGATAAAGCCCTGCTCGGTATTTCCATTAACCGCCATTCAAGTTAACAATGACACCAGGCGGATTCCTCAGGCGCATTCATGTACGAATGTAACCGAATCAGAGGTCTGATGAACGCTTAATAAAATTAGTGATTGTATTCAGTTCGGGAATGGAAAGCCCCCGACTGTCTAAATCCATAATGTGTTTACAACTGCTCTATTTAGTAATGTCCAAAGAGAATGAAAGTTTTCTAGATACTGGAGATGTTTGGAGAAGGGGAGAAGACACATTTATTCACTTGTGAAGAACAGGCATAGTATAGAGTCCTATAAAGGCATGCAATTAGATAATATCCTCCGTTAACGTTTTCAGAGCCGGTGGGCCAACCAAGGATCTACAGGCAGAAAGTAAAGCTTCTGAAAACAGTCAGATAATATGTTAACATATTAACACAGGTCTAAACATGACATCTGGAAAAAAAACAGCAAAAAACCAAAACAAAAAGTTTTATTTACAATCTAGCCAACTTGAATGTAGTGCTGGCCACAATAGTAACAGATATATCCATAACTATTTAAGTATAACGTTATTAAACGTCTGTGAGTGGCACAAAGCCAATCTGCTCTCATCGAGTAAATCCGTTGGATACACGCTGGTAACATCTAATAAAGCCACACTGCCCGTTTATTTTTCATTTTAGAAGTGAATTTTTTTGTTATCCAATGGATTTTACGATAACAAAAACTACAAAAGCTGTAATGCGTTCTGCTGATAATGGGGAATAAAGGGGAACACACGCAGCTAAGCACAGCCTTGAATCTATAGATTCATTATAGATTAATTTATTTGCTGTGTTTAAAGCAGACCCGTCTCAAATGCTACGGAAATCCTTTCACTTGAGCACTTGATTGAGCCTGAAGTGTCAGATGGGCAGGGTTCGTACTTTTTGAATCCAACATGGTTCCACTGGCTCAGGCAAGCTCTGTCAAGAACAGCTAGAGTAACATATTTGGCCCAGGTATGAATCAATTTCCCTCTTTTTTTTGTCATTATTGTCTTTGATTTATATCAATGTTTCCCCTATAATTGTACAGAGTCCTCACTAGGCAAACAAAATACTTTTTCTAATGCTAGAAATAAAGCAAAATACCTATTATTATGAAAATGAATAATTATTTACATTTGGGAGCCACTACGTTGCGCTGTTCATTAATTTTTCTCCAAGGCTTCTTGAAGTGAAAATAAGATTCTGATATTTAATATTTTCTTGTGGAACCACAATGTCACCATTAATTTTTTTCTCTCGTTTGCACTGTCAAGACTACAAGGTAACATTACCACGTGTTCATGATGATTGTATCGATACTATCGATTATGGTTGAATATAATGTTAGTCCGTAATCCAACATTCACCCGGCTGAAAATTCCAGCTTAAACCCGCCTACGCTGGTCAAGCTGGTTTAAGCTATGTTTTCGTCACGTCTCGATGGTTTAGCTGGTCGACCAGCTGTTCACTAGCTGACCACCCTATAGTCCGCTAGTCCACCAATGTGGTCACCAGTATACTTAACCAGCTTAACGATCTTTGACCAGCTTTGACCAGCCACAGACCAGCCATGACCAGCTAGAACTTAGCCTAAAGCTATCAATGTTGTGATTGATCAGTTTGCATGCCCAAAGACGATAATGCAACTTACAGTGAGTCATTACTAGCATCGATAGGTAACGTGAGCACGATGCTCTGGCAAAATATCCATATCATGATGCCATGGTGAAATATTTCTCCAAGCCACAGAAGATAAAGTGCAGCAATAAATCATGCCCACTGTGTTCACGATGTGCTAAATATGTTTTTGCAAAATAATTTTTAACATTAATGCACAAAGTGCTGCATAAAACCTTGGTGAAGCTGTAAAGTATTGCCAGGTTTCCCCATTTGTTTTCCTCCAATTGCAATGCTGAAGAAATAACTCACCCCAACAACTCTATAGTAATTAAAAATCTAATATATTTTCATTGAACATTGAAAATCTTCTTTGTCACTGACGTTTGTAACATTGTTAAAGATGCTCTGTATGTAATTGTGGAGTCTTAATTATAATGTGGCATAGGTCACACAGCTTATTTTTGTGCAATAAATGCAGTGTATTAGTCATCTCATTATGATAATTTTGTCTGAAGTCTTGAATATACAGACTGAACAAAGTAGTAGTCTGCCTGCTGCGCCATCTGACCAAAGCCAACCAGGCCAATTACACATGCCACATCTGCTTAGGGTTTTTTCGGTGCGTGGCACCAGGCCTGAAAAATTGTAGGGAAAACACTGTATGTGGTGCACATTTCAGACAAGTAAACTCTGGACAAGCAAAAGAACGGCACAAGGACAAGTGCTCGTAAAAGCTTAATGTTTACCACTGGGTTTCTCATCCTTGATGAGCTAACCCTCATCCAATTAGTCAACAGAGGAAATTTCTCACTGCATCACAAACTGTTTACGACATGAAAGCACAAACAAAACAAGACGTGTCCTCATAGAATCGGAACAGGCCTGATTTCATGCAATCATTGTTACTTTGAACTTGTTGTCAACTTTTCGTCAAGAAACCACCCCCCACCAACCTGGAAATCATTAAACGTAGCGCGATTCTCAACACGTCAGCAGATATCTACTTCTTGTACTCAAACTCATCTTGCTGGTTCTTATAGATTCCTCAAAACGACAGGATGACAGGTTCAGGTCAGTACACAAATGCAGTGCCTGGCAGTCAATCACACACAAAGTGGGAAAAATGGCTTCATCAAATCATACAAAAAAAAAGATTGATGGCTAGCATCTGCCATAGAGACTGTTGCCTGGTGATGAGCTAATGCTCAGAAAACACACCAGTTCAGATTATTGAGGGCAGGAAATATCAAGACTGGGGGACGGACCAGCAAAACAATTTAAGATTACGGAGATAAGTTTTAATCATTACATAATCATTTCTTCAGAGAGTAATAACTTTCTGTGGCGATGGCTTATAATTTCCTTAAATCATTGCAGGGGATTTAATGTAATACTATGATGACCAAGCTATCCAATGATGTAACACTCCACTGAAGAGGAAAGCTTGCGCATATTAATCACTGGAAGAGAATTACTGCAACAGCTCTGATCACTCAAGTCCTGCATATTCACATGTCAATGGATGAGACCAAACCAGAATATTTCCTGGAACACAAAAGAAAACATTTCTGAGTGGAGCTGCTCTGACTGTAGAACCCGGTCCTGTCGAATGTCTGGCTCGACTGGGTGGTTTTATGTACACCAAATTTACAGAATTGGGCATTTTTGAGTAAACCAACCAATATAGTGGTTAATGATAGACAGTATAGTGCAGAATTCAGTTCTAAATACACTGCCAGGAGGCTCTGCCACTTGCTTATCCCCCCCAGAGTCATTACTGTGCCAGCTGCCAAATCGTTTTCAACATTCTCAGTCAAAGCCATACCTGGAAACTGCAAGCCTGGAAATGATGAAAACAAACACCCAATAGGACCGTTTAATAATACAGCACTGTAACACTGCATGTTCCTGTGGCCGTCTCTCCAATTCTACCTGCTGAACAGTGTCTAAATAAAGTGGAATTAATCATCTAGGATAAGGGAGCAGGACAGGACACAGTTCCCTCGGGCTCCACAAACGGCAGCATAATCGAAGTGCTTCAGTTGGTCTCACTGTGATGCAACAATAAGGCAACTAAACAGTACGCTGCCAGAAAGGTGGAAATAAAATGGCAGGCTGCGTTAGCTGCGCATGGATTGGAACAATTTCCCAAAGCCAAGCTCAAAGATTGACCAAACCCTGGCACTGCAGCTATAGTTCCACTGGGATTTTCTCTCAATGTCTTTATCGTTGAAGAAATAAAGAGGCAATTGCATGCTATGGCTCTTACAGTCCCGTGCAGCTTGTTGTGCGCAGAAAAACTGGGCCACGGGAATGCTGGGATATAAAAAAAACGTCTTGCCAGGAAAGAAAGAAGTCCCATCTGGGCCTTTTATGAAAAAACAAGTTAAATGTAAATGCTGTAATGTTGAGCTGCCATTTTCATAAGGCAGTATGGAGCCATGCCCAATCACATAAAACATAAGCACACACAAGAAATGAGCAATAAGCTAAAGGTAGCATCGTCTCTGCCGGTTTCTCATGCTCCCAAATTCAAATGACATGGTAGCCAAAAAGTAGCTAAATTAATTGGTTTTCATTCATTTTCTGAAAATATAACTTTAAAAATACACCTAAATTCTCTTGTGTTAAATAAGGAATAAAAATGCTATTTTTATGCATGGTTATTCTTAGACTATTTTTTCAGATAGCAAAGCTAACAGCCCATTAGGCTACATTAGAGTGGCTCATACATCCTCTGTGACACACTGTTATATTATTCAAAATGCCTTAATTGCATGTGGATCAAATTTAATGACCAAAAATTATTTTAACAATCAACCATTAAGAACTGGCCCCATAAACCAACAAGCAAATATATGAAAAATGCACATCCCTCATTCTATCTGCATCATAAACTAGGCTTATATTTCTATTACAAACCTGTATTTGTTAAGGAGCCTTTTAGAATAATTATTTATTACTAGATAAATGCGCAGCCAGTGTCTAAGGGTCAGATATAAAACCCTGCAGTATCGGACTACAACACAGGATTTAGCACCTCAACGGCACCATTTTAATTGACAGGCGGGGGGATTACGTTAATGTGATCGTTCTCTTGGGACAGTTCACGTGAGTATTCCCCATGTTCTACCTCCTGTTAAAATGACTTAAGCTTTATTGGAGAAAATCAATCCCGTTAATCTTGACTTGGGTCTCTTCAGCACAACGGCAACAAAAAAAAGTGAACAATGAACGCTGCGTTTGCCATTTGACGCTGTCCGAGTATTCCGCGGCGATTTAAACCTACGTAAAATTTACCTTGAAGAATTTTCCCCAGTTCACCGTACGAAGACCGAGAGGCTCTTCCCCTCTCCTGGCACAACCATATCAAAGTGACTCTCTCTTACTAACTTTGAGCATTTTAATTGGCAGACGGATAAAATGCACCGTGAATACTAAGAGAGTAGTGATGGCTAAACATTTTCAGACTGAGTGTATTCAACTTGATTATGGATAGGGCTCTGTGAACCTTAGAGTAATGGACAACAAGAAAGCAAGCTTTTCAGTAATTATCCTAAGACGACAAAAAAATCTTGTTAAATATTTATCGGAACAGTGCTCCGTCTTATTTGTTGATATATAAAAGATTAATCTGTGACAGAGAAAGGGAGAGGGGAGGCTTCTATGCAAATGTATCAGCCTTTACTTTTTGATGAGAACACTCTTGTTTATGTTTGTGGTGTGATAAACAGAAGCATAGGAAAAGACTATAATCACCCTTGTTTGCTCACGTCTCTTTCCGACAGTGAGCTGAGTAATGGTTAAAGCACCACATGCACGATCCCAGGGCCACACACAGGGTTAATGGGCCGGATTAAAGGCCGCAAACCACAGTGCCAGTGCCAGTAAAGGAACCAGAGCACCCCTGTCCATCACCACCAGGGGACACTGTATACACTGCAGCAGAACTGATTGCTTTAACGAGTGGATTGGACAGCCGAACATCCATCTCCTTTATGATGCAACAATAGCTGCGCTCAGGACACACTGTTTTCACAAAAGGTGCACCAGGTCTGTGCAGAGTCTGTAGAAAAAAATATCCCAGTGTGCTTCTGATTGGTTGGGCATAGATTCAAGTTTGCAATCTAGCCTGAGCCAAGATGCATTTCTTTCCATATCAGAGGAATTGATACCTTTACTGTTGAAGCCTCAGTGATCCACATTGTAATGAACATCGGCTGGAGTGCCAGACCCAATAATGCATCAAAGAAACTCAGTGCTCTAAAGAGCACACTGGTAAACCATTAAAAACGAAAATAAGCATGGCAGCTGATTCAATTTCAAAATGTGAAAATGCAAAAATGAGCTCGTTCAACAAAACGTGAAAATTGTCATAACATGAGCACTGGTCAACAATAAAAAAAACTTTTGCCCATGTGAAACCAACAGAATAGGCAACAGATTGTCGACCGGCACAGTATAGGCACAGTATAGGCACAGTATAGGCACAGTATAGGCACAGTATATGAGGTGAATTTGTGCACTGCTTCTATATTTGGCACATCAGGATTCTGGAATTAGAAAAATTTATTAATCATTGACAATATCGGCGAGATTGCAAGTATGGACATACTGTAAATGTACTTTACTCGCCACAGTTCCAGGCTGTCGATCACAATCTTCAAAACTGACATTAACATTTTAATGTGGGCGTCAGATAATCTAGTAGGTCGCTTACGGGGAAGGCGGTTATGCGGGAGTTCACCGTATTATTTTTATTTTGGTTTGTGCAGAGGTTTGCCATTCTGGTAATGCGTTGGTGTTCAAGAAATTTCAAGTAGGGGAGTAAAGAATCACACTTGAATGGTGTCATTCTCTCAGACAGATAAAAAGGACGCTGTGGAACATGTGCAACTATCATTTGCAGTTTCTCACTACAAAATCCTTGCTCCGTTTGTGCTCATCTGGTGTCATGTCCCATGGTCTACCTTTAAAATGGAAAGATTAAAGGCATACTTACCAAACATAATGCTTATAATAACCCACTATGTCTATATCCAACATCAAGCAAACTGGCATCCTCACATATTTCCTTAGAAAAGCAAGAAACCAAACCAAAAGATTAACCGGAGCTTAAATAAATGAGTCTGATCCAAGATTCATTTAGATGAGACCGAATTGACCCCTACTATTTTGTAGGGGGTCATACTCAAATGTGATGGGGTCAAAATTAGAAAAAATAATTAAAAAAGAAACTGAAACACCCGTTAAGTACATTTTATTGTAAAAACAATATATGAATGAATCTTTTATTGTAAATACATGGTTAATATATTAATTGAATGTATTGTTTACTGCATGGTTTTACAATAAAAGATGAATGAACGTATTTAAATTTCAATTCATTCATTTCTTAACTTTTGTATTGTATTTCAATTTGTGCCGTCTTATTATTATTATTATTATTATTAATAATAATAATAATACTAATCATAATATTCCCTTTCTTCCTGATGCAACTCCTCCTACAGTTTTTAAGCTAAATGTACCAAACCTGGCAATCAAACTTCCACACACTCAATAGGTTGCTTCCTCTTTGTTAAGCAATACTTTTTAAATTATAAAGCTTTTAAAAACAGCCCCCGTTGACTGTGGTGGTGGAACACTCAGTTTACAGCAGAATGCCAGTCTGGCAGTTAAATAAACAAGCGTCCTTTACAACAGTAATGGCTGGGAGAATTCTAGCAGCATCCTAGGCTAATTTAATGCAATGCCAGATAAGTAGTTACATTTGCAGATTTTGACTAACGGTAATCATTGCAAGATTGAGTAATGTAAAAATGAAGTTCCTTAGCTAACATTAATGTTACTGTTTTTTTTTTTTTACTGAGTTTGCTGAAGTCCACCCATCCGAGTCCGAGTCAAGTGCTAAAAATTCTACCATGTATATTTCCCAACTTTCCCAATTGTATTTAATGCTTTTTAAGTCTTAGATACATGTATGTATACAAGTTCCAGGCAGGGAAAATTTGTATTGTGCCAAAGCTGAGTTGAGTGCAATTTATACATACATGTAGGTACCGTACCATTATACTTTGTTTTTTTCCCCCACAGTCAATCGGGGAGGGGTCAATTGGGCCCATCAACTTCTATTACTTATAGGCCAATGGTGTGGCCTTGATCAAACAATATTAAGCCTCGCAAGCACACGGGCTAGGTAGACTTACAGATATAATAATAAATGCTCAAATATAATTTAATTCTCAAAAGCAAATTCAACAGCTAAATCTGTTGGTCAGAGAACATTGTAACTAATGTTGGAGACCGAGGAGCAAGTGCTCCAAAGAGAATCAGTATTCCATTTAGCCAACATTGAAGACGTGCGAGAGATCCTGATCCTAAATCTGCCACTGTGACAGCCGATCACGACAATTACATGGGATGCCGTTAGTCATTAATAGGGAAACTGGATATTTTCTGCCAGACATTTTGAAGAGAAGAGGACGTGTCATGTGTGCCATTAGGCGAGTTATTACAGCATTAGATTGGAATGTCTTAGCCAGCTATAGTAGCCTATAATAATCTCAAGACTGTCACTATGCTCGATGGACTGTTTTTGAGACCTGATGCCCACTCACACCGTATGTTGATATTTGCAGTCAACAGATTCAGTTACTTGTCCATTTTGCCGTGCATCTAAAACCAACGCACGGTTGTCCCTAGTTGACGTCTCTCCCGTTCTTCCATGCCAAAAATCACCCTAGACACCGTTCCTCAGAAAGTTGAGCAGTCTTCATCAATGAAGCTCCTGCCAAATATGCCACAAAAACCACATCACTTTCACAGTCACTGAGATCTCTTCTTCTAGCCATGGTAGCCAGAATAATTGCCAGCAGGCCCTGCTCTGCATTTTTATTCATGACAATAAGCACGACGGAATGTTAATTGTTTAATTAACTCGAGAAACAGACCTGTGTGGAAGCACCTGCTTTCAATATACTACAATATCCCTCATTTAAACGCTTCCCTTATTTTGGAAGTTACCTGCAGTTTGTCATGTACAGATGAACTGGCCTCATCTCAGTCAGCTGCAGCCAAACCAACCAACCCCACCCCATCACTCCTATGGCATTTTCCTGCAGCAAACCTTGCATCACCTAAATTTACAACAGTGCATGTCTGTGCTTAGATACCCATACTTCTGTACACAAACAAATAAAAGCAGGTCTTGTTCTTGACAGATCCTCCGTGGCTGCAAGTGAATTAATGCATTGTGACAACTTACAGAGATCACTTAGCTCAGAAGCAGGTTTAAAATAAAACGGAAAATCCACAACAGACACAGAGGGAGTAAAATACAAGCGTGCCTCCTGGCTATAGCTCCACACTGCCACCTCCCTCTCCCTCTCCCTCTCCCTCTCCCATGCTGACAAACTTCAATAGTTCCCTTTCCATGGGTAGCTGCTGCTCGCACTGTCTGACTGGAGAGGAGGGCACTGTGGGGTGGTCTGCTCCACTACACCAATGCACCTCACAACAGGTTGGGGACTTCACTCAACTCTTATTCTCTAATCAAAACAGCAGGAGTAAACAGAGGGGTGGAGGGGGTAAGGGATTCACAGAGGAGTGAAAGAGGGAGGGATAATATCAGAGGTTGCAGACAAGGAAGATAATGGGGAATGGCACATGGGGAAGAGGACAGGGTGTGAAATTAACACCAGTCACCAGCCAAATGCTGGTAAAATTGTGATAGTGGTTGGTAAAATTTTTACTCTAGCAGCCTTTGGTTGGTAACCAACCAGGTTCAGGTTGTATAAGGTAATGTAGCTGGAAAAATGTTGAAAATGGCTGGAATCCACAAACCACTCAGGCCAGAGGGAGAAAAAGTGAATTTCATACCATGGAAGATGGCGAGGGAAAGTAGGATAAAAACAGCACGAGAAGAGAAAGAGAGCACTGAGAGAGAGAGAGAGAGAGAGAGAGAGAGAGAAAGAGAAAGAAAGAGAGCGCTAAGAGAGAGAGTGAGAGAGAAAGAGAAGGAGAGAGATATACAGAGCTGCAGAGGAAGAACAAAACGAGCTCCTGCAAAGCCAGTGAGACGGGCTGGCACAGCGATCCTCACGCACGCTAACGGCATTCATAGGGGTTACATTACCATGGTAACGTTAAAGAGCTGATACCCTTTCAAAAAACACAGTCTCTTTACTGCCTTCTGTATGAGCTGCTGCATTCTGAAAACCTCCATCCAGGAAATAAAGCCGATATTTGTTCTGAAAATAACCCTATCTTAACTGGCAGCCTGTGTATTAGCGTTTGAGCGTGATCATGAAGAATTGTGTGTAAGTTTACACTTACATACATCTGATACTGGTGCCAGCACATGACAAATATGATTTCTTTATATCCAATATATGGGTTCTAAGCTTTGCCAATATTTTTATAACCTTCTCCAGCTTCTTGCCTCAAAAAGATTTAATCTTGAAACTTCCACAGGGAGTTTCTTGGTTTTCATGACAAAGTAACTCATCTAATCTGTGGTTTCAGGGGTGACATCTCACAAATTTGGTGATATTTATTCTGCAATCATGCATTTGAACACAGGTGGATTTCAAATAAACAGAGGTGGACCACATTAACATATGGAGTGTGATCAAGAAAAAGGAATACACCGATAAAACTTAGCTTGCTAATAGGGATGCAAATTTTAAGGAATTTCCTTAATCGATAGTTGTTAACCTTAACAAACAATAGTCGATTAATTGATAACATAATATACTAAATATAGCTTATGATATACAGAATACAAAATGCATGTTATATTCCTCAATCAAAGATTTATTGTAACATTTGAGAAACAGGCATTATTGCAGCGTAACAAAAATAGAATATGAAGGCGTGTATAGGCTACTTCAACAGAAAATAAATTGCGCTCCGTCTCATCAGTTGCAAGCGAAACCGTTGCTGCGCTAGCCGCTAGCAGCATTAACATAATCTCGCTTGAAATGGCATCATGTCCTTTTCAACCATCAACCTCAGTGAGTCCTACTGAACTGACTAGCCTATATGAACTGCTGACTACCGCACCGCAGTAGCCTACATAATTGTCAACCGAATCAGTTACTCTCTGCATAGGCTACGGGCTACTCAATAGCCTAATAAATTAGTTAGCAACAAATGGCGGGGGTATTAGTAAAATAATATAGCCCGGTCAACTGTTTTTTGGTACAGTTTCACATTTAAAAAATATAGCCTGCAATCTTGATCGGAACCTGTAGCCTACCTACTGGCATCTGACGTCCACCCAACGTTACCGAAAGCAAAACGGTTCAAGCATTTCTAATCAAAATCACATAGGCTACTGTAGGCTATATTGTACATTTTCCATGTATGCCTATTCTGTATCTATCAAACTAAGAGTTAATGAAAGTCAGCCCGTTATTAAACCATTTCAAATCTGTAATAATGATATTGATTAAATGAAGCACATTCATGTTTTCTTTTGTATCGAAATAGCACAATAAATGTAGGCTATTTTAAGAAGGCCTAATATGCTATAACCATGTCTTATATAGGCTAATATAACCAATATGTGGCTATACGTTTGTTTCTTCTTTACACTTGAAATTCAGTAAGAAGTTTAGCTAAAGCCATTTTCTTTATTTGTTGTCAGGTAATTTGAGTCTAGATCACGCACTGCGTGAATGATTGCTATTTTAATCTGAACCTCTATTTTAATCTAGTAGCCTACTGACGAACTGGGTGATTAATAGCACTATGCTACATCAGTGCACCTAGCTCAACCCTTTGTATAAGGGCTCCCCCCATAGATGACTGAACATCGACATTCAATTTGGGAGAAAAGAATCATCTGCTTTAAAAAAAAAAGAAAAAGAGGATAAACTATGGCCCTTGTCACCCTTTTGACAACTTTACCATTTGAAAACGCAATGTTTTACAATAGGTTACTTACCACGAAATGGTCAGAACTTGAGAACACACAAATTGTCATATTTTCGTAGTTTCTAATCCATATTTAAAACGCTCACCTGGAGCGGCCATATAAACCTAATCCATAAAACTATATAACTACAAGGAAAAAATACAAAAAGTTCATACGAGGTTTATAGAAAAAGTTTATATTTTTTACTTGCAGTGCTTTTGACTGGAATCATTTTGCACAATACCTACGAATGATATACTGATCTACGAGTAGCTATAGTGAACTGATCATGCATGCTGTTGGAATATTCGTGCTCTTGCGCAACTGACCCCAGTGAACAAATCACATAATCAGTGACTAGAATCTTTGTACTGAACTATTCGAATCAGTAAAGTGATTCGTAATTTCCACCACTACTCCGCTCGTCTATCGTCACATACCCTCTTTGCCAACACTGAGGTGATGGTAGGTTGCGATCCACTTTGCCCTGACAGCACGGTTAGATGTACGCTTTTCAGGTGGTCGGCTACATTAACTTTGTGTGTAGGCTCAACTTCACGGCTTACACTAGGCTGAATTTGGCGCCCTCGCGTGGAGACCTTAAACCATGATTACATTTCACACAAAAACTCCCGTTGAAACAAGACCGCAAATTGTTCAGTTAATTGTTTCATTTGAAATCTTATCGATTAAATTCTTATTAGCAATTAATCGATAGTCGATTAACTGTTAACACCCCTACTTGCTAATACAAAGGGGGGGGGGGGCTTGAATACTATCAATTTTACTTTCAGGCCATTTTCAGGATTTTATTCTTTTTTTATTTTTATTTTTTTATTTGTTTCTGATTTTTTCCCCCCATTTTCTCCCAATTTAGTAGCCAATTGAACCCCTATTCTACTTCAATTCCCCCTGTGTAGCAACCGCTAGAGAACCACCGCTATACAACCCCGTCAGCCGGTAGTAGGAAAGAGGCCGCCACGTCCTCTACAGGGCGCGACTCCCCAAGCTCCTGACCGTGATTCCAACTTGCCCGGGGCCTTATTTTGCGTAGCGATTCTCATCCGAGCCCTCCCCCCACCCGGAAGCAGCCGCCAATTGCTGCTCCCACAGGGCGCTGGCCATGCTCGGAAAATGGCAGGACCGGGGCGCGAACCCCGATCCTCGGAGTACAACTGCGCTGACTGAAAGTCAGCGCTTTTACCGCTGTACTACCGCAGCGGCCCTAGGATTTTATTCTTAATACAATTCTGAAGACTTCTCAATCCCTTATTTCATCCTGACATTATTTTCATTTAAATATAGGCATTTCAACATGACTTTGCAACACAAAAAAGTAGAAGTAATCAATGGGGGTGAAAACTTTCTGAAGGCACTGTATGTTGTATAAAAGACAAGAGTAAACTAGGCCTTACTGGTAGCAAACCAATGAAAATGGACATGGCAGTAGTGCTCTCATACTCATGCATGCAATTAGTGGTAGCAGTGCTCTCATGAGTGGAGTTAGTGGTTGCATTCTAATACCAGTGGAGTTAGCAGTAATGACATTTGGCCTAATGGAGGTTGTTAAAAGAAGTAGTTAGTCTCATAATCAATTATGTTGCTCTATATAAACTTTTTTTTATAGAATACGTGTAAGGAAATAAATTTTTTAAAAAGAGTTAATGGATACTGTAACGATAGCGCTCACTTTTGTTCTATTACACCTATGTAGTGTATTAATAAAAAACATTGAAGCAAAAGGCCTGCGGGCGTCATTCAATTATTTTTGAGCCATGGTACCTCAACCTAGCCTTAGCATAGGCTACATGATTATGGTAGTGAAACCTGGACTATGGTAATGACTACACGGGCAGGGGGAAGGATAATCTCAGCTCTCTTCAACCTTAAAAAAGAACAATGCACTGCACAACAACAATATAGGGAACCAGCTCTTCAGATAAATGTCAGTTCCACAGCCAATTACTCAAAGCAACATTGCACATTTACCCTGGAGGTTAATTGCAGTACTCTGACACATGTAGGTCTACAACGGCACAGACTAGCAGCATCTCTTCTTTGGAAGCTAATTGGTCGACTTGACATTTTACAAGTTTAATGCATTTCAAAAAGTGTGATGTTGCTGATGTACAGAGCATATTTTCAAGCTTGATTACAGTTATTATTTTATGAATTTAAACAGTCATGTCCTGTCATTCCCTAGGTGAGGATAATGACGGCCAGAATCATAAAAAAAAATATTTTGATGGCAAGTACAATGGCAAGATACACTACAAAAGTCAGTCCCTAATTAAAACACCTGACATAACAGCCCTAAGACTGCAATAGACCCTACTGCTCAATCACATTTGCTACACCAGCCTGAAAAATCAGTGCAAAAGAACCGGCAGTAACAACATCCATGTCTATGTCAGAGGCCACTGTGCCCAACTCTGAACTTCAACTTCTTCACTGGATAAAATGATAGATGCATATGGTTTGGACAAGTATAATATTTCAGCAATAAAACAGCCTGTGTGTAGAAAAGCACAAGGAAATGTAGGTTCTAGACATACTCCCTCTTCTTATTCTGCACAAGCTCATTAAGCACAAGCTCATCATGCGGCCCTTTTGCTTCACGTGCGCTCTTATCCTTGCTTTAGAAATTGCTGTTTTTTGTATTCAAAAGCTGCATTCCTGTAGCCCGCAAGTTGTTGGGTAAGAACCATCTTAAAATAAAATTTGAAGTGCACAACTACAACTCCCCAATTAATTTTGCACATCCCAAATGTATTATATATTCAGCCTTCTTTGTTGCAGCCGGACCCTTGACCGGTTGTGTCTAGTTTCAATAGTTGTAGGCTAAATATACAGTGCACACGGAAAGTTTTCAGATCCTTTCAAGTTTTCCACATTTTGTTATGCTTCAGACTCATCTTAAAATGGATTAAATAAATGTTTTTTCTCATCAATCTACACTCAATTACCCATAATGACAGTGAAAACATGTTTTTAGAAATTTTTGCAAATTTATTACAAATCTAAAACTGAAATCTGTCATTTTCAAGTATTTATACCCTTTGCTTTAACATTTTTAAAATATCATATTTCATACTTGATCACATATTCTTTGCATGCTGTTACTTCCTGAAGTCTGTGACCCATCAACATCAAAAGATTCTCGATATCTTATTTTCAGGTACTGTTACAAGCGATACTAGATGTGGATGGATCATTTTAAGGGTTTTCTCCTGACTTTTCCCCCCCAGTGTTCTATAGGAAAATGAGTCGGGAGAAATAACCCTTGCAGTGATCCATCCACATCTACTACATATCTGACAACAGAGTGATGGTTTGGGGCTCGTTTAATAGCTCAGACCCTTGATGACTTACAGCCATTTAGCCAGACATGTGTTCCATACTGTACCAGTGTAATTTACAGCTGAATATAGTCTCACCCCCCAATTACCATAGCGATCAATTCAAATGCAGAGAGGTTATTGTATCGCTTCTAACAGTAAATGAAAATAAGATTGAGTCACAGATGGGTCACAGACTTCAGGAAGTAACAGCATGCAAAGGATATGCGACCAATATGAAATATGATACTTAAAGAAAACGGTAAAGTAAAGGGTATGAATACTTATGTAAATGAGAAATTTTAGTTTTTGATTTTTAATAAATTTGCAAAAATTTCTAAAAACATGTTTTCACTTTTTCATTATGGGTTATTGAGTGTAGATTGATGAGAAAAAAATGAATTTAATCCATTTTAAGATGAGTCTGACACATAACAAAATGTGGAAAACTTGAAAGGGTCTGAAAACTTTCCGTATGCACTGTATATGCACTAATTGTATGTCGCTTTGGATAAAAGTATCTGCTAAATTACTGTAATGTAATGCAAATAGACTACATACACAGGCAGACATGCGAACATGGCCCGTTAATGCACTCACTGGACGGAGAACAGCTTATTTTCTAATTACATTTATTTCTAACAATTTAAGAAAAGGTTAAACACATATTTGGTAAATCACTTGTGGATTACCACAGCGGAGTGATTAGAATATTTAAAACAATTAATTTAAATGATTTCAAAAGGGCCCGGTTGCAAACAGACCAAAAATTGCCTTAGTGTAGCAGTCGGCAGTGGAGACAGTGTAGCAGCAGTGGGGACAGAGCAGCAGCAGTGGGGACAGAGCAGCAGCAGTGGGGACAGAGCAGCAGCAGTGGGGACAGAGCAGCAGCAGTGGGGACAGAGCAGCAGCAGTGGGGACAGAGCAGCAGCAGTGAGGACAGAGCAGCAGCAGTGAGGACAGAGCAGCAGCAGTGGACAGTGTAGCTGTCAACAGAGCAGCAGTGAGGACAGAGCAGCAGCAGTGGGGACAGAGCAGCAGCAGTGGGGACAAAGCAGCAGCAGTGGGGACAGAGCAGCAGCAGTGGGGACAGAGCAGCAGCAGTGGGGACAGAGCAGCAGCAGTGGGGACAGAGCAGCAGCAGTGAGGACAGAGCAGCAGCAGTGAGGACAGAGCAGCAGCAGTGAGGACAGAGCAGCAGCAGTGAGGACAGAGCAGCAGCAGTGAGGACAGAGCAGCAGCAGTGAGGACAGAGCAGCAGTGGACAGTGTAGCTGTCAACAGAGCAGCAGCAGTGGGGACAGAGCAGCAGCAGTGGGGACAGAGCAGCAGCAGTGGGGACAGAGCAGCAGCAGTGGGGTCAGAGCAGCAGCAGTGGGGTCAGAGCAGCAGCAGTGGGGTCAGAGCAGCAGCAGTGGGGTCAGAGCAGCAGCAGTGGGGTCAGAGCAGCAGCAGTGGGGTCAGAGCAGCAGCAGTGGTCAGAGAAGCAGCAGCGGTCAGAGAAGCAGCAGCGGGCACAGAGCAGCAGCGGGCACAGAGCAGCAGCGGGCACAGAGCAGCAGCGGGCACAGAGCAGCAGCGGGCACAGAGCAGCAGCGGGCACAGAGCAGCAGCGGGCACAGAGCAGGGGGGTTGGGCTGCACAAAAAGGATCTGGGTGCTTTTGAGTCGCGATGCTAGAGAAGCAAGGGGCTAATGAGCCTTCAGCAGCAGTGAAAAGGCAGAGGAAATAAGGAAAGCTGAAAATGGTGGCAAAGCTGACAAAGACAAAGAAAAAAAAAAGAAGAAAAAAAACTGAACTTGCCATGCGACAGAGCTGAGAGCTGGAGGGCTCTTTCCAATGCAGGCCTGCTCTCCACAGGAGACAAGCAGACACACCATGATTAATCTCATTTAAGCCCAAAACCCTGAAGTAGATGACCAAAAAAGTAATTTTGCTTGGGGCACACAATGTAGAACTGAAGCAAACCAAAACTGGCTATAAATGTTAATTAGTTCACATAAAGTGTACTGCAAGGTCATGATATGTAAATGAACTGGAAAATTGCATTTGAAATATCATTCAGATTGCAGGAATCTTCTGTATGATCTACTGCGCAAAAGGAGTCTCTTTGAAGTCTTAATGACCAGAGTGTTCAAGTCAAAGACTAATGATGTGCTTCATATCTTTTTATAAAGTCACATTTTTATTTGAGGGGTTTGATGGACAGAGCAAATTGCAGTTAATTGCTAAACGGTTAAATCTTCTCTCACTTACCAAACAACATTTGTGCACGAAGCAAATCTGCATTGGCTGACATATCCTAAGTTTATGATGAAATGCTGGTAATGTGGGTGTGGAAAGATTACTTGCAATTCCACCTTCTGTGTCATGCATCTACCTTGCCATGCAGCAGAGGGAACTCATAACAGCTGAAAGAAATTATTACATTTGGTTTGTAATTTTGGGCTCTGAAGTGAGTCATGGGTCCACATGGCAATATGTGCAACCTCCCACCCCTCAATAGCTCAGGGCTGGGCTCTGCTGCACTCTCCTGTGCAACCAGACAGGTAGAAAATTATCATCCTGGACAAGGGTAGACAAAGTACCTCGCCACCCAATCAGTGAAATCCCTACCATTCCTGACCACCTAACCACCCAATCAGCGCAATCCCTACCATTCCTGACCACCTAACCAGCCAAACAGCGCAATCCCTAACATTCCTGACCACCTAACCACCCAATCAGTGCAATCCCTACCATTCCTGACCACCTAACCACCCAATCAGCGCAATCCCTACCATTCCTGACCACCTAAACACCCAATCAGTGAAATCCCTACCATTCCTGACCACCTAACCACCCAATCAGCGCAATCCCTACCATTCCTGACCACCTAACCAGCCAATCAGCGCAATCCCTAACATTCCTGACCATCTAACCACCCAATCCCTACCATTCCTGACCACCTAAACACCCAATCAGTGCAATCCCTACCATTCCTGACCACCTAACCAGCCAATCGGCGCAATCCCTACCATTCCTGACCACCTAACAATCAGCACAATTGTAAATTGACTATCTGAAGCAATAAAAAAAAAAAACTTCCTTTTGGGAGAATATAAGACAAAGACCTTACAAAAAACATAGGAATACAAACAGCTGTTGCCATTTGAGAAGCCATATGATGCAGAACGACGAGTGGCCTGGCTTCTCTTCACACAGCCCACAGTCAATGTTTACACAGAAAAAAGGTTAGGAGTTGCCGCACCAACACTGAAGCGCACTTCCTGTGTGTGTGTGTGTGTGTGTGTGTTAATGTACAACTTCAGGATTGGAGGGTCTGGGCTTGCAGTGTTTCTCTCTCTTTGCCCTTGTACTTTACCTCAATGTCTCCAGCTAAACAATCCCTGTATGAATTATGTAAACCTAAGCAGAGAAAGTGACCCTGACTTAAACAAAGAGTATAACAAGCACAGTATCACTATCAATCAGGGCCAGTGCGGAGTTCTGCCGTTACTGCAAGCATGGTGGAACCCAAGAATCTATAGGTATAGTGACCCACAGTGGCTACGTCCAAACACCCATGCAGCGCTGTCAATCATTTACGGCCCTCGCCTCCCGCTCCCTGGCTCACACAGGACGTTCTTCAGCAGATGGTAAGGCATATTAGTCTTACGGCTGTCAATCAAACAGCAAGTAAAGCATGACCACAGGAGTAAAACAAAACGCGAACAAACGCAGCAGCTCAAATGACATGGATTTCACTGCACTGTTGGAGAGAAATCAGCACTTTAATCTGGTGGAAAAGTCACATGGTGCTCGGCTCCTGCATTAAGGAACATGCCTCCAATACGCCACACGCTGCTGCACTATGGTGGGAGGATTTAGTGCCTAATGTGACGGATTGGAAGACGCATCCCTCAAGCCCAGAACAGATGCACGCGCACTGCACGCACCAGAACGCGTGTGCAGAAGCACGCACAGCCGCACACACACATGCAGGTGTATACTCCCAATAAACCAAGTAACAAAGTAAATTGGCCTACAGGGTCAGAGTAGCCTAGCACTGCAAGGCTGGAGGATGCATAGTGTGTCCAGAACCATGGGGCGAGGGGCGGTGGTCTAATTTAGAAATTAGACACGATTATCATTTTGAATGGGAGAAGCCTTTGAAAATAAATCTCCAAACATAGCTTTATGTCTCAGGACAGATTAAACTGAATCCATGGTATTCATAGCAGAAAATGTATTTTATCCATTAATCTGGGGAAAAACAGAGGGGGGGGGGGGTGACTCTTGCTTGAAAGGTTCTCATGGCCTTAAGTGCACTTTGCCCAATTGCATGCAATGTTCATATTCTGATCATTTCACTATTAGAAGTTGAAATGATTTAGAAAACTATCTGTCTGGACACCCTCAGTTGTCACAAAACCTGCTGGCAGACTGACTCCCTTAGCTGATAAATGGAAATGAAACCAGGAAATGGCTAGTTTCTCTTCCTATGCTACAGACCATGGGTGATCATAACTGGGCTTGCAGCCTGGATTCCTAAATAGGGCTGAAGCCAAACACAAGGATGATTTTTAACAGCACAAGGATGATTTTTAACAGCACAAGGATGATGTGAAACCCACTGGGTTTCTGTCATGTTCCCTGAGGGGAGCCGGTTTATTTTGCAGAAGCTCAGGTAACAGGTGGAGCTGTAGTCATTTAGGGATGCTTCACTCCCTGTACCCCACACACCATCATTTTGGAAGGTGGCCCAACACATTGAGACTCTACTCTGTTGACAACTTTAATTGCTCATTGAGCAGGGGATGTGTAGGCCCCAATGCATACACAAGAGGAGAATAAATTAGTTCCACAATTTATTCAAACTCACCTCACCTCACCTCACCCAATGGAATTCATCCAATCTGTTGAGATTCCTTGAAAAGCCCGGTATTTTTTTTTTCTTTATTTACTTTTTAACAGAGCCAGTAAAACAGGCTGCTTGTTACTTCTCTTAAAACCTGTGGGTTTATTTCTGTGACAACCTGTTCAAGTGCCACCAGTTTGACAACTTCAACTTGATACACAACAGCCAATATGTTCTTTTCAGGAGAGAAATGCCTTTTTTCATTCAAACTACCTTTAGCTTACTTTAACTCACAGTCCTTTGTGCATGAAATTTCCTTGCTTGTATGAGATTGTGTGTATTATTTATGTGCGTCTTGTTCACTGTGACACAGCACTGGACAGGAGTAAAAAATTTGAATTATATCATCAGTTGGAGGACTGACAGGCCAGTCTACATTGAGCAAACTCGACATACACAACACATTTACCAGGGAGTGTAGTATGCAATATTGGTCAATAAAGAAGTGATGGACATATTTCGCTGATGGAAACTTGGCAACCAATTTATAACACAAATTAAAATATTAAACGGCAGCGTTTTGTCAGCACAACAAAACACTAGATGATGTGATTGTGCATATAAAATTAGAAGCTTGAATCAGTCCTACAGACTCACCACAGACCAACGGCATTAACACATTTACCAGGTGGGTTATATTTACCAAGATCTGCTGTATTGTTGTCATCCGATTAGTCAGTAAGGAAGTGATGGACATGGTCAAGTGATGGAAGTTGAAACTTAAAATAAACAATGTACATACCAACCGCAGTGTTTCATCAATACAACACTCGGCGATGCATATGGAGCAGTAGTACTGCAAAATCAGTCTTACAGCTGTAATGCAATATTCCTAATCCTCTATATTCACTTGGCAGTATTATCTTTGCTGATTGTGCAACTGATGTTTATCATTATAAATCCAATGTGAGCGTAACAGAAATAGTATTCTTTGAAATGAGAAGTCTATTTTGTAACCACTGAGATGACCAGTGCCAAAGAGAACTATACAAACTCATATCAACTCAACTGCCCATTTAAAGCATGAAATGTCACAAAATCAAACAAATCTTCGGTTTCACTAAACCCTTGAATGAAAGCATAACACAAAAGAGACTGCTAAAACCAAGGAGTATTAAAATCAAACAACATAATTATGCATAAGTGAATGTTCAACGGCATTTAATGGATTTTGTAGAGGATTTCTAAGATGCGTGTGCTGCTCATTAATTAGTCTACATCTCAATAATTTCTGGTACTTTGTCCCCTGTGTCCTCCTATACAGTGACAGTTGATCGTTTCCAGCGGGGCAGAGTGACAGAATGTGTCACTCACTCATGCGTTTCAATACAACACAATAACATTCTGCAAAACCAATAATTAGATGATTGTGAGTCTATCGTTGCACAAGTTTGCAGTGTTCACAATATCCCTGCTTAGATGTCACTGCAACACCTTCGTTCTCCCTGGCTACCAGTGGGATATGGGAAAGGTGTTCTGCACAGCAATGGCAAGAGAATGCTAGCACTGGTTATATGGCCTTTCTGTAAGAAACGAGTTAAATGTTTGTAGGGAATGGATTTATCAACAGATGTAGATGAAGATATTGCCTATGGATTTCTTATAATTTTGGATCACTATATCACTGGAAAGCACTATAAACTCCACTGTTTCACTAGCCATTGGCTGGCAAGGTCCAATAGTAAGTTTAATCTGGCTAAATGATACAGAGCAGTGCCCACAATATCAGAATCAGGTCAACCAACATCATTAACTGTGTTTGCATTTGGACAGAAATCTAGAAGTGGGCATGGAATAAACCGGAACCAGAAGTTGTAGTAGTAGAAAAGTAGTTTTCTAGCCTAATCTACATTGGCATTGCAAATTTGCAATTGTTCAAAGCACCAAACTTAACACTGACATATTATGTTTAATCAATAAGTATAATATAGCAGATCATAATAGTCTCTGTCTGGGCAATAATAGTGCTAGCCACACCTGCAGTGGGAGCAGGCAGCTCTGTCAAATCTCTACCAACCTCAACTATTTCATAGTCCAGTTACATACAAACAATATTAGACTGTTGCAACTGAGCTACCAGGGCACTGTTGGCTAGCTAAGCAAGCAAGCAAGCTAGCTACTCCTACTCGGCTCCCTCAGAGGTGTTCCTCCCCACAAGGGAGGTTTGTGCCAGATGTGAATGGTTTAAGACAACAGTAACATTAGGCTATAAGTTGGTAACCGCAATTAATTTTGGTAGCAATCAAATAGTCTGTCTCTGTCTGTCACCTGCCCCTTAGCAGAACCTCTGAGATATGAACCCATCAGGAATGGGGGTAACTGAAAGTGAAGTCAAATAACACATTTTAATTTAAATAATTTTTTGTTTCTTGTATGCAGGCTTTCCGAAAGCAGGAAACTGGAGCTTACGCAGTAGTTCGGGGCTCTAGGAAACTGGAGCTTACGCAGTAGTTTGGGGCTCTAGGAAACTGGAGCTTACGCAGTAGTTTGGGGCTCTAGGAAACTGGAGCTTACGCAGTAGTTTGGGGCTCTAGGAAACTGGAGCTTACGCAGTAGTTTGGGGCTCTAGGAAACTGGAGCTTACGCAGTAGTTTGGGGCTCTAGGAAACTGGAGCTTACGCAGTAGTTTGGGGCTCTAGGAAACTGGAGCTTACGCAGTAGTTTGGGGCTCTAGGAAACTGGAGCTTACGCAGTAGTTTGGGGCTCTAGGAAACTGGAGCTTACGCAGTAGTTTGGGGCTCTAGGAAACTGGAGCTTACGCAGTAGTTTGGGGCTCTAGGAAACTGGAGCTTACGCAGTAGTTTGGGGCTCTAGGAAACTGGAGCTTACGCAGTAGTTTGGGGCTCTAGTAAACTGGAGCTTACGCAGTAGTTTGGGGCTCTAGTAAACTGGAGCTTACGCAGTAGTTTGGGGCTCTATCTCATACCTCTGCAGAGTTGGCTGAGAGCTCACTTTAATCAGGAAGACAGCTACTATTCTACAAATAACTGAGAAAAACCCAGGTTGCCATTTCCCTTTAAATCGCCACCTCCAATTTCAGTCCAACCAACACAAGACTGATTTGTTATTAATCGTTTGTAAGTAGCAACTGACTGGTTTATAAGCAATGCAATGAGGCTAAGTGAAGCTAGCACATAGCATAGTGGCAGGACATGAGCAGCTAGATACTGGGCCTTAGGAACACCACCATGACTTGAAAGATCCTCTTATTGAGCCGGCCGATTATGATCTCAAACAATCTTGACACACAGTATTTCCCAGTGGTTAAGGGGGTATTTAGAGAGCCAGAACCTTCTAGACCATAGCCCTCATACAGAGCGGGGGATAAGGAGCTTTGTGCCACCGTGGTCAGCAGCACCACTATCCTTGTGTGTCAGGAGAAACCGCCACAGGGAGACAGGAAAATAGAGAGGTTGATCCCTCTACAATCACCCAACCTGACTGCACAGCCCTTGCAAAATCCATAAAGACCTGGTGAATTACAGGTCTACAGGAATGTTGCAAAACAGGACTGAATAGGAATTAGTGAACGAATATCAATGTAAACATTATTAATTATTAATTTATTTTAAAAGCTATGTGATAAAAGGATGTAAGTCCTATTCTTTGTAGATTTTAGGTTTAATAAATAAAAGTCTAAAGAATGAAATAGCCCTACTCTGGGAAAGCTTTTCGTACACTGAAGTACTGCAGAAAGCACCTTTTAAAATTTTAATGTAGGCTTAAACATTGTAAATTCATACAACAAAGAAAAGGGAAGAAAGAATTTGATAATCTCACAGAAACACGTGAACTACAGTGCAAGAATACGCTGTAATTCACACGTTATGAAAGCTTCCTTTGGTAGACTGCCATCTATGGCTGGGTCACAGCAAGACACTGGCGAGACATTTGGCTGCTCATTATGGTCATATGAGGAACTGTTAAAGCTGAGGAATTTCCTGGCTGGTTAGTCCATCACCAATCACAGACACGGTTTGCCTCGGATCAGGAGGTGTCCAGGCCAGTCACATCCCAGTTACGTGCCATATATACCACAGCAATGCCAGAGTCAGAAAGAACTATCCCCTGTGGGATGCAAGTATTTCCAATGTGTTTTCATTAACATGTAGGCTAACACAAGAGGTACAGGTACTGGAATCACCAGGGTAAATTTGGAAACCAAATTTGCCTTTAATTCATAGTACCACAGTCCACAGATCCATGTCCCACCACAAATTGCCTGACATGCAGGAGGCACACTCTCTAGTGTTTCCCCCAGGATGCCTTTATAGCCGGGGTGGTGACATGACCGGAGGTCTCTTCACTGCCTGCTTGTATTGCCCACACAAGTGGCAGAGCATCCCTATAACAGTCAGAAATACATTATGTATGCTAAATTGAAAATGGCATACATACGAGACCTTCAAAATATCAGACATCAAAGAAAACAATGGACCGGAATAAAATGAAAAAAGACGCGAGAAGAGCGGATAAAATATTCAATCAATAGCCTACGTTATGTTAAAAAAGGTAACTAAAATACCGTTTAAACATTGCTTTGCGATTGGAATATTTAGGAGTTTCATTATCTAATGAAGATTGCAAACTTTAAACTTTAGTTCTGCGTTAGTTACGCTCCTAGGCTTGTTTCATGGAATCATAAAGCCATGGTTTGTAGCGACGGTAGACTCCACTGCATCTGAAGGCTATCGTTCGTGTTGGCTCGCTTCTGTATTATCAGAACGGCGCCCAATGTCCCCATTCTCCCCGATCTCACACTTACATGGATGGTGGGAAGCTCCTCTTAATAGCCAATAGCCGAAGATGACATTACCATCAGCTTGGGTTAGTTATTCGCTTTCCTGAAGTAACGTAACCTAAACAAATCCATTCTTCTGCGTGTGGCCAGCAGCCAATCGTAGTTAGATTACCGCAAATCAAACACGAATTACTTGGAGTTTGTTACTACCTGAAAGAGTCCACAAACTGAATCGTTGATAACTAAATTATATTCGTTTTAAAATGACATTACCATACATTAGCTTGCCGCCCCGCCTAATGTATGGCAGGGGAAACACTGCTCGCCATGCCTTATTCCTGGGTACCATAGCAACACCCCACTGAGAATCAAAACTACATCCACCGGGTTACAAGCCCTGTTCCTTCCCCACTACTACTAATGACCACACCATACAACTACCACAGCAAACATACAGACTCCCGCAGTGGATATCATGCACCCCACCACCAAGCTGAGCATACAAATGCTGGGAAGGAAAATAAACCTGTTTTTCCTCATTCAGTTCAGCAGACTGGCTGTGTCTGAACAGCAGCATTCATGACACACATAAAGCTATTTGTCTGCTCTACAGCACCTCTGTGCCAAGAATCATATGGAGTGAAAAAGAAATTCAGGTTTAAGTCGCACAACAAAATACACAAATTTCAGTAATTCACAACATTCTCTCTTTGGACTTCGCAAGAGCTACTACTACCAGTGCAAACAAGAGTCAGGTAAGCACTAAGCAATATAAACGGACATGGCAGTGCCTTTTTATTCCAAGCCAGATAGTTATGCAAGCGGGAGGAGCATTCATCATGATGAAAGAGCGCGATGCCCTGGTTCCCCCTCTGCAAAAATCAGCAAGGCCAGACATCCCCTTCTGAGACTTAAGGTGTGTGAACTTGAGATCAAAGTGCATTTCCAAATTTTAAGTTCAGTACAGCCTGGAAGACGTTCACTTTCTTCCTCCTGATATAATTGTATTTATACAACTCATTCACCCCAGCACCATCTTCAGAGGGAGAGAAGAGTAAAAACATCACCAATTAAATCTCATCACCTGCCAACTGCCTCCTCCTCCTGTCTGCAGTTGTGTGTGCAGACACCGCTTGCTGCCTTAAACACTTAAAACACCTGAAGTGCTAAACCCGGTGTCCCCGAGGCCTGGTCTCGGTTGCAGTCGGTGATATTTAAACCCTGAGGGGGAAGCGGCAGCAGTGATGTAATTTATCACTTTAATAAAAAGTCTCTCAGTCCCGCCATCACATGCAGTGAGTCCCTCCCCCTCAGACCCCCTAAGGGAGATGCTTGTTAGGCTACTACTGTGGTCCATATTGAAATAATAATATAATTATTCCTCACAAAAACCAGAAGAGAGGCAGAGAGGACTCGCCATCAATTGCCTATTCAGGAGTAAAGGTAGCGCCGACCTGGGTTCTGCTCCACACAAATCAAGGGCCTGTTTGAGGGAAAGACCTGGGACCCTAAAGTGTTACACAAGCTGGGTAACATAACTATGCTGCCTCACCACAGAATTCACATCCATAATTTATAGAGCTAGAAACCGAATAAAGAACTCACACAGGGTGGGGGTTTGTTTCAGCTCAGACAATTGTGCATGAAATTCATAAAAAACCTCTCCTGTGACCCCTGGACTTGCAGGGTGTTGGCTCTAAGCCTCTTGCTAATCATACACCCAATCTGGCCTCAGATTCCACACACGCAAACACACGCATTTTATTTTCAGCCGCAGCTGCTTGTGGCATTAGCTACATTAACGGTTTCAGGGCAAGGATTCAGTGCAGTTCCAACGGCTGTACATACATTTCCCTAGCTGAAGAGATGGCCACACACAGAAAGCAAAGAAATCGCTGCATAAGCCCTCGACCGGCACACGCAAGTACCACCAAAATGGAATAAAAATCTCCATCCTGTCTGCTGAGCGAACGCTAACAAGCACCACGAATGACAGGGCATTCACATCAGACGCACACAACACGCCAGCGCCATTTCCGTGGTGGCCCATATCACACCACCTCATTACCAGTGGGAAACATCACGCAACCTTACCAAGCCTGTGGAAAAGTCAATGCCCTTAATACCCTTACAATGAAAAACCGCTAAGGTTAAAACACAAAAACTGTAGACCTTCCACCTCATCCCCAGCATACTATTTTTATAGATAAGCCACATTTCATTTAGAATGTGAAAATAAACTACTCTGAAAGGGAACAGGGGACACAAGTGCAAGGACACAATATGTCTCCATGAGCAATGGCCGGCAGCTGCTAATAACCAGTAAGAACATGAGAAATGAGCACTTTAATGAGAAAATAAAAAACCTAATCAACTGTGTCGAATTAGGCAATCATGTTCAATAATTTTTTTCATATTAATTAAAACTCATTAAAAATATAGGGTAATTTTTAAAATGCCAGTCCTGATGCACATTTTCCAGGCCCATGGGTTGTAAATACTGAATGGCCTTCATGCCCAGAATCAAGAAAAGACATAGGCTTAGGCTTTGAGCTTTATTTAATTCTTTGCACTGAATTTTCTTTCCGCCTGATGAAGACCTCTTTGGTTGAAATGTTGCATGCTGAATAAACCATAAGGGAGCATTTACTGGTGGATGGTGTGCGAGTATTCTTTATCCTTTTGCTTATTCTTTTTTTATTTCTTTTGCGCTGCACCAGGCCAAGCCAGTTAGATACGAGTATACCATGTTATTCTCGTTTTTTAATATGTGCCATAGATTTATTTATATATCCACCTCTAACATACATTTAACATATTAAATGTTGATACTGTATGACTGGACATTAAATTAAAGAACTTTAATTTAGCAGGTTTAGCACTTTCATTCAAGGCTATAACATACACCCAAACACTGTCCTACACACACGTACACACACACATTATTAATTTCCCAGTCAAATGGCTGCAGATGCAAGTATTCATGTTAAAATATTTATGCATCAACCTTGCCATTGTAATCCACCGACGTTTTTACATACACAGGTAACATAGCATTGATTAAGTCTGTAACATCTGCAGGTAATTCACCTGTCCTCCTTTCTGCTAAGAAACACCGGACTCCATCTTGACAATCTTAGTGCTTGGTCTAAAAAAGTGCATTTAGGGCGTGTCCCAGTCCACTTTTGCTAGTTAGACAGCGTATTATTTGAACGCCAAGTATAGTGCAAGGTGCAAGTGGGCTGAACTTAGTCTCTTCATTAATTATTGGTAGGATGGGCGTAGGATGCAATAAACCAATCAAAATATCATATCCTATTCCCTTTAAAAGCCTGCTTTTGCACCTTGGTGGATTGCTTATATGATGGCGAAACAGACATGTTCGTGCGTGTATAGTGCAAGCAAGGAATAGGCTATATGGATCAATATTATTCTGACTAACCATTATGACGCGTTTTGATATACACAATAATAATCTTTAACATTAGAGTTTAACACCGGCAAGGTTCCCAATAATTCCAGTGTGTTAGTTTTGAAAATATATGCGGTTCAATTTCGTTAAAAGCACCTGCAACAGCCGAAAATAAGCTACTAGTATATGGCTTCCATCTCACTTTAGAAAACGCCAAATTAGCCTGCTCGTTCAACGACTTTCATTTGATTATACAATTACAAGTCAAACATCAATTCCATGAGGCTGTTCTCGTGGAGTTCTCGGAGTTTAAGCTTCATCCAAAGTTCATTACGTGCATTCTAATATTGATTAATAACACAAATACCGTTATTTTGCCTTAATGATGACACTAAATACAATAAAGCTCTCTGGTTGGTAACCCATAGGTTCACGCATATTTTCCCTGGTTTTAGAATGTTTTGCGCATTAGGCTTGATATAGGTGTTATCAGCAAAGTTTTTAATAGATAGCCATTGTCCCGTAAGAAAAGATTGTCCCCTCAGAAGATTACAGGAACTATTGGCAAATATAGGCTAAATCATAGCTTGATCCAAGATAATTGTGAATAGTCTTACACATGTAATCTTACACGTACCATTGCACATCACCTGGATGTTGATGGAGTAGGCTGAAAGCAATTTAATGCAGCCCCAGGTATGTGGTCTTTGACCTATGGACCCTTTTATTATTATGCATTTTTTTATATAGACTACACAATAATAATATTTCACATTGTAATCTTGATATTTTTAGTCATGCTTGTACATGCCCTGTGTAACATACAGGAGGGTGTACGCACGTTGTGCACACGCCTATGTAGACGGACTTACATGCGCCGTTAAAATAACATGTAAACAACTGTGATAATTACTTTAGACCAGGTTTGTGGTCAAGAAAGAAATACGCCAAAAGTTATCCTGCCCACACTTCATCTTAAGACCAACCCACCCAGCTCACTTGCTATGGGCGCAAGATTACTTGGTATTTAAACGACGTGAGCACTGGGCTCTATAATACTCCACTAATCAGAGCATGAGAATAAAAAGCCATACAAATTAACAAATGTGTCTACCGACTCCAGCCAAAGATTCTTTCATCCTGAAATCCTTACACTTTCATCCATGTATACTTTGTCCAAAACTGTATTGACAGAACCATGTTGCATGTCTGTGTAAGTCAGTCAATAGTCTGTATTGGACAAGCGATTAACATGAGACTGAGATGAGATCTTTCTCACTGTCTCGATCTGTTGTATTGTGAAATAGTGCAATAGTTGTGGCCCAGTACCTTTGCTTCACCTTACAATTTGAATTAGAAGAGGGCAGAAGATAACTCACAAAGTGAATACAAAAACAGATCCATCCTCAAAACTTCATTGTGGTTCAAGAAGAAGTTTGTGCAGAGGTTTTAAATCAAATATCTAACTGGGAAGGACACCTGTAATGTGGCCTGGAGCAAGACAGGAACAGCATGCAAAAAGTTATCAAATCAATCTCTGATTGGAGCACATGGGGAGAAGAATGGAGAAAGCGAGCCAATGTGAACTGACTGAAAACATCTGCGTTGGCTGACATGCTTTTTTTGCTTTTATTAATTTGAAATACTTTACATACATCTATAGTATATATTGCCTGAAGAAGGTTTTACATCTCTTCAGAACTTCAGATTTGTTCTGCGGGAGAGTGGCTACACAGTCATGACGTATGATAGCGCAGGTGCTCCTGAAGTACAGGCACAGCACAGATGTTTCTGACATATCACATACAGTCACAGTGCGTATATGCCTGACTTCCATTCATAGTGCAGGTGTTTGTGATGTAAATTGTGCTGAACCAATTAATTTGATCTCAATCCTAGAGGAAAATTTGCACTGCTGGACCTAATCACCAGTGCCAAAAACATTATGACAAAAACAACTAAACTCTACAAAAAGTCTTCAAAAACTGGTATGTTTTTTTGAAATGTGGAAACTCTTCACGCCACGGTGGCGCAGCAGTAAAAGCATTGGCCTTTGAGTCAATGTAGTTGCACACCGAGGACCTGGGTTCGCGATCCGGGTACTGATGAGGCTTCCTCATTGTTAGCATGTTCAACAAATCACACCTCTACCCTGCCACTCAATATCCTTCTCAGATGCTCAGTAGCAACTTGACAAATATATAATTTTTATAAACATCTCCTGAGGGAGGAGAAACACACTGGTTACCTCAGAGAATTCCAACTCTGTCACTCTTCCTTTCTTACACATGCATGTATTCCCACAGACAGACAGGCCTCTATGAATGTGCATCCTGAATGTTAGTAGCCGTGTCATTCTGAATACTTAAAGCATAATTTGGCTACCCATATTTATTTGAACCGGAATACACAGACGAAGAGTTGAATAAAATTTAAGAGGATTTTGGGAGAACGGAGGCTGAGGCAGAAAGGCAGGATGCAGAGTATTCGCCAGTTAAAATAAACATGGGTGGCCATCAAAGTGAAGAGACTCAATATCCTAGTCTGAGGATAATCATCTATTGCAGGTTTTCGATTTGGATTTTCCCACTATTGCTTATAAAGGCGAGCCACACACCACTGGTAAATGTTTAATAAATGTTTGTGCCGGCAGAACAGGCAATTACTATGTACGGTCTGTCTATTCTGCAAGAGCACACAACGGAATAGACTTCAACACTCATTTTCATTTCCAAATGGAGGTAAATTCGTGTATCTAAATATGCCCATTGGACTCCATTGTAAAACAGAGTCGAGCAGTTCGCAAGGTGACCAAAGCACGAACAAAAATGATGTGACAAAAGTATTATCATTACCGATCGGCATGGTGGAAATAATTCGTAAAAATGGGTCAAAGTCGGAAAAAACCCCCAAAAAAACACGGAATTATCCTTTTAAGTTAAGATGTTCACATGGTCGACTAACAGAAAGCTTGAACAGCTACTTCCACAAGGGTCTGGGGGAAGAACTGTTAGTTACATTGTAAAACCCTTTTCTTTGTTCAAACATATAACAGAAAGCATGTTCAGTGAATGAAAATGCCTCATCACGGGGATAAGATTAAGCCTCGTTGAATATTTCATGAAACCTTCTAAATCACACCTTTATGACGCCTGGCCTTAGTTTGAGTTTTTCAGACGCTTCCAGCCTGAATCATTCTGGGTTGACTGAAGCCAGAATTGCAACCACGGGCAATACGGGGCATTACTACCGTAAGGCTAATATTAGGAACTGTGCCAAACCAACGCGCTCACCCACATCGCGATGGCAGGCGTACAACCTAATTTAAACAACCTCATTTAGCTAACCCCCTTGCATATTAAGATACCGCTTATATAACGAAGCGGGAAAAGGCGAAGTGCACGTTCAAATGCCATGCACTGGATAAATGAGCAAACTGTGCAGCCTACAATATTCCTTCCTTGCAAAGCCGAACATTGAGTGAGGCGGAGTGTAACAGCTCGCGATGAATGAGCCCACGGAATATGATTACACAGCACGCCGTGCGAGGGGACAACAATGTGCTCGAATTGCGATTAAAACATCACAGGAGCAAGATCCGGTAGAATTCGAACACCTTCGATACATAGCACGAATGGGTCAACAAATCTATCTCGAACAATGGTCTTCTTAACGTTAAATCTTCTAGTTTACCAGCACTCGCGTCCAAAAGTTCAGAGATTAATATAAAAAGTAACATTACAGTCCTAGCCAATACAAAAAACATTTGAAAAGGGGGTAAGTTAGGAGTAAAATTTAGTGTTTCTAGGTTAACACTGACTGGCTGTTATTCACCAGTATTAGCCAGCAAGATTCCAGTTACATCAATGCGCCACAAAAGACACTGCTGTGCCACATGTACCGTTGTCCTTTATCAATTAATGAGTCCTTACTGTCCCCGTTTCATCTGCACAGCTGCTTAACGCCCACCCTGACTAACTTTAGCTAAAATATTTAAACATGGTGTGCAGGTCGCTTGGAGATCACTACTGGAATGAATCATTTGGGGGGGGGGGCTGCAAAGTTATCTAGTACTATAAAAGTTGACACTGATTGGATGTTGCCTACAAAACAAGTTTTACATTACTGACCCAACGCCAACGCTAGCTTTTGAAAGACATTCATACGCCAAAACGAACAGTAAACGAGGTGGTGTGCTCCTCATCGTCCATGCAACGGTCCCAGTTAGCAAACCAAGTTCACATCTAGGTAGATAATATTATTTAGCTACTTACCAAGGGTCAAACTCGTGGATGATGCTCTCGAAACGAATAACTGCGAAGAGTCTCGAACTAAACCCTGCCAGCCAGGCCAGAAAGAGTATAGTGAAAGACAGCAGGGACTGCCACCCTGCCGGCTGCGTCAGTCCGCCAGAAAGGCCTCCACCTCCACCACTCGCGGAGCTCGGCCGGCTGTTTCCAGCGAGCGAGCCCCCAGTATTCGAGGAAGCTCTTAGTTTGCTGTCGGTCATTATATGTTGCTCCGCCATATTCTGCGTGAATCGCGGTGTATCTGGACAGGAAAGAGAGCCCCCACCCCCCGGCCACGCTCTCTCTTAGTCTCGTATCCGCACTTCGTCACTCTTTGTTTGAAAAAATATCTCTATTCGTTCAATATTTTTTTGATAACTCCACCGATATTTACTTTAAATTAGTTCCTGTGCAGTGTGGCATAAGTGCCGGTTGCAGGCACTCCAGCACGCAGAGTGGTCGCTAGGAAGGAAAGAGGTGAGAGGGAACAGCGAGATAACAGGAAGCGCTTTCAGCCTGTCACAACGCGACAGGTACAACAGAGAGGGCGTAAACCGCTTGTTAATCTCAACCAATCCATGAAAAGCGCGGCTGTGACTGGGGATGTAGTTTACCAACGGTCTAATGCAAAACTGGGATTATGGGAGGAAACCAACTGAAAAGTGTCATGCGAAACCCACCAATCGTGTTTTCGGAAGACAACGGGACCTGTATTTCAACCTATCCAGCGTCAAGAACTATGAGCGCAGTCGACCAAGGAAATAATTCCTGTAAAAGGCGCAAGAACAATGGGTTGTGACAAAAGGGGAACGACAAATAATTGTGACAGATCTACATTCTAAAACGAACGACCAGGTCTCAATAAAAATGTAAATTCTTTAGACTTTATAATACGAGTCAAATAATCAAAATAATGATATTGAAACATTTTCAATTATATAGGTTAGCCTACATGATAATGTACATGATACAAAAACTATTTATAGGTCTGTGCTGGTGTAGGCTACTTTTGGTCCAAGGGCCAAATGCAGCCTGCCCTAAATTTGCTCTGATTATTGAGAAGAAGACATTGCAAGTATTATTCAAATGCATCATATTGTGACTATGCCACTGTCACCAGAGGTGTAAAATCCAGGGGTCAGAAAGTAAAAGTCCTGCCATGTGTTTCTTCCACCCATGAACTCAGCCAGTTGATTTCACTAATTAGTTCTACCTCCTGTCTGAAGAATTGTGCTAATTATCAAATCCAGGTGATTGGAACAAAAATACCGAGAAGGACTTTTACTTTCTGAACCTGGATTTTACACCTCTGACTGTCATAATCATAGTAGGCATTCTTTGCATGCAGCGGTTATGTCAGTCAGAAAGGTACTAACAAATAATACAGACTGGTTTCACATCAGCCTCTTTTTAAAGTGCATTACATTACAGGCATTTTGCAGATGCTCCTATCCAGAGTGACTTGCACAGCTTTGTGAACTTGACATCGTATCCACTTATGGATATATACTGAAGTATACAGGTTAAGTACCTTGCTCAAGGGTACAATAGCAGTGTCCTACCTAAGAATCAAACCAGCAACCTTTAGTTTAACTACACAGCTGACTATAATAGGGTGGTTGCTTTTTTGTGTCACCTTAAAGCCTTTGTGACCTAAGATCTGTTTTTATACTGCTTTTCATTATTTCATCTGCTTTACTGTCATTGTGTCTTTTCATTTTATATGCTGATGATTGGAGGAAGAACAGTGCAGACCCAAATTTACACCCTATTAACCCCCAATAGCTCAGTATTCAGGGTGATTAAAGACAACCCCACATATTCTGTACAGCCTTGATTCATGCAGTAGGCCTATGCTACCTCCAAAAAGTTGGGATTTCTTGTTTGTATTACTTCCAGGCAAGGAGGTTTAGAAGAAGGTCTTAAATTTGGTCAGTCCAGGACTGTCCTCACCTCATTTTCAAAAGGATGATCAATGTGCGGAAAGTGGGCTGATCAGAGGTACAGTTGAAGTCGGAAGTTTACATATACTTAGGTTGAAGTAATTCAAACTTATTTTTAACCACTCCACAGATTTTATGTTAGCAAACTATAGTGTTGGCAAGTCAGTTAGGACATCTACTTTGTGCATGACACAAGTAATTTTTCCAACAATTGTTTACAGACAGATTATTTCACTTTAAATTCATTATATCACAATTCCAGTGAGTCAGAAGTTTACATACACTAAGTTGACTGTGCACAAAGTAGATGTCCTAACTGAATTGCCAACACTATAGTTTGCTAACATGAAATTTGTGGAGTGGTTAAAAATTAGTGTTAATGACTTCAACCTAAGTGTATGTAAACTTCCAACTTCAACTGCAGGTATGTTTACATTTTAATGTGATGTTGAGGAATCTGGAGGTTTGGTAGCGAGTAACAGCTGTGGTGAAATAAAGAGCACTTTCAAGCCACACCAAAGTTAGGCTTTATCCAGCTTGGATGTTAGAGCTAAGTCTCAAAATTGCTTCAGCTAGTGTTTTTAGCCAAGGACATACATTGCCTCCATCAACACGATGCACATTGAGCAGTAACACAGGGCACAAAACTCATTCTCTACACTAGTGAAACAGCATCAACTTTGCTCCCTTCCACTGATGAAAAATGTCATTCTCACCAAATTGCTAATGAGTTTTCCCATTTTTCTTATTCTGTTGACGGGAATGGAAGCAAAATAAAAATGTATAAAGAGAGTACGGTTGAGCATTTAAAAGAACAGATAGAGCAGATTGTACGTAAGAAAGAGTGATTAAAAGAATGAGGAGGATGACAAGTGCAGGATAAATTACTGGAGCAGCAGTCACAGAATGTAAAAAAAAAAGTGGAATGATAAGAAAAAGGAACAGGAGAAAAGAGGGATTCATTGTGGCGGTTGATTAAAATAAACCTCCTCGAATCGAGGAACATACGAAAAATAGATTGGCTTTCGTATAAGAAAATATTTACATGTTGTGAAATGAGATATAATGCATGGGAAAAGCCTACATTGTGTTAGCTGGGCCTTAACTTGATTTTGTATGCAAGAAATCAAGTTAAGGCCCAGCTAACACAATGTAAGCATTTCTCTTCTCTCATTTCTCATTTCTGCATTTGCCGTGACATGACATTCCAGGAAATGCAGAAATGAGCTGCAGAAGCAACAAACAGTGCATACATCTTAGACAAACCTCAAATATCTTCTCATTGATATTATGTGGTCAAATACAGTTCTGATATGAGATGTCATTTTGCTGTATGTTTCTGCATTTTCTGAGACATTGGCCCCATTACCAAATTAGTCAGAGAAATAGTTAAATAGTTAGTCAGAAACTGAAAGTTAAACAAAAATACACAACCTTTTGAGCATTCAAAAAGAGCATTTTGTTGTAACACTGAGCATTATCCCAGTTGGTGTTCTGATCAAAAGAAGATGAGACCAAGCTGCATGGTATCCTTATCATTCTCCTGCAGAGATCTGAGGGAAAGGTGGCTGCAAACCGAGAAACTGTCAAGGATTTTAATGAACAGGAAAAGTAAGATAGTTCAGTGTTTTTATTTTGTGTTGAACTGCAGTCTATATATCCGGCGTGGTCCTTCCATATCTGTACTCCATTATCAACACCTCCTTAACCTGTGGCTATGTTCTTGCTGTTTTCAAAACTGCCTGTGTTACCCCACTCCTTAAGAAACCTAGCTTGGACCCCTCTGATGTCAGAAACTATGGTCCTGTGTCTCTCCTGTCTTTCCTGTCCAAAGCTCTTGAACGAGCTGCCCTTAACCAACTGTCTGTTTTTCTCCACCAGAACAACCTGCTTGACCCTCATCAGTCCGGCTTCAGAACCGGGCACTTTACTGAAACTGCACTCCTGGCTGTGACTAAGGCACTCGCCACTGCTAGCCTTCTCCCTCTCCTCTGTCCTGATTCTCCTTGATGTGTCTGCAGCGTTCGACGCGGTCAACCACAAACTCCTGATCTCCAAACTGGCTGAGATGGGCATCTCTGGACCTGCCCTCTCTTGGTTTAAATCCTATCTCACAGATAGATCCTACCAAATCTTCTGGAAGGGCTCTGTCTCTGTATCTCATCCACTTTTTACAGGAGTTCCACTGGGATCTGTACTGGGTCCTCTGCTGTTCTCCATTTACACTAAGTCTCTTGGTTTGGTTATTAATTCACATGGCTTTTCTTACCATAGTTATGCTGATGACACTCAACTCTTCCTCTCTTTCCCTCCCTCTACCCCACAGGTTAAGGAGAGGATATCTGCTTGCCTGGCTGACATCTCTGTGTAGATGTCGAGACATCACCTGAAGCTCAATCTCGACAAGATTGAGCTGCTCTTCATGCCATACAAGACCTCCCCGCTTCTAGACCTGTCCATCACCGCCGACGGAACCATAGTGACCACCTCTCACTCTGCAAGGAACCTGGGGGTGGTCCTGGATGACCAGCTGGACTTCAAAGAACACATCAGGGCAACGGCACGGTCCTACAGATTCCTCCTGTACAACATCAGGAGGATTCGGCCGTACCTGACCACCTACTCCACCCAGTTTCTTGTCCAGACCATGGTCACCTCACGTCTGGACTACTGCAACTCCCTTCTCACAAGCCTACCACCCTGCACCATTCTGCCCCTACAACTGGTCCAGAACGCGGCTGCTTGGCTTGTGTTCAACCTCCCGAAGTTCTCACACGTCACCTCCCTGCTGAGGTCACTCCACTGGCTGCTGGTCGAGGCCAAGATCAGGTTCAAAGTTCTGGCCTACACTGCAGCCAAAAGGTCAGGCCCCTCCTACCTACAGGACTTAAGTACTACGCTCCTGCTCGACCACTTCGCTCTGCTGCTGCAGGGAAACTTGCACTTTCCTTCCTCTGTGTTTACGGCTCTCGCTCGTCCCGACTGCGGAGCTTTTCCACCCTAGCTCTCCAGTGGTGGAACAAACTCCCCACTCCGCTGCGCTCAGCTGAAATACTGTCTGTTTTCCGTCGTGGTCTGAAACGCACTCCACCTCGACTAAACTACCTATATAGCGCCAATTCTATCGTACTTGCTTCCTGTTTTTTTATTGCTTGTTTTCTATTTAACTTGTGTTTTTTGTTATTTTATAGTTAAGAATGTACAGCTGACATTTTCTATGTTCATTACTAGGGATGGCTCCTACGTTGTGAGAAGGTTGTGCTTTGTCGGATCTGCTTTGTAGTCGCGTCAATGACCTTCACTTATTGTATGTCACTTTGGATAAAAGCGTCTACAAAATAATTGCAATGTAATGTAATGATTGTGTGATTATGGGTGATTGTGTGATTACCTCCCTCATTAATGGGAGGGTCAGTGTTTACAGGATTGTGCTAGCTGTTGAGAGTTTCCTTTTTATTCCTTTACATAAAATTGCTGGATGATTATCACCAGTCTAAATCTTCACCTGTAACAGTGCTCTCAAGCTATTCAGTATGAACATATTTAGAAAATCAAAGTAAAATCTTTTTTTAAAAATGTTTTTGCAGATCTTCCTAGTCTGCTTTTAGCAGTTCTTCATGCGAGTCTACGAGTCTACACCAGTGTCCTCCTGTCTTGCAGCTTAGTCTGAAACTGTTGCCTGATTTCCTGTGTCTCTAAATATCAATGGAGAGAGATAGAAGGAGCACTTGTGGCATTTTGCTTGGTACAGAAAGGAGGGATATGTCCAAGTGCTTGACTGTGCAGTTTAAAGTAGGGATGCACCGATACCGATACCAGTATCGGTATCGGGGCCGATACCATGCTCATGTACTCGTACTCGAAAAAATGTACCGATACTCCAAAACCGATACCAACGTCCAAACGTCCGCACGCTAATGCTATCACCTTAGCAACACCTAATCCTGACCTGCGTGCTCACGCTCACGCCACGCCCTCCTTCACGAGAAATCAAGACAAAATGTCGAAAGTTTGGAAGTACTTTGAGGTAGACGAATCTGACCAAACTGTAGCAAAATGCAAGCTCTGCTCAGTGAAAATATCAAGAGGTGGCACGAAGGCTAGTTCATTCAATACTAGTAACTTGATAAAACATCTCAAAACTCGACACGAGGTTGAGTACAAGGAGTTTAGCGCTAGCATCGGTAGCACACAGCAACCAACGTTACTGCAAACATTGAAGAGGAACGAGAAAATGTCTAGCGACAACCCGAAGGCAGTAAAAATAACAGAGGCTCTTACCCAATACATTGCTCTTGACGATCAACCATTGTCAGTTGTGGATAACGTGGGATTCCGACGGCTTCTTGGAGTTTTGGAGCCCAAGTATGATATCCCAAGTCGTCGTCATATCACAGACACCGTGTTGCCGAAGATGCACGGGTTTGTGAAAAAGCACATCACCAGCTTGTTGTGCGACATGTCAGCTATTAGCTTCACCACTGACATCTGGAGCAGTAGCGTTAGTCCAATGTCTCTCATCAGCCTAACTGGGCAGTGGATAGATAAGGACTTTAATCTTCAGCGAGTCGTACTGCAAGCAAAAGAGTTGCGTGGATCGCACACAGGCCAAGCAATAGCAGGTGCATTTGACGAAATGCTTCAAACTTGGGGGATTTCAAAAGAATGCGTTCACGTTGTGCTCCGAGATAATGCCAAAAACATGATCAAGGCGATGGATGATGCTGGACTCCCAAGCCTATCGTGTGTCGCTCACACACTCCAGCTAGCTGTGCAGGAAGGCCTTCTTGCTCAGCGAACGATTGCTGATGCTGTGGCAGTCGGGCGGAGAATTGTTGGGCATTTTAAACATTCCCCCTTGGCGTACTCCCTGCTAGAAGACATCCAGCTAGAACTCAACCAGCCGATAAGAAGACTCCAACAAGACGTACAAACCCGCTGGAACAGTACGTTTTACATGCTGCGCTGTCTTATCGAACAGAAACGAGCCCTTGGAATATATGCGTCCGACCATCAGCTCCCCGACAACCTCAGCGCGAACCAGTGGGGTTTAATGGAGAAAATGGTAACCGTGCTCGCTCCATTTGAAGAGTTAACTCGACAGGTGAGCTCTTCGGAAGCATCCGCGGCAGATGTGATTCCCTCCGTCACAGTGCTTCAGAGACTGCTGGCCAAAGAAACGGAGGAGGACCGTGGAATCAGAACCATGAAGAGCACTTTACTCGCAGCAGTGAAGAAACGCTTTTCTGAGGCAGAGAAGAATCCACTCTACTGCATCGCGAGTCTACTCGACCCAAGGTAACTAAGTTAACTAATAGTTCTATATTTATGCTAACTAATAATAGTCTATTATGCACTTAATTTAAACACTATAATAATGGCCGTGTGTCTATAAAGTTTGAAGGAGGGAAAATATGCCTACCTAAAACGTGTCAATATTAATTGATTAGGCAACATGTGTCATATGCTTGTATGTATATGCTTCATGCTTCATGTATATTGTCAGCTAAATTGTCCCACTCTCTCTCTTTGTAGATATAAGGATCGTTTTTTCTCAAACACCAACACAGCAAAGGAGGCCAAAGTGATGCTGATACGGGAGCTGCAGAAAATGTCTCCTGGGGATGCAGACCAGAAGGAGGAGCCACCTCTCAGAAGGCCACGGAGGGACCAGCCCTGCAGCAGTCTGGACAGTGTGTTCAGTGAAATCGCAGATGAGCATGCATCACTGAACAGTACTCCAGTGGCTTCTGCCATCCAGGTGGAGACATACCTTGCAGAGTGCACAGTTCCTCGTGAAGACAAACCACTCCAGTACTGGATAGTTAACAAAGTGCGATTTCCCGCTCTGGCCCAAATGTCACAAAAATATCTCTCAGCACCATGTAGTAGTGTGGAAAGTGAACGGTTATTTAGCTCAGTGTCACACATTGTTGATGAAAACAGAAATAGGCTCACAGCTGAAAATGCAGAGAGGCTTCTTTTCATCAAAAAGAACCTGCCACTTACGTTTTCAAAACAGAAGTGAAGGTAGTCTAGGTAGTCTTTAGATGGCACACAGACTGTCAAACAGACCTAGTCTTTAGATAGCACACAGGCTGTTCCATGTCAGTACAGTAGGTTAGCCTATAATGTATGTAGGCCTATTTCACAATTGTTTTTTTACAGTCAGCCCCCCCCCCCCCCCTGTTAAGTTGACCATGTATATTAGTGGTAAGGGTTAGGGGTCACTTATACTTTGACGTTCCAGTATAAATAGAATGATGCACAAAAGACTGTACAGTTTTATTTTGGTTATTATTTATGTTTATTTATTTATTTTTATTGGACCTCATTTGATTTAAATAATCAGTAAATTGATAGACTGTGCTCCATCAACAGGAGAAAATAAACACAGTATCTTCAAAATCAGCCGTCTCATTATTGTGGTATTATTATACAGTATTATTATAAAGTACTCATACTTAAAAAAACACACAAAAAATGGTATCGGTATCGGTATCGGCGAGTACTCAAAAGTGAGTACTCGTACTCGTACTCGGTCTGAAAAAAATGGTATCGGTGCATCCCTAGTTTAAAGCACCATGCATCAGCAAGGAAGACTACTACAATAAAGTTATTGTTGGGCCAAGTGTCATTTTCGTTGACCCAAAGTAAAAATCCAGTTGCCTAGAGAAATCTGGGTTGCTACCTATCCCAAGTTTTGCCATTGTAAACTTGACTAAACAATGATTTTTTATTAATTGATCTTATATAGACGTTATATAACTTAACTAAATTCTCAGAGGACTGATGTGCTTCTTTTTTTCTAGTCAATTATCACAACCAGTGAATGGGGACCCAGGTGTAGAAAAGGACACAGAGGCATAGGTAGATGAAAAATAAAAAACTGGTTTTACTTGGAGAAAACATGAAAATAAGGTCAGGCAAACCATGGGGGCAACAGCTGAGTAACTAGAAACAGGGGAACTACGAAGTAGGAAACACATGCAGAAAACATCACAACCAAGCGATAATGCATGAAACCCAGTAAACTTAAATACACAGAAACACAGGTGAAAACAATAACCTAATCAAACTCATGCAACACTGAAAATGTAACTATAGAAAACAATAAAGAGAATGTGTGAGAATGCTGAACTAAATGAGACACACATGCATACACCAATGATACAATTAACGTCAATCACAAGAACAGAGACTGAACAAACAATGAAAACAAAACACTACGGACGGGAGTTTTTGACGTACAAAGGCAGGAACCATGACAGCCAATTACCTTGGCTTATTTGGCCCAATTAGTTAGATGGTTGTACGGTATTCATATACACTGATGCATTTCCATTCACTATGCTAATGTTACACCCTTGTTGTGGGAAGGTATTGGACACGCAGTTGAAGGAAGGGGGCAATAGACAGAATTCTCAGACTGATATTGTTTACTGAAACACATAAAATTAGGTTTATCAGAGATGCGCACATACACAGCCATTCACTACTAGTGCAGCATAGAGGTCTGTCTGACTTCCTGTTTCACTTTTTAAAATGTACATCAAAACATCTATGGCAGTCACAATTCATCGATCAGATAGCTCACTAACATTGGCTATGTGTTGCTGCTGTATAATCAACACACTCACTCACACAGAATCCTGGAACAAACCGTTAAACACCTTAGCTATCAGTAAAACATTAATATTGGAATTATAAAAGTATATGACATACAGATGTATTCATATTTCCGTAAAACAACCATTTAAGCATAAGAGGTCATATACTTAACACCAAACACATTATAAACGATAAAACATTATGAGACTAAAAGATGGAAATTAATTACATTTAACTTATCTCTCTCCAAATCCAATAACAATAGCCTCTGCTTGCAATAGAAAATTAGCAATAGCAATTTCACAACCTTGATAATACTATAGAATGGCAAAACTGCAACCTATACAGTTTGTATAAAGTTCCAAAACTATATATATCAGTATTAACTTATAATGAGGGCATGTAGTTGTTTGTTTTACCTGAAACACATGAAATTAGGTTTATCAGAGATGCAGCGTACACATACACAGCCGTTCACTACTAGTGTAGCATAGAGGGAGAATAACTTCCAATTGCCTTCCGCAGTTCTGCTGCCACCCAGTGGCTGGGGGTGAATCTCCTATTATATTGTGTTCAGGCTCCAGTGTTTTAACAAAAGAAATGGGGGTACCCTGTTACACTAAGACTGTTTGAGCATTCAGCATATGCATATAGTACAGCAATAGTGTTAATCATATCTAAAATATTCAACTTCATTTGCAACATATTGATTTTTATATCCTCATATTATAAAATAAAATTGATAATACTTAGAAAATAATCATCTTTAAAAATAGTTTTTAAATAGGTATATCTGGGCCACATCAAAAGCAGGGTCTAAAGCCCAAATTCACATCTACAGTAAATCTGGCCAGGAAGTGAATCTGACTACACTGATGTACACTAGATGTGGGGCCTCTAGGAAAGCTTTGTGAATGTACCTTCTTTGAGTGTGTTGTGATGTAAAACCGGAGGCTTTCAAAGGTCACTGTTCCACAGTCTCTGCAGGGCAAGTAAACCAAGTTACACATTCAAAAAGGCTGCTGCTGCCAATAGCCACTATACCAAGACTGAAGTACAGTAATGAGTAGAAACGAATAGCTCTTGTATCCGGCAGTGTAGTAGAATGGTTAAGGAACTGGACTTGTAACTGAAAGGTTGCAGGTTCGATTCCCAGGTAGGACACTGCCGTTGTACCCTTGAGCAAGGTACTTAACCTGCATTGCTTCAGTATATATCCAGCTGTATAAATGGATAAATGTAATAAGAAGTATGTAAGTCGCTCTGGATAAGAGCGTCTGCTAAATGCCTATAATGTAATGTAATGTAATGTATCCACATTCCATTACAAAGCAAAAGACTAGACCCTGTTTTGAAATCTTTATTCCATACCCAAACTCATTTCCTCACAATAGTGGTGTGTGCAGTCAAACTGTGATTAATGAGAGGAAAGATAGCTGTAGGTTGAGAATCATTTAAGTCAAAACCAAACCCCTAATATTCCTCCAACAGAGGGAACAGAAGAGAAATAAAGTTTATTCCACACATCCCAAATAAGCCTCTCCCCCAAGTTTTTCATCACACTAGTTTTTACAATTGCAATAAGCTGCATATACAGACTGGTGACAAATTAAATTTAAAAAAACAACATGAAGTGTCTTCATAAGGTGTTGGACCACCACGAGCCGCCAGAACAGTTTCAGTGCGGCTTGGCATAGATTCTACCTCTATTCTAGCATAGATTCTAGTCTCTGGAACTGTAGTCTAATTTCTAGTCTAGTCTAGTTTAAATTCTAGTCTACTGGAGGGATGGAACACTATTCTTCTAAAATATATTCCCTCATTTTGTGTTTTGATGATGGTGGTGGAGAACGCTGTCTAACACGTTGGTACAAAATCTCCCGTAGGTGTTCAACTGGGTTGAGGTCTGATGACTATGAAAGCCATAGCATATGATTGACGTCATTTTCATACTCATCAAACCATTCAGTTACCCCTTATGCCCTGTGGATGGGGGCATTGTCATCCTGGAAGACACCACTCCCATCAGGAAATAAATGTTTCATCATAGGATAAAGGTGATCACTCTTTGTATAACTTTGTATTGATTTGCAATGAGCCTTCCCTCTAAGGCAGGGGTGTCAACCTCCAGTCCTGGAGGGCCGCAGTGTCTGCTGGTTTTTGGTGTGTTTCAGCACAAGTGATTAATTTAAGTCACTGATTGGCTAAGAAGTCCAAACACCTTGTTCTCAATGCTTTAACTGGGTGCTAATTAAAAGGAAACCACAAATACCTGTAGACACTGTGGCCCTCCAGGACTGGAGTTTGACACCCCTGCGTCTAAGGGAACAAGTGGACCCAAACCATGGCAGGAAAATAGTTTGTAGAGTAGTTGAAGTTGAAGGTGTTGTTGCATGACATCATACTTTCATTAGAATTGTTCTCTTAAAGCAAATACAATATGCAAGAAAAGAGAAGCTGATTGGGGAATGTATTACCAATTCAAGGGAGACCAATGAAGTGCAATGAAGAAGAGATTGAAACCAGCAGAAAACCCATATTTCCTCACATAGGAGGTCCTTGTTAGAACATTAGAAAAAATGTCTCTCTCCATCTCTTGCAAATTTCAAGGTCAAATTTGCTTTAGTGGCATAGTCATTAACATATTTTCACTCTTAAATTCAAATTTAAATATTCTTCATTTACATGGCAAGATTTCATGCAAAAAAACATGTTACAAAGGCATTATCATACTGTGGAAGATGAAATTGAGTCAAAGACTGTTTTTATTGTAATGGCACTAATAAGGGCTAAATCTGTGCTATACAAAGTATAATCTTAACATACTAACCGACTAACAGAAACAGGCTTTCATCTGCTCGAGGCGTGTTTTTGCAAGAAGAGGAGCTGACTGCATTTGATAAGGAAATTCTTCTCGTACAACAATATGATAAAGAAAACTTGTCTTGTTTCTTTCTCCGCTTCTGAAGCTTAGTATTCTGTAATTTCTACTGCTAAGATTCTAACCTCTTAGAAAGGGTATATAACTGTCGTAATAATCTGTGTTCGATGAACTTACGCTATATATATGTCAAAAAATCTAAAGATCTTTCTCACCTGATGATTGCTTTTTCACGACAATACATAGATGACATTAACAGCACCCTCCCCATCCCACAAACAAGAAAGTAAGTAATCCTCCATTTTCCATCAAATACCTATACACACAAACACTCTCACCCCGTCTAGAAGAGCATACTTTTTTAGCAAACAAAGCATAAGACCTCTGCATCATAATTAACCAGGAGAACAGGTGATAAAAACATGAACACAAACTACATCTCTCTCTCAGGACCCAGCGGCAGTGCAAACCACAGTGCAGAGGCTGCCAGGTCCTCTCAGTTTACTCCCTGCAATATCACACTGTCTGCAGCAGCAGAAAAAAAACTCAATTCATTTTCACAAAAACATTTCAGAACTGTTTGCACTAGACAGTGTGTATCAATCTGGAGTAAAGGGATGCTGAGTTTTGGGTTTTCTAATTCCACCACTGTGGAGAGAAATTATTCAATATTTTGACTAGGAACTTGTCACGGGCAGAGTGCTTTAAAATTGGAGTCAAACTGTGGCTGTTTAATGCATTCATTCTCTCACACTGTGAGTGCAGCTTTTTCTGCAAGCACTATATGCTGCATAAACATTCACAGTGACAGAAAGATGTGTTTGAGGGAGGGTAAGGTCTTATCCATTCGTAAATACTAGGGAATATTGAGTGACTGAGATTACTGCGTGGAAGTTTTATTCTGAAATAGTTTGCATAATGTTTAAATTCATTCTGAAATAGTCTGCATGATGTTTAAATTCATTCTGAAATTGTAATGGGTTTTTAAATGGTTCGGTGATTCAAACGCGAAGGTGAGAACCAATAACAGGAGAAAAAAATAATGAAAGAACAGAAATAAAAGACAGGAACTAAATCTTTAAGGCTAACAGGCAAAACAAAAATCCCACTAAAACGGGCGAACTAGTAAACTAGTAGAATACCAACTAAATCTCTCGAGCTCACGTAAGTGACTAAAACAGGAAACTTAGCAAACAAAAGAACACTCTCGGCCACCTTAGCTCAAAGCCGGTAGAGTGTAAAACCAAAACAAAAGTATAAAGAAAAACGTACGGGTTACGGATGTAACCCCGGTTCTATGAATACGGTCAACACGCCACGGTATGGGTCATCCTCGCCGAGAGGGGGAGCTACTAGGAGATTGTTTATCAAATTAACCACCACTACGGGCGGAACCACGTCACGCCATAAATATGGCGCTGGTACACCGCTCGACCTCTTTTGCCGACTTGAAGGCACTTGCCGTCCTGCGGGCGCAAGGTTCTCCGCCTGACAACACCGCGTGGCGTGTTGACCGTATTCATAGAACCGGGGTTACATCCGTAACCCGTACGTTCTATTTCATACCGGTCAACACGCCACGGTATGGGTTACTGTATATCAAATAAGTCAGGCGGGGAAGTAGTGGGGTAACCAGGACCGCACATCATAGCATGAGTGCAGGACCGATCAATAAAATTACACCATTGGCTGCTGTTCTTAACAGAAGAGCAAGCTCAAGTGGGAACGTGGAACATAACCAATGGGTGATAAAAACCCTGAATCATCACCATCTTACTCTTCAGGTCTCATGGGGAGGAGGATGAAACGCCTCCAACACAATAGGCCGTGAGACGTATGACCGCGAAAGGACCTGAGGCCGAAACGCGGGGTTGGGATGCAAAGAGACCGATGAGCTACTGTCCCCCAGCCGTATACAGGCAGGGTGTATCGACAGTGCATGCAGCTCGCTCACGCGCCTCGCGGAGGCGATAGCGAGCAGGAAGGCCATCTTCCAAGAGAGGAGCTTTAGGCTGAGCCCAGTCAGGGGCTCAAACGGCGGTTCAGTGAGAGCATTTAAGACCAGCTGCAGGTCCCAAGAAAGGACTGCGTTCGATCTAGGCGGCCGAAGCCGCCTGGCTCCTCGGAGGAATTGTCCAGCACTGCTGATTCTAGGCCCTGCCGGCAACTCTGCCCACGGGCCAAACATGCAGGTTGAAAAATTCTGGGTTCGGATGCCACAGCAGGCCCTGGGCCTGCGACAGCATATCCGGCCTGGTTGGGAGGCGCCAGGGGGTGCCCCATAGGGATTCCCTTAGGTCCGCCATCCATCTCTGCTGGGGCCAGTTGGGGGCAATCAGCAGAACCTGTGCCCCTGAGTTCCTGATCCTCGCCAGAACTGTGGGCAGGAGAGGCATGGGGGGGAAAGCATAGAGCAGGGCTGGAGGCCACTGGTGTGCCAGTGCGTCCACGCCCAATGTCCCCGTTGTGTCCATCATAGAGTACCACAGGGGGCAGTGAGCATTCTCCCTGGATGCGAAGAGGTCCACCTGTGCTTCCCCGAAGCGGGACCAAATGGACTGCACAATTTCTGGGTGCAGGCGCCATTCCCCTGGTCTCGGGCCACCCCTGGACAGCATATCGGCTGCCACATTGGTTATACCCGGCACATGCACTGCCTTCAGGGACATGCATTGAGCATGTGCCCAGAGCAGGATTTGACGTGCTTTCGCATGCAGGATTGGGGACCGAACCCCACCCTGGCGGTTGATGTAGGACACTACCGTGGAGCTGTCTGTCCGGACAAGAACATGTCTGTGCCAGACCACTGGGAGGAAGTGGTACAATGCCCGAAGCACTGCTTCCATTTCTAGAAGGTTTATGTGTTTCCCTGCCCATGAGGGGCTCCACGATCCCTGCACGGACTGGCCACCTCTGACCGCTCCCCAGCCAGTCATGGAGGCGTCCGTGGTGACTGTCACCCTTACCCCTGCCGGCCCCAAGGGAACGCCCTCCTTGAGGCCAGGGGTGGTGAGCCACCAATCCACCATCTTTAGGCATTTCTGGGAAATGGGGAGGAGTCGCCGCCCATCTTCGTGCGGGCTCACTCCCTGTGCCATCGCCCAATGCTGTAACGGGCGCATATGCAGCAGCCCAAGTGGCACCACCTGGGCGGCTGAAGCCATCAGGCCGAGCAGCCTCCGGCAAAGTTTTACCGTCCCCTGCCGTGCTGCAGCAAAATGGGACAGACTCTCCATCAAAGTATGTCGCCTCTCTGGGGTTAGAGAGGCACGCATGGACCCCGAGTCCAAAACCAGACCCAGGAAAACCCTTTCTCTGGAAGGGGTGAGGTGGCTCTTCTCCCTGTTCAGGGTCAGGCCCAAGCTGGCTAAATGTTCCAGTACCGACCTTGTGTCCCTTCTCGCTTGCTCCTCTGATGGAGCACAGATCAGCCAGTCGTCCAGGTAATTCGCAATGCGGATACCCTGACGATGGAGTGGGATCAGTGCGGCATCCATGCACTTTGTGAAAGTGCGTGGGGCCAGAGCTAGGCCAAAGGGAAGGACCGAGTACTCGTACCCTGTGCCCTTGAAGGAAAAGCGGAGGTACTTCCGGTGATCCCGGAGTATGGGGATATGGAAGTATGCATCCTTTAGATCCACAGAGGTGAACCAGTCGCCATCTCTCACCTGAAGGAGGAGATTGGCGAGGCGGAGCATCCGGAAGGGCAGGTGCTTCAAAAAGCGGTTGAGCCTTCTTAGATCTAGGGTGGGGCGGAAGCCCCCGTCCTTCTTGGGGGCTAGAAAATATACTGAATAAAACCCTTGTCCCACTGCCACCAGGGGCAGGGGTGTTATTACTCCCTTCTCTAGCAACACCAGAATCTCGTTGGAGAGAGCTCGCGCAGCAGCCCCGTCTCTCACCCGAGTAGGAGTAACCCCGTAAAAACGGGGGGCCTTGGTGTTGAATTGAAGCCTGTACCCCGACTCCAACGTGCTGAGCACCCAAGGACATCGGGTACATAGGCGCCACTTTGCGAGATGGAGAGGGGAAAAACGCGGTGCCGGAGGCTGGTAACCGTCACCGACGGAACTGGCCTCGGGAAGCTGACTTACCGGAAGGTTTCCGGAACCGCACCCGGTCCCGCGAGAAACGCGAGGCCCTTGGCTCCAGAGAGCCGGATAAAGGCCCCTGAAAGGTCGTGTGCTCCCCAGTGGGGGCGGGACCTGAAGCTGGGGGTGCACTGTGGAAAAAACGGGTCCCTCTTGCTAGGGCCCGTGGGGCTGGAGCCCGTCCTACCGCCCCCAACATCTCTCTCGCCCTGCATGACTGCTCTAAGGCAGCCTCCGCAGGCGGCTCGAACACCTGCCCCGGAACCACTGGGGCAGTAAGGGCTGCTACCTGTCCTTGGTCTGTTAGACTGGACTGAGACAGCCACACCTGGCGGCGTGCCAGAACGAGTGAGGACATGGAGTGCCCCAGGGCTTGGGCATGAGCACTAGCCCCGCGCATCATAATGTCCACCACACGCAGCATCTCTATTGCTGAGTTACTGGGGGCAGCGGAGGACATGTCCTGCAGCATACCCTCCAGGTACACCAGCAGCAGTGCGTTAGTGTTAGCCAGTCGGGCCGCAAGAGCGGCGGACTGGTAAGCCTTACACACCCGCTTGTCAGTAGCCCTGCATCGCCTATTGGGATGCTGGGAATCACTATCAGCTCTAAAGGTAGCGCCTGCGAGCATAGAAAACATAGGCCCAATCTGTGGAGGGGCCGCCAACCCGTAGGATGCGGCACCCGCCATATTGGCCAACTGGGTCTTGGGGAGTCTATATGCCCCAGGAGACTGCCAGGATGCCTGCAGTTCTGTCAAAAAATCAGGCAGGGGTGGTAACCCCCCTGTAATGGGCCGATGAAGGCCACGGCTGAAAAGTGAGGGAGCAGGAACCGCCAAGGGGGGTAAGCGAGCGCGCTCAGCCGCCCTGAGAATCACCGCCCGATCGGAGGGATCCAAGGGCGGGAGTTCTGAAGTATCGTCACTTTCCTGGGCAGACACTGACCCACCTTCAGTGTCAGACTGTTGGGGGTCTGTCCGACAGTACAGGCTATCCGACGCCGTCGTAGACAGCTCGTCTGGGTGACGGCAGGACGGTCCAGGCACTGGGCCCTGAGGGTCCCGAGGCCTGGGTGACTGCTGCTGTGATGCTACCAGCCCCAGAAGGGTCTGCTGCATCGCCTGCACCTGTAGCTGAAGCTGATGGAACTCCGGTTCCTGATGCTTACGCTTCCTAGCGCGCTTGCCAAACCCAGCCCCTTGAGCATACGGCTCCAAATTATGCTCCACAAAAGTTGATTGCCCAGGTGGGACGTCCTCCCCCGACGGCCCACCATCTCCCGGATTCTGTACGCCTTCCGACATGCTTAGCCCAGAAGTGTGTCCAACACCAAGCTAAGGGCCCAAATCAGTGGTACTGAGGGACCGCAAGGGGATGTGGAAGCCTCCAGCAGCTTCTACTCTCACGAGCAGAGAGGCCCCTTCCAGCCTTTTCGTTGTTCTTATTGTTGTTGTTATTGCTACTGCGCAACTAACAACACCAAGCCCAGTGGCTAATATAAGACAGAATAATATTAGATAATAATAATATAAACTTCTGTTGGAATGGCAGCGTGCTGCCTAAACCTACAGGAATAGAGTATGTCCAACACCAAGCCGAGGGCCCAAATCAGTGGTACTGAAGGACCGAGGTGGGTGTGGAAGCTTCAGGTAGCGTCTGCCCTAACGGACACAGGGGCTCCTTCCAGCCTTTTCGTTGTTCTTATTGTTGTTTTTGTTGCTACTGCGCAACTAACAACACCAAGCCCAGTGGCTAATATAAGACAGAAGAATATTAGATAATAATAATATAAACTTCTGTTGGAATGGCAGCGTGCTGCCCAAACCTACAGGAATAGAGTATGTCCAACACCAAGCCGAGGGCCCAAATCAGTGGTACTGAAAGGACCGAGGTGGGTGTGGAAGCTTCAGGTAGCGTCTGCCCTAACGGACACAGGGGCTCCTTCCAGCCTTTTCGTTGTTCTTATTGTTGTTCTTGTTGCTACTGCGCAACTAACAACACCAAGCCCAGTGGCTAATATAAGACAGAAGAATACTAGTTAATAATAATATCAACTTCTGTAAAGAACGGCAGCAATCTGCCTACAACAACGTTTTTCAAGCGGGTCCAGCGCCAGTCAAGGGTCCGCAACAGTAGCACTGGAGGACCGCGAGAGGACGCGGAGGCTTACTTTATTGTATCATGCGTGTAATTGTTGCTATGCAAATAACAAGTAAAACAACGCAATGCAATCAGAAAGATATCGGGTAAATCCGATCTAATTCTGTAATGAAAAAAAAAACCCGCCGTGAACCGGCTACAACAAGGTAATATCTTACCGTGTAAAGCAGCAAACAACAGCAAGCAAACCGCAGTTCCGCGTTGCTGGGGGAGGGAAAGCCCCGGAAACTTACGTTGTCCGGGCGATCGGGAGAGGCAGAAAACAAAAAGTTTTGCGAAAATCGCAGATTCCAAAGGAACCAACAAACACAATCTCAGCTCGCCTTCGAGGAGGCAAAAAGAGGTCGAGCGGTGTACCAGCGCCATATTTATGGCGTGACGTGGTTCCGCCCGTAGTGGTGGTTAATTTGATAAACAATCTCCTAGTAGCTCCCCCTCTCGGCGAGGATGACCCATACCGTGGCGTGTTGACCGGTATGAAATAGAACTGTCTTCTAGAGAACAACATCAATCGTGAAAGCAGGACAAGAGCTGCAAAAGAAAAAAAAACAAACAGCCGCAAACCACAACAGAAATAGTCTGCATGATGTTTAAATTAATTCTGAAATAGTCTCCATGGTGTTTAAATTAATTCTGAAATAGTCTGCATGATGTTTAAATTCATTCTGTAATAGTCTGCATTGTGTTTAAATTCATTCTGAAAGAGTCTGCATGATGTTTAAATTAATTCTGAAATAGTCTGCATGATGTTTAAATTAATTCTGAAATAGTCTGCATGATGTTTAAATTCATTCTAAAATAGTCTGCATGGTGTTTAAATTCATTCTGAAATAGTCTCCATGATGTTTAAATGCATTCTGAAATAGTCTGCATGATGTTTAAATTCATTCTGAAATAGTCTGCATGATGTTTAAATTCATTCTTAAATAGTCTGCATGATGTTTAAATTCATTCTGAAATAGTCTGCATGGTGTTTAAATTCATTCTGAAATAGTCTGCATGATGTTTAAATTCATTCTGAAATAGTCTGCATGATGTTTAAATTCATTCTGAAATAGTCTGAATGATGTTTAAATTCATTCTGAAATAGCCTGCATGATATTTAAATTAATTCTAAAATAGTCTGCATGATGTTTAAATTCATTCTGAAATAGTCGGCATGATCTTTAAATTCATTCTGAAAGAGTCTGCATGATGTTTAAATTAATTCTGAAATAGTCTGCATGTTTTTCAAATGAGCACTTGCTGATTTAGCCTAGAGATAGGTAAAACTCTGCTGACCTCATTCTTTCTTCACATATGAACTGAAACCCAATTTGCAACCAGCAAAGGAGATGAAATGGTAAGATCTGCTTAAATCTCCAAAAAGATGTATGATTCGAGATGCACTAAAATAGCAAGCCTACTGATGTTTATGGTATAGTTTATGGTATAGTTTTGAGACGAAAAGCGAATTAAAAAAACATTGCAATTACCTCTGTAATTATGATCACTGAGATGCTGCTAGCAATGGTTTCACAGCAGTGAGTAAAATAACTCTATTTTGTCATATCCTCCCAGCCCCCTCTCTTAGTCCTATTCCTCGGTCCTGTCTCCACTCACTCCTATCTTTCAGTCCTATTTCTAATTAGTCCCATCTTTTAGGCATATACCCTCTCAGATTAAATCTACAATATTTAAATCTACAAAGAATTTGTCACAATATGCATCATAGTGTACCTGGACCAAACTCCCACAAAGCAAGCCAAAGGTGGCAGTGGAAATGAAAACTGCACTGTATGGTATGTAGGAAAAAACCTTGAGAAGAACCAGACTCAGTAGGGGGAGCCCATCCTCCTCTGACCAGCATGAACAAAACATGGTCAAGTCAGTCATCTTATCAGTTCAGGATAGGTTGTATGAAGTATCCGAAGGTGGTGGTCCTGGGATGGCGTGGCGGGCTGAAAGAAGCACACGGGGGGGGGAGGCTGAAGCAGTTTTCTTCAGTTTCATGTTTGAACACTATGGGTTCATTCCAATCGCTTATTTTCACTCCTTGCATCCTTCCCCCACTCTTTAGCTCTGCCCAACAGAGGCCGTGAGGAAAGGATGCAAGGATCAGATACAAGGACGGAGGAATCGAGGCAGCAACTATAATGCTTTTTAGCTTATTTTTTTATAAATAAACATAGCTTTTGTTAGTTATAAGAAATGACTGTCATTATGGATTAGCGCTTTATAATAATGGAAAGAAACATTGCATTTGTGAAGGGCGACGTGGCAGATGTGGAGAGTGGTGGATAATTTATACACGTCACACGTTCCGAGAAAAGGCTTCACACTTGTGTTCTTGTGTTTCCTCACTGAAGCATCCTCCGGGTGCCTCCTCGTTCCCCACTCCTCACTTGCCTGAGAAATATTTAGCAGTTTGGAATGTCCTTAAAGATGGTGGACCTTGATCAATTTCCGGGTCAGGTGAGGACAGAGTAGGTGAGGATGGATAAAATAAGCGATCGAAATGAACCCTATGTTTCAGTCCTCCTTTTCTGTCCTATCCCTTTCTGTCCTATCTCCTCACAGTTCTATCTCGTATAGGCCTACCTTAATCCCATAGTTTTCCAATCTCAAATGTTGAATGTCCTGCTGACGGAAGCTATGTAGGAGGTGTAGGTGTAGTGACTCAAAATCTATCGTTTGCTATTCCAAATTGGGGTGAAAAAAATGGGGAAAGAATTACTGAATTATATTATCTATTATGTTATCTTATCCAATAACTTAAGCAAGGAAGAGCAGAGCACACTATTTAAAGTGGTACAGCTATCCTTCTGCAACATCCCTTCTCCTACACTAAAATAGCAAGGAACCAAGCTGATTAAAAAAATAATTGTCTGCTCAGCCCATCATAATTCTCAGAAGAAATCAAGCCAGTCAATATGTTTTTGTGAGGGAATGCAGCTTAATTTAGGGGAGAGGCGGGGGTCATCCCATGGAATGAAGCTTATTCATGGGATATAAGGCACATACAACCCACACAGGGATTTTTCGGTGTTCCGCTACGGGTTTTGCTTTTGCCTCAGTGATTAGTGAGTGAGCATTTCCGCTCACTCCTTATACCCCGCTTCCTCCTTTTCTTGTCGCTTCCATGTTATTTCATGTAACATTCGAGCCAGTAAAAGGTAAAGGAAGTTGTGCTCCTATCGACTGCTTTGCTTCTCAACGCGGGACTTGTTAGCAGTACAATTTAGCAAAAGCAAAGCTTTTTCGCTCTTATTTCAGAGCAGAGGTTTTCGTTTCTTTGTTTTCCACTCATACCTATGAGTGCTCTCACCCTAAGTTTTAGGGGTCTTTTGAGTTTTTTCCTTCCTTCGCTCGGATATCGAGTTCCTCATTTTTATCGCAAGGTTATTTGTGTTCTCCTTATTTTCCCCCGTCCACTACGGATTATTGTCCATTTCAGTGGTGTTCATTTGAACACTTTAAGATTCCACATCTATCGCATCTGGACCTCCAATATTTCCTCCGTGTCTCTGGCATAGAGATCCCCAACATAACCTAAATGTAACTTCAGGTTTAACCTTGTTTGACAGTAGGTCTCTTGTTCTATTGACATTTGTGTATATTTGTCTGTATTGATCAAGTCGCTTTTAACAGCTGTGAAAAAATATAGAAGCACAGTAATATTTTTATTTATCTTACAGGCTTACATTGTATCTAAACTGGCAACCTTAATTAGGCTGATTGGCCTGTACTCATGGTGAGCAGCAGAGCGATAGCCTTAGCGATTTCAAACTGAGACAGAAACGAAAATGCATGGATTGCTTTTTTTTTTTTTTGCCCCCACCCCCTCCTCCAAAGGGTGGCACCCTAGGGTGGCCGCCCTTGTTACCTATGCCTAGAACCGGCCCTGCTCATACTGTAGAGTGGGCCACAGTAAAACATTTCATATAGCGAGCCAAGCACAGTCTTCAGCATTGAAGAGCTTATGAACAAATCTAGCTGAAATGATAGGTCTAATTAAATAAATAAGTTGGCATGAAATCCTGAACAGATAACAGTGCCCCAGAAACAGGGCTCCCCACTTTTACCATAAATATTGCAGCACTCAGCATGTCTTTGACATTATGATCTATGCTGCCTCACAACAAGGGAGGCATGTGAGCAGTGGACCTGGCTACGCTCACATTACTAGGCCCTTGCTATTGTCTCAGCCAAGTTCCTCTATGAAATCCCATCAAGTACATGTGTGATTGGGCTTTATTGTTTATATATTCAGTAATTCCCTGTGAGAAACAAGTTTCAGTTTCTTAAAACTTTAACTTCCTATTGCTACTCTATTCAGTTCCTTGATAATCCAAACATTTCACTGGTTTAAACATATGCTGAGCTTAATCCATGATTTCAGTTGGCATTTTCATTGACGGTGGGTGGATGGGGGAGTGTAAATAAGAACACAACCAGGATGGATCTCCTCATTGGTCTGTTTGTAATGTAGGGGGAGGAGTAAAAATAGTCCAGCTTTGGAGTGGTCTTCACCTCCACGGCTGATTTTAATTTCCCTGATGCACTTATCAATTAGTTATTACTTACTTACCTTTCATTACAAGGACAAATACTGCCAAACTAGGGCAGCATTGTTGGAAGTAAAGTGCCTGTGAAATACAACCTTTGTTCTGGCTCCCATTTATATAAATGCAATGACAGCAAATTGCAAAGAAAATGGTAAAATTCTGATAGTAGGGGCTGGTGCCCTCTGTGGCCAGTTCTGTTTGACATGCAGCGGCCGGAGAGGGAGTGATGCTTTACAGAACGCTGGCTTCTTCTGTAAAACCTGTGAGATACTAGCGCAATAAAACAATGTGATATGCTCTCACATCTAGCTAGCACAAGCCATTCATTTTTATATATTATAATGAGAAAATGTATTATTATTTTCCGAATAAGAAACACAATTAGAGATGAGTGCAGGCAATTCAAATGTCAGTTTAGATAAGGTAGATGCATAAACAATTATATAGATACTGAAACCCAAACCCACAGGGCCAGGACTTAGTTACATCATGGTTTACTTCTGCTATGAGTTTGATAAGCTATTCATGCATAATTACTCCCTGTCAGACTATGTATCCTTGATTTTCCAACTAATTTATATTTACACCCTCTTGTTCTGTGAAAAAAAGCTGTACTTGAAACAACTTCTGTAATCTCACATCTTTCAAACCAATTTCCACGTCATTTGGAATTGTCCAGTCATTCTGGGAGACCTGTGTCCTTGCTGCAATATCCTCCATCAATTTGGGAGGACAAGCACACACTCCCATCTGAAGTGAATGCTGATGGCAGTACATTTCACTCCCTAGTCTAGTGTCAGCTGAGTTGCACAGTCAGTGTTGGGGTACATTTCAAGTGCAGCGTGCATGGGCCAGCAATGAAACATGATTGGCCAGAGAGGTTACCATTGCATGGTGAGCCAGGAAATTCCCTGCTGACTACAGCCTGCCCTCCAATTGGCACTGGTCACAGAGACTCAATTCCAAATGGTGGGGTGCGTCATGGCACAGAGAACCAATGCTGGATGTGCCATTCAAAAGCCTCATTATATGTAGCCTACAGTGCCCTTCCAAAATTATTCACTCTCTTCAGCATTGGAACTTTGATGGACACTGGTTATTACGATCAGTTGAGACCACAGTTAAGTGTTTTAGCCATGCACACCAGTGGTGCATTTAGTGTTAAGAGAAGGATTTATTTTATGTTGAAGAGAACACTGTAGCAACAGTGAAATATGGTGTTGCTACAGTGCTACTTTGATGTTATGAGTTGATTTTGCATCTGGTCCTGGGGGTTTTGTTAAAGTCAATGGAATCATACACTCCAGCAAGTACCTAGCCATTTCAGACAATAATCTGGTATTCCCCAGCCGGAAAATAATTTTTCAACAAGACAATAATCCCAAGCATACTTCAAAATCAACCAAGAAATGGTTCACACACAAAATTACTGCATGTGTGTGTGTGTTTACACCCTATTGCATTTGTCTTATGCACACAAATTCAGAACCTTTCACAAAGTAATCTTGCCTCATATTATTGCCCACATGCAGAACTTCACAAGTTCAAGGCTGGCCCAATTCTGGACTTTCTGTACTGATCTTCAATTATTTTAATAACTTCTGTGTTGCTTTCGCCACAATTCTCTGCCCTACTAATTCCAGAATGCTCCAAAACAACAGTAAAATAATAATTAAATTTTTTAAATGGTAAAATCCTGACAACCATAATTTACAAACATAGGGCATAGGTTTTATTTGTTTTAGGCCAGCAGCCTGTGCAAGGTGGATATGAGACAGAGCGGGGAGAAGTGCGTTGGGAGCAGAGTTCTCCATGTTGCTGGGAGCAGAGGCAGTTTCAGCAGCTTTTCGGCATCATACTTCTTTTCCAATTCACACTTTCTCTCTGTTACATCCCCGTATGTATGCATCTAGAGATTCGTTTTTTTTCTTTCTGTCTCTCTCTCTCTTCTGTCCTCTGTTCCAGGTTCCTGTTGATCCAATTCATTGGCTGTTCCTTCTGTCATTCATTTTCCCACCAATTTTCACCTCAACCAATCAGGGAAAACCCATTTAACCTCCCCTGGCTGGATATTGTGTTTGTGTCTAATACAACTTTTGTGTTAAATATATACTGAGATGCAATAGAAACTTACCACTTTTTCGCACTCTCTGAAACGTGACCCTCTGACGTTTCGCGGTGAAGTGGATACAGATGGGATCGAGTATAGTGGACAAAACGTGGACATTTCCTCAATAAAATGCCAACATTTCTAATCCAAATTGTTGTGTTGTCTTATTTTGAACCATTACAATTTTATGCTATTCCAAAACAAGTGGTAAGTTTCTATTGCGTCTCAGTATAGTAATCTTTGTATGTGTTGTGACCAGTCTTGCTTGTTCCCTTTGTTTGCTATATGTAGGTATCATTTTGTCTAGACACACCAGGTTAAGATTGGATGCCACCTCTTGTATTTATGTTTTGGACATTTAGTGTAGTTAGTCAGGATTAGGCTTTCATTTGTGGACCTTTTTTTATCATTTAGTTAGTTTAATCCTCTATGAGTTTGCTTTGTTTTTGTTTATTTATTTCCTTTGGCATCACTCTGGTTCCAGTTCCCTACTTTGGGTGTCTTTATACTGTGTATATATATATAGTTTGATGATTGTAAATTGGTGTAAATAGACTGTTATTGCTGTTTTGTTTTGCACTGAGTCACTAAAAACACTTTGCACCTTACCCTGATTTGTGGCTGTTTCTGTCTACCTGTTATGTTCTGAGTAACTGTCTGTCTGTTCTGTATTTTTATTTTCATTATCATTCATTATTTTCCACATATCATTGCATCCCCCTCTGTTCGTGGGTTGTCCGAGTCATCTGTGTGTTTGTTTACCCAGTTTCGTGCATGCACTATTCAGGTGACTTCGGGATTTTCCGTGGGTTAACGCTGTATTTCTGAAGTCTCGTTTTCTGCTACTTCCTGCTTTTGTTCCTGTGTATAATTGTATATGTTACTAACTCGCGATAACAATCACTCGGGTACTTTATTAGTTATGTGCACTTTACTAAACTCATTAACATAAATGTGTTTTAACAAACTAATTGTCTGTCTTGTAGTTAGATACTAACATTTAACCAGCTTCCCCGCTTTATCTTTTCTACCTACATTACTAAGCTGTCCTTGAGCTACCAGTTAACTTGTTTCAGCTGCTTATTCTTAGAGACCACGCCTCCCTTTATTACTGTGCACACTCCGCTCCTACTCGAGCCTGTTGTCTGTCATGCATGTTTTCCGAGTCCCTTCCATGTATTCGTTCTTTCCTCGTTATTGAATTATTGTTTCCCTAATGTTTTAACCTCACATTGTTTGTTACCCCTCCCCTTCCTCTGTGTATTTAAGACCCACATTTCCTCTGCCTAGTTGTCAGAACGTTGATCAGATTTCCAGTGCCTATGCCTGAGTATATCCTAAGACACCCTTTGTTTGACTTTGATTTAGCCTAGCCCTTTTTGTACCTTAGCCTTTTGATTTCTGGTTTTCGACTTTTCTTTGTGTATTTACTGACGTTGATTTAGCCTAGCGATTTTGTACATCTGCATTTCAGATTTTTTGGTTTTGACTTTTGCTTGTTTATTGGTTTTTGATTTCTGGATTCCACTCTGCTTACCTGGCTTTGACCTATAGACTGATCTATTAAACTATGTTCTTTGCCTGATCCTGGTCTGCACTTGGGTTTTCTGTGTCCAGACGTTTCACTACCTGTCAGTTCACCTGCTTTAGGGTAGCACCCCAGTACCTTACCTATGTTATTTCCCCACATCCTACCCATAGATTAACTGGGGTTGTAACACTCTCCTACAGCAAACTGTGTGCATACAGTCACTGTTTTGAAGAACTGCATAGTGTTACGACCCTGGCTCGAAGGGCCGCAACACAAAGGATTTCCAACACAAACATGGTTACAAAATTAGTTAATTAAAATAAGAAAAACTGACAAGGGGAAAATGGTGCTGGTAGACAGGCCAACAAAAACAGGCTTTCACAGACTAACAGATGGTGAGACAGCCGGCGGTTTTATACTAAGAAGCGTTGGAACCACTGTAACTAACCTTCCCGAATTGAGAACATCACAAAAGTTCTTCCATGAGAACGACAAAAACCCCAGTCAATTTGCCTCCCATGTCTTCAGCAAACAACGAGATCGAGAATCTAAAGAGACTTGGACGGTAAGACATGACGGCCAGCAGTTTTGGACTAGGAAGTATTGGAACCACTGTAACCAACCTTCTTGAATTTAGAACAATTCCAAAGTCTCCACAAAACAAAACCCCGGTCAATTTGCCTCCAATGTCCTATGCCTACTGATCTCCTCTGTTCTTGCGAGTCTCCGTGTCTACATTGGTACTTCCGGGTATCAGACGAGCACATTAGACAAAAGTACTCCACAAAAACACAAGTAGCTTTCACAAGGCACAGACTACAACACAGCAAAGTAGCCATAAACTAACAAGTAGCTTACTACCGAACTGTTCCTTCTGGAAACGAGTAGTTTGTCGACTATTTGCATAAACAAAGCGGCATACAAAAGACGTGAATATGCTCGAACAAAGCAAAGTTAAAACCAGCTTCCAAGCAGGGAATTACCTGGAAATCCATGCGCAAAAAAAATGTGCACCCCTACAGCATGGCAACAACTATAACAAACTATAAAATATAGTAAGCGCAACATAGGCTACAACCTTAAAAAACGCCACAGTAATATTTAAAAATGAGCTTCAGCATGGCAGCAAAGCTGGCCACGTGCATTAAGTTTGCCAAATGGAAAACAAAACAGTCAAAGGGAAAACGAAGCAACCTCCAGCTAGAGAACACCGCGAATACACATGCTCTCTGGAAAATCCACAACAGGTGTCGACAATTTCCAATCAAGACTCATGTGAGCTGAAGGAAATTAGTTATGAATTATTATTCAACTGAAATAAATACATTAGTGCTGGTATTCCAATTTCCATAAAGATGGCTATATTTTATTTCAAAGCGATTTTGTGACGGCTGCAATATTCTAAATAAAATTATTCTGACTATTGCTATAATTTTTTATATTGAAAGACAAAAATATATTGTTCATGGGAAAATTATTCAGATATGATTAAGTGAAAGCTTAGACAGGTAATTCCTATATTGCTAGACAATGGAAAAGATCCCCATTCAGATCAACTTCATATTGGCATATACCAGATGGGACAACAGAAAATCCTATTCAATCAATAAGGCAATAATAATATTTTTTGTACAAGCAGGAAATAACTTCAGACAAACTAACACCAGTAAAGGCCTGGACCTCCAACAGTGAACACATGCAGAGAGGAACAGCACACATTAATTCAACAGGGCTTCACAAGAATTGTTTAGTTTCACTTGACTGGATTGGAGTATATAATTATAATTTTGAGAGGACCCTCATCCAAATATTTTGGTATCAGAAGTCAAGAATAGTGCCATCATTACAGAATTCCATTGTTGAGAATGTGCCTAGTATAATCACATATATGATTATTTAATTTATTACATAAAAATTCAAATGTGGCTGCACTGTATGAAAAGATTTTTAATGTATTTATGGACCCCTTATTGGATAAACTGAAACAATACATTACATCACACAGTACAATCACAGAAGAGCTCAACTTACAGAAGTGGAGGTCGCTATAAACAGGAACACTACTAGTTGTTTTCAGTATGCTATAGGTTCTATATGACTGTCTGTCTGGCTTTATAAATGTGGGGCTCAAAAATCCCTTAGTATAATTGCTAAACAAACCACCTTTCCACCTCAGCTGGGGCGCACTCAAAGGCACAGCACCACAAAACATTTTGCAGAGAGCATGATGGAGGTGAAGTCTGGAGCTTGAAGTGTGTTTGACAAGCACTGAACAACACTTCCCATCAGCCAACTTCACAAAACCTTTTGTGACAACCTGCCTTTTAAACAAACCCCTGATGTGTGATGGGTGCAGTGGTGCAAAATGTCAGCTCTGCATTATTCAAGTGGGTGGGTTCGCAATTGAGTTAGCCAGGGAATGGGAGCGTTCAGTCAGATGGGGTTCCGGGTTCATCGCTATCTAGTGACTCCTGCTGGCACCCATAGATTGTAGTCAAAGCTGCATATGAAAGGTCTTCCTCCAAATTCAGCTCTATGTGAGCTTAGCTGCAGTCTGTGATGTGTAAAGAAGCTGCTGGTAGCACCATATGTTTAGGAGAACCGTGGATGTCTACACTCTTCCAAATTGGCAGAGGGGTTCGCTGTGTGAACGCCGTTGCAGTTGCAGATGATTGAACATTCTAAATAGGGGTGGGAATTGGATATGCTCTGACTCACATTGGTTGCCAAATAATAAAAAAAGAGGGGTGGGTGCTACACCGCTTAGAGGAATTGCAAAGCGATTTGGCTCTTGGGAGGAAAATTGCCATGTATTTGAACTGTAATGGTACTCTTGACCTCAATCCTTCTTTTATGTCTGCCGGTATCACCTGCTCATGTCCTTCCAGCAAGGAGTTTGAACAGGATCTATGACTCGTGTATTCACATTTGGCATAGGCCAATTGGCAGAATGAAGCTCAGTACATCCAGGGACTGGAGTCTTGTCAAAAAAACAAATGGGCAGAAACAGAAATACTCACTCTCCAGTTGCCATGGCTCAAAATACTATATTGAACAGCAGTATGTTTTTGTAATCATTGAAGAATGCCTACAGCTCATCATCAGTACTGTTATTCATTCTCTCAGAACCCTGCACTGGACACCAGATTTCAGGCTCCTGTTAATGAAAACAAACCCCATATTACTTTATGAGTGGAATGCATTTAATTCAAGGCTGTTGCTCAGAGAGCTGACCCATGTGTGAATCATTTGTTCTCTGGCATACTTGGTTCTTCAATGATGTTCACCCAGAACTATTCACCTTCCATTCATACAGAAGCAGAGATATGGCATGAAACTCTTACACATTTCCATAAACATGCAAATTATACATCTCTTTGGACTTTCTACTTTACCAGCTAGTTGAATACCTCAGACTGTAACCTGCCAACCAATTTCATTGTTTGCTAACTATGATAGATTACTTATTACATTTCTGTTACCACCTTTACATTGTACTGGGTCAGCCAGCAGGGAATGGGCTCCCCCTCTGTAGCCAGGTTCTTCCTGAGATTTCTTCGTATTGAGCAGTTTTTTTTTCTTGTCACTATTTTAGTGTTTTTCTTCCCACTGGGGAGTTACCTCAGTTGCTTTTTGGGGGTTTTTGCCTACTTTTTCTTCTGTCTCTGTAAAGCATGTTTGTCACAGTTCCCTCTAAAAAAACTCTATAGAAATACAATTTAATTGAAATAAAACACAGCAACTACTTATAGTGCATACTGCTGACACTTGTCATGAAACAATTTAATTCATATTTGAACATATGTGAGGCTACATTTTGATAAGCATTGGGTTACAGGAACAACTTTGAAGCAATGTGTAGTTACTTGCAGTGGAAAGTGGTATCAGAGCTCATAAAATATATTTAGTATCTCAAAACCACAGAAACACCTAAAATTTAGATTGAAAGATTGTTAGCATGGAATATGATGTCCCTGCTAACAAAAATCTTAATATCTAAAAAAATAATAATAATTCCAACATTGATGACAACAAATACAGCATAAACCTAGCCCAAACAAACAAGACCAGTTTGGAGCGATTTAGATGATGATGAGGTGGAGAATGATGTCAAGCATAATAAAAGTATTATTTGATATCTAAAGAATTAAAGGGGAAGCAAGCACTGAAACAACTTATTTTAGTTGATAAATTATGTATTGGGCCACACAAAAATGCTTGACTGTAGTCCCAATCTCGAATGTTCAATACAAAGGTTGATGTTTCTCATTTTGCAATAAAAATTACCGGAATCCTGTCCTCAATGGGTTGAACGATATAAGAAAAATATGTGACGTATAAATGGGAACCACGCCTCTCTGGTACTTCGTTTCGTCATCATTTGGTAACGCTTTTTAAAATGGCGTCAGTTTGATCCGTGATAGCTTACTCAGTATTCGTAGTAGCTAGCCTACATGCACGTTCAACAGGGCTGACAGTGCCCGCCCCACTAAACTTGCATTTACCAATAACAACGTATAAGGTTACATTAATAAATATCAGTTACTTGATTTTATACATGAATCCTGCATTCAACTTGTCGGCTAGGCGATGTAAGCTCAATGTGCGAATTTACAGACCGACTGCAGCGATTTGTCGTTCTTTTTGACCGCAGTAGCAGACGTTCGAGTTCGGAAGAGCAGTTCATTCGATCTCGTTCAGTTTAGCTGGCTACTCTGTCTTGTTCCATTTGTTGTCCCGCTTTAGTGCCGCTAAATGGGAAATATAAAATTATCGTAGGCCTACGGGGGTCTTAAAATTGTGTTTTTTTAAATAAAATTGTTGTGCACAGATAAACGAAGAGACATTATATGTGTAAGTAGCCTATGTGCTATTTTAAAAAAACGCTGTGTTTGTTCAATTAGCTATACCAATCGTATTATTTGGGAAATCCCAACACACAATAATTAACGGGTCCTCCATGACAGAACTAGGAATGGGGAAATAAAATTAGAAAAGGAGGACAATTTATACGTCAAATATTTAATCTGATAAATGTCTTGGGAAGGGAGGGGGATACTCTTTTTCGTGACAGAGCAGGGGCAGCGTATGGGAAGGGGCGTGGTAGTCAGTCGTAGAGACAGAGCGCCACGCATCATACTCTGAAAACCACGCCCACCGTGGGGGAAAACAATCCGCATGAAACAGTCACAAACGGGAAAACGCCGGTAGCTTACTAAGAACCACTGATCTAGAACATTTAATTTCAGGTCAGTGCGAAGAACACCACATTTCAGCATGTTAAAATACTATTTTGGTAGCCTGTGTCTACCAGAGAGGAAAAGGTATATTGACAAACGCAATATTGTTGGACTCCCTCAAAGTCCCTTCTCCTTTCCTTGCACGTCTTGGAGAAATGATCCCATGGAATGACCAGAAGTTACATAGTTAGCTACTTTGATATTTACAACTATTGATCAAAATGTCAGCAGGTAAGATAATGGTTTAATCTAAGATCAAAACACCCAAGTCTAACTACACCTTAACCAGTAATGTTATAGCATACTACTACTAATAACTATTAGAATTATTATTGTTGTTATTAGTAGCCTAATAGGCTAACGTTACTTCTATTTCGCTGGCTTAGCCTAAAACCTGAACGTTCTTTTTTTGTCTGGCCAAATTACCAACTGTATTTTAACAAATAATTTTAGCAAATTATATTTTATGAAGGTTCTCAAACTGTTAGAAAATATATCATTAAAAAAACTTTGCATGAGATTTCCATTGAAAGCTGATTGCTTTTTCTTTGTTTGTTAGGAATCTACACACATACAATGATGATGCCCACAAATGTTTGTTAGTGAATGATATTTTGCACTTGCAAATATAATAGGCTACTGTAACGTTATAGCACTCCGATTTATCCACATTCCACTGCAAACAATTTGCATATGGTCAAAATGTTTTAGCATTACTTACAGCAATATAGTTAGCCGTGAACTGACAATTGGATAACTTACTTGACTTAGGCTACCTGTGAAAAAAAAGCCTGCTGCACACATAAGCATGTCTGCCGACGCCTCACGTTTTATTGCTGGGATCCACTTGTCTTATGGGCTCTGTTTGGCGGTTCGAAATCATATAAAACTGCATTTCTGGGTTTATTACCTTGTTTGTAGTGCATCCCACCAAACAACAACTTTTAGGCATGTTTATGCTGTTTGCTAACAGATCGTAATGACAAGAAGGCACCGGCACGTCAAGTCAAATGGACGGCGATAGCGGGATGTGTCTGGGACAGTTCTTTCAAATTGGTTGTTTTTCCTCAGTACAATCAAATTAGCATTTTCAAATCACACAATGACTATGAGGCTAAATTCACAATGCTTGCATTTCTTTCATTTGTTTTTTAAACAGACATTGAACTATATGCCAACAATGCCATTCAATGAGTCAAGTCCCAATTTTTTTTGCAAGTTCATATATCCCTTATGTTCTTGGTGCTGATGAGAGGTTTACGCCTGGAAGTGTAGCCTCTGTAATTTGCCTCTCTCAGACTTCTGCCTACAGTGTCCTGCAATACTTTCACCCCCAACCTATGGAGATCATTAGCAATTTACTCAAACTGACAATTTATGATTAATATATATTTTTTACAGCTCTTATAACCATCCTGTCATTACTTTCTGATGTCTTCCACGGACGGAATGATCGCTAGTGATTCAGTCCTCCAGTAGTTACTTTCTTCTTTAGGAAATTACACATTGTTGGCTTATGAATACACAAACATTATCCAATAGCTCAAATTAATTTATTTCCTTTCATCCTCACAATAGCTTTCTTGGTTATCAAACGCAGTTTTCTTGTCTTGCATCTTTTAGCTCATAGAGTAGACTTTACATACACTTGCAAATGATATAACCCACGCCCTTACTTTCCATTTATAAATAATTACAGTAATATGGTAAAGCTGTAAAATGTGAAATTTTGCTGAGTCATTTGTCCCAATACTTGGCATTGACGTATTAGGTCAATGTCTGTTTTAAAAAAACACATGAAATAAATGCAGACATTATGAATTTTTAATCATATTCATAGTTTGATCAGTACAGAGAAGAAACAACAAATTTGACATAACTGTCCCAATGCTTTTGCATTTAAATACATGCAAAGGTTGAGGGGACAGTTCCTAACAATGGAAATCCAACTCTTCTGAGAAGCAATATATATATCTTAGTCTTTATGCTCTATTTGTCATTCTGCACATACCTCAGAGCTTAACAATACCGGTGCATTCCCTTTTTAACCATGCTTTTGACATTTCACAGGGCTAATTTATATAGCATTTTATCCAAGAGGGGTGAGATGATAAATGCACAATGCTTTTGTGTCATATTGCACTGTGTTAGAAACTTGGCAACAGTCTGTGACACATCTCTAGACACATGAAAAAGCAGAAACGTGTCCTAGTCATTTTAATCCTCAGTCTTTATGTTTTGGTAATTCACGACAATAATAATTTTCTGCACATGTATCACTCTCGCATGGAACACAATTGCTGGATAAGCAACTATAGCAAAGTTGACCAACGAATAACCTTTACTTAATTTCTAACAGTCAGCAGTCATTTGCCATGTTATAGATCAGTCATGGTGTTGTATGATTTTTATTGGACTGGCATTGAATGCTTAGACTAAGAATAGAACCAGTGACCTTCTAGTCTAAGTCAACTCCAAGAAGCCAGAGCACAGCAGTGCAACTCCCAATGAGGGCAGGTTTTGCTAGCTGCTGCTAGTTGTGCCCTTGAGGTTCAGAAGTATGTTATTCTGTACCGAAGAATCAGGACAAGCTTTTAATCTCCCCCAAAACACAAAATTGTGAACATGGGGAGTAGCCTACTTAGCTGGGAACATGAGTGGAAATTGTGCTGATGTAGCAGCTCGCAGGCTACGTTGTGTAACTAACCTCTGAAGGTCTTCCTCTGTGGATTGCATTTCTGCTACTTGCAAGTTGCAAGTGTGGAACCTGAAGGTAAATAATGAAACTGAGCTGCTACTCGACTCTGGGTCATTCCTATGTTCCCAGATTTATATGGCACATAATGGGAAAATGACAAAGGCTCCTATGTTCCACAGCTCTATAAATAGCAAATAATGAGAACCAGAGTTGCCAGACTGGAGGAATTTTACAAATTCATGGGGGAATTTTTAAAGAAAAAATATATGGTCAGTGATACCTGGGGGATTTTCAATGGAGGTATGGAGGGAAATAGTGAAAAAATTGTATGGGACTCAATTGAAGAATTTTTTTGGTGGAAAATTAATTCAGGCATCTGGCAACACTGATGGGAACCTGAAAAAGATGTTCTGTGGGTTAGGGTTAGAAATTATAAACTGGATAATATTTATGAAATATTTAAACTTGAAACAGGTCAAATTTGAGGGGCTACCCAACAAGGCGATGTGTGTTCGGCTCATCTGCGCCACTTTTAGCACCGAAGAAGAAGTATTGCGTCAATTTGCGTGTGAATCACAAGTTAAGCGTGGGTGAATCGACACGGGAAAAAACAGCGGAATATTTGTCTCAAAATTCCGTACGTAAATCCAAGCAGATCAAGCGTGTCCTTAGATCGCCAAATGTAGATTCGCCAGTTCGCAAGCCAAACTTTTGATTTGTAAACGTGAACATTGGAAACATATCTCAAAATGTTATTTGCATTTGTGAATATAATTTTTGCATTCATCCAAATGATGATTTACGAAACACAAGTTGAGAGGTGTTTGTGTGTGGATGGCAAACACATACTTGTGGATTATACTTTTGTGTTTGTTTATTTTTGATAGAAATCTACCTCCATACACATGTGGCTTGTTGATCAGTTGCCAAAGAAGGCGCAGCATGTACTAACTGACAGCATTACGGCATGCAGTTTCGGCGATATAATGTGTAGTTTGGAGGAATTATCATTTATAATCTTGTGTGGAGAACTCACTCAGGACCATCCCAAACCATGCATCCTTTGCATGACCCGAAAACAATAGGAGGGTTAATGTGTGTTAACAGAATATTGAACTGGGGAACATCGGACCCTGGGAACATACGCTCCCCTCGACTCATAAAGCCCTCTTACTTCAGAACTTTGCCTGTGAAATGTGGTCACACAAAACAGAATTAATGTTAGGTAGGGTAATGCTGGACAATGTGAAGCACCCTCTATAGGCTATGTTTTCACTGTTGATTTGTTTTAACATGTGATGCTTAAATAGGTACATGCTTATTTTCAAAACAAGTGCATGTAGCCTGTGTGGCATAGCTGTATGGACGTATACCGCAGTGTTGTGTTGAAAAGTCGGTGAAACGCCGTCTACATTTGTTTAAAAAGTGCAAGTTTTCAAGCCACGTAGCCAGATACCCAGGTAAAACCTGAGCTATATTGGGGTTAACCTATTCCGTTGTCAAAACGTGTTTTCAAGATGTCCAACCCTTTTGAAGTCTAACGTTAGCTAGATACCGGGTTTTGCTCACTGGGACTATTCACTGCATGCATTGGCGCAGTTAGGCCTACTAATTTGCCACGAAGCCTAACTATACTGCTTTTACCAATTTAAGTTTGTGTAACGTAGCTCTCTTTAACACATTAAATTATCCTTCCTGCAAAATGCTTATGTTGAAATATCAATATCATCAGTCAAAAATGTCTGTTTTCTGTTTGGCTAATGTGGGTATTCATAGCTACTTATTTTGTTTACATTGACCGTTAACGTTGTTAAGGTAATTATGGTTGCTGTTAGTTACGTGTTGGGGTGAAGTCTTCTCTTTCGCTGAGGCAGGTAAGCACATTTTTTAACGCGTTATTACAGTCTATTCATATCTATAAAATATATATTACTAGGCTACCTATCGTCTAAAAAACGTATAAAGACTTTAAAATGGAATATACGGTTGTATAAATATCGTATTATAAATTCAGACTGTGTTGCGTTTTGTATTCGTTAGCTAGAAATGGACAATGTAAGATACCGTTCGGCTTGGTTAGCCAGTCGCTATGTTCTCACCCATTTTTTAAAATGACGTTAGGAGACAAGTGGCAGGTAGCTAGCCTAGCCCTAGCTGCCCGTGATTGTACTATACCATTCTTCGAGGGTGAATGTCTAAGCTAAGGTTAGCTATATAACTGGTTAGCTCACTTTAACCGGGCTGAAAAACATAACATTTTCAAACAACGTAACGTTCATTCGTTCTGCTAACAATAAAATGGAGCATTGTAATATGTTTTACCGTGTGATTGCTTACATTTAAAAAATACCATTACTTGTCACTGACAAGAACTAATTAGCTAAAGCAGGAACTCTCGTCGGTAATCTCACATGTATGGAGGTAGATTTCTATGAAAAATAAACAAACACAAAAGTATAATCTACAATTATATTTACCATCCACACACACACACACACCTCTCAATTTGTGTTCGTAGGTACAATCCACAAGTATGTGTTTGCCATCCACACACAAACACCTCTCAACTTGTGTTTCGTAAATCATCATTTGGATGAATGCAAAAATTATATTCACGAATGCAAATAACATTTTCAGATATGTTTCCAATGTTCACGTTTACAAATCAAAGCTTACACATACTTCTTCTTCGTCGCTACTTAACACGGCGATGTGTGTTCGGCTCTTCTGCGCCACTTTTAGAAGAACGAACACGGCGCCATTAATGTAAAAGTGGCGCTGATGAGCCAAAAACACACATGGCTGTGTTAGGTAGCACCGAAGAAGAAGTATTGCGTTAATTTGCGTGTGAATCACAAGTTAAGCGTGGGTGAATCGACACGGGAAAAAACAGCGGAATATTTGTCTCAAAATTCCGTACGTAAATCCAAGCAGATCAAACGTGTTCCTCGATTGCCAAGTGTAAATTAGCCAGTTCGCAAGCCAAGCTTTTGATTTGTAAACGTGAACATTGGAAACATATCTGAAAATGTTATTTGCATTCGTGAATATAATTTTTGCATTCATCCAAATGATGATTTACGAAACACAAATTGAGAGGTGTGTGTGTGTGTGGATGGTAAATATAACAACCCAATTTACTGCGAATTCAGTTGAATTTCAACCCTGCACTGTGCATTCTTTTATCACATGCACAGATAATTCCTATAGCATACTGCACACTACAGCAAGGCTATAGCGTACTCAAGTGAGTATGTCAGACGTGGGCAGTTTGGTTTCAGAAGTAAATTCCCTATGACAGATAGAACGGGCTTCGGAGACTATCAACAATTTCTTGAAATCTGATTTATAGAATGAGCCGAAACATTCCTGGATTAGCCTGTGTGGTATAAGGATATAGAGCATACATCGCATGTTCGCAAATTTTTATTTTTTAAAGTAATTATTGTAGTCCGGTTTGTAGTTGACTTTAATGGACTACATATCCATTACTGCAATGCACGGGTCGTTCTCGACCAATCGGATATCATCTTGTCTAGGCATTTTTGGCAGTGCATACCACCTTGCTAATTCGGCCATTTTACTTCATTGAACTGTCTGGAGGGAATTTTGGGACTTCGAATTTTTAAACATTGCCAGCGCTGGTATATTCACATATTTTGCGAACGGGCGTTATATTGAACAATCCAGGGAATTGATGTTGATGGTAAGACACAATCACTAGAAATTGTTCAAAAGTAAGTTTTAGTTGTGTATGTCTCTAAATGAATGGGGAAGTCACTTCCGAAACCAGTGTGATGTAGTCACTTGAGTACTCTTGAGGCCACACTACTGCATTTGAGTCCAAGGACTACATCCATTTTGAATGGGACTTTTTTTTTTGGGGGGGGGGTTAGGGAATACATTTCATGTTTTTTGTTCAATGAAAGAATCCATTAAAATTTTACTCACAAATGTTTACATGGATGTCTGCTTATGACAAAACAAAATGTTTATATTTATGACAAGGTAAATACAGCTAGTACAAATAATGCCAACATTTCCCGTTAATTCCTGTTAATTCCCAAATATTCCTGTTAATTCCCATGGAAAGTTTTCACCTTTGAATATTCCCGGAATTTTGCAACCCTAATAAAGAGTAAGTACACCCACTGTCTCAGCCTGTCTCCGCCTACTACACAATTTTGAAAAATACTTTGTGGGGTGAGCGAAGCAGAGGTGGGGGCGGAGGAGTCCATCATCATTTGCATAAATGAATGTACATTGTACAGATGATTTCGTATAACTCGGAACAAACTTGTCAAACTAGACATTGCACATCAAATATTAATCAAGATTCAGCAACTGCATGGTCTATTTTTTACGTCAAATATTTTCAGAAACATATTTTAGTGGGCTATTTAGGTGGAATAAGAGAGTTGAACAGGAGCCGTGGAGCCGAAACGAAAGTAACATAGCGGGTCTAATCAATCAGGTGCCGGCTGTTTCCGTTGTGGGCGACAACAATTATCCATATGACGTAGAGGGACCTCCAAAGAGGTACTCTGACATCACGATTGGGGCGGGGGCAGTGTGGGGAGCAGAAAGGAAATTTCAACTGTTAGGGGTAGCACAAAGATGCTTTTCTACCAGTTTCTTACGATATACAATATTATTTCAGAATTGTTGAAATAACAAAATGCATGAACAAGTTTCATTATAAGGTAGGCATAGAAACATGTGTACAGCGAAAAAAAGTGATCTAGGGTGTACTTGCCCTTTAAGTTCAGAGTAAGAATTATAAGAAAATTGTTATTTTGTATTTAGCTAACATTATGTAACATATAGGCTATCCTATAACTTGGTTAGCAGTTAGTTACCCATTACTGTTGGTGCTTAAACAAAATTATATATATATCTATATATATGTATACACAGTGCCCTCCACTATTATTGGCTGGTAAAGATGAGTAAAAAGGGTTATAAAAAATTTACTGTTTGGTGAATTTGCTTAATCTCACACTGAAAAAATTTGAAAAAATGTTTTTGGGTCACAGGCATCAGGAAGTCATGGCATGCAAAGGATATGCCACCAAATATTTAAAATGATTACTTTATTCAATATATAAATGCAGGGGTGCCAATAATTGTGGTTGCGGTTCTCATCCTGGTTTCCCGATTGAGAATCTAGCAGATTTTTTCCACGTTCCGTTCCGTGGTTTTGCTTTCCCTCACTCGTTATTCTTTTCACCTGTGCTTCTACCTGCGGGGGATTTAAGTTCCTCACTTCCGCTTCCCCGGTGCTTCTTTGTCATTGCATTGAGCCAGGTATAGCCAGGTACTAGCGACCTTGTGATATTAAACATTGTTTATGTTCACGAGGGACTTGCTATTTAGCATTATTTTCAGTTATAGGTATTGTTCCTCCTGTTAGCGTTTCTGCGCTATTTATTTTGTCCTTTGCTGTTCTCACTGAGAGAGTTTTGCATTCTCCAGCCGTCTTAGCTTACGTGCTGAAGGTGTTCTTTTTTTTCTTCTTATTTTCCCGGTTTAGCTCCAGTATTGAGCTCGGGAGATTTTGTTTGTTTCATTCACTCGTATGTTCGAGTTCTACCTATTTTCGTGGGTTGATTTTTATTTGGTTATTTAAACTACAAGGAATTATTTTCCTGTCTTTTCTTTCTTTGCATTTATAGTAGTACTCCCTTTATTGGTCCTCATTGGCGTAAGTGACTTGTTCTGATCCCCTTACCTTCACGTTTGATTATCCACTACTAAAATCCATTACAACGTGGTTTTGTTAAAAATAATTATTTCTTGATGAGGGATTTTTTTTTTCTCATAATAAATTCACTTCAATTAAAGGTTCGATTTTTGTTATTTCTTTTAGTGTGAGATTAAGGTAATTCACCAAACGGTTAATTTTTTAATAACTTTTCTTTCTCATCTTTACCAGGGGTGCCAATAATAGTGGAGGGCACTGTATATATATGACAGCGAGAGCTAGTCACCATATAGCTAGCTAGGAAAATGAGCTAACTGGCATATTCTGAAACTAATTAAAAACACACTGTCATTAGATGACAGAACATACATGTTTCATTGCAAACTTTTTTGATAATATATTATTCAAAAACCATCAGCTACCATCGATCATACAATCCCATTGGAAATTGAACTGTCTTAGTTAAATTTAGTGGAGGACAGATGATGCTAACGTCAAATAGCCAGTGTGGCGTTGCGAGTGCCACCGCTCGTGTTCAGTCAGTTTTTTCAGTTCGTGGGTTTTTATTTTCAGGCCCACAATCGGCTTTTTTAAACACTGTTGTGTATACACACAAACAGGCAATACTTTACAGCTATATTATTTACAACTATATTACAGTTATGTAATATATACATAACATAGAACAATTTGATGTTGTAAAATAAATTGAAGCCATTTATTTACAGGTGCAGCTCAAAAAATTAGAATATCATGAAAAAGTTAAATATTTTTTGTCACTCATTTCAGAAAGTGAAACTCATATATTATATAGATTCATTACACATAGAGTGAAATATTTCAAGCCTTTATTTCTTGTAATTTTGATGATTATGGCCCAAAATTCAGTGTCTCAGAAAATTAGAATATTTTGCTTTAACATATTTTTAAAGTATCATATTTAATATTTGGTCGCATATCCTTTGCATGCTGTTACTTCCTGAAGTCTGTGACCAATCAACATCAAAAGACTCAATATCTTATTTTCAGGTACTGTTACAAGCGATACTATAACCTCTCTGCATTTGAACTGATCTCTATGGGAATTGGGGGGTGAGACTAGATTCAGCTGTAAATTACACTGGTACAGTATGGAACACATGGCTGGCTAAATGGCTGTAAGTCATCAAGGGTCTGAGCTATTGAACGAGCCCCAAACCATCACTCTGTTGCCAGATATGGAGTAGATGTGGATGGATCACTGCAAGGGTTATTTCTCCTGACTCATTTTCCTATAGAACTCTATGGGGAAAAAAGTCAGGAGAAACAACCCTTAAAGGTTATCTCAGTTTGAAATGTTGAAATGCATTTTATAATACACCAACAAATGTTTTACAGAGTTAGAACAAGTACCATGGGAAATTTTTAGGTCCAATGCAGATTTTACCCAGAATCCCTGTGGTAGCCCTTTAAAAAATACCTCAACATAAATATTTTATATAGTTCATAGAGTTCATACATTACACAGTAAGAAAATAAGTTCCCTGGACAATTGCTTCAGCAAATTGTGATCTAACTGGGCCCCCGATGGCTTAAAATGGTCTAACAGGATGATCTCAGGATGGCTCATCCTGTTTGTGTTTACTATAAGGAAAAAAAAAAACTTCTCCTAAACCTGACATACATAATAGTCAAAAGTCAAAACATATAAGGAAACAAAATAAATAGCAGAAAAAATGCTACGTCCTCCTTCCATACCTGAGCCCCATATATAAGCTTTACATAGCCACTGTGCAATACGTAATGCGTTAGCTACACAGGCAGCTTGTGCCCAATGAACATTTTTGTGTTGACAAGTGAATCGCCATCTTGTAATTCAGGTGAAAACCCAGCTACCTTTGATTGAAAAGTGAAAGGAGGTAGGATGTAGCCACACTATATCTGGGTAAAACCTTAGCTACAGTGAGCACTATAATTAATTGGACAGTGACACATTTTTTGTTATTTTGGTTCTGTACTCTAGCACTTTGAGTTTGAAAGGATACAATGCCAATGAGGTTGAATTGCAGACGGCCAGCTTTAATTTGAGGGTATTTTCATCCATATTGGATGAACCGTTTAGAATTTATAGAACCTTTTGTACATAGTCCCCCCCATTTTTGGGAATCAAAAAATATTGGACAGTTTAACATAATGTAGAATGAAGTAATCATTTTTTTATATTTGGTCGTATATCCTTTGCATGCCATGACTTCCTGTTGTCTGTGACCCAACAATATCAAAATACTCTTGATATCTTATTTTCTGTTACTCCTACAAGCGATACTATAGATTCTGCATTTGAATGGATCTCTATGGGAATTGGGGGGTGGGACTAGATTTTGCTGTAAATTACACTGGAACAGTGTGGAACAAACGGTTGGCTAAATGGCTGTAAGTCATCAAGGATCTTACGTATCAAACTAGCCTTAAACCATCAATTTGCAGCCAGATATGCAGTAGATATGGATGGATAACTTGAAGGGTTTCTTCTCCTGACTTATTTTTCTATAGAGTTCAATGAGAAAATTTGTCAGGAGAAACAACGCTTAAAGTGATCCATCCATATCCACTGCATATCTGGCATCACAGTGATGGTTTGAGGCTCGTTTGATACCTCAGACCCTTATTGACTTACAGCCACTTTTAGTCACTTTTTGCATCTTTCTGCAGGCTCTGTGGATGTTTTATTTATTTTTATTTATTATTTGTCTACATGAAAATCTCTATAGCACCTTTAATGACAAGTTGTGTAGATGTTCCCTGGAATGTAATCTGACAAGACCTGCTCTATCGCTTCCTGTGTCTGTTCAGGTGTCCTTTAAGTAGAACCAGTAGATGGGGGATGTCCTATAATTGTGGCATGTCTGGTGTCTCTGCAGAAAGCCTTTGCCATAGTAATTTGGTCCAGAGAAATGCAGTGCTAGTGAATGGAATGTACCTTAACGGCCCAACACTGGACATCAAGACAACCTATAAATTTGTGGAGGATGCCATATCACTGATCCTTGATGAGGCAGTGAGGAAGGGCACAGACATCTTGGAAAAGGTAAGGGCCTACTGGCCATGGAGTACATTCAAGCAATAATCGCTTTTAAACATCATGAAGGAAAATTATGAGAACTGTTCTTTTGATTCTGCAGTTCCCGCATAACCTAAGGGTGCAGTAGCTCCCAGAAAATCAATAATGCTCTAGTATAAATTAACACTTCCAGTTTACCTACTGTTCTACCTGCTGTTTACCTACTGTTTATTTCTGTGGTGGCGTCTTTGCTCTTAGTGCTCTTCGCACTTATGCCCTTTGGCTCGACAACAATAGTAACTACCCACACATGCTGGAGAAGACCCAAACCTCTACCTGTAATGGATTTTAGTGGTGGATAATCAAACGCGAAGGTAGGGGGATCAGAACAAGTCACTCATGCAGGACCAATAAAGGGAGTAACACATTAATAAATGCAAAGAAAGAAAAGACAGGAAACTAATTCCTTGTGGCTAAACAGCCAAACTAAAATCAACCCACTAAAATATGGCAAACTCGAATAACGAGTGAAACACAAATTAAATCTCCCAAGCTCAATACTGGAGCCAAAACGGGAAACTTAGCAAAGAAAAGAACACCTTCGGCACATAGGTTCGGACAGCCAGAAGGATGTAAAACCAATACGAAACGACAAAGAAAAACTGTCTGAGAGAACAGCAAAGGACAAAATAAATAGCACAAAATGCTAACAGCGTTAACGGGAATAATACTTATACCTGAAAATAAGCTAATAGCAAGTCCCTCGTGAACATAAACAGCGTTTAATATAACGAGGTCGCTAGTACCTGGCTATACCTGGCTCAATGCAATGTTGAATGACAAAGAAGCTTCGGGGAAGCGGAAGTGAGGAACTTAAATACCCCGCAGGTAGAAGCACAGGTGAAAAGAATAATGAATGAGGGAAATCATAACCTCGGAACGGAATGTGCAAAAAATCCGATAGATTCTCAATCGGGAAACCAGGACGAGAACCACAACGGAAAATAAAACAACACAATATAGCCAAACACACTAACCATGACACTACTAGTATGAATAAACAGCAGCATTTAGAATATTGTCCTTGCTTGCGTAATATTGTCAAACAAACATGGAGGCTGTTCTGGAAAATTTCTGCTAGTCTGGGTTGCTTGCTTATTTTTTGATCCATGCATTCTCCATTGATCACATTATCTGGGTGGCGCACCATGCCAACTGCAGTTGCTATTCATGCGTGTACACCCATGCTCATTTGCATATTAACTGGAGTGAACATGTGGTCCTGCTACCTGCTTTTTATCACAATGCACCTAGCCCTCGTCGTAAACCGTATAATGCGTTTTAATCTAGGGCCCTCATTTGATACAACTGCGGAATTGTTAAGCATTCTGCATTCTGAAATCCAAAATTTAGAACGTTAATTAAATATTGAGCGCACACTATGAAGACGGTAACAGACAGAACATTATTGACCACGATAACTATTCTGATGAAATATTGCAGGTATGCAAGTGTAACACGAAGAGCAGTTTTCTTGTTTTCATGATTGTTTTACATAATTGATCAGTAATGGAATAACCATAACTTCAATATAACCATTAGTTAATGTTGATATTAAATTAGCTCATTAACGGTTATCACTGGCCAGTTCCCATCCTGGATGTATCGCTAACTAGCGAGCAAAGTAACATAAGCCAGCTAACATTTGCTGGCTACCTAGCTAGGTTGATTAGTTTGTTTAATATTCATTTCTTATTTGATGTTAATTGCAATTAGCTGAGTTGAGTAACAGTTATATTGCCACTTGCAAGTCATTAGATCGACAGTTATTCCCAGATAGTTACTCTATTCTTGAGATTGATGGTATAGATAGCGAGAGGTTTTCTGACAGAACTTGCTTTGTGCACTAATCGTTCGTGACGCTCATTTTTGTCAGGACAACTCACATATTAAATTACATGTTTAATGAATGAATGTGCTGCATAATTATTTAGATTTGGCGGTGAATGGATCTGCTTTAGTACTGCTCCGGAGAATGGGCATCTCACCCCACTAAACAGGATGACCAGAAACCCCCAAAACAGCAGATCATCCAGTACCCAACCTCGTCTGCCGTCTCGAGATCAGGAAGACCATATCAATATCCCTCCAGCATGGAGCTAGAGCACAGCTGTGATCTTGGACCAGACAATGGCCGTACTAAAATTATGTGACAGTAGACTATGTGTACAGCAGAGCACCTGCTGTTTCTTGAAGATCAGGAAGACCATATCGATATCCCTCCAGCACAGTGACAGAACATGGCTGTGTTCTTGGATCAGACATTGGCCATACTACGCAATGTGATGCCTAAGTAGGCTATGTGTAGCCTGGCCGCCCTGGCCATGTGGCTTATACTATCTAGTGAGAAAAGCTATGTGTAACAACAGGGCACCTGTTGCTTCCTGCAGATCAGGAAGTCCTGAATCGATATCCCCATTAACCATTGCACGAGAAACCTGATGCCAGCAGGATCGAAAAAAAAGACATACAAATTTTTTGTCAGAACCCAGCAACCACCATATTTTATTAATTATTATTATTATATATATTTTTTAAGCAAGTAGCAAATGTCAACAGCACAGAGATGACAGAATTTTGCACAGAACCCGCTGGACGAGCGATTGCCAGCATCGTTCATGAACAGAGGCTTATTAGGGGTCGCGGTCATAGTGGCACTATTGGATATTGGTAGCAAACCCCCCCCAAAAGTCTTACCCGGATATGTTATGTGACTAGTGGAGCATCCACTATACAACTCGGCCAATACGCCACTCGCTTCAAGAGACGATGTGATGAAATGTAATGCTACTGCATTCCTGGATCAACCTAGTCATTCTAATTTTCATGTGAACCTTGCGATTTGAAGCCAGGCCACACTGTGGCTGTATGGAATACCATCAGAAGCGAGCCATTAGTGTCAACTTGCCATAAGGATTACCATTACAATGCTTAGCCAGTAGAAATGGGTTGCCTTAAGAATAGAGAAATAAGCCCAACATTCCACCAGATGTGCATAGCCTATAAAGCGGAATAAACTTTGCCATAAGAAATTAACCCAGCAATCCAGCGATATGCAATATCCAGCAATCCATCAGATATGCAATATGAAGCGGCAAGGTGAAACTTAATAGCAGCAGCTTTTAAGAACTCCATGAGAACTCCTGAGCCCTTGATCATGATAAAGGTTTGTTTTGTTAAAACTATGAGATGTAGGCAGAAATAGGCAGTTTTTCAAAAATCCCAAGCACATTTCGATTTGTTCCCCTCATCAACATTTCATTTGCCAGGTTCCTACCCACTTCTGAATTATTTTAAGAACTGTTAATATTTTCATTTATATCTCAGGAAAGTAAGGTTTAGCTGAGAGCGGATTATAGTTTATAAATTATAGGTACGGTTAGCCAATTAATAATGGAAGCAGACTTATGACAGTTAGGTTTTGCTCCTGAGAGGTCGAAAAACCAAATAAAAACCTCCCGTCAGCAAGAAGGTCAAAATTAGCTAACCGGCTGCTAGCTGAGTGCTTAACCTCTTGGCGCAAATGGCATATTTGGTCAATCTTGGGGGTACTCTGTTTAAGGCTTTATAACTCCAGGTGTGAGCATCACATAAACTTGGTAAATGGCTTAAATGAAACAAAACCGGTGTACCATTTTTTGTACAAACTTAGATTTGTTTATTTTCATAATTTAAGTCAAAATAAAGTGCCGGAAATGCAAGCAAAACTTTGCTAAAAATGCAACAAATTCTATATTTCTTCAAAATACTGAGAGCTACATAAGTGAAACAGGTAAAACTACACATTTCCTGGATCATAAACTCCTTGTCCACAAGCATTCAATAATCGCAGGGTGATATACAGAACTACTAAAGATCTATGACACAAAATGTAAGCAGTGTAGCCTGATGTACCCAGGGTCTCCAAACCTATCCAAATTGGCTAAAATGTGAATAGCTGTAAATCTTAAACTAATCATACATTTCAGTGCAAATCAACCGTTTTGACTCATTTAACTCACCTTTTTATCATTTTCATGTGGAAATTATTTTGGATCAGTACAGGGGGGTGGATATCTAGGTGTCCAATAACCTACCCAAAACCTCTCCGAGAAATTATTAAAAAGCCTTTTGTCCTTTATAAAGCATATACATTTTCCCTTACGATCACTTAATGGATGAAAACATTGATATTGCACAGTTTCAGTTCAGTGTTTTATGCCTAGTGTGCCATTTTTTCACCATTATCCTTCATATACTGCTTCATCCTGTGCGGTGCCTTGGCAATGCTGTAAGGATCTGGTCCTGCAGTGGCTTCACTCTGAACAGTAGAGGGCACTGCTGGAGTGGCAGAGGTGGAGGGTCAAGCATGTTATAGGAACAAATTACATAATGCAGAAGCATTATAACACTGTGGTACACACAGCTAAATATGAAATCATTCACTCTTGTACTTCAGTAAACACTTTCTTCTGTATGCTTCATTATGTTATCTTTTGTTGCGTGCTCTAGGATGGCATTACTCTGTAGTGTGTTTCACAACTGTTGCTTTTTTATTTTTTTTATTTTACATTCATCTTGCACACATCTGGACACAGTAAATTTGAATACATATTTTCCATTCCCTAAGTGAAAAGCATACCCCATAGAGTACATTATGCACAAAAAAATTACAATACAATAAAATAATATCGGGAACACTGGCAATGTTCTAGCTTCACGGCAAATCGAGCCATCAAATATAACGCACGACCGAGCAACCAAACAGAACAGCGCTAAAACACTCAATTTCATTGTGAGTGGTATGAATTCAAACAAAGTAGGCCACCACGAGCCACTACGCTAACAGATATTATCAATACAAATATGTTCAGCATTATTAGCAGGCTAACAGTGCTCTATTACGACCGATGCAAATAAAAAAATAACGATTATATATCTAGGTAATGACGCAGTGGAAAAACGAATGTATATAATCACAATCTTACAAGCTGTAATACTTACATGTCGAGGAGGATATCTTCCCCATATCGATAGGCATCCTCTTCTACAGTCTACGCTACAGGGATTAGATGAATCTCCGTCGCTTTCCTCTTCTGACCCACTTCCAAAAGCGATTTGGTCAAATGCGTGAAGTTTATCTTCAGCCATACTGTTAAACCCGTACAAAAGCGCAGGCAAACAATGATTACGCATGCAACCAATGTTTACGCGCACTTATATCGCGTAGTGCGTCATGCGTCACGACATGCGTAAAATTGTAGTGATTGAACAAGATTGCAGTTACGCTCGCCCTTAAAATAGTTAACCCAAGCTTTCAATTACACATGTAAATAACTTTTGGGAAGCTTGTCGTGCCTTCTATTGGATAAAACCATTGTCGATCAAACCAGAATAAAATTGAACGAGTCACAGCACTGCAATCAGAAAGAGAGGGTTACGCAGTTTGTATAATAGTATTACAATGCGCTGTGTATTTTTCAAACGGATTGTCCAAGACAATAAATGACCACGGAATCTTGAAAGGGACATATCTACGCTTAAATCCACGGTAGTATTGCACATGAATTCCATATTTAATAGCAGATATTGATAGTAGAATGGCATTGTATGATTTCACTTGTTTATGTCGGTATTGATAGCAGCGATTTGCACCGCTGTATTTGCATACGCTCGTGCTATTGGTGGGTTTATCTGGTTGCTGGACGGAATTCTGATATTATATGATGAATACATATATTTATGAACTCCCAACATAGACGCTATTGCCCACTATGTCACGCATGGGTAGGTATAGGCTGGTGGGGAGTGCTTGTTAAATGGACTTGCTACGGAAAGATAGTGACACTTAGAAACTACGCATTGGCCAGAAATCGTCGCGAATCGTCTACCAATAAAGTTAAAATACCGCGTTTGGGTTTTCCACTAATAGTTTGGCTGCAGGAGCAACACGTGTCTCAGTTGCGTAAAACGGTCTCGCATGCGCGACTATCTGAACTAAGGGGTTAACGGAGAAAAAAGTGGAAAATTCCCCCTCTGCCCCTTAGCGGCAACAAACATTTTTACCTTAGGAGCGAATCTGTCTTACCGGTCTGATATGGATTTCAAAACTCGAACCAATATCGATTACAAACTGAAGCACAATGCTATCCTCCTACGTATTTTCCAAACGCTAACAACTCTAACACCAACTCTACCTTCAAAAAGGAAATGCGCGCCTACAGCAGTCACGCACAGAGCAGCATTTGTAGTAGCACCTATGCAGAGGGAGTGACTTGCGGAAAACCAGACCCGCATGGTAGCAATAGCCTGAAAGACTTATACTGGAGCAAACAGCGCTGGCACCAAGCAGGAAGTGCAAGTCAAAATGAAATATGGTCTTTTTTTTTCCTTTTTTCTTTTTTATAATTATAGCACTCACACCATTCACTTACACATTCATACCTATGGGCAATTTAGAGTCTCGAATTAACCTAGCTGGCATGTTTTTGGACTGTGGGCGGAAGCCCACGCAGACACGGGGAGAACATGCAAACTCCACACAGAATGAAATACGGTCTTTGCCCCTTGCTTTGAGTGTAAGCTACGCACCAACGGTGCCCCGCCAGCACCAGCTGCAGACAGCACAAACACCAATGAAGCCTCCAAATGCATACAACACGCTCACAAATGCCGTTTTTAGCTTCAGAGCAGATAGCGCACACGCTAGCATTTATTTTAGTTAACTGCAGAGAGCACATAAGCTAAAAGTATTACGCACTGGCCATGCTCATTTGCAAGAATAAATCGCATGTTGAAAACAAAATGCAACCTTTATTATTCATAAATCTTACACATCAAATTAGAAATGTATTTATTTTTCAAAAAAGGCATAATTTTTATTCTGAGCAAATTAAATTTTATTTATTATTATTAATTTATTTAAGTTTTCAGTTGCAACAATATTTATTGTTTTATCAAGTCCTCAAATTGATTGCTTTTGTTTTCCAGCATAATATACCCTATGATAAGACATGAACATTAAAATGACATGATTCGAAGAACAATTGAAGAATGGTATAGCCAAGTAAATAGGCTATGAGGATGGTGTGTGTTTTTTAAATTTAGTTATTTATTTTTAAAAATGTTTTATTTTTATTTTTTATTTAAATAGTGGAAATACAGACAACTTGCCATCTGATGAGCTCCCACAGGTTAGCCTAGTTGTCAACTCCAGCCATTATGTAACGCTGCTTTTGCTTTAGCTGCAATGCTCACGCATTGAGAAATATGAAATGTGAAAAACGATTCCTGCAGAGTATTGCAGCATTTACATTTAGCCAGTACGCATGCTCTGGTTCCAAAACGCCACAGTCTAACATGGCAACCTCCATGAATTGGCTTCATGCGGCAACGAGCAGCTCCCATAGGAATCCATGGAATCGGTAAGCTGTCTCCAATTCTTATACGTTATATCTAAGATATATCTTATATATCTCGATGATACAGCTACAATGTGAATGAAAGATTTAAATTTGACAAGATATGCAAGTGGCGCTTTGCCCCATTGGTGTTTTTTTTTTTTTTTTTTTGCACAAGGGGAAGTGATCAGGCATGCACAGCAGCGCTTCCAGTCAGCCCAGCAACCAAAGTCACACAACGTAGCCTACGTTCAGATCGCGCACTAAACCGGCGCCAGCCGGATCCAAAGCTGGTTTTTGTTCGATAGCCAAAATCACAACGGGCTGTAAGTAGTACTGGGTCCCAACAACCTAGGCATACACAATCTAAAAAGAAAAAGGAGACTTTTGGCTTTGTCTGTCTGCAAAAACTCCATTGACCGAAGGCCACTCAACGAGCACCTGCAGTCTGTAATAAATTCCAACCGCGGACGATCCAGCCCCAAAGTTGGAACTCTCGCTCCGCCTGCGTCCTTGTGAATGCAGCATAGTTGCTAGCCGTCTGATGGTAAATGGGGGTATGCAGCTTTAACGAGAGATCATGGGTAGTGTACACTTTTAATTAAATTAAATTAAATTTGTATAGCGCTTTTTACAGAGAAAAGGTTGTAAAATGTTCAAATCAAAGGGGGCGTGGTGGTGCATCTGGGACTCCGGTTACGTCAAGGCAGGGGCATAAACCAGAGGAGGGAGGGGCATGACTGGAACAGTCGGCAGATCAGGAAAAGGGGGCCCGGACCGGAGTAATCTGCAGCTCAGGGTGAGAAAGGAAAAGAGAAGTTTAGCCCGACATCCTTAACTATAGGATTGACTAAAGAGGTATGTTTTTAGCCTACACTTAAAGACAGAAATTGTATCTGAAGCTCAAACATACATAGGAAGATTCCATAAGAAAGAAGCTCTGCCACCCATTGTAATTTTAGGACAGTAAGGAATGAGTAAGTCACTAAGATATTCTGGAGCCAAACCATTTAACGCTAAAAGTAACATCTTGTAGTCAATTCTACAGGCAGGCAGCCAATGAAGAATTTTAAGCACCGGGCTCATATGCTCCCATTTCTTGGTTCTAGTAAGAACCCTAGCAGCTGCATTCTGTACAAGTTGGAGACGATTTAGGGCTGAACCAGTGTAACCAGACAATAAAGCATTACAGTAATCTAGTTGAGAGGTTACAAAAGCATGAACCAGTTTTTCAGCATCCTCCAAGGACAACACCTTCCTTAATTTAGATATATTTCTCAGGTGAAAGAAGGCTATTATTGTGATATTGTTAATATGGGGCTGAAAGGAGAGGTCTGAATCAATAGTTACACCAAGGTTTTTAACAACCTTGTTGGCAGAGACAGAGAAGCAATCTAAATTTAAGGAAAACTGAATTCTTCTCGAAGATATTTGGGACCTAATACTAATATCTATTTTAACAGTTCAGTAAGAGGACATCTGCATAGCAGTGGTAGTTAACACCATGTCTGCTTATAATGTTCCCAAGAGGGATCATGTACAGAGAAAAAAGCAAACGACCCAAAACCCATCCTTGTGTTACTCCAAAGTTCACCCTAGAAAATTCAGAGGACTGATTGTTTACCATAACAAACTGGGATCTATCATAGAGATAAGATTTAAACCACATAAGAGCAGGCCCGGTAAGACGAACTAAATTTTCAAGCCTGCAAGGAGAAATCCTGATCGGTCTTTTAAGAGATCCTGATTGGTCCGTGCGAGTGAGGCCTCTAGGAAGGAAAACAAATAGTCAAGTACGAAGTTAGTTGAAAGCTAGGTGAGTGTGTTTTGCGGCTGCTTTTAAGGTCTCTTCCTCTAAACTGTAAGCTGTATCATTTCCATTGGTGTAAATAAAGAGCCACTTGAACGAAACCTGCATCCTCGCCATTTGTATGGGAACGTAACGTGGATACGTTGGGCGTTACCCCGAAGCTGTGAGCAAGCAGCTCGGTCCTGGAACCGTAAAATAACAAGCCTCTAGCAACTACGGTTCGGAGGTTAGATGGGAAAAGGTGACACGTATTTGCGTGCAAGGTAGGCTGCCAGAGAATCCATAGCATTACATAAGCATTTGAGCTAGCCACCATGAGCAATAATAGGCCAACTTAAGAATTCCAGTTTAGCTTTTTTTGCGGTAGCTAGGCTACAACAAGAAGAGTATCTCTCGGTAATAATGTGCAACATTACGTTTCTCAACTGGTTGCAAATACCTAACATTTAACATGACATAGCAGCAGCAGTATAAACTAGCAAAATGTCCCAAATTAGTCACAACTACATAGCCTATTAGCTGACAGTAAATCAGCTAACGAGTAACGTTAGCCTAGCTAATTGACCAACATCCACAATGTAACTTTACCAAAGTCCCATTTTACTGGAGGGTGTCAGCAAAGCACAGTAGCCCGTGTAAACACAACCGAGCTAAAAGGATAATAAAGTCCAGGTTACACGTATGGTCATATTGAATTTGGCGTCAACTTAGCTTTACATGACATAGGAATCCGCTTCTAGTAAACTCCAAGAAGACCTCCACCTTAACGAAAGCATAGGAAGCCAGTGAACAGTACACGAGCTAGAATACCCGTGCAAAACATTTTAAGCAGGGCAAGCCTAGGTTAGTCTAGGCATGCCTAGCAGCAGCAGGGCGCAGCAAAATGACAGCAAATAATAATATTTTAACACAAGCCGTAAGCAAACAAAGAGCAGTGCATCAGCATTCAAGCAGTACAGAGAGAACTGATTCTTGGCTTAAAAATGGCACTCCGTTAGAGGTGTGTGCATGTGATTGGTTGAGTATGGGATGCGTGGTTGCTAGCCGACCATGGTCGGCTACAGCGAGAGGTTTTCCGACAGAAATTGCTTTGCGCACTAATCGTTCGCGGCGCTCATTTCTTGACAAACAGATGCATGTCACACTTGACAACTAGATTAAGCACAAGAAATTGGGTATGAATCATATTTGCTCAAATCTGTTTTGAGTCTGGAGGTAGTCTGGGTTTGATTCTACCAGAATTGTTAACACTGCAGCATGCATCTTATCCCTGTCACCTACATTCTACCCTCACATACCATCCCATAAGAAATGTGTGGGAGACACAATACTTCCTTTCAAAGAGCTGGTTGACAGGTCAGATGGAACACTGATAGCAACAAGGAAAAATACAATGGCTGCATCACCTTATAAATATTTGCATTATAGTTTGGATGCATAGCAAGTACAGTGGCCATATTAGCCATAAGTGCCTCCAGAACTGTAGATATACAAATCCAGTACAACCTGCTGATGTGTACCTCCGTGTTTCACAGGACACAGAGTATGCATCTCGGCAAAAATGACCCTGTTTGTTCACTTGGATCTATATTTAAAATGTGTTATGCTAAATAGAATGTGCATTTAAAGTCGTTCAACAACCACTGTTGCCATCAAACGTACTTTGCTGCAAATGTAGCCTTTGTTGAGCGCAATTCTAATCTTATGAACACCAGGCTCCTTCTTTGTTAGGTGTACCCCTCTCCCATATTGCTGCCCCTATACTTCATACACGCATGCATTTTCTCTCCCCCTCTTTATGTGCCTCCTGTGTGTGGGCCAGGTGTGTGAGTGGCAGCCTCCAGAGAAGCTGAAAGAGATCCTGGATCTGGAGCTGAGGGAGGGGGGTGAGCCCCAATCCAAAATCCTCAAACGCTGTCAGGATGTCATAAGATACAGTGTAAAAACTGGTGAGACAACAGAACCCTCCCCACACACTAGGGCTGTTACATTTTTTAATGTAAAATATATATTTGTTTGAATAATTTCTAATATATATTACTAATAATAATTATATAATTAATAATAATTTATTTAAATACAGCATCAACTAAATTCTCTTAATTATACTGTAATGCTTGGGTTTGTCCACCAGCTTGGCCATTTGAGTTCTTAACAGGAGATAGCAAAAAAACAAAACGCTATATTGATAAGATACATTCAATAAACGATGTGGATCCTTAGAACTGCCAGCTAGGTTTTGTAGTGTAGATTTATTCTTTACAATTTAATGTTAGTTGCAAGTGTTACAGTGTTTCCCATAGCCTAGCTACAGTATGCATTGTGCTTCCCATAGCCTAGCTAGAGTATGCATTGTGTTTCCCATAGCCTAGCTACAGTATGCAATGTTTTTCCCATAGCCTAGCTACAGTATGTATTTGACTTTTGAAATATGAACTCATATGATTTGGCCTGAGCTAAAAATTTGCAGACGTGGGATGAAGTGTGTCATTTAAAACATCTGTGCTCAGCGTGAAGAGCTCCTCTCTATTCTTAGGAGAGAAATGAGCAGCGTCAGAAGTTACTGAAACTGAGACAATGTGAATGATAAGACATTGTGTTAGCATTGACTAAACAATATTGGCGACAGCACTGGACATTGTTAGCCTGGATCCAAGCATTGTCACTCCTGTTTGTTATTCCCTGAAACCCGATAGTGTGAACATTCTCCACCCAAACCCACACACTTCAACCCCCCCTTACCCCAGGCATTTAAGATGCTGCCATCTTGTAGATCATGACCCCCCAGCACAGCCAAACTGTGTGAGACCCAGAATAGAAATGATGAATAGTCCCCTAATGTGGGCCCTTCTAAACATGCACATTAATAGAAACCTTTCCTCTAAGGTCTCAGGTTTCATGTCATGAGGAATCCACTCAGTCATCTTTTACAAATGTATGTTTTTAACAACATTCTAAAGAGGGTCGTCTCACAGGACGCGTTTCAGGTTACAACCCATTTCTCTGGGTCCACAGGTCACCCCCACTTCTTTAACCAGCTGTACGCCGGGATGGATCCCTATTCCCTGGTGGGACGTATCATCACCGAGACCACCAACTCCAGCCTGTAAGTGCTGTTTACATCCTGGTGACCAGTGTTCAGACTTCCTCTTGTTACAGTGACAATGAAGTTTTGAAAGTGGGACCAACATCTGTTAAGACTGTAAGCTTGAGTATGCAGTGTCTACTCAGGAGGATGCTGACCTCAGCATACATACAGGATACTCGGTATATCAGTGAGACTGATCACGGTCTCCTTTTATTTCACATGATGGTTTTCAGGGGGCTGCAGGGTGGCTCATCCTGTTATCTAGTGCATGGATGGGCTCCATTGTCTGGTATGGAACCTGAGCCGTTTCAGGGCTAATTGTGGCCAGAAGCCCTACACGGTGATGCACGCTCGGCTGTAGTGGCACCCAGAGATGAGCGGGTCTCAGTTCACAACAACTTATTGTGCACCAGTGACCCCCCTCTGGTCAATATTGCACCCACAAGTCTGACTGTTAAGCTGCACATGGTGCAAAATCAATTTTGTTCACTTTGCAGGTACTGTGGTTGCTATTCAATCATGCACAGCTATGCTCTGCTCGTTTGCACATTAACCGGACTAAACAAGTGGATACATGTTTCTAGGGGGACTAACTGGGTGAACTTTATTACAGTATTCATGAAAGAGGACCCATAACCATATTTAGTGCTATTGTGAACAGGACCACTGTGGACAGGCTCTACACTACGTTAGACTCAACTGGCAGAATTGTGTGTTTAAGATCACAAGACGACACAATATAGTTTTTACATGTTATAGGCTTCTCCTGTTGGCAGGTACACATATGAAGTGGCCCCCGTGTTTGTGCTGACAGAGGACGCAGTGCTCAGGAAGATGATGGAATTTGTGGGATGGCAGGAAGAGGGTGACGGTATCTTTAGCCCAGGTGAGTGAGAACAGATTAATGGTCATTAGTTTGGCGCATTCCATTAATCCCAGACCTCACAAGAGATGTTATTTTTGCACCACCTGACCCCATTTTTACCCCACCTTCATTTCCCATTCTCCCACTACTCTACCCCCTCACTTCTGTATCTGTTTATCTGTCCAGGGGGCTCCATTTCCAACATGTACGCAGTAAACGTGGCTCGATACCACCGCTGCCCCGACGTCAAAGAGCAGGGTCTGTCCGCAATGCCCAGGCTGGTCCTGTTCACATCACAGGAGGTAGGCTATAGTTGACCAGGTATACTAGAGTAAAAATGTCTTGCCTGAGAAACAAAAAGTATTTCCCCCAGTTGAACCAAATAAAATTCCAGAGTTCACTTCTCCTCAAATTAAAAGTGCTGCATGTAAGCTGCTGGATCGCTCATCCTGCTAAGGCAGTGTGTGTTGTAGTGCATGGACTGGCTCGACCATTTGGTATAGAATCCAGACTGTGCCAGTGACAACCAGAGTTGGGGGTAACGCGTTACTGTAATAATATTAGTTTTTCAGGTAACGTGGTAATATAACGCATGACTATATAAATGCGTGTAATAATATTCATTTACATTTTTGAAATTAGCAACGCGTCGCTCAGGGAGAGGGGGGTTTCAGTTGGCCAGGGTGATAAAGTTTTATTGCACACCAGCCACCCCTGCAGGTTCATCTTTTGAGCTGCAAATTAAGTGTCGTCCTCCAACTTGCAGACTGCTGTAAGAAATGGCAGCTGACCTAACCAAGCACAGACAGGCTACTAGGGTTTGGAGGGCTGGACTATAGACAGATGTTTCCCATGTTGTGTGATACAGCTGCAGTGCCCTTCAACAAGATACGTACCCTTTCAAAATAAATTGATGTATGGCTGGTTAACATGTGAAAATGCTATACAAACCACCCAAGATAACAACATCTGTTAACAAAGCAAATAACATCACAGAATGCTATACTCGAAAGGTGTCTAGTCTACCTTCTACAAGCATCATCTATATCGGAATATCATCACAGCCTTATTCTCAATAGAAGGTATGTGTTATAGCCACGCACCTTAGCAAAGTAAATGTTGCAAATATTCCTCTACTGATGGTTGCAAAGCTGGATTGGAACATTGCTCTGAGCTCTCCCTGACGGTGGGTAATATTTAAGGCAGGGGTGGGGCATTTAATATTGGGGGATGTAACATGCTATTGTCGGTACTCCTAGGGAAATTTATTTAACTCAGCATGTTGCATGTGCGTACAGAGAATGTTAATGCTATTGATGTTAATTCAAAACCCTGTGTTAAGCCTGCTAAAGTGTTTTTGCTTAATAGCCTGGGTGTTTCAATTATAGTCCTGAATAGAAATAGTTACGCTGTTCAATTACTTGCCAATGCTACCACATTGTAAAGGCAGGAATAATTCACTTGAGTCATGTGAACAATATCACACTCTTTATCACAATCGCACAATTTCTATTCAATATCCCTTTTGAACTGGCACATTTGAGCCATGAGCCGAGTAGATCTGAGCTGGCAGGCATTGGCTCAAATAATTTTTCATTATACTCTGTTGGTGTCTACTGTCATGTTAACATTACCATGGGTTCAAACGTGATGGGCTACAAGGAGCGGATTTTATTTCTGCTGAGACGTGCAGTGTTGAAGGGTGTAGGCTATGTAGACGGCAGTTGATCGCCAGACAAAAGATAAGCATGTAGGTAGGTGTTGTGTTTGTATATCTTCTAGTATGTAAAGACAACCTAATCTCACATAGACAAGGGTCTATTTTTCCATGTCTTCTCTTTGTCATGGTACTGTTGGCTAAAGTTTTGTTTTATGCATTTATTTGTGGACTGGGCTGCCTACAATTATCTGTTCTGTGGCAAGTTATCTGTTTACTGGCAAGTTCTCATGGCAAAATTCTAAAGTGGTCATTCTTGACGTAACTGCTAGCTCTCAGCTCCAAAACAATTTTGCTAGTGCCAGAAATGTAATTGGGCCGTTTCTGGATTGAGTCTCGCCAGCACAGTTGAAATTTGAACAAGTTCAAAAGCTCTAGCAGAAGTCCAGCTCGGCTCAAATGTGCCAATGCACCTAGGATATTAAAGATTACATTGTAGCATAATAGGGAAGTTGGTTTATAACCAGTGGATTCGTAGCACTGCTGATACATAAGAACCACCACTTACTCTTTGGTAAGTATCCAGCCATAGAAATTAATAATGTCTTTTATTTTTTTAGTAAGATATTGCAATTTTTCCCTGAATGAATGAGGCCTGTTATTAAAATTAATAAGGGGACATGTGGTTTGTTTCCTTTCAGTGCCATTACTCTGTAACAAAAGCTGCTGCCTTCCTTGGAATTGGAACCAAGAACGTCTATGTAGTGTCTTCAGATGAAAGGTAGATGCAATTCCCAACCTGACTATTTTATACGTTATCAAATATATTAAATCAACCACATTTATGTATTCAAAGATTCGATTTCCAGCTGGCGCATATCGTGTGGCGAGCCAGCGCAATTTCGTCACGGATTTGCATGCGTCTGAGCCCGTTTTTGTCTTTTTTATGTTAGGGTAATTCCTGTAATTATTTATGTTTTTAATTGTTTATGGCTGTTATTATACTGCACTGTGGTCCCTGGGGTACTGTATTCTTTTTTACACCCGTCTGTAATGAGAAGAATGACAAACTTGGTGCATACATTATTTTGCACGTATAGCGATAAAAACAAACCGCTTAACTCAATTAAATCAATGCAAAATAGATAGCCTATTGTCTTCCCCTGCAGTTGTAGTCGGAAATTGACAGTGGGTGGACTCGTTCGGCAAGCGGGAGGCCTCCCGACCACGACCAAAATAGCATGTTCTGCTATCATTTTTCACTAAACCACGTGATGCGGGATAGCCTGACATGGTCAAAATTAGTCCCAATACGGCGGGTCGCAATGCACACGGCTCTTAAAAGGACTGAAAAGAGGTAATTTGATTTGCTATGGTTGAATCCAGCTGAAGCACACCCACTGATAAATATTCAGCATAACCCAGCCCATTTTCAACCTGTGCAGCATGCTGTGAGCTGTGCAATCCTCGCCTCTGGTCCGAAAATAGCGAAATTCAGTGGCCACACCCAGTGCGCCATGCGCTTATGCCATTGACTATGACAGCTCGCCGCACGCCATGTGCTTGCCGGAAAATAGAGCCCTTAATCTCCATCTGTTTTCTCAATTACTGACCCTCTGTCCCCTTTCATGTCTTTCAGAGGAAAAATGATTCCTGCAGAGCTAGAGAAACAGGTTTTGAGGGCCAAAACAGAGGTGAGGAGACATTAGTATTAAGGGCATTGTGCTACAGGTGATCACATGGGTGGGATGTTGTCTATGGTGTGGCAGAACTGGATGGTGAGTGTGGGGATTCCAGGACACTATGGGAAAAGCGTAAAGAGGAAATGCCATAAATCCAGTTCCCCTGCTGACCTGTTCACCTACCAGGCCGTGCTCTCGGCATTTTCATTAGTGGTCACCCCTGCTGGTTAACTTTTGTCAAACGAAAATTCAGTTTAGTTAAATTCCGTTTACCTTCTCTTCCACCTCCATCTACCCTCTCTGAGGAGGACTTCACCATCTTGCTTGAGGTGAAAATTGTATCTGCAAGTCCCTCAAGAGAGTTGAATTTCCCTACCCCCCCCTTACCTTCTGAAGCCCTCCCCATCTGCTCACTCCCTATTGTCTCTCCTCTGCCCTCTCTGTCCCCTTTCTCTACCCTTATAGATGCAGACATATCAACTTCTTCTCTCCCGCTGTCTGACCACCTGTGCTGTGGACCGGATCCCCTCTCTCTTTCAGTATATCACTTGACATCCTTTTATTTCATGTTTTACTCCTCCCTGTCCAATGGCTGTTTTCCATCATCCTTCAAACAGGCTTGTATTCTTGATCCTTGTGCTATCCAAAACTACTAACCAGTCTCTGCACTCATTTTTAGCGAAGACACTTGAGCATACTGTCTCCAATCAACTGTCTACTTTCCTCATCCCCCAGTCCGGCTTCAGGATTGGCCATTCCACAGAAACGGCCCTCCTCTCTGTCAGTGATGCCCTCCACTCTAGGTGGCCTCCCTTTCTTGGGTTCTGATTCTCCTTGACCTCTCCGCTACATTTGACAATGACCGCTGTATTCTCCTGTCTTCCTGGCTGCAGTGGGTATTGGTGGTATGGTCCTTGTCTGAATTGAGTCCTGCCTCACTGGACGTTCCTTCCAGGTCTCTTGGGGTGGCACAGTATCCACTCCCCATTGTCTCTACAGGTGCCGCCATGGGCTCTGTCCTTGGTCTCCTTCTCTATTCCCTCTACGTGGAATCCCTTGGTCCCGTCATTGCTGCTCATAGCTTGTTAAAACATTGCTGTGTCGATACATTCAACTTTTTATTTCCTGTCCATCATCCAACCTACAGGTCCCTGCTTGCATCTCAGCCTGAATGTCATCTTGAGCTGAATTAAATATCACCACCTAATGGTCAATGTGCGGCGTCCCTGCTATGCTTCCCCCCTACGTGACTTCTCCCCCTGCGCAACACCAGTCAGGATTTTTTAAACTAAACAACAGTGAGGTGGTGAGCCGGGCATGCAGATTCTACCTCTAAAACATCAGGAGAATCTGTCCGTTCCTCACCACCTACTGCCTTGATTGCTACAACCCCCTCTTTGCTGGGCCTCCCGGCTTCTGCCATCAGACCTCTGTGGGTCATCCACAATACCCCCCCCCCCCCCCATCACTCACACATCAAATTTAAAAGCTTAGGGCTATTAAAGAGGCCTGTCCCTTCATTTGAGTCTTGCACTTTCTTTCTCACTTGGGACTATACTTTACCTCCCCAGGGAATTACTGCACATTCATCCCTGATCTTTGTACTTCTTTGTGTGTGTGTGTGTGTGTTGTAGGTTGCTCTGCATAAGAGCGTCAGTAAACAGGCATGCGCAGGATTGATGTCAACTGTGTATGTATCAATCAAACAAAGGGCAAGGGTGATTCTCTGAAATAATCACTCCAATTTATTTTTTATCGTTCTTGAAGGTTTTATGTGTTCAGTGGCATTTCAAAGCAGAGGGTGGTCATGCCTCCTTTCTTTTGAATTGGTGAGAAAATACATTTACAGTGATATTTTGCTAAAAGCTTAAGAAGTCGATACAGGTCATATTTCTCTGTCCTCATATATGATACACAAACCATAAATCTAGACCCACATCTGATAAATTGTTTCACATTTGATTTTTGATAAAAATATTTTTTTAGACTTTGCAAGGACCCAGGTTGAAAAGCCTGGTTTTTAATCAGTGTACCAAGCTCAAAGTAATATGCTAATGGCCTGCCTCTAATAAAAAGCCCTGCAGTCAAAAGCGAAAGAGTGAGAGACACAGGGACAGAAAAGAAATAAGGAAAGCAAGAGAGTGGGGGAAAGAAAGAGTGAGTTGGGCCAAATCTAAGCAAGACGTACACATGGTTAGCCACCAACAATCACATTTAATGCTCTCAAATGATAACCCTTCCCACCCCCTATAGGCACCTCCTGGGAGTGATGAAACACTCTGTTCTACACTATACCTGATCCATGCTGAATAAAGGTGACAGGAACTGCTTTATGGCTGCAGCTGGCGGAGATCAACCACTGCAAAGCTTTTAAAAAGCCTCTTTTTCTACAGACAGAACTGTGAAATGAGCTTTTGCTAAACAAGTCAAGGTTTTGGGTTCTACCCCCAGTAGCCCTGCAATGTACTGCCATTCTTTCCTGGATGAATACATGCAAATTGTAAGAAGGATGTGATTGTATGAAAGGGAAAAATATATGTTTTTGTATTTAAGAAATTTGGAAGTAGCGCATGATACATGGGCAGGCTGGAGCAAATTCATGCGCAGGGTATGACTATAACACTATTGAGGGCTTTTGAGACCATTATTGGTGAAACCACTGATTTCTTCTTTTTTTCAATAGTACTGTGTACTCTTACAGGGCAATAGTGAGCTTGTTCCTTCATCCTTAGTGTAGTCTTGTGATGGGCTGTGTTTGCGTTTCAGGGTGCTTGTCCCTTCATGGTTAATGCCACCTCAGGAACCACTGTGCTGGGAGCCTTTGACCCACTTAATGAGATCGCCAACATCTGCCAGACACACAACCTCTGGCTCCATGTCGACGTATGTGGACATGTTCAGTCGTTCAGTCATTCACCAGTCATCTACCATTTTCATTCATTAATTTGTTAATTCATCCATTCATAACTGTGCAGCCTAGTAATGGGGAGAGGTTAGTCTCCAGAAACCCCCTAATACAGGATTACTTTAAAATGTGCAGTAGACTGGAGCCTTTTAAAGGCACCACACCCTGGGAGAGCCACTGGAGTCAGTGGCTAAAAACAGGCTGATCTGGTACACTTGTGCTGGGGATAGTGAAACGCTCCGCTGGTCTGATCACTGCCTGTTTGGGGATATCCGTTTGGACCAGATATCGGTTCACAGTCTGGTTTAAAGAGCACATAGCGTTATTCTCTGAAAAACTACCTCCATTGACCATTGTTAACAAGAGGTGTGTATGCCAACACTTGTTCTATTGCCTAGGACACCCAAGCAGATGTTCCCTACAGTGGAGCTTGATAAACTATAATTCCAACTGCACACCTGAGCTTGTTTTTCACAAAACCACATTAAACCTACAGCAATTTCCATCGTATGTCTGTCTTAACTGCACGATACATGGTGGTTCTCGTTTGGCCCAACCATAGGCTTGTTGGGGCGGGGCAGCTCTGCTCTCCAGAAGACATCGGCACCTCCTGAAGGGCATTCAGCGGTAAGCACTGTATATTTTTACATTAATGCTGCATGTCAATGCTCAAGGTGTAATGGTCCCTGTATATCCCCTGTACCTCTAGTCACAGAAACCCGATTGGCATCGCGGCGGAAACTGTAGGGAGGTTATGACCTTTGTGAGTCATGTGTTCACGGTGTCTGTGCTGGTCTCATAGGGCCAACTCTGTGGCCTGGAATCCACACAAGATGCTGATGGCAGGACTGCAGTGCTGTGCCTTCATGGTCCGAGACAAAACGGTGAGAGTGCGGCTGTGGGTCTATGATAGTTCTGTGTTATTTTTCATGATATATGTGTAATGGGGAGTCGGGTTCGTAGGTCCAGACGCGACAGAGAGGGAATCTAAAAGTTATCTACAGTGTAGAATAACCACAAGAGCGGAAGGGATCTGCGAAAGGAGATGAAAAAATAAAGAATAGGGACACAAAACTCCCGGCGTCGCGTCAATGAAAATCAACCCAGAAAATAGGGCGAGGAACGAGGGACAGAAAAAGCAAAAGAGAAAACAAAATCCTAAAAGGAACTCTAATGCATCGAAAGCAAGTCCCACGTTACTCCAAAGCAAAGCAATGGAGCGAAGTGGTCGCCTTAAGTTAAATATCCTATACCGTTTACCGGCTACGTGTCAACACGAAGACAACATGGAAGCACCGGAAAACGGAAGTACTGAGCTATATATAGCCAGCAAGTAACTTAACACAGGTGCGTTGGACAATTGCCGAGTGGAAGCGAAAGCACATCACGGATGGCAGAAAAATAACACAAGTGCGCCCTCACGCAGCTCCGAGGGAGAACGACCGTAGAGATAATAGAGAAGATGCCTAAACCATGATAATATGCATTTCTGATATACTGTATATCATAAAAAATAAAAAATATTGAACTGTACTTTGAGTGACAGTGGCAATAGATTAGCTATAACTTGCAAGCTATCTTAGCTAGTTAATGTGGCTTAATGATATAGATTTTGGCAAAAATTCAGCTAAAACATCGATTGTTTTAAAATGTGTTGTAGAGGTAATGAAATTGAAGCGTACTTGCAATGTTGCATTTTATGAATCATGTTCTAAAATGTCAAATTGCATAAACATTTGGGCTAATTAGATAAGGTTTGTGGATGAGTGGCTAAAATTATAACCATGGTTCACTACCGGGGTTGAAGGGAGGTCTATCTATCATGCCATCACCAGTAGCGGTGATGTGAAAGTGTCAGAGAATGCTGCAGATATTTCCATGCATAACACACATCTAAAATGGACGATTTTGTGTGTGTGTGTGTGTCCTTCATGTCTCTGTACATATTTTACAGGGTCTTTTGCAGAAATGCCACTCGGCTCGGGCATCCTACCTTTTCCAGCAGGACAAATTCTATAACATGAACTATGACACAGGCGACAAGTCCATCCAGTGCAGCCGGAAGCCTGACTCCTTCAAATTCTGGCTGTTGTGGAAGGCAGTAGGGACCTACGGCCTGGAGGAGAGAGTAAACAAGGCCATTGCTCTAGCCAGGTCGGTCTGATCCCCTCTTCTAAACTGCGTATATTTCCGACATATGCCGGTTACCGCAAAACAAGGCTTTTCATTCACAAAATATGCTGTTACAAATTGGTGGTTTTGTCACATGCAGACTATTGCTTCTAATGAAACAATTTGCCATACTGTAAATCAATCAAATATAACATTCCCTTAAAGGTTTTAAGTTTTTTTTTTTTCTCAGATGTTATACCTGGTTGGGAGGTTTACCTTGCTACACCGAACCACACCTGTATTTGTGGAACTTGGGAAGGTTAGGATCGTTGTACATGAGACAATTCTTGCTGGCTGGGAGCTCCTGCCAAGGACTTCTAATCCATATTGAAAGACTCTCACCTTTCGAGTTTAGGCAATCAGTCAAAGGAAAGAGTCCATCTTCAATGCTTTCAACACCCAGCCTACTCTACTCGCCTGTTTGAGTGTCACACAATTAATTTTATTTATAATTGCTTCATCATCCTTGTAAATCTTGATTTAATCAGATGTAAAAATGCACAACAGGTGCAATGCCTCCCATTAATCCAGTGTTCTTGAGACTGCAGACAGTGCCCTCTAGTGGACCACTGGCTCCATTACAATAAAACAATGGTTTAGTCCAGTGGTTCCCAACCCAATGCTGGTTTTCGTTCCAAACACAATTGCAATCCCATTATTTTAACAAGCTGTTGATTTTTCTTAATTAGGTGGTTTTCATGTTTAGAGGGATTATTTACCCTCGTAAGCCACATTATGTCAGAAATAGCTATGCATGCCATGAAGAATAAAAATCCCATGTTCAAATTCTGCTCATTGTGCTATTGCAAACTATTATATATAAAAGACAACACAATTTTTAATTAAAGACTGGGGTGAATAAATAGGCTCTCAATTAGGTTGTTGAACACATGCGTTTTAAGTTCTTTCATCATTTCTTCCTTAAATTTGTAACACAATGCAGGTTTGGTTGGTTATCATTTGCTTTGTCTTTGAATTTTTCATTATACAGCAGTTAGTTCCAACTGCGCATTGTGATTGGCTGAGATGCATTCCCTGAGAGCTGATATACAGATCATAATCATAATCTGTTGTCTCAATCATTGCTTGATAAATATTTTATAGGCTAGTAGAACCGTTGTATAAAAACAATATCACACTCGAGGTCATGCTGTTATACTGTAGATCAGCATGGCTGTGATTATCCTCAGCACTCGGCCTGTGAAGGAGTATAACAGCACTCCCTCTCGTGTGATGTTGCTTAATTATCTACCAAGTGGTTAGTTTTAGGGTCCATGTGTCCACACTTTCACCCGTTAGGAGCCTATTGATTCACATCAGTCCTTAAATGATCCCTGTGAACACGAAAAGCGCCTAATTAAGAAAAATCAACAACTTGTTAAAATTCTGGGATTGCAATTGTTTATCTGCATAGAGTCATCCCCCAGGACCAAAGATGGGAACCATTGGTTTAGTCTAATGGAATTCATAGCACTCCCAGTTAAGGACTGGGTGCATCTGGATTGTTTAATCTGAAATTCAGGACTGAAGTGGACTCAAATATTTCACAGGTGTTACATTACCTCCCCCCTACTAGTCTCAACAAAATAGCCAGACACCTGACCAGGAGACTCTTCCAAAATAGCTAGGAAAATGCTTCTGGTGACTGGTGTCCACGTGTATTATTAGTTCTGACTCTAATGACTTTTGGGGAGAGACTATGAGAACCCGTTCGCAGCAAAGCAAACATTAAGGCTAAGCATGGCCAAGGATTACTCCCGCGAATACTGGGATAGGACATCCTGCAAACCTTGTGTGGATACAATTTGAGCAAGACAATGGTGACAGTGTAGCCTTGAAACATTGTGAAAATGTTGCACATAGAACCAGGCAGTAGTACACAGATGTGATGTAGTACAGTCCAAGCAAGCTTGTATGTTGTTGTTGTAGTCTCTTAGTGGGGCATTGTATGCCTCGAAAGTTAAATTCTCTCTCTGTCTCTCAGCTTGGTGTAATTATACATTAATCTCTCCTCTTGTTATAGGTATCTGGCTGTGGAGATAAAGAGGAGAAAGGGTTTCCGGCTCCTGATGGAGGTCAGTAGTTAAAGTGGTGTTCTGGGGGTTGCTGGGTGCTGTTCTAAAGCATGGATGGACCCTACGTACTGATTGTGGACTGTGCCAGTGCCGACTGGCTGGCAGCCCCCCAGGGTGATGTACAATTGGCTTCAGCGTTGCCTGGGGATGGGTTTCAGTGGGCTGGGATTATAGCGTCTCATTGCGCACCAGCAATCTTGGGTGCCTTTAAATCCACCTGTTAAGCTGTAAATGAAGGGTCTTCCTTCAACTCATGTCTGTGTGTGCTCAATTTTGCAAATTGTGGTATGATAAGAAGCAGTGCTTGGTATTGCATGCTTTGGAGGACAGCACACAAGCACAATTGGGAATTCCAAACTGTGGAGAAAAGGATTTACAAAGCAACCTGTGTCTTGTTTTTACCATGCAAGAAGTACAATAATTCTTCCCATAGTAAAACCATTTGCATTCATGAAACCCAAACTGAATTTATTATAATTATTATTATTATTTTTTTTACAATTTCTGCAGCCTGAATATGCCAATGTGTGCTTCTGGTATATCCCTCCCAGCCTACGGAAAATGCCTGAAAGCAAGGAATTCTGGGAGAAGATCCACAATGTAAGTTCTTAATCAGTCTTAACAAGTCTACAGAATGAATCCCCCAGGAGGACTGTCCGGGGGAAGATATGTACTATTCCTTAAAGCGGCCATTTATCTTTAATGATCCCTGTACATTGCCCAAATTCAAATCTGCCCATTTAAAATGAGCGGAGCAAACGTTTTTACGTGCGCGTAGCAAGTTCTGTCAGGGAACTCTTATCATAGCCGACCATGGTCGGCTTGCAACCACGCGTCTCATACTCAACCAATCACATGCACACACCTCTAATGGAGCGCCCTTTTTAAGCCAATAATCAGTTCTCTGCTGCTTGAACGCTGATGCACTGCTTTTTGTTTGCTTATGGCTTGTTTTAAAAGAAATTTGCTGTCACCCGCCACCACCCCAGCTTCCACCTATTGTTTGGATCTGCTTTGGTACGGGGGGTTTCTGGTCATCTCCTGTTTAGCTGGGGGGTGCCTGTGCTCCAGAGTAGTACTAAAGTCGGTCCATTCAGCGCCAAACAAAAATATTATTGCAGCACATTCATTAATTAAACATGTTATTTGAATATGTGAGTTGTCCTGACCGAAATATATTTTCAGTGGTCCTGATCAGAAAAGTAGGTCCCAAACTCAGTTTGAAGCTCCCTGTATATTAATATATTGATGTTCATGTTCTATACAAGTTTCACATAATATTTAAAGGCCCACTCACATTGGCATTCTCTTCCTGGTTTTAGTATCTGAAACGCACACAAAACGTTAGCAAAGAGCAGTAACGTAGCTTTTGTTAAAAGTCCCAAACCCTGGCACCTGTCTGTATATATTCTGATTGAGACTCCGACAAATTATGCAAAAACATACCTCATATCACGTGGGAAATCGTTTTACCAAGAACTCTGAAAAATCTTTCTACTTGAACCAGTATGGAACACAATTGAAAAGCTCCAGGATGATATGAAAAGCTCAAAAACACGAAAACTATGCGTGCGGACCTAATGGTGAGAAGGGAAAGATCACCAACAGGTGGCAGCAAGCAGCAGAGAGAATACTGTCATGGACTACATTCTCTGCAGCTGGCCATATGTGCTATAGCAAAACCCTATTACCACACCACCCACATGCTCTTTTAGCAAAACCACATTACCACACCACCCACCTGCTTTTTTTAGCAAAACCCCATTACCACACCACCCACCTGCTTTTTTAGCAAAACCCCATTACCACACCACCCACCTGCTTTTTTAGCAAAACCCCATTACCACACCACCCACCTGCTTTTTTAGCAAAACCCCATTACCATACCACTCACCTACTCTTTTAGCAAAGCCACATTACTATACCACCCACCTGCTCTTTTAGCAAAACCCCATTACCACACCATCCACCTGGTCTTTTATCAAAACCCCATTACCACACCACCCACCTGCTCTTTTAGCAAAACCCCATTACCACACCACCCACCTGCTTTTTTAGAAAAACCCCATTACCACACCACCCACATGCTCTTTTAGCAAAACCCCATTACCACACCACCCACATGCTCTTTTAGCAAAACCCCATTACCACACCACCCACCTGCTCTTTTATGAAAACCCCATTACCATACCACCCACCTGCTCTTTTAGCAAAACCTCATTACCACACCATCCACCTGCTCTTTTAGGAAAACCCCATTACCATACCATCTACCTGGTCTTTTGGTGAAATCACATCACACTTTCTTTCACACAAATTCTACAATATTGGACTTTAAGGCCGCCTTTACACTTGCCTTTGTATGCAACATGCATCCAATTAGTTGACAAATAAAATAGTGTAAACATTGTTCTTATAGACTAACCAGAGTGCAACCGATGTTCCTATAGCTGAACCAGATAGCTGACTACATTCCTTCTTCACATCAGGAGGCTTTAATAACGGGACTTTCCAGTGATTTGAACGTCCATTGAAATGGGATTGTAACTTTCATAAGAAAATTTATAGTTAAACGTCATCGAAAGGGAGACAGAACTTTAAATGCTGAGAATATAGAGTTGTTCTATAGTAATGCTAATACTACAACATGGATACACTATATATGTGTACAAGGATAGATGTGTTGTAGCTACACCAGCTGGCAGAAATAATTATTTGCTAGATCGACAGACTTGTTTATGATCCCATACTTAACACCATGCAATACTCTTACATAGTATACAATGTTATGACAAAGCAGACTCCCATTTACTCATTTCTACTTCTAAGTGTTTGCTAATTTGCTAATAATAAATCCTGAAGGAGCAAGCCTGATTCCAGTTTTACACCAGAAAGATGGTATAACACACACCTACATGTCTGTATCAACCAAATTAATTAAACGGTACTCATTTAAATAAATAGTTTATAAATACTTGTGCTTTGCCAGGTTGCCCCGTTAATCAAGGAGAGGATGATGAAGAAGGGCTCCATGATGATCGGGTACCAGCCTCACGGGGGCAGGGCCAACTTCTTCAGGCAGATTGTCATCAGCCCCCAGCTGGGCCGTGTGGACATGGACTTTGTCCTGGATGAAATTGACAAGCTGGGGAAGGACCTATAACTAAGCAACTGGGTGGGGAGGGGATGAAAACCAACTTGCATAGTAGTACAAGAAAACCTTTTCTGAAAAATAACGTATATTTATTACAGTAATAAAGCACTTTACACTTATATAGCTGGGCTTTATTTTATACAAATCATGTAATTCATAAATTTTAATTGTAAATAATACTTATAATAATAAATAAAACATTTTTAGTAATGGTCTTGTCAGTCAGAAGTTACACCTAACATCCACTGAATATTTAGCACTGACAATGGAGTGAAGTCAGAGAGAAATGCTTTGCTTCTGTGTGCACACAATGTGCCACATTGTCTCAAGCAAGCACTTCCGGTGTCTTTTTATTATTATTACTGGTCAGAATGGTCTTTTCATTGGCCACATTAATTTTCTTGTCTGTCAAAATAGATTACCTATTTTTATCTAGCATTCAGTAAATGACAAGTAAGCAATAACCCTGTCACTGCTTTCCATTTTCCACAAAGGTCTGACATGCTTTTTTTTATGGAAATAAAATTACAGGTAGCTTGCTAAGTGAAAATGCAATGGATGGCCAACCAAAGTTATATTTTGTATTGCTGGTTAAAAGTGTATTTGCACTGAAGGATTGTAGTAGTAGATGTGTACTGTAACTTTCAAGATCAAGTCCATCCTATTTTTGCTTAATTTTTTTAGCTGGTGTGTGAAATGTTAAATTTTAGCATAGTTCTGGTTTGCCAGTTGGTCTTGTTGAACACGTCAGCTGTGTTTATTTTCTTCTTGCTCTACCATTTTCCACAATAAAAAATTAAACTTTTAAAATATATATTTTATATATACTTAAAGTAACTCCAAGTAGCATGTAAAGCGATATTATTTTTTCAGAGACTAGACTATTTTATAGTTTATTCACAATTATAAACAATAAAAATGTGTTTCTATTTTGTGCCGGCAGGCCTAGCCTAGGCCTACCTCTCAGTTCATAGATAGCACAAGCGCCTCACTGTCAAGGACCAGAGAAGCATGATTTAGCCAAGCTAATTGAAATTGACACTACGATTATATCCAACTATGAAAACGACGAATTTCAGCTATGCAGCTGTACTGCAGGGGGAACACATTTTTTTCCAGATGTGAGAATATTTTACCAATCCCTTCACAAATGGACATATTAGACACGCGCATGCATTATATTTATTTGTGTGATAAGCACTGTGAGACGCAATATTGTGGGCCGTTAACTAGGCTATACGCGTAGTTTTGGGAGGAGAGAGGAAGACATGTCACTGCAAATATTTTCATATGAATTGGTACCGACTAGCTAGTAGCCTATATGTTTGTGAGACTTGACGTCTGACTACGCAAGACTAGGTGGTCCAGCAGTGTGTCTCCCCGAAGTTGAAATAAAGCATATGCATATGATTGCAGCTCTTGCTGTGAACATTATCATGTGTGCAAACCGTTGAAAAATACAACAGCCTAATAATAACAATATTTTATTATTATTGCGTGTATGGTTTAAAAGCTTAAAATGAATGCGCAGTTTAAACAAACATCATGTATCTAATAATAGTTGATACATAAAAGGCAGGAGGCTTCTACTGACGGCTGTCAGTGACAACTATGCAATACTGAAATTATAACATTAACATTTCTGTAAACTATTAAAACCAAAAGAAAAATATGTGAAATGGCTATAGCTGACTACGTCAATTTTATATCATATTTTAAGTCATGCGTAAGAACATTTATTTCTGTGTATGGACATTTTATAAATCGGTCGTAGGAACATTTTAGGAAACGATCATACGCTCACTGTTGAGGCACGAGGACTTGCAAGAGACAAAGACCGAGAGGTCAGAGTTAAGTCTAACGTGTTCTGGCATCCCTATAGATCTAGCTTGTTTAAGGTATTTGGTAAAAGTGACGTGAAGATGTTTATATAATTTCCCCCCCCCCTGCAAGCTGGAATTGCAAAAGCAGGAGCCATTTTCCAGGGGTCTCACATGTAGCTTAAGCATAATAGGCCTACTGTTGATAAAGGAAATCATGCCACTTTTCTTGATTGTGGTGGTCTTAGGCCACATGCATCATATGGAATAGTTCCAACCAAAGATTAAGTAAAAACTTGTCAAATCATAAAAATCATCGTAATATAGCCACACATATAACCTCCACACATATAACCTCTTGAGGCCTAATTTCTTGCTTTAAACCAGAAGCGGGAATTTTATGTGAAACTTTTAAGTCGCATATTTAAAATAGCCATAGCACACAAAATCTGCCAATCGAAAACATACACTGACACCAAAATATCAAAAACTTCCAGAAAGTGAACAGCCCATTTTAGGCTTTCTTCATTATTGCTATTAGGCCTAATCTATGGGGAACATGTAGGTACATTGCTTCAGAATTATACTGGCTATAGCTGGAAATAAGGCTAGTATAATGTAGCCCAAGTAGGCCTAACCACTCCAATAAATTAATGAAATTAAAATGAGTATTTAGACTTAATTTTCAAGTTGTATTTTGGCTCCTTTTTTTCTACACCCATTTCAGAAGCATTTGTAGCCTCTGAGGTTCTACTATAGCCTACTGCTCAACAAGAACTGATGCTAAAGTGATAACAATGACAGTGTACCACAATGATTTTCTACAAATACAATTACATATTACTGAAGTACTTTTTTTATTTGTAATAGCATGGGGTTGCGCATATCCAATTCCTACTGTCTGCATGGGACTGTCTGGGACTGTCTCCAACTGCAGCCGCATTCATGCGAAAACCCCACTACAGATTTAGGAGAGTAGCTGCTTCTTTTCACAGCATGGACTAAAGCGAAGATGGCACAGAGTGGAGTCAGAGGAAGACCTTTCACATGCGGCTTTAACATGCAGCCACGGATAGCGATGAAACATGGACCCTAACCAACGGAACCATACCACGTGGAGGGCCTTAACCGAATTAACTACCGAACTGCCTGTGCGCCAGAGTCATTTCTCAGTATTGAACTTAATGCATTTAAACTACAGATACTATGTTACATGTTATGGAAACAAAAGTGCATTTACTGTTATTGCTGTAAAAGAGGACACGAGATCAAAAGCATTAAATTCTTTCATAATTTCTAATTTCAGTAGCTTGTCGAGTGCATCTCACAGAAGACAGAAATATGTATGAAACAACAAGCATTTACAGAGCACAAAAAAGACTAGATTTTACTGGCACCTGTGGAAATTAAGGTAATATGGTTGTAAACCTTTCCAGGGCTACTGGAATAAGAATCCCCTTAATCCCCTGCTAGGAGTTTCTACGTATTGTGAAGCCGAATATCATTGTGTCCAGACATAATTTCAGAAACTGATGTGCCCCATTAGTCGGGATAAAAAAAGGATGGACAACAAAATGAACAGGCAGTGGAGGTTGGTGCCCCTCAGATGCCTGTAGCACTGGTCAGTGGTGTAGGACGCTTCTAAAACTGGTGCTAGGGCTCCCAAACCAAAGAATGTATGTTATGGAATGTCTGCACAGCACTCTAAACAAAACAGCCAGTGTGGCATGCACTTCCCTTCTGAAATGTCATTGTGCTCTCCAAAGCATGCTATTCTACTCAATTGCTTTACAACACCTGCCTTGTTACTGTAGTTGTGAAATCACTGCGTGATTGTCTTTGGCCCAGTGTCTACCTCTGAATTTCATTCCAAACTACTGGACCTAGAAGCTTCTTTTTATTCCGTTTTGTCTCGACGCAAACCGCAACGTCAAGTACATTGTATACTGTACATGCAACTACGCGTTCAGGCAGTTTTTCATACTGGGGGAGTGGAGGAAAGGAGGTGGGGAGTGAAGAATATTGGGACACAGCCCATGTGTGTAAAATATAGACCTAAATGAAGATATTTTGTATATCCAGTAGCCTATGGGTGTGTCCCAATATTCTGTATGAATAGTCAGCAACGTTAGATTAGGACACAAAGATCGGTTTCCAGGGCACGGAGGAGAGGAGGAGGTAGTGGAGGAAAGGAGGATGCATTTTTCTTATATTTGGACACCCCCTATATCTCTGAGCCACCGTAACAGCCCATCCTTTGTAAACAAACTAGTGTGTGATGGTAATACCTATGAGCTTGCTTTTTGATCAAGCCGGTACATTCATTTCTGACTAAATGCTACCCAAACGTAAATAATCTAATGCACATTAGCCACATGTTAGCCTATAGTTCTCAGGTAGTTTGGGCTGACTTGGTTTAGTATAATAGCAGCATTGACTCAAAATATATTTGGACTTACCTTGTAACAGTGGGTTGACTGCGGTCTCTCTCCAGCCATTGATTGATATCCACAGATGGGTAACCTACAGGTGGTGCACAGATTGCGCAACACCTGTGGACTAATCAAACAGTTCCTACCACTGTGTTTCATCAAACGACAAAAATCTCAGTTGTGAGTTTAAAAGTCTGTATTTAAAAAGCATGCCCTATGTTGTTACCTTGTGTATATACAAATAGTTTGATGATCTTTCTCTCTCTCGACCAGCCGGAGATAAGCCTGCATTACATTTATCGGTGTCTACCTGAAACAATGCAGGTGCAACTTTCAGGTTTTTTGAATGGATTTACAAAGCTGAACTCAAGAGGATTATTTATAAAACAATAGAAAAAGAAAAACTCCTGCTGCATCGATCCACCACCATATTTCACCATAGGTATGATGCTTTTTTCAACATAACATAAGCACTCTTCTTCTGACTTCAAACCCATCGCTGGTATGTGTGGCTAACAAGCTCAATTTTGGTATCATCTGACCGTAACAATTAAGGTTCCAATACCGTTTGGAAAATTCCAGACACTTATTGCTGTTGATTTCCCTCAATAGAGGGTTTTTCTGGCAACACTTCCAATATGCCTATTGACATGGAAGTGGTGTCTAATTTGCAGACTTTGTATCCCCAAGATGCGTACATCAACAACTGGATTATTCTTTGCCTCCCAAACCATCTGCCTCGCTGTGCTTGAGGGCAAGATGCATTGAGTCTGCTACTATGCAGTTTTTCCACTATTCCAGTGGTTTAAATATTCTTAATTATTGACCAAATACTGGAAAGTGTGCTCTTTAGTTTGTATTCATTTTTGTCTTCAGACTTGTGACGGTATGACTTGTTTCTTCATTGAGTGGTTCTTTGCCTTTCTCTATGGTGATGGAGGATTTTGGGATTTACATGGTGTTACCTCATTTTTCATCAGGAAACCATGGGAGGCCACAATACATTTCCCAAAGATTGAGATTAACTTTAAAACATAGTATATTCATGCAGATTTATTTTCATTTAAAATAATAATTCAAATTTGCATTTTATTTAAAATAATTATTAAGGATGTGCATAATTTTTGGAAAAAGACATATTACTTCCAAATGTAAAAGAATATCTTTTTCTCCAAGAAATTGTTTGCATAAAAATAATTTCCCCATTATTTTCAGTATATAAAAAGGCTCATTGACTGTTTTGTATGTTTTATACAACCTTCTTTTTTCATATTTGTCTAGGGTTTGAATTTTGGAGGGCACTGTATATAGCTTTATTTCCAAGCTTGATATATCAGCTTATGGTGTAACTCATGCAAACAAGCACATTAGCATGTGATAAACTGCAACCATATGCCAAAGTATCTGTATAGTCTGCAGAAATATCGGACAGACCGACTTACCAACAGAGTGACTTCTACTAGCTACTGGTCACAGCTAAAAATGACTAAAAGTAGAAAGTCCCCCATTCAAACGCCAGTTGAGTAAAAGTACAAAAGTATCTGATTTAAAATATAAGTACCAAAAGTAAACAAACATAACCGGCTTAACAATTTACAACCTTAACGTTTGCCCCATCACCCAGTAACATTAGCAGAAAGCTAGCTAACATTAGATGGGCGAATGGAAACGCTTGCTAACACTTAAGGTTAGCTAACGTTAGCTAATGCTAGTTTAGCTATAATTATCAGGCAACTGAAAAACACCGGCCGTAGTTAACATTAATGCTAGCTAGTTAAAAGTAACATGGAAAAGCGTGCTAAATTGAACAGATTATGTTAGCTATAACATAGTCAGTTTACCACATAGCTAGCGTTAGCTAACTCAAAATACCAACATTATCATTTGATCGGTAACTTCCATTTAACAGATAATCCGCGCAATGTAACGTTACTTAGCTAACATTAACCACATCGATAGTTAGCCAACGTTAGCGAGACTCGGACAGTTTTCTCCTGTTTTAAATGTCCAGGCTCAGGGAAGGAGACGCCTAGGGCTCGGTTGAATGATGGCGGCGAGTAGTAGTGGAGGGATTTCAGAGGACATTGAGGATGACATGGATGTTGAGGAACGGAGTAGAGTAGCTAGCAGGAGAGGACGGGGTAGAGGGAAAGTGAGGATAGAAGAGCAGATGAGGAAACCAGCTGATAAAAGTAAAAAACGGAGTTTGGAGGAAAGTAGCTCTGATAGTGAAGGATCAATATCAGTTTGTAAGAAATTGGTGGGAGAAGAATTTAAAATAATACTGAAATTTAGGCGGGAAGATGAAAATGAAAATACCAACTTAAGTCTAATGACTTTGACCAGGGAGTTGAAAAAGAAAGTAGGCGATATTGAAATGGCTAAAATACTTCGAGATGGAAGTTTGTTTTTGAAATGCAAAAACGAAGAACAGAAAAATAGGGCGTTGCAGATTGAAAATATCGGCAGGAAAACGGTGATTGAAAAAAAAGTATTGGGTGAGGATAGAGTTAAATGGGGAGTGATAACAGGCATACCGATAGAAGAAGATATGAATAAGATTGGAGAGGTTATCGAAGGAGGAGAAGTGAGTAGAATTAAAAGACTGTTTAGAACAGTGAATGGAAGGAAGGAAAAGAGCCTATCAGTACTATTGGTGTTTCAGGGTTCAATTTTACCTGAAAGAGTAAAAATTGGATATATGAGCTTTAGGGTAAGGGCTTATGTACCAACACCGCTACGTTGCTACAAATGCCAGAGATACGGGCATATTGCCGCAGTTTGTAGGGGGAAACAACGATGTCCTAAATGTGGAGGGGATCATAAGTATGGAGAGTGTGGGGATAATGTGCAAGCTAAATGCTGCAACTGTGGAGGTGGTCATAGCGTGGCATATGGCGGATGTGAAGTTAAAAAAAGAGCAATGAAAATTCAGCAAATCAAAACACAAAATAACATAACGTATGCAGAGGCAGTAAAGAAAGTGCAAGGAGAAAGCAGAGTAGAAAAATCGGAGAGAAATTACCAACCATCTAGATTTGAAGTGCAAGGAGAAAGAAGAGTAGAGGATTCTGAGAGAACAATTGTTAACCAAACTTCTAGAGTTGGGATCGAACAGTGTTGTCAAACTGAAGGGTTAAGTACTGAAAAATTGGTTTTATTCATTGCCTATGTCCTCAATTGTTCAGATCAAGCTAAAAGCAAAACCGAGAAAATAAGAATAATAGTTAAGGGAGCGGAAAAGTTCTTGGAGGTGAAGGGTCTTTGTTGGGAACAAATTCATAAAGAATTGAGTCCGAATCAAAGTCAGGAAACATGTTCTAAAGGACCTATGTAGGCATTCAAATCGAGATGAAGAGATTCAAATATGATTTAAGAGACGTATAATAGTTTGGTATAATTTTAGGTTTTATTTAGTTTTTTATTTTATTTTTATTTTTTATTTTATATACAGACCTAAGATAAATTAAATTTAATGAATCCAGATCTACACTCCAATCCGGTTGGTGGCGGTACTGTACAATTTAATTGTCTACAAACCGCCATAAAAACACCAAAGAAGAAAGAAGCCAACGTTAGCTAGCTGGATCGAAGACGCTAACTCAAAAACACTGACGACGTATTTTGTTTTTATCTGATAACGTTATGCTATGCTCATCTAGCGCCACACCGTGAATATCATCGGTTCAATTTAAGTAACGTTAACGTTAGCTAACTACACTAACGTTACATTAACGTTATTTAAATGCCTCAAAGTAACATTACCGACAATTAAAGTTGGTACCCCTTCTTGTTGGTTTCAGATTCAGCTGTTATGAACTTTGGCTGGAAGCAACAACAAAAAAACTCTGGGTAACCCGGATCAAGCGTACTACCACGCAGCAGAAATAATTCGGACAGACAGACCGAACACATAGTAATTTATACTTGCTGCTGGTCGCAGCTAAAAATGTCAAAAATCAATTATGACTGAATTATTTATGCCACTTGTACTCCAGAAAGTCCATTAGATTATTACACTAAATTATTAAATTAATGAGTCTCTTACTGCAGGCAAATTGCAACGCTTATAAATTTACAGCACATCCATTTATAAGCTATTTTTTTTATTTTATTTTTTATAAAGTCAGTTGAGGAGAAGCTTGTAGCTTATGGTTGGAACACATAATCTCACAGTCACAATCCTCAGGTCCAGAATCAAGCGTGAAGGCTTGTTTAATACAGGACGCTTACATTTCCATGAGGCAGGAAGAGGGTTTGCAATAGTGTCCGGTAAAATGCTCTTTCTGCAGGTTGGTGTTTTGGCAACTGAGTGCTTTTCCTTTGTGTTGCTAAAGAGAGGAGGAGTGAGCTCATGCATCACACAAGTGGGGCCTATAACCAGGCATACCTGCTTCAGCTCACAGCATCTGCTTGGAGAGAGTTCAAATAACTCTGCCCTGTGGAAGGCTGCATAATTCTCTAAAAGGCCAGTACATGCAAGTACTCCACTCCTCAATCTGGGATGAAAAAATAAAATAAATCTCCACAGATCAACAGAGTATTTTTCCATTCCTTGCAGAGGTGGCTGTCCACAGGCAGTGTTTATGCTTAAGGCCACAGGTCATAGCCAGGATAGGCACAGAGCAGAGAGAGAGAGAGTTCTGTCCACAGGCAGAGTGTTTATGCTTAAGGCCACAGGTCATAGCCAGGATAGGCACAGAGCAGAGAGAGAGAGAGTTCTGTCCACAGGCAGTGTTTATGCTTAAGGCCACAGGTCATAGCCAGGATAGGCACAGAGCAGAGAGAGAGAGAGTTCTGTCCACAGGCAGAGTGTTTATGCTTAAGGCCACAGGTCATAGCCAGGATAGGCACAGCAGAGAGAGAGAGAGTTCTGTCCACAGGCAGAGTGTTTATGCTTAAGGCCACAGGTCATAGCCAGGATAGGCACAGAGCAGAGAGAGAGAGAGTTCTGTCCACAGGCAGAGTGTTTATGCTTAAGGCCACAGGTCATAGCCAGGATAGGCACAGAGCAGAGAGAGAGTTCTGTCCACAGGCAGAGTGTTTATGCGTAAGGCCACAGGTCATAGCCAGGATAGGCACAGAGCAGAGAGAGAGAGAGAGTTCTGTCCACAGGCAGAGTGTTTATGCTTAAGGCCACAGGTCATAGCCAGGATAGGCACAGAGCAGAGAGAGAGAGAGAGTTCTGTCCACAGGCAGAGTGTTTATGCTTAAGGCCACAGGTCATAGCCAGGATAGGCACAGAGCAGAGAGAGAGATAGTTCTGTCCACAGGCAGAGTGTTTATGCTTAAGGCCACAGGTCATAGCCAGGATAGGCACAGAGCAGAGAGAGAGAGAGTTCTGTCCACAGGCAGAGTGTTTATGCTTAAGGCCACAGGTCATAGCCAGGATAGGCACAGAGCAGAGAGAGAGAGAGTTCTGTCCACAGGCAGAGTGTTTATGCTTAAGGCCACAGGTCATAGCCAGGATAGGCACAGAGCAGAGAGAGAGAGTTCTGTCCACAGGCAGAGTGTTTATGCTTAAGGCCACAGGTCATAGCCAGGATAGGCACAGAGCAGAGAGAGAGAGAGTTCTGTCCACAGGCAGAGTGTTTATGCTTAAGGCCACAGGTCATAGCCAGGATAGGCACAGAGCAGAGAGAGAGAGAGTTCTGTCCACAGGCAGAGTGTTTATGCTTAAGGCCACAGGTCATAGCCAGGATAGGCACAGAGCAGAGAGAGAGTTCTGTCCACAGGCAGAGTGTTTATGCTTAAGGCCACAGGTCATAGCCAGGATAGGCACAGAGCAGAGAGAGAGAGAGTTCTGTCCACAGGCAGAGTGTTTATGCTTAAGGCCACAGGTCATAGCCAGGATAGGCACAGAGCAGAGAGAGAGAGAGTTCTGTCCACAGGCAGAGTGTTTATGCTTAAGGCCACAGGTCATAGCCAGGATAGGCACAGAGCAGAGAGAGAGAGTTCTGTCCACAGGCAGAGTGTTTATGCTTAAGGCCACAGGTCATAGCCAGGATAGGCACAGAGCAGAGAGAGAGAGAGTTCTGTCCACAGGCAGAGTGTTTATGCTTAAGGCCACAGGTCATAGCCAGGATAGGCACAGAGCAGAGAGAGAGAGAGAGTTCTTGGAAAGTTCAACTTGTGTGGCAGCCTTTTTTTATTTTAAGCAAGCCATCAGATGGAAGACAAGTGGAATACTGTTACTGAAGATGACTTGAAAGCTGTTGACAGTGAGGAAACCAATATTTGCTGCTGAGTAACTCAACCCTTTACAGGCGTCTGAGAGTGACTGGGACTTTCCTTATCTTCAGGAGCTCTTTAGAGTGAGGGCCACAGAAAGACAATGCAGATAAAAGTCCAGTGGGTTACATCAAAGCTTGAGAGAAATTGGTAGTTTTGGTGTGAAAATACACTCTCTGAGGAGTGAGGAACGGTGGGAGGAAAATTACAGCCCATGACTAGGTTTTAATGAGCAGAGTTGGGGCAGCAGTTTGACTAGTCGGTAGTATTTTTGTAGTTCTGAGTTGTGTGTATGTTGTGATAGGCAGTTTTTTTCTTTTAGATGGAGGGCTTGCTCCACAGTGCAGAGACGTCACATCACTAAAAGACCAGGCCTCATGGTGAGGGAGGAATATAACAATGCCCAACTCCTACTCATAGCCTTAACGAACAGAAGTAATCACTGCAATAGCCTATGTATGAGCCTATAGATGAGAAAGAAAAAACGAACAAACAACAATGATGGCACAAATAAAACTTGTTGTCAGTTATGTGATGGGCAATTATAATGATTAAAGTTGAATACGCTAAATGTTAATTTGGTTGTTCTGGTTGATGCTACAAATAATTATGATGCCATAATAAAAATGTGCAAATTGTAGAAAAATAGAATAAAGTAAAAATAAATAAATAAAATAAAGTAAATAAAGGCATGATATGCATACAATAAACACAACTGTGCAAAATCAATATGAACATAATGAATGAATATAAGTACATTTTCCAGTTTAGAGTAAATACTGAAATGCTTTAATCATTCTGTTAAACAATACTTTGCATACAAATGAACAAGACCTTTTGAGGGGCCTGTATATTTTTTTCCTTTCACAATAATACCTGTAGTAATATACTGTATTTAGCAGGGAAAGCGCAGTTGGGACTGCAGTAACTGTAGTTCCAGCCTCAGCATACTTTGCATAGGATTTTATTATTCCCTTTTGATGGTCTGCTTCACTGCATTTTTATTTTCCCTTTTCCCCTCAATTTGGAAAGCTCAGTTGTATCTCCATCAGTGCTCACTGCCAGCACCTCCGCTATCGATCTGGGACAGCACAGACAAACATGCCCTCCTCCTCCTGATCAAACCACAGTTCGCAAGTCAGGCTCACATAGACGTGAGTCAGAGGATGACAATTAATTTTAAGCTTAACAGACAGACTTGCGGACACCCGATCGATCAGCGGCCATCACCGATGCACAATGAGACTCTGTCACCATGGCCGACTGAAACCCTCCCATCCCTGGGTGATGAACACACACACACATACACATACACACACACACACACACACACACACACACACACACATGTACATACGCATACACACACACTTCTACCTAAACTATCATCTCTCAGTTTAGAGTTGTAGTTTACTCCTCCCTTGCAGAAACAGGCTGGATTATCATTAGTGTTACAAACATGTCTGTATATTTCTCACTCCTGAAGTGAGAGAGGGAGGGGATAAGTGCACGCATGCCCCTCAGCCGCATTATAATACATGAATATACTCTGTTCATGAATGTACAGTAACACATGGTCTTGTATTGCATAGGTATTTTGATAAAGCGCACAATTCATTGGTTATAAATGCTTATATTTCCTCTGTCCAGCTTATTACTTCTCCCTCTCAGTAGGGTGTTCCAGGAGGACATGGGAGGACCAATGTGTTATACATATACAGGTATATATACATATACAGGTATATATCTTCAAGTTTCTCTGTTCCTCAAACTCACAGCAAAGTGTTCCTGTGGAAAGCGGAAATGGACGCTGTTGAGCGCTCCTCACGGTCCAAGCAGAGTGGCTGGGTGATTGATCAGTAACATACGCCCCACGCCCCTGGGTTTAGTCAGGGAAGGGTGGCCGGAACTACTTCCCGTCACTCACAGAGCAGTCCTCCGGGATCTTCTCCTCAGAGCAGCTCCGCCCTGACAGCTTGTCCATATGATCCATGTCGTGGAAGCGCTCAGCGACGCAATGCGCAGTCAGCCGTGCCTCTGGGTCATGGTCCCAGCACTCATTAATGGTAGCACACACAGTCTGCATGCCCTGTAAGGAGCAGCAGACGCATGGTCAAAACTACACATATACACTTACTACACACAGAAGTCTATCTGGAATACATTTAAAATGTGTACACAAGTGTGTGTGTGTGTGTGTGTGTGTGTGTGTGTGAGAGAGTGTGAGCATGTGTGTACTTACTGTTTGGAGATTTGTGCGTGAGTATGTGGTCATGCAGTCATTACCTGGTGGTTGATCCAGCTGTTGGGGATCTCTGGACGGCCTCGGTCTCGTAAGACGTTATCCTTCATACTCTCCACACAGGGGTGCTCTCGCACCTTTGAGCCAAAGGGAGGCTCATAGTCCTTCACCTCTGGAGCACAGACACAAAACGGGAAGACCTTACTGCAACCATCAGCTGCATATCAACGGCACTCAGATGATCCTTCCATGAACATCCCACTTTCAACCACTCAAACCCTTCCAATCCACTCATACTTATAGAAATGGTTTTGATCATTCACAGTGCACAAAGTATTTCTTGTGTTACACTGGGACCATGTTAGAATTTTTGAGGAGGGACAGTATCCAAAGCTTTGCTTACAGAGTCTGGAAAATTAATTGAGATGTCTGGTGCCCTCAGGGATCGTGATAAATCAACAATGAAAATGTCATTGGCTTTAAAATATAAATTAGTTCCAACCATGGAACAAATGTCCTGAATTACAATTATTAAAAAAACAATCCCTCAATTCACAGACATTGCTTAAAACTTTCAGGACAAAAATGTACTCCAAGTCACAACGTTTATTGTTTCAGTCCTTGGCTTGCATTTTGCAAACTGATCCACTCGCAATCAAAATGTATGCAGTTAAAGTGCAGTGGATATCCAGACAGCACAGGCTTAGATGGCAGCCAAAGGCATGCTGTGCAGCAATCAATGGCTCTAGAAATCATGACAATATATAACGAAGGGAGTTATTCTGTAAACATATCCAAATGGCAACGTACATATACTATGTGTGAACAGGACAAAAGTTTATTATGGGATTTTATTATCCCCACAAAAGCAACCATAATGCCATTAGCTCAGTGAATATGGAGATTTGAATCCAAAGTATTATGCTGTTATTGGCTTGTTTCACAAAGTTTTTCTGATAGCCTAAGAGTGTGCCACTGGGAAAAGGAGAGAGCTCAGAGTGAGCGAAAAGTGTACCAATTCTCACAATAAACAACAGAGACTTACACTTTGAAATACACTTGCTAGGTTCTCAGCGTGTTGCATTTCAGACTGGTACTTAGTAAACACATTGTGTCTGTCAGAATACAGATCCTATATTGAAACAGCCTTGTGGAGTACAAGTTCTGGGTACTGTGCAACTGTACATTATGACAATATGAACAGGGCAGTACTGTACTGTAAATTCTGCACTATGTGAATGTGACCAGTGTCTTGTCCAGGACTCTGGACCCGCAGGAAGTAGCCAGGCTGATGTGTGATCACCCGGTAGGAAATTGGGGGCCTGACTGGGACTCCTAAAAGCACTTGGGTCCACAAGCTGACACTTCCTGTTTTTGACAACTGGATTTCCCCCGTTTCAGTTTTTTAAACTAAATATACCCGCCCACAAGATATTATATGTCCTGGGGCAGGAATTGTTTTTCAATTTTTCCACAGTTTCAAGCACTGCTAATGCTTTTACAATTGAACAAATAAGAAAGGCTGTTAGTGTTGTAGTTTGGGTGTTTTGTGGCAGCAAGTGAAGCCTGTTAGTGTTAACGTTTGGGTGTTGAGTAACAGCCTTTCTGGCTTGCTGGTCCCTGACATGTGGCTCACAGCTGCCCCACCTCTTCCCTCGAGGAAACCAGCATTCCGAGGGCTGGCAGACGGTCAGAGTGCAGCCCAAACGCTCCGCCCTCCCCAAACTCCTCTCCCAAGTCTGCCTCCTCCAACCCCCTCCCCCACTCCGCTGCGCCCAGAGCCCGAGCCCGCAGCTAATTTGGGATGCGCAAATTATATAGGGAGACAGATACAAAAAAAGCATAGTTTTTTAGTTATTCTCACTGGCCTTTCTCTGTAGGGATAAACAACAGGCACTCCAACAGAGGCCTTTGACAGACAGGAAGGACCAGCTCCATGTCACCTATGACACTTTCCAAATTAGACATGGCACCCCACCTCCCACTGCATCATAACAACTCTGATTTCTGGCATGTGACCATGAACATATGATATTAACAGGTCAAAGAACGTTTTCCCAATGGCTTCCTGAGCCATGCTGCCACTATATGTGGAGTGTTTCACTGTGGACAGTGAAAGGGTGATACTCCGTCCCCTCACCAGAGAAGGCTGGGCAGGTTGAGGCAGGCCAGGGTATGTGGGTAAGTGGAGCCGGGCCTCCTGGCTCAAATGCACGCAGGGCATTGAGATTGACTCACTCTGCTGGAATGACAGCTGAGAAAGGGGCTGTCTAAGAGTAATGATAACACCCTGCTGTAGAGGAATCAGAGTGGGGGGTACCAGGTTTCAGTGAGATACCAATGGGTCCATGACTCATATCTGACATGAATGCTTATCATTCATCATCCTTTTCAGCATGCAGGGGATTTAGTTGTTCACTCTGACCAATTCCAACTCTGAATACTGCAATCTAGAGACACGGCATCCCAAAGAACTAAACACTACAAATATCTCTACTTGGTATAATATTAATGTTTGGTTCTTTTTATTTCCTTTTTTATCAAAGCTTGGAGGAAAAGCAGGAGTTTAGCTTATTTTCCCATGTGTGACTGTCCTCCCCTGCCAGTTTCTTAACTACCTGCAGATTTCACTGCTCTATTTTAATTACTGCACAGAGCCCAGACTAAATTAAAATATGTAAATGATTTCAGATGGGATTGCAAAGGCCCTCTGTTCAATACCTTTATAAACCAGCGTGACCGTATCTGTCCGTCTGTATGTGTAAAGGCACCAGCCTATTGTACACCCAGCACTGCTGTTAAAGGGATAACAGACCCCCTGTAGGCCATATGCAGGAACAATGAGAGCTCAGCACGCTTCTCAAAACTGCAGAAAGCCACGTCTGCACACTAACATGACAAATTTGTGTCACATGACAAGTTGTCTTTATCCTGAAGAACTGGCTACCGCTGATGGCACCTTGTGCTGCTTCTTGCGGCTTACTGGGGAACGTATATGAGAACATAATTGAATATGGTTTACTGAAGCAGGCGTCCCGCTGGAGAACAAGAGATCATTCTCATAATATAATTTCCCTCCTCTATTCAAACAAACCGCAACAAACCGCAAGGCCTAGAGAGCTTATTCCAGTTTGGCAACTCTATGCATCCAGCTAAATATTTAAAAAGCCTTCTCTGACAAAAAAGCTACTGTGCTTATAGGGAGTAGAGATTAAGTTCTTGGATGTGTAAGAAGTGTATGCTTAGATTCTACTAAAGGAACGGAATTGTCTGTGCTTTTTTTAGAATCCACAAAATGTTCCATGCTAATCACACTGCAGCATTGCAAAATGATTTGTATGAATAATATTGACAGACAATAATGAATATTGATAATGTGATTATCAACTACGTTGTACTGGCACTCATCATATTTACAGTGTGTGATCAGATGACACTCTGACATTTTTAAAATTATTCATTTCAGAAAGGAGGGGGGGGTGACCATTACTCATGATGGTGATATTGTGATTATGTTGTCAGACAACTGTATCAAGAGCAGCTTACATATACAATACTTACATATTAATCCGATATACTCCAACAATAAACACACCATCTATTAGCTTATTTCTCATTCCCAAAAGCAGTTAAACCATTGACCCTCCTGGAATTTTGTCTCTTTACAGTTTACTATTGGATTCCTTCATTTTGCACTTATGTCCAGAGACAGGGTTGCTTCTGTGGTCCATTATCACAACACAGTGTTCTGTGGTAGCCTTAAGCTGTATTTTATCTCAGAAGCTAAATGAAGACAGAGTTGAGCAATACTGGGGGTGGAGGGTGGGGAGGGGGCTCTGCGTCTGAAAATATTGCTCTGAAAGTTTTCCTTTGGGAGGTAGGAAATAACCCCTATTTGTATTTTCTGTATGTATGCTGCAACAACAACCACTCATTTCCTGAGCTGAACTAAAAACATTGCAAAAAGGGGAATGTGAGAAAAGTCAATAATGAGAGTCACTGGTGAGGTCAGAGAGGGAATTCCTGTGTTTGATTTACGTCAGGTGGTCAACTGAGAGACATACAAACAGCTTTAAGTACTCAACTCATTATGGGTGGACGCCAACACTGCTCTCATAATGTACTACTGGTTAGAACGAGACTATTCTCTCCTAGTACTCCTATTGGTCATTTAATCTGCTATCTGTGCCTATTGGTCAGATTCAAATCACTCTTCTGTTTTCCGTTCAATTTTTTTCAATACTTATTCTGCTTTGTCCCATTAGTTAGACGTATAATTCCCTGTGCTTCTATTGGGCAAATGCCAATATGGACCTACCTCCAATGGCATTGCACCTGGAGGTGATCTCCCACAGCACCAGGGCCATGGAATAGACGTCAGTCTGCTTGAAGGACTCAATGTTCTCCAGGTTAATCCTGGACTCCAGGACCTCTGGGGCCATGTACCTAGCTGTGCCCACCTATGGGAGGAAACAATGAGGAAGACTGATATTTTGATGGAGTAATTACTTTCTCTCATTTAGCCATGTTATAAAACAAATTATAAATCCTCATCGTTCAGTAAAACAAACAGGAAACAAGCACACAGCCAACACTCTCTTATGATAACCACTACATTTAAAAAAATGTTTGTGTTGGCTGTCCAATCATTAGGTTGACCTTCACTAAACAATAAATGGGTGGGGGGGTTCTTATTTTAAAACTGTCTCAGGAGACATGAAACATAAGTCAACACTATTAAAATTAACCTTAAAAAGATTAACATTTGTTTTTAAAGGACAATTTTGATGTTTGCAGTATGCAGATGTGTCACAACCACTGTATGTTCCTCCCAACAAATAAGCTGTTTGTAACAGGGTGGGTGTTATCTTTCAGTATTAACACACTGATGCTCTCTACATGAAGCTCTGTGATACAGAAACAAAATGAAGGCAAACCCTGCCACAGCACTGCTTTGTGCTTTAACCAAAGCAAACCTGTTGCTGGGTTTCACGCATTCCACTTAACAAACATCAGGCATGCGGTATAGTGGAGGAAGTGTGAAAACCATGTGTAATATACCTTTTTTACTTTATTCATCTGACTATATTTTACCGTTGACACATAAGCCTTGATAGAAAATGATTTCTCAAACTGACACGTCACAGACGTATATATAATTATTAATGAGCTAAACAAAAACCCTATGAACACACTGGCTTAAGACTGCATAATTAGCCAACTGAACTTTTAGAGTCAGCATGACTCATTTTAGGTGTCATGACCCTGTTGGGGGACGTTACTAACTGTTACCTGGAAGTTGTGGTTAAGGTGCTGACCATAAGCTCAGTATGGGCCCTGTGGCTGCAGGTTTACGCCTCAGCCTTGGCCTTGCTGACATCACCCGCTGACTATTATCTGGTGTACATGGCAATTGGACACAATTGGCCTGGTCCTGCCAGAAGTTGTGTGGATTTATGGTGGGTGATGATTTGTCAGAGTTGTGAGATACACGCCTCTTATCCAATCAGCACAATCTCTCTACTGTACTAGTACTGTGCAGCCTGTAAGGTACAAAATATTCACTGGCTCAGTCGAGAGCTTTGGAAGACTGTGTGCGCTTCAGCTGCCGGGCTTCAGATGTCCGGCTGTGGGTGGTTCAGCAACCAATCTGTAACCTAAGTTGGAGAACAGAGAACTATTGTCGTACTCCTGTCATCTGCGTAATAGCTCTCTTACTCAGGACTGAATCACCCCACACCCTGACTAAAAAGGGTCAAATGCGGTGCAATAGGACAGCATTTACTGAGACACCAGCTGAGTTAATGATCTTTACAAAGCTTCAGAAAGCATGCCAATGCGAGTCATACATCTGTTAAAACAGACCATTTTAAAAGCCCTGACAAGGTAAAAACAGCACATGTGGGAAGGAAGTGGCCTTTCTGGATGGACAGCTTGTGTGGAAACACTTTGAATGAAAAGCTATTATGCACAGTTTATTTTACCGTGCTGTTAATGAACATCCTGTGGAAATCCTGGCATCTTCAACGTTAGAAATAAATCTGAGCCGACGTTGAGTGTCACCGTTATGAAGGAGAAAAACTCCTCAGGGACTACTCTGCACACAACCCTGCTTGTGAGTATAGGCTATTTCAGAACACTAAATACAGAACAGAAATAGAGCCTTACCTGCCCACTGTTAGCTAGGTCATCCACAGACAACGAGTTGTCCAATCGCAACCCCAGTCCAAAGTCACAAAGGCAGCAGGTGAGGTCACCCTTCACCAGAACATTGGAGCTCTTGAGGTCCCGGTGGACAATGGGCACCTTGGGACGTCCGCAGGGGGTGTGGTCACTATGCAGATGAGCCACGCCCCAGGCAAGAGACCCACCCAATAGCCACAGGTCCTCCCAGCTGATGATGTGGCGGGTCAGGTACTCCTGCAGGTTCCCACGGGGGTGGTAAGCGGTAATGAGCCAGTACTGCTTCTCCACTTTTCGCTCCTCTGCCGTCAGGAAGTGCAGCACATTCTCGTGCTTCAGGTTGATGTCAGAGAAGATGTCCTTCTCGTTCTTCCAGGACGCGTACTCTTCATCTGGGAAGATCTTGACGGCCACCGTCTCGAATTGATCGGAAGGGCTCTGTTTGAGCTTGGCCTTGTAGACCTCGGCGAAGCGGCCCTTGCCCACCTGCAAGTCCAGCTCGATGGGCAGCAGCTCGGTGTTGTGGTTGAGGTTGTTGGCGTGGGTGGAGCTAGAATCGGAGTCCCGGTCACTGATCATGATGGCGCAGGCGTCGCTGCAGTCCACCGCGCCCTTGCTCCGTTTGGGCTTCCTGCTTTCCCACTCCTGGTTCAGCTTGCGCCGGCGGTAAATCCGGTACCAATAGAACGTTGCAATGACCAGCACAGCCAGGATGAGCAATGGGAGCAGGCTGACTAGGATGACCAGCAAAACCTGGTTATCTTCATGCGGGGCCCCTAGATAATAATCACAGGGATTGCAGTGCAGGTCAATGGAACTGCTTAATAGAATAGAACACTGCTTATGTTGCAGCCACAGCACTACAGGACATAGAGGGCAAATTATATTGATAACAAAGCACCAAACGTCCTAAAACAATATAAAACTCAAACTGGTCAATCGATCAATATTATTATTTTGAATGATGTTACTATTCATTAATCTTATGTTTGTCATTTAGTATTTTTGCAATTGTTTTGACAAATTATTTGCTTATTAATGGCTTCTTTTAAAAAATATGTTACAATATATAAGGCTAAATTAAGTAAAACATTCAAGGTAAGCAATGATGATTAATTGTATAATTATATATGCTGTCATGATAAATATATATATATGTTTATTTGTCCACACATGTCCTCCCAAATACACATACACGCACACGTAAAATAACCTTATCCTTACAAAGCAAACCCCATGTTTTTCATGAGGTTCCAGAACAGGAAATAAACAGAATGGAGGCGGAGGAAGGAAACACCTAAAAATGATATGACACAAATAGAAATTCAGGTCTTCTGAAGGAGACAAATAGACATAAAACCCATAAAAAGCCTTCTATCCCTCATTATAAACTATTCACTGTGCTGTGGTTTTAGGTTACACAGAACGGAGGTCACATTATAATATAAACCTTCCATTATGTGAGACATGCAGAATAAGCAGGAGAGGAGCTGTATTGTAACCATAAGGTTTCAGGTTAGATTTTGTATAAATAAATGATATGTAAAATATTAGTTCAATTATGCCAAAGTTAGAGACGACAAGGTAATACTACTACTACTACTACTACTACTACTACTACTACTACTAATAATAATATTCAATAAATACAATTCCCCCACACCCAAAGCGGTGCAACTGGGGGCAAAGAATCAACCACTTGACCACATGGGCATGGTCCAACCACATCATAACCTAATTAAGATACTTTGGTAGCTTGTTTTTGTGGTTAACAAAATTCTAATGAGACAATGTACAAGATGTTCACTCTTCCATAGATTACAACAAAAACACACCTGCAGACATGCACACTCGCCTTTTCCTCGATTTTTAGCCGCGTATTTAGTTAGGGCTTGCAGTTGCCTGAACCGCATGGCAGGCACAGACAAGCATGGAGTGCCTCCAAAATATGTAGACATAACACTAAAGAGCCATATGCAGGATCACCTCAGAGCAGAGGACTGAGTAAAGACTTTCCATGAAATAGAATAAATACATAAACCTGGGGACACATGTATAAAACTCTGAGTAAAAGAACACTCAGGGAGAAAGTCGGAAATCTGCTTTAAAAAGGTTTAGCATTTTCTACCTCTGCCTTTCGGTCACGGTGTCGCCATATCACACGGACTCCAAACATTGCATAAGTATGGTGTTCATCGTGTGCAGAGGTACGCAGATTCTCTCAGCACGTGTTATATTATACATCTGAATTTCTGCGTGGAAACTGGCTTACGCGGCTTTCTGATGGCCTTTTTCTGTTCAGCACTGTTTATACATGTGGACCCTGGATGGGTAAGACAGTGTTTGTAAGAAGAGACCCAGTAACCCTAATAACAGCAAACTGTCTCAGTTTCAGTTCTCAGCTCAGGTGTGCAATTATGATGCCAAGTTCCCAGTGTCTCCTGGACCTCTCACAGCTCCTGGACCTCTCATCTTCAAAGAAGAGTCATGGAATTGTCTAAGGGCTCACTATGGGGATCCAGGTTGCCAGCTGACAAAAATTGCCATTATCTTAATTCAACCTTCCACCATCTCTCCCTTCCAACTGAACAACTCTATCCAGCTGCCCCTCAGGACAGCTCTAGGACTGGTCTTAGGGGACATTCGACCCCTGCAAGGGGCAGATTGGAGCAATTCACCCAGCAACGCTATGTCAGAGCCTGGGGCTACAGGGTGAAAACGCTCAGCAGCTGTACGGGGCTTCAGAGCCTGCTTGTTTGGCAGTCCGTGCAGGGGACCAAGTCTAGTTTAAGGCAGAACCAAAGAAGAATATCTCACAATTTTTAATGAGATTTGTTCGCATAAGGCACATGGCTTACAGATACCTGAAACAATTACTAGAAAAAAGTTATCACACAGACTAGACTGTATATGAAAAACAGAAATTTATAAGTACAAATGATCAAGTTTTTTTCAGGCAAACCACTGGCAAAGCACACACTAAAGAGGGAGGTAGGTAAGGACTGATGTTAGGGTGCATTTGGGCCATTAAACGGTGTCTACTCCACAATGGCATCTAAGTGCCAGGGTTTGTTTGTCTGTGTGTTTTGGCGGGCGTTTGAGTCTGGAAACATAAAACACACATACACACACACCCACACACACATATATACAGCAGTTACATTTAACACAGAAACATTCACAACTTCCCAGTAGAGACAGTGACATAAAAAGAGAGTGAGAGAGACACATTGGCTCACATGCTGTCCAATTAGCAGGGCTTGTTATGCCTCAGAAATTCCAAGACTAGAATGTGTAGTGTATTTAGCCTGGCACAGCCAAATTTGGCTTTTTATGAAACTGTGGTGTTTTCTGGAAGAAATGGGAAGAAAACCTTGTGACCAGCCAAAAAAAAAAAAAATAGAGTACTTTTCCAACACAAATACAAAAATAACGAAACAACAGTCAGGATGCCAAAGAACCCTAGAACTGGCTCTTCTCCGTCTCCTGCTGTTACGAAGCCTGTCCTCTTCTGCTGCCCTATAATGAAAATTCCATTGTGGAGCGCATGTCCGTTAAACAGGGATAAAGACAAATGTCTTTTCAGTGTCTGTGACTCAGAAATAATCTAAATATTAATGATCGCAATGTTAAAAATGTGTTCTGAATTACTGGATTTTTTACTATCTAAAAAAAAAAAAATCCCAAACCCAGATATGATATAATTTTGAAAAGGGTGGGGTTCTATAAAACACTCATTTGTTAGCCATGTCCAAGTCTTTAATGAGGACTCAAAAATGATGATTATCAGAATTATGCCCATAAAAAATATGAACAGTATGTGGACTCATAAAGCCCAATTCAGCTGCTTCATCAGATTCTCACCAGGCTGGTGCTGGTTCACAACTCAATGTCTGTTTGAATTGTGTGTATCTAGCTCCCCACCCCTCACAGGTTCTCTCTACCAAAAACTGACTGACGGATCATCTTACCCCTCTTAATTTAGACCCTGTGATGTGAATAAAGTTATATTTGAACCAGGGTGAGTATGTAGGAGACTCCATTTATAATTTCCTCTACTTGACACTCTTCTACGGTGATATAAAGCCTGCATGTTTGAGAACCTGATTGTTTGCTACTAAAGTATAGAGGGATATACTCTGGTGTGAAAGTGATCATTATTCATAAATAATAACTGCTCATTGACCAATCAGAATAGAGTATCCAGCAAAATTGCGGAATAAGTTGACATTCCAGTTGAGCCCTGCCATTTCCAGTATTATCCCACAGACAAAACAGTCTCTTTATATATTTTGGGCCAATTTCAGAGTAACTGTGCAAATAAACTCAATATACAGCAAGTAGCGATCACAATACGATGTTTCAGTGCACTGCACCAATAGAAAATGGCTTCTCTGTGTGTAAAAATAGAAAGGGTGTAAAAATGGAAACTATTATCTACTATTTAATTTGTATTCTTATGTAATACAAATGGTCTTGTTTCTTCTCTTATTGATGCAGTTACAATGTTAGACTTTGTACAACAAACATCTGTTCGCTATTGTTTTTTCTTAAACTGGTGACATAGCATGGCTTCATTAAAACTGCCATTTCAACAGCTGAAAGTGATGGAAGCCGAGGCGTTAATGTGCTATGGTGCATTTGAACATTTTTACATTGAGGTCCGAGCTGAAAGACCACAAACAATATTTCATAGTGTTAGACACTGCTCTACATCCCTAACCCGACATGCACACACACACACACACACACATTCACACACACACACACACACACATAGAAGCAACTTATTAGTAGGTAGTAGCAGGTCCTGACTTCTTACTGCTGTCTTTAGCCAAAATAACCTTATTTATATACATTTCTTTATAAAAGAAAAAAAAATAGAAACATGAAAAAATTAAGGACAGTTACACATAGGAGGAATATAAGGCATATTTTTGCAGGTTTAAATCCTGAACTGGCCTGAGCCCAGGTTGTAAATACAGTGGGATATTAAGCATGCTGTCTGGAAGGGGCTGTTGGCCATGTGGTGATGATGTTCTGCTTTGAGTTAAACACAGACAGGAAACCACATGTCTGAAGCCTCCAGCTCACCCTCCACTGGCCATGTTTTCACATAGTGGGAGAAAAGAGGGAGAGAGGAAGAGAGAGAAAGATTAGGAAAAAAGAGGAGAGCAAGAGGTTAAATGAATAGTGAGAAGGAATAGCAGGACAGAAGAAGTAGAGGAGAAGAGAGCAAAAACAGAGGGAAAGAGAGAGGACAGAGAGAGAAGGAGGGAGAGGCTGTGGTGATATATTACAACCTCACACTCTGATGCAATGTCTGTGTCGCTTAACACCAGAAAGAGTTAGCCACTGGGAGGGGTGTGATGGTGGCAGGCCATCCACCTGTTTTATCCCTGGAAACATGCATGCAGTAGCAGTCTGTATATGCAACCTCATTTTATAGAACAGCGTGAATACCAATGCGCCACTATAACCCGTCAGAACCTCACTGTATGTGGTAAAGACCTATCCGACCGTTCGTTGTAAGCGTTGCTTACAGAGCTCATTATATCCTATATCGACAGACTGACTGTTCACCATTGATTAACAGTCACACTCATTGGGTGAGACTGACTGATAGATGCACTGGCCATTGAGTCTGATTGATTGACAGATGCTCTGATTGGTTGAGACAGACTGATTGACTTACAGGGAGGGAAGATGAGCTCATCGTTGCACTCTTCGCCAGTGCAGGAGCAGATGTAGAACTTCAGGGAGTCGGGGACCTTCTTCTCCTTCATCAGGCATTTGCTTGTGTTGTAGTCATCCAGTGTCTGGTTATACAGCTGCTTGGATGGGTGATGGCACAACGTCTCAATGGTGATGTTGTCATCATTCTTCCTCCTGGGGGGTCAGGCCATGATTATGATGGAATCCAAAAAACAGTATGGGAAAAGCAACTGCACGCTACATTTGATCACGATATTGAATATCTACCCACAATATTTAACATAAACAATACATTGTGGTGTGGTGAGTAAAGTGGCTAGTGAGCTAGCATTAGCTGCACATGTTTCTTTGTTGTAGGCTATACATTTGCTACACACATATTCATGCTTTGAACACTGTGAACAGTGCTAGCTTAATTATATAAGTATGCAAAGCATACACACATATTTTAAAAATCAACGTTCAGTTTTCTTTGGGAGCTTAGCTGGATTATAGCAGCAGCACTAAAGACAAGATGCAATTGAAAAGAGGAAAGAATACATTACAATTTCCTGCCTTTCAGCAGCCTTGCCCCAGAGGTGCTGCTATAGTTAATGCTGCAGCCAGCTTGTGTTGTGATTATGGGTAAAGTGAGTGTGTACGTATGGGGGGGTTATGGGAAAATAGTGGGGTGCGTACCAGATGCTGACGCAGACCTCATCTAATTGATCACATATGGCAGTGATGCCGCATTTGGCGAAGCAGGTGCCGGTGCCCTCACAGTTGGATGCTTTCAGTTCACAGAATTTGCAGAGATTCTTCATTTTGAAAAAGTTAAAGGTCCCATCTGTATGGAAGCATGGGGAGAGGGTAATGTCAGAGGTGGCTTTAAACTACAATGGGAAAGAAAACAACTAAGACCGCCAAAACGGTCCCCAAAATAAACAGCACCTTTAGGAAGTACACCTGAAATAGCACAAAGAGGCACTGAAATGGTCTGTCTACTGGAACTGCAGGATTTTTACAGGAAGCAGGAAGTAGGTCACCATGAAGCAAGGAATTCTTCAAGGGCCTCTGCTGATTTATTTCTATCAAACTGGTCCTTCCTTCTCATGCCACAACATTTCTACCAATTACTAAGTTGCATCTACACATTATATAAAAAAATCCATATAAACCCCCCCGTTTCTTTTTTTTTTTTCATCAAAAGTAGGGAATGTACTGGGTTTTGGAACTGAAATTATAAAAAAAGCTTAGCATGACTGCTACTCAGAAGTCTCTCTGATAATTGAATCTGCTGTACGAACTAGGGCTGTACCAATACAGATTTCCAATTATTTAGGCGAAACATAGGCCGATGTTTTGTAGTTCTGCTTCCATAGGTTTTATGGTCAACTGTTTAAAAACTTCCTAAAAACATCATTTTAATTGCATAACTTTAATTTAATGCAGCAAAGTTAAACTTCTTTTTTTAATGACATTTCTTCACATTCATCCAACTTAAAATGCATTACTCCAACTGAAAGTGTATTCCTGAAATGTGGAAAATAAAATGCATCCCTGAGAATTTTCAGGTCTGGTGGTACAAACTGAAAACCCTGTAAACAGACGTGGCATACGGGGTGGCTTATTGGCTTGGTCGGATGGTGCAGCAGGCAAGATAACTTTATACGCCGTATTTATTGCATAAAAATAAGCTGTGTACTCAATGACACATTACAAGTAAGACTGACTGTGCCTCAAAGGCAACAAAGCAAAATTATCTTTAGAATTTAGTACAATACAATAAACACCTCCAGGAACCTAACACGGCCTAGCTGGAAAGAGAAAAACTTAGCATTTTTTTAAATGGCCATTTTCCCTACCATATTCTAGCCATGGTAAAATGCAGCTAGATCATAAACCAATGATACTGAATGACACACCTTCTCAATGTCATAAAGTCTTACTGTCTATGTTAAAACTCCAAATGGATGATGCAGGTCTCATCATTTAAATGGTAAATGGACTGCACTTATATAGCGCCTTTATCCAAAGCGCTTTACAATGGCCTCTCACTCACCCTCAGTCACACACACATTCACACACCAATGGCAGCAGCTGCCATGCAAGGTGCTAGCCTGCTCATTGGGAGCAATTTGGGGTTCAGTGTCTTGCCCAAGGACACTTCGACGTGTGGACAGGAGGAGCCGGGGATCGAACCGCCGACCCTGCGATCAGCGGACGCCCCGCTCTACCTCCTGAGCCACTAGCCGCCCGCAGTATCATGCACAGAAACAACCAGAGATTTCTTTAAGATATCATTACTACTATTACATTATATTATTATTATTATTACTTGTGTTATAATATTATTTATAATAATAACGGTGGTGTAGATTTTTACTTGGGCATTGTGCTCATAGCAGGGGGCCTGAAGCATGGAATAGTGCAGCACACTACTGCGTGCTGGTAGATGCAATGATGTAATCATAAGCTGCTGAAGTGAAGAGGGAGAGAGTAGAGTGCCTGTGCTTCTGGAAAACTATCAAATGATCCAGACTTCCAGAGTTCTCCGAGACAGTGTCAAGAGGTCTCAATATCAGAGCGTGACACTACATCTCATCACAAGGCTCACAAACTACCTACACACCATTTAAACATAGCAATGTTTAAAACAAATACTAAAATATACCATGCCCACACTGAAAGAACATAGTAGGCTACATTTAACAAGCAATAACTTTTCAACTAGACATTTACTTGGCTATTCATTTTTAAAAGAAGGTGCTCTCCACTGTGGTTTGTTGGGCTCACCTAATTTGTGTGATTTAAATCTTTATTTTTGGTTATCGACAATAGTAACTACTAGTGCTACTACTACTACTACTACTAATAATAATAATAATAATGATGATGATGATAATAATGATCCTGGACAGTGGTATCTGCGACTGAATTAAAAGATTTCAAATAAATATTTTCCAGCTGAGCTACAGCCGTGTCACCTTGCTGGAATACCTTTTTTAGACCTGCTCTGTAAAATGGCTTTGGCTGTGTTGCATCCAGCAGTTACCTGGGACATGGCATGAGGTGTGACATTCACAAAACACCATAAAATACACTGAAAACAGACACCACCAGAGACACAGCAATCGACAAAACATAAAGAGTGTGATTAAGCACACACAGAAACTTCCAGAACCAAATGCGTGTGGTATTACAGAGCAGCTGTAGTATGCTTAAGCATTCCATAATGGCAGAGTGTGGTAAACATAATAATTTAGCATTAACCGTAACATTAATTCTCCCCAATCATATCAGTTTACACACAACTAGGTTTCTAACCAAAGCTTAACAACACCCTGTAAACAAGCTGTTTTTCTAATACATCGAGATGTTCTCACAATGCTTCTGTAATCAAGTGGGTAGGACATGTTCATAAAAGAGGAAAGAATGTTATGCTGCATAGCTAGCTGTTTTGTATTATTTCGAAACAGTAGATTTGAAACAGAACCTGAAAAAGTTCAGTTCAGTTCAGTTCAAAACCTCTCACTCTGATGTGCAGTTTCTGTCGCTGTTGTGCTCCTGTAATAATATCTAGGATGTCAGGGAGCAGGAATTTGTGAAAGGTGTGCGTGTGAGTGTCTGTGTGTGTATGTGCGCACATGTGTGCGTGTGGTAGTGTGTGCGTCAGTGTGGTGTGTATGTGAATGAGCATGCACTCATTTGTGTGTTGTGGTATGTGAGTGTGTGTATGTGTGAGGGAGTGTGCGTGTGTGTAGCCATACGCGTGTGTAGATTGAGATGAGCTCCAGCGGTTATCTGGGTGTCCTTGTGTTTGCACGTGCCTTTCCTGATAAAGCCATTTGCCTGTTTGCTGCTGTTTTGGCAAGAAGAGGCGGGGAAGGCTAAAACCCCTGAATCGCCAGCTAACAGATGGCTACTGACCCACACAGTGTACTCAGATGGCTACTGACCCACAGTGTGCTGAGATGGTTACTGACCCACACAGTGTACTCAGATGCTTCTCCAAAGACCAACAGTGAGTCAAAACAAATGCACTGCTGCACCTTCTCATACAACTAATGAAAAGCATGTCACTCAGAAAAAAACAGAATATTCACCTTTCTCTGATCACAGCCCCACCAAAATGCTTGTACTCTTATTATTCAACAGAGAAATTCTTCAGGTGCATAACACATATTCTGGGACAAACACTGCCTGCTACACAAATTATTATGAGAGTTTATTCATGGTTGACATAGTGCGGGAAGAAACCCTGAGCCTTCAGAAAGAGGTCACCGAGTCCAACACAGGATGATGGAGGAAATACGATGGGCTGTCTTTCCCTCTCACTCGCTCTCTTTCCCTCTCCCTCTCTTCCTTTGACTGACGGCGGCAGGAAGTGAGGTCGCAGCTTGTGGAAACGAACTGGACAGAAATCTGTATTTCCACTCACAATGGAGATGGCAGACCCTCATAGCCTTACAGCCCCACAGCACTGAAATAACAAGGAAAAAGAACGGTGACCCAACCTATCGCTACAGTAATGACTGTAGCAGAGGCCGGGACAGGAGTTGTGGTACAGAGAAATGGAAAGGGAATCACCAAAATACAAATATCAATGTGCAGGGCCCTCGTGCACCCACTGAACTCTGCATCTCTGCATCTCTGCTACTCTCATAACCACATGGTCTGCAACAATGGCAGCATTCTCACCACACTGCTGCAACATTGTGATTCTCCCAGCGATACAGGTCCTGTCATATTCCCTCAATATGAACTGTGGCATAAATAGTAGATAAAAAAGCAATAAACAGTGTATGTGACTGTTACAGTTGCGTAGTAGTGTATTAGAGCATGTCAGTCCATATAAACATCAGCTAAATACTCTGCATAGTCAGTCAAGCGTACAGATCAGAGCAACAAAGGGATAATATCCATCCTCACAAGCAGACTAATATGGGAAGATAAAATACAGCCACTTTCAAGCCATGTGACCCACCTCCCTAAATAGCCACGTAGAGCTCTCTCACAGAGGCCCAACGAGGTTAGAGTAAACACATGCTTACATTCCCTTCCCCACAGTAGTATCTCTCCCACCAGCCAGCCAGCAGAACTAGACTCTGTACCCAATGAGGTAAAAGCTGACACCATTCACTTGAAAAATCCTGTTATAGTCAAACTGGGTGTGCTGACTTTCTGTGAATCCTGCCCAGCAACTAAACTGGTGATCCTAAAATACTGAAACCACACAAATATCCAGCAGCACACTAACCAAATGCATAATAATTTTGATATTATTGTGATTGAAACACAGGGATTATCATAAATCCTGGCCTTGACTGAGGGAGGTCTGTATATGGTCAGATAAAATAAGCAGGAGGGGAGGTTATTAGTTTGTGGTCTCAATGAGTAGGCCAGATTAAGGAAGTTCTTTTACCTCTTCTCCACACAGGGTGGAATATATGTGGCCAAAAACAAAAAGCTATAAGCAGTTTATGCACATCTAGTCCAGGCCTGGTCAATGTGCAAATGTGAGAGGCAATGGTGAAAGCTGCTAAAGTTATTAAGGAAAACTGCTTTTGGTGGCAATGTTGTCGGGCATGACCTGAGGCAATAAAAGTCTGAAATATAAGTCTGTCTCATTTAAGAAAAACTGGTGATCTTGTCAATAGAAATCAGGACAAATATACATGAAGAAACAGTAATAAAGAACAAACAAATAAAGATAAATAAACAGGACCCAAACTAAGAGTGGGTATTTATGATGATTTAATATCAGTATAGTATAGTACAATTTCAGCCAAGATATGCCTTTTAATGCAAATTGTGGAGCATCCTTTTCTGAAAACGTACTCTGGATAAGATTGCTAACCAGCTAACACACTAACCAAACTGCTTGTTTTAAAAGCTTTGATTAGCTGTAATGAGATTGGTGTTGGATTTCATCAACCAGTAAAACATAATATAGTATCTATGATATTTGTGTTATTATTACTCAGTCGGTCCTAAATAAATACCATATTTACCTATGTCTTGACATTAGAAAAAGCTATGTGTTTTGGAAAGAAGTACAACACTGCTATGTATGTTTTTAGGTTTAATAAATTCACTGTAATCTAAAGTGTTACCAAAGTTGTGCTATACGGCAAAGCCACTGGAGCTATAAAAACGTACTCTAGTAGGTAATGAAAGAAATAAACTACTAAAAGATAAAAGAGTACATTGAGAGAATATCTCAATAATTTATCATGCCAAAAACACAGTAAAAACAAACAAGCTCGTTTTTGAGACGAACAGTACAGAGAGATTCTGCTCAGACAGGCTGAGAGGCTAAATAACCAATAACCCTCTACCCTCTTGAACACAAAGGCTGGTGGAGAAAGCATGATATCTGTAGGCATATGCAGGAGGTGTGATCCCTGTGCATATAATGGGACATGCATAGAAATATCCACACTCCATGTTGAATGGACCATTAGTCCAATGGACCATAATCTCCTTCCTCAAGGCTGGTCTAGTCCTTAGAGGTATACTTCCTGTAAATGCATCATCATATGCTGCTTGGAAAGTCTGTACCATTTACTCTGATGGGGGGTGAGAAGGTGACAAGAGGGGTGGAAGTAGGGGAGGATCTGGACTCTAATTGGCACCCAGTTTACCTGTAATTGCAGTGATGGGGGGAGATAGAGACAATAATGAGAGAGCGTGCTTTGGCTATGTTGTGCGTAAACATGGACTGAGCAAGACTCTTTCATGCCGAACTATGAAGACATTCAATAAGTAACGTTAAGATCAGGTATCAGATGCCTGTCTAAGACAAAAATCTGCCGTTACACTCCATTATCTTTGTTCAATACTCATGCATGCAAGTGACTGAAGACAAAAAATATATATATTTTTTTCTTTTCTTTCATAAAGACAATTTTTTTGTCCAGCCCAACAAGTCAATGAGTGAGTTGGAGGTGGGGCAGGAGTGGAATACAAATTTTAGAAAAAAAAGAGGGGTGGCATAGTGTATACAAATATCAAATTAGTTTACATCATCCCCACCCTGGATTAAACATACTTCATGAGCTGTACTCTGCTATGTAAGCAACATAATGGACAGCAGTTCCATATGCATTACCTATAATGTATGCTACTTTATAAGCATTCTAATAGAATATTCATTCTTTATACCCTTGAGCAGGGTACTTAACCTGAATTTCTTCATAATATATCCCACTACATACATTGATTGCATATAAAGTGTTGATTGCAACTAGTGACAATGTGACCATAACAATGAAGCACAGCTTCATTTAAAAGTGAACCACTCGCATTCAAATGATTAATTCAAGCAAGGAAGTTGATTTGGAGTTTACCAAAGGCTCACATTAGCACTTGACTTTTCAATGAGAGAAATCTGAAAACACTTGACTTGGTGTGTGTGTTTTATTGAATTTAATGTTCTGACAAAAAAAATATTTTAAAGATGAAAAGTTTTAAGAGTCGGGGTGAGTATATCAATAAAGTAATGACCGATGACACAAATGCCTAATTCGTTATGGGTGGAATATTTTACGGGTAAGACTGTACCCAGGCATAGAACATTGTTTACATAAACTTCGACCTGATATGACTTCCAAGAAAAAAGGGGCCTCATTTCTTTGCCACCTGCCTATAAATTATAACAGAACCTCTGACATAACAAAAATAGACACATCTCTTATTGCTTCAGTAGGTTCTTGTTCAGCTTGAATATGATGACAGTTCATGTTGTGTACCTCACCAACCTGATGCTATTCGTTTTATGACCATAGCAGTGTCTCTAAAGTACTTTACAATGAAATTACTGCATGCACACAATTTTGTTGTGGTGCCTACACTTTGAGGACTGCAAATTAGTCCTACATCTCCAAGGCAAATTTATCTCAATAGCATCAGTGCTAATTGAAAGACAGCTATAGGTAGCTGCTAATCATGAGTAGAAGGCCATATTGTTTCGTCATGTTCAGTCCACCACCACAGCTTTGGTAGGCCTACACAACTCAGGCACAAGTGTGTTGTTTCATCAACATGTTGCAATTTTTTCATATCCACTCAGTACCATGCAAACTTTTTTTTTCATAGTTTGATAGCGCACAGGAAACATACATAGGTCATTGTTGGCCTTAAAGGTTCAAGAGTTACGCTACCTGTGGTGGGCTAGTCAGTAACAGATTAAGTTAATCTGTAACGATATGTCCACTCAGCTATTGACTGCAGTGGGACGTTTTGTTAAAATCCATAACATACATAGGCTACGTAAGCGAAGAAACCAGAGAAAAATACACACCGCTATGAACAACAATAATTGTTATTTGCATAATAGTGTGTAGGCCAACAGTAGCCAATAAAATAAAACACCAATTGTTGATGGAGTATGAAATATTATGAAATACATTCAATAAAGTGTTTCGCGAGTCTGTCGCGGAAAATTTAATTAGAAATATTAATATTAATTAATTAAACTAAAATCCATTAGAGATATAGCGCAATAATTCCGTAACAGAAATCTTACTATTGCAAGTCGAGAAAACTCCCATTACACTTCTTTATGTTCAGCTACTCTAACTACTAACTACCATAGGCTAGGCTACGTTATAATTTTCTGTGACATTATGGGTAAAATATTTTCCTAACTATTTCCCAAGGCGGTTCAGCCACCTGTTGTGCGTACATGTATAAAAACTATTTGCATTCAGAGCTTACATTGATAAAGGACATTTAAGACAACGTATTATGATAACTGACCTTCTACTACACACCACGATCTTTTGGCGAGCGATTGCATTTAAATAACCCTGAAGCTCCTAAAAATCTCAAGTGCCCGCAGCAGAGACACAAGAGACATATGGGAGCTCAACTTACCCGCCCGATCAAGATGAACAAAGTAAACGAAGAATATCGTGCCCCACCAAAACACGGGAAAACTACGTGGCTCCATTTGAAAAACAGTTATTCCTTCCCTTGAAGTTCATTAAACTGTTTTACGTCGTCTGACAAAAATGAGGAGAAAAACTAAAAGACTTGATGTTTGTCCTGCACAGCAGGCAAGACTTCGCTCTGCACGGCAACAGTCGGACTGTCCAACTTAACTTCTTGTTATGAGTCAGACTGAACGCACTACTTTAGTTAGTGAAACAGGAAATCTTTCAGAAAAGGGCAGGACATTTTCTCTCCTCCCCTCTCTCTGGCAACTTTGCTGGTTTTAGCTCACTGCTCTCCAGACTTTAAAAGACTGTAATTATACGCCTCAAATTCAAAAAGAGAAAACGCGACTTTAAATGACACGTTTCAATAGGCTGTAGGCCTAGGCTAGCCTACTATATTTTAAGACACACTATACAAATATAAGAATGTAAAGTTGTTCATCGTTAACACCCATTAGGCTACTCCAATCAGTATTTTATATTTATAGCCTACTTTTTGGAATAAAAGTTCAAATAGGTTAGATTTCTTCATCATGTAGAATACCAATTTGACACACAAAAGCGTTGACAGGTGAATAACGTTTGTCTTGTATCAACGTTATTGGAAGTAACAGCAAATATAATTTTTTGGTAAGCCATGCTGAGTAGGCTACCTGAGTTGCTTAATGGACTGATACGACCGATACGACCTTTGCGAATAAGTCCTTCAAAGATAAATAAAATTGGACTGGTTACAGAAAACAAAGCCTAAATAACGGTCACGTCCCAGTTGTGTGGATAAAGATTTGTGAAAGACCTGTACCCACATGACACATGGGCTTCAGTAGCCTGTGGGAAACAGACACATTGCCTTTTTCTCCAAATAGGCTATTCCTCTCCCACCTTTGCTTCAACACGTTTGTGGAGGAACTGCATTCCTTTTGGAATATAGAATTAGTGTAGGCTAGTTTCGATTAAGAAAGAAAAAAAACTTTTGAATTTATGTTTGTTTACAATTAGGCTACCTGTAAAAATTATTTGGGCGGCCTGTTTACTCTGGGGAATGATGGGAACCCCTGCAATTCCAGGAGCAGCCCAGCAAACAGTAGACGTCCCAGGGACGTCCCATTTTAGTCCCCTCAAAGGTATGATGTGACGTTCCCTAGGCATGTCCTAAAAATATTACTAGAACCTTATTAAAGTCATAGGAAGGTCACTGTTTGGTTACATTATGACATTTAATTTGAATTTTTCTGGGACGTTCAAGCAACGTCCCTATCCGGTTATGTTATGACGTTGTGCTCATAACATCCATGGGACATTTACGGATGTTACTGGTTACAATATAACGTAATGTAATGAATGTCTGGGGGAGGTTACTAGAACGTCCCGGGAACATTCTCTGTGACGTCCACGTAACGTATCGAAAACCCTACAAAAAGACGTCAAGGCGATGTCCTGATGACATTTCGAGACGTTCAGGGGACGTCCCGGGGACCTAATTTTGTTAGCTGGGAGAGCCCTTTCATTATTACAATAGTTCTGTTTAACAAGATAGGGAGGAGAGAAGATGAAGGTATAGCCTATGTGACATAGCCTACGGAAAGCAGTTTCCGTTGGAAGCACGTTTTCCTCAAGTAGACATTTAAGTTGTGGGCTAGTAACTTATCACATATTCTATATCCATAAATTCAAAATATAAACAGGTGAATTAAAGATATAGACTTACATTCAAAATGAATAGGAGAATGAATCTGCATGTAGCCTAATGAAAATATCGACAAATTAATTCCATATTTTAAGTGGCTATATCGCTTTGGTGAATTTTGGATAAATCCACAGATAGCTCGATAGTAAATATTAATATTAAAAGAGAATTTACACCTGTCTGTAAAACGAATAAACTAGCGCGGCCTATTCAATTTTAAAACGCTTTTCCCTGATAACGGGGAAAGGTGCACGACATTAGTCAAGTTGAACCGCGACGCAGAAACCAAATCCCGTTCTTGTTTAAATACCAATCTTGATTGTTCGTGCAAGTGTGGAGGCCTTGGCCATGCTGTCGAGCTCAGAGCTCCGGAGGGATTGTGTTTTGAACACGTTTCAGCGGCAGCAGCTGTTGCAGATGCAGACAACTGCGGAAACATAATAAGTCCTGTATAAAGGAAAAGAAATCCGAAAAATGACTCGACGGCGCTCCGAACTTGGCAACCTTTTCGATTATGGCGCCGCCTGGTAGTTTTAATGAACACGCTTATGAGAATATGATTGTGGTTTTAAGACTGACAAAGACCCCAACTTACCTGCCTTTATTCTTTAATTTGCTGATTTTGGGAGATATTACTAGATTTGGGGGCATATGATGAGGAAGCCCCACCTGTTAAACACACACTGTAACATCACTGTTCCTGTGCACACTATACTAGGTGGTAGCCTAACCCCCAGGTCTAGAGCAGTCATCAAATGGTGATCTTAAAGTGCATCGGACATTTTTTCTCTCTCAAGATCTCTGTCTTATTATTTTACTTTGAATTATTTCAATTTACTATTCCGCCACTGCCCGCCGCCATCGCCTCCTGGCTTTCCCCACCATCCCTGCCTCTCACTGGACTGTCATCTCTAGCTGCTGCAAATTCTATGCACATGAACATTGGCTGATTGACTGTGTTGGTCATTAAAGTTGACCAGAGAAAGATGGGTTCCCCCCTTGAGTCTGGTTCCTCCCAAGGTTTCTTCCTATCTTCCACCGGGGAGTTTTTCCTTGCCGCTGTTGCATTGTGGTGGGTTTAGGCCAGGGTTTTTTGTGAAGCGTATTGTGACAATTGGTTGTGAAATGCGCTATATAAATAAATATTTATTTGATTTGATTAGAGAAAGAATATCTACATTGTAATGGAAGATGCATGGCTTTCTGAACTTCACAAATGCATTATATCAGTGACTTATTGTACAGTATTTGTGGGCTGCATGTGGTGTAGTAATCAGAGCACTGGAATCTCAACATATTGGAATCCCAGTTCAGACCCAACTACAACTTTCTTCAGTTTCATATGTGATACTAGGGTAGATCTGCTATGGGTTTTGAACTTTGGCCCTCACCAGCTGGTCTGCAAAACAAGATGTAACTGGCCCACCGACGTAAAGATCAAGAGACCCAGCTAGGGGAATTAATTGCAGTCATATTGCTTCACCAGGTGTGACGTTGCATTTTGAAGCAGATGATCACGTGCTGGCACAAGTCCCTGAGCTCCAATACATTCTCCCCCTCTAAACCCCTGCAGCAATCTCATCCCACAAAGAGGCCTCAATCCTATTATCTGAGTCATTGGCACTGTAACCATGCCGCACTGCACAGCGACAGATATGATTAGTCAGTCAAGGGAATTAATCACACTTATTGCTTCCCCAGGGATTCATGTCACATTTTGTAGTGGACATGCTTACATATACCTCTGAACTCACATTGAGTAAGAGCCTAAAATATCACAGGTATGGGTATACCTGACTCAATGACCTAATTACCATAACATAAATAAAAACACTTACAGTATCTCTGCCTCTACCTTTAGATTTGACATCTGTCATTTTTTTCAGAACTAGATGGGTTGGGTCAGACCAATACTTGTACCTGCACAATGCATGTTTATTTCTCTCTCTCTGAGGTGTATTAAAGATGTGTTCCTGTGTACCCCCACTGTGTCTCTGGGTAAGAGGCCGCTGGGATTTGAGGTCTTGCACACTGTGCTGTTTCTTTAGCTTAGCCGACATTTGTGCTCATTCCTTCTCATCTGAACCATGTTTTTGGGCCTCTCACACTTGACCTTGTCACACCCAAGTCACATAAATTCAGGAGCTATTGATTCCTGGTCAACAGGAAGCCAGGCAGTCTGTTCTGTTCTATGGTCTGCTACAAAGCTGCAATGGGAAAACATTAATTCAGAAGACACTATGTACAAAGGAATATTACAACAACAAATCTGGACTTCTAATCAACTTGAAGTTTAATTTAATTAGGCAATTATTTGCACAGTGAATGTTCTAGAATGCTGTATATACTAGGTAGTACACACTGCACTGGGCAATAACTACATGCAATAATACTATACTACTACAATAACACAATCATTTTAAATGTAATGTTTAAAATAACAATATAATAATTATAATCATAAATATTTCAACAACTATACATAAAACAGTACTCTTTTTTTGGTTTTGTAGAGAGAAGACAACACAATTTCTATTACAAGAATATCTCTTTCTATCTCTCTGTGAGGAGATTGTATGGAAAGAGTACCATACTATGAAAACTAATATTATTGCGCAGTCATTGGTAGGGCCTTGCTTTAGTGGTGGTCAGCTTGGACATTGGGAGACCACAGGTGGCCCTCGGTATTCAGGGAAAGACACAGATCTCCAGACTACGAGTGATCCTATGGAGGAGGGCGGAAGACCAGAACAAGAAACAGATCAGGGGACGTCAGCTCCAGGGCATTGCTACGCTACTGCAGACTATAGCGCATGCAGGGCAGCATAGTGAGCAGCAGCCCTCTGACAGGTTTGAACATAGATACTGTGCAGCAACTGACACAGAGCCCAAGACCACCACTATCCCATCTGTCCCTCATCCGCTGCCTTCCTAACTGCCTGCCTGGCCATCAGATGCACACCTGCAACCCCGTATTACCCCCTTGCACACACTGAACATAGCTGCCTTGGCTTCTCAGTGACATGTCCACCAGGATCACTCTAGCACTCATTAAATTCCCTGTCTTTTTGTGCTATTTGTTTAATTTTTTTGGCAGCTTCTCAAAATCCACAAGCACCCACACAAAAGCAATAATTTCGCGTTTCCAGGCTGGCGCAGGTTTTCTGGGTTGCAAAACAAACTAAACACATTCTTTTTTTTAGTATCTTCTCAAAAGCCATGTGCCCCCACACAGAAGCAAAAATGTACCCGGCCGGCGCAGGTTTTCGGGGTTGCAAAACAAAAACCAAAAAAAATGGAAGACTGTATATTGTGTATTGCCATTTCCTGGAATGCATGCTTTTTGTCCACTTTTCCTGGCCTGTCAAACTGGTAATAGCAACCACGGGAAATGGAGATGAGGATGCCAAAAGAATAAGAGAAAGATATCTGCTGCACATTCTGAAAGTGGCAGTGAAGAATAGGCTAGTGATTATGAATCTCATCAGAAGTTTGCAGGTTCAAATGGATGCTGTTGTACATTGAGCAACACATTTAACCTGTAACATATGCTTCTGTAAAAATTGGTCAAATAAAAAACTTTAAAAGCTGTAAAGTAAAGTACGTAGACTAACTCATGATAGATTAAGGTTTATGTTAAGCAAATAGATAATAATAATAATAATTCAGTGTGAAGCTCAGTGAAAAGGATAGAGACCTGCTGAAATTGTGACCTACATGCTGATTTAATGTTCTTGTGGTTGGTTAAGAACCTTCTCGAAGACTGTCTTATTTTGAGAGATTTTAACAGCTCAAATCTTTGGCAGGAAAAAAACTGCAAAAAAAAATCTGAGCCCAATTGAAATCTGGATTTAAATGATCTGTTATTGGGGACTAGTGGGTAAGGGGTTGGTGACCAAAATTAGCCTGGGAGGGGGCCAAAGTGAAGGGCATTGAGAGTGGCGCCAATATAGATTAAAGATGTACAGGTCAGACTACCACCTGCTTGGTTTGCTGCTAACATAGTTTGTATGATACATGATACAGTACTGGAATTGACTGTACATTCATATTTATGGAATAAAACCAACATGTTTATGTAGCCTGCTACAGATTATCTCAATTCAGTGTAGTCAGACTGCCAACTATTCAACCATTGACCTGGGACACTGAAAAAGTAAACACAGTGGATGTGGAAATTGCTGAATGTTGGGTGCTTTACTTAAAAGTAAATCACCCATGGATGGCTTCATTCATAAGCATGATAAAACCTTTCCATAAGTAATCGTACCAATACCACAGACAGTCAGAGAACCAAATATTTCATTAACCCACCCACAAATGCATTCTTATCGACGCAAACACAAAATGTGTTCTTAGAAATTATGTTTTGTGAAATTACTTGCAGTTTGGGGGGTTAATGGACTATCGTTGTTTCTTCTTTTATCACCTTTGTATAGGCTATGGTGTAGATGGCTCCAATATACGCAAGAACAAAGCTTGCAATCAGTGAATTCTCCACTGCGGCTACGTTGTGGCACAGACAAGCGGTGTGACCATCCACTTTTTCTGTGTGGAGCATTGCATTGTGGGATTTCTTTCTTGCTGAAAGCTTGCATTTTATACCCTTGATGGATGTGAGGATTAATGAGGAAGTGTGGAATATAATTAATCTCTCCTCTTTCTTAAATTGGAACTAAATTGGAAATCCCTCTTGGTGTGGCTGCCATATTTTATCCTGGCATTTTGGGGATTCCCCCCTTGAAGCAAGGGAAGGGGACGACAGGAACAAAGCATAAATTTCGGATCTGAACGTGGCCTTGCACCTGTCCGACCCTCCAAGGCCACAGTCTTGCCCCAGTCAGACCATAGGACTATGTCAAGACCAAGACTCGGTCTGGTGTTTGGCTCAGCCTGATGACACCAGCAACTCCAGGTGATTTGTGGTCCAATCCCAACACTGAGGTACAATATCTCTTTTTAAGTGTTCAATTTCAGTTTATGTCATTTAAATGACGAACATGCATGCGTACATATTACAACAAAGCACACCAGAGCACTGTCTATTTATTTCTCCCTCCAAACCTAAACTGTATGCATCAGCTGGCACTTTTCGTTCTGCAGGGCACTGGAAGAATGTACCACTTCCACAGCTGACACAGGCAGACTGGAGATTTGCTGCCTTTTGAACCAGAGGTATTGTTGCTGCATAATCAGGCAGGAGATCACCTGCTCACTTAGACCCTCCCTCCCAGGTCAGGATTCAACTCAGGGCCATGGAGCACATCACTGCACTCAGAACAGGTGCTTCAGCAGTACCTGCCATCTGGGAGGTCCCACTCTGCAGTTTTTTAATGCAATTTTTGGCAGATATTTCATGTATTGAGCAGAGTCCAGTGGGTGGAGAGCTTCCAGAAGGCTGTTTCAGAAGAGAGGAATGTCCTTGGAGAGCCATGAGAACATGAACGAGGTTTTCGCAATGTATCTCCGTTTGGACCTGAGGCTGTTCAGTACTGCCGAATGAGCAAATTAGTTCCTGGTCCTGAAACAACACAGTGAGGTAAAAGAACAAAAGTCAGAGGCAATTATGAATACTGTGCATAAAACAAAACACCCAACGTTGCTCAATAGTTTGGACAGTGTTTTGTGCCAGCTGGTGATGGTTGCTATTATGCTCGGGCTATTTCTGTTTTAGTTTTTGTAACTGTAACAGATTGTTAGAACAAAAACAAAAAAACAGTAAGGAAAAGCCTGTCGTAGGTGTGTTTTTTTCATGACTCAGAAAGACCTCTGATCTTATCTCCAGCAAGTGACCCTGACACAATAGTACAGAGAGAGTGTAACATTTCCAGCGCCCTGTGCACATTGACAGGGCTTTTGGTGTTCAGACTGTTGTGTAATACTTAAGACGTCATTGTGTGATGAGGAGTCAAAGTGCCAGAACTCCCTCAGGATGGAACCCTGTGTAACTAATGTATTGTCTGAGATGTTTGTTGGATTAGGCACCCAATCTGTGCCACGCATGAGTCCAGGAGAGCAGCAGAACCTTTTCTGACTCAGTTTAAAACGGGCCCTATTTAAGCCTACTGATCTTTTTGGATGGGACAGTCTGACCGCTGCAGCATGTGTGGTCAGTCAACCTGGATGATGAGCAGCTTTGCTCAGTTCTGAGCTCAAGCCCATCCATCCAGTCTGCAAAAAGACTGTGGCGTGAGTCTGCTGCTGACGCTGCTGCCACCCACCACCCCAGCTTCTGATCAGAGGTTGTAATAACGGTCAGTAAAACTCATTTTAATGCATTTCACTCATCTGGAAATTGTATCGCCTGAATCTTTGTGCAATTTCAATTTCAATTTAAATATTTGAATATGACATGAAAACTGTTCAGTTGGGTTCATTCATACCAAGACAGTGTTAGTTAGGACAGTATCCATGTGCTGTTACATATGAACTCTACCAGTGACTTACACAAAGAGCTTTGGGCACAGTGGTTCAGTTAGGACAGTATCCATGTGCTGTTACATATGAACTCTACCAGTGACTTACACAAAGAGCTTTGGGCACAGTGGTTCAGTTAGGACAGTATCCATGTGCTGTTACATATGAACTCTACCAGTGATTTACACAAAGAGCTTTGGGCACAGTGGTTCCTGTGTCAGATTGTTTGAAACAAACTAGGTTATTTGTGCATGTACAGCTGTATCTTTTCCATGCTGCTGTTCCTCACATTCACAAACACGCTTTCTAAGTACAATCATTTAGTTGATTAGATCCTTATGTAACAACAGCTGGCTGTCTTCTGACATTTGAAGTGTGAACAGAAAGCAGGCATTCATATTTATTTATTATTACTTTTATCACTGTTTCACCACCCGGAGATTGAACATTGAAACCAAACAAGATGGTTAGCTACAAGCTGAAGCTAACTAAAAAAATTATCAGATCAAACTTATTTGCTGGAAGTAACGCAAAAAACTTTCACAAACAAAAGGAATGGAGAACCTTCCCTGACTGTTCCAATGACGCATCTGTTAATGGTAAAAAAGGTCCTTGCAAAACACATGTACTGTATGTATGAACAGCAAACATGTAGCCATTCCCGCTTTAACTTTATTGTTCCTGGTTGGTGATGTAATGGGGCCTGAAGTCACATCCTCTGTTTAATCCAGAGTGATTGCAACACTTGCCCACACAACAAACCCCCTGACCTCCTGACCCCCAACCCCCACCCAACCCTGTGACTCAGGAGTTTGCTCCCACTCAGGGTGTAAGGAGCATGGAATAAAAAAAAACATTCCTTTAGTATTCAGTCACTTTTTGAAGAAAACGCTTTGCAGCCATCAGTTTATGTTTATGTTCCCACCTGAAACTGTACTCCATGGTTGAACTAAAGACAATACTGCAGAACTGCGCTGCTGGTGATTGTATTTCTTATTTATATTTTGCCCTTGGTTTTAAGAACAAAGTGTTTGGCATTCATCACTGAATAAGTGCAGCTGCCAGATGCATTGTAATAAAATAAATAATAGATCTCTGGGAGGTGCATTCTGTTACAATAGAGTGGGAGGTGAAAATGTTTTAGCTTTTCTATAATTTCAGCTTTCTTTTTGTATTTTAATGTCTTTTTAAATAAAGCCAAGATGCCACTGATTGGACCAAACAGGCCCAAATACCAATAAATGTATACCTTTCCCACTGCTTGTGTTTGGTTTCTCACTTTAGTGGTGCCAAAAGAAGAGACGAGGATGTTGAAGTGGGCCAGAAAGGGGACCGTGTGAAAAGCCTCTCATTAGTGTCTGACTCAGTCAGACTAGCCCTGCAGAAAAAAACACAACCTGTCTGTTACAAAAACACAACATAAAACGGGGAACTATGAATTTATCTCTGTTCCTCCAGCTCTGGAGAGTATAATACAAAGTGAGATTAAGGGGTTAGTGAGCTAATTTACGCTTTAACCCTGGGTTTCTTGTATCACAAATCTGACTCACTTTTAATTGGGGTATATTGCCATGGTAACTTATGCTGCACAGCTAACCTGCTCCAGGGCAGGTTATGTTCAAGCTAATGGACTGAAGCATATAAAAGCACCGTCCTTTCACCAATCAACTACTTGGGTTTGGAAAAAGATGTCTCCATTCCTCTAGGAGCCTGTAGAGATATGTACGGATAGTGAGGTGGTCTCTTCGCAGGGAGACATTATTGAGTCCCACAAAAAGTTTCTGAGTTCCGGAATTGGTTATTCTGGTGGAAAGGCCGGGGGCTTTAGAGACTGACAAAATCCACTGTCTTTCCCCGAGTATACGCTATATGAAACATACAGATTCTCAACGGAGGGAAAATAGTACATATGCTAGCTTCTTGAGCCCTCCGCTATGGAAAAAAATATACTGCAGTATACTGTAAATATATAAAAATTATCTTCACAATATATTTCAAATATACTGCAGTATATTACATTTCTATAAGGGCTACTTTTCCATATCAACGTATCCCTTAATTATGGGGCAGTGATAGGCCTGAGTCCCATAATTCTTGAGTTTATGGATAAACTTTGGTGTGATTGCTTCAGCAAGATTTTAAACATGCTGAATCAAGTTTAAAGTTTTGGAGCTCTAGAATGTGCAGTTGTCACATTAGAAATAAACTGTAGGATGATATAGAGTATAGATTTATTTGTTCCGAGTGGTAAGGTAAATTAACTAACAAATTTACACAATGAGCAATTTGCCAAAAGCTCATCCCTGGCAACGGTATATATTTGCTAATATATAATTATAATTGTCTTAGGTTCTTCATATCCGTCCATTATATCCATCTGTATCATTTCAATGATAGACAATCATTAATATCTGTCCGTGTCCATTTTTTTTTCTCAGGAGAGAAATACACTGCTGTAGTACAGCCCAAGCTGTACCGCTATAGGCTCATTGTTGCATTGTTCCTTTTATGGGAATGTGCACAGCTTGATTAACAAAGCCTGTGTTCACTTAGCAAGTTCATAACCACTTTTGTGGTACCAGTTAGTGATGTGCGAGTTTGAACTAATTATTTCGAAACGAACGATTCTTTTTACTGACTCAGGAGTGACAAGTCCTCTCGTCCACTAACTCGTTCACTGACTCGCCACTGACATACCTGCTACTTGCTAATGCGAACTGCGAAGACGATGCAAGACAATGTGTTACACTATTGTGCAACTCTTATATTAGCTGTATTTGTGGAAATGCATCAAGTAAATCACTGTATTAACCTAGCCCTGTGAGAAAGCAACCACTTTTTGGCGCTTGTTTCAACTCCGTACTCACTCTCCCTGCCCTGAGCTGAAGGTCTGGCTGCATGAATAACTCACTCACTTGCTCTCCCAGCCCGCCCGGAGCTGTCTGACTCGGGTTGCACGAAATAGCTACTCACTCGGTCACCCAGTACTCGCTCTCCCAGCCCGCCCGAGGCTGTCTGACTCGACTCGAGTTGCACAAAATAGCTACTCACTCGGTCACCCAGTACTCGCTCCGCCAGCCCCAGAACCCGCCCCCTGCCCTGAGCTCGTTAACTCGTGAGTGAGAATACTGAGCAAGCCCCCAGAACAGCGCTGGACTTTGAAGCCAATTTTAATTAGTGGTCAAACCGTGTAATTACAACTTCCAGGTCGGAAAAGAAGTTTTCTTGCACGCAATCATGGGAAAAAGAGCGGCTATAAAACGATGGATAATTTTTTTTGAGCGTCACAACCCCCACGAAATAACTCGTTTCACTATCAGAATTTGATCCATTCGTTCCAATAACATTTGGAAAGTCTCAAAGTCGCCGCACTATTAATTACTTTATCCCATTCAGGAGGGCTAAACCGGAAGTTAGACTGACTTGATGACTCCAGTGACTCCAAAACCCGACTCTCTTTGGTGAGTGACTCATACAAACTCGAGTTAGTAAAAAGAGTCGAACCTCCCATCACTAGTACCAGTTAAGCCAGATTGCGATGGTAAAGTTTTGCCAAGCCAGCTAACACAAAGAAACCCTGGGTATGTTGAATTTTCTTCGTAGTTTACCCCTCTGCTCTGACTGTTGTTTTTTGAGTTTTTCTAAATTATCTCAAGTCCATCTGTACAGGAAAGCGTAATATTGTGGATCTGTGAGATTAAAGGCTCCACCTCTCAATCCAATCAGCACACTGCAAAAACCATAAGCCAATCAATTATTATAGTCTTATATTTAAACTTCAAATTTTATTTCTATTATTTTTCTGCTAAATAAGAAAAAAATATTTCCAATGATTAGAGACAGTTTGACTCATTTCAAGTTTGCTAATGGGGTAACAATTTAACTTGTTACGCAAAGTAACGTAAAACAAGCTTTTTCTTCTCATAACAAGACTAAAACACTTAAGACAGTTTTTTTTCAGTGCAGGTACTGCTTCTTCATGTGTACAAAAACTGCTCAGCAAAGCTGAGATGGATAACTTTGTTTTTTAAACTAGTTATCCTAATGTCTGTGTCATGTTGTAGTGATCTTGCTGTGTCAACATAACAGTAATGTCGTCACAATATGTCCAGTATGGGATCTTACAGCTAGGGCACACCTCGCTTATCAAATAAAAAACACTCAAATATTAAAAATAGAAAACTGTAAGAAATTGGTATCCAGGTGAGGGGAACACAAATTTTATATTTTTTGTCGTCAAAACAGACAATATTCCCAAAATCTCTGAAACATAACCATTGAAGGTGTCTTTAATTCCTGGAGCCCTATCTTACACCCGCCGCTAACCCAAACGCAAGTGTTATTGCTATCTTACACCTGGTGCAGGGTTCATTATAGCGCCTAGCACTCATGTCATTTAAATACCAAGTGATATTGCGCCCATAGCAAGTGAACTGGGTGGGCTGGTCTTAAGATGAGGTGTGGCCAGGATCATTTTTGGCATATTGCAATCTTGAGCCAGCAGAAAGCGCTGGTCTACCACCACAAACCTGGTCTAAAGTCATGTCGCAGTTGTTTACATGTTATTTTAACGGCGCATATAAATTATGTAATCAATATTACAATGCACATAATGAACTTCGGATGATGCTTTAACTTTGAGAACTCCATGAGAACAGCCTCATAGAATTGATGTTTGACAATGCTTCATTGTATAATCAAACGAAATTTGTTAAACAAGCAGGCTAATTTGGCATTGTCTAGGCTAAGGTGAGACTGAAGCCATATTCTGGTAGCTTATTCTCAGCTGTTGCAGGTGCTTTTAACAAAATTTAACCGAATATAGCCTATTTTCTAAAATAACAGTACTGCCGGGAATTACCGGGATCCCGTGCTGGTGTTAAACCCTAATGCTAAAGATTATTATTGTGTATATCAAAACGCTTCATAATGGTTAGTCCAAATAATATTGATCATACTATTGATATAGCCAAGGTGGAAAAGCAGGCTTAAAAAGGGAATGGGATATGACATTTTGATTGGTTTATTGCATGTTACGGCCAAGACATACCTATAATTAATGAAGAGACTAAGTTCAGCCCATTTGCATGTTGCGCCGTGCTTAGCGCTCGCCGTCTAAATAGCAAAAGTGGACTTGCACACAACCTAAATGCACTTTACGCCATGCGCTTAGACCAAGCACTAAGATCGCCAAGATAAAGCCCCTGGTGTTCTCCTTTTTGTTCTTGTCATAGAAACAGTGAAAGTGAAGCAGTGAAGGTGATGTGTGTGTTTCTGTGTTTCACAATTCTTTCTTTCCTCTGTGCATTTAATTCACTGTCTAAAGACCTTACAGGAAAGCCATTTGTCCAGTTACATCATTTCAATTATTTTTTACAGGCAGAGCAGACGATGCGTTAAAACTAAAAATTATTCTGGGCCAACTCCCATTTCAAAAACAATGAACCTATCCATTTAAATGGGGTGGTGGGGCAGGGAGGGGGGGCAACTAAATTAGCTGAAGTGAGGTTTAAACAAAGGTGATATTTATTATCACACACATTGTGAAACAGTCACTGAACTAGAAATATATATTTTTTAAATTTATGACCAGGTCAACCTCTGTCAGGCTGGCTTTTGACTGGCTATGGGCAATTGTATTACGGTTATGACATGTGACTTGTGGCATCTGGGAATTTTACATGGGTTAGAAAAGGTACTATAGATACACATTTTTTTAAAAAAAAGCAGACTGTGTCCATACTTCAAGTCCTGCTTTCAAACAAGCGTCTAGCCAGTGATCTTTTTTTGAACATGAACAAACCTTTGACTGTCAGGCTGAGTCATTCACTGTCTCCACTGATGTTTCATCGCATTTCCAAGCCTGTTAATCTCCTCCACATGTTGACAATGGGAATTGTCATTTGTAATTTGTTTTCTTTTGTCATTCATTAATATCCACATCCAGAGTGAATATTGGGAACACATGGGGCTTTCTCCAGTTGAAGTGCATGCCGTGTGCGTATGACTAATTAAAACAAGTCCAGGTCACAATCACACAAAGCAAATAAAAATCGGCAGCATGTGTAGCATAAAGGGCCTGTTTTCTACACAAGCAGCACAATGAACCTGGTTTCATTTCTGTGGAACAAACATCAGGGCTTTCTTCCCTTTCTGGAAGACCTCAAGCATCCACGCAGCTGTTAAAAAACCTTTCGTGGAGCAGTTTTCAAAAAGATATTTAACACAGTGTTGTTGCCCTGCGTGTTACAACGTTATTAATTCCTCACAAGGTCAGAGGTGAGTTTAACTTGAGAAAGGGCAGTTGCTGGGTGTTGCTGTTGCCATAGGAACATAGGGACAATGTGGGCACCGCACTCACTGACAAGGAGCTCTTCAAACAGACCAGCTTCTTCTTTTATTATTTTTTTTTAAATGCCATTGCCAAGACTTTAAAGTAATCATCTGTGGAGTACAACAATCCTACACATCAATCAAAACAAACAAGAGCATGTAAGCCAGCAAACAATTGAAAATGCTTCAAATGATCTTCCTATTTATACAAGCAGCAGATTTGTGGAGAACAAACTGTAATGGATTTTAGTGGTGAATAATCAAACGTGAAAGTAGGGGGATCAGAACAAGTCACTCACGCAGTGAGGACCAATAAAGGGAGTAACAAAATAATAAATGCAAAAAAAGAAAAGACAGGAATAACGAGTGAAGCACAAACTAAATCTCCAGAGCTCAATACTGGAGCCAAAACGGGAAACTTAGCAAAAAAAAGAACACCCTCGGCACATAAGTTCGGGCGACCGAAAAAATGTAAAACCAAAACAAAACAAACAAAGAAAAACTGTCTCAGAGAGAACAGCAAAGAATAAAATAAATAGCACAGATGCTAACAGGAAGAATAATACCTATACCTGAACTAAAAACTAATAGCAAGTCCCTTGTGAACATAAACAGCATTTAATATCATGAGGTCGCTAGTACCTGGCTATACCTGGCTCAATGCAATGTCGAATGACAAAGAAGCACCGGGCAAAAGCAAGTGAGAAACTTAAATACGCCGCAGGTAGAAGCACAGGTGAAAAAAATAATGAGAAAAAGCAAAACCCCGGAACGGAACGTGGAAAAAATCTGATAGATTCTCAATCGGGAAAACCAGGACGAGAACCGCAACAAAAAAAATAAATAAATCCATGAACCATGACACAAACAGCATGTAACAATTGAAACCAATGTTTTATGATACTGGCAATGCTGTAACTAAGTCACCGTATACATGCCATTCCTGTTGAGAAGCTGTATGCTGAAACATAACATGGACAGCTGATAATCATGGATAGCTCACAATGGATCATTTTTGGATTACTACAGAACAGAGAACTATTACTATTTAATACCTTCCTTTAAATGATATTGCCTTTCTTATCACATGATTTGCATCAAACCTGAAATGCATAATAATACTGCCTGAATAACCTAATAACCACTTACAGGTACTAATATCATAAAAATGTACGTTAATGTTCCGATAAAGTCATAAGTAATTTATAACACCTCCTATTGAACAGTAAAGTGGTATTCAAAAGTACAGCATCCTAATAATTACATCCACAATTAACTTTAAGCATGTGCAGTATTGTCAACAACAATAAAATATTCATATATAATTAGTGTCTTTGTCTGGGCCCTAAATTTGACAATAGTGACTGCTACAGAGTAAGACTTTTTCTGACCAATGATGACATGCAGCACTTGACTCGTCTGGCCAATGACAGGTCAGCAAACACTCTTGACATACAGACTAAAGGCCAATGAAATTGGAGGCTGTAGAATGTGAGAGTAATGATTTTGATATTGGTTTGTATGTCGTGACCCTGTGAGTGATTTGAACGTGCTCCAGGGTAAGGGACATACTCGCTGGAGAGGGGAGAATTTGACCGTTTGAGAATCTGCTGAGTAGATATTTACACTGCTGGCCTCTTTCTTCAGTGATATTTTAGAAATACATTGTCTGGGAATCAGTGCCTATGGGAAGCGGAAATAACAGTGTATCACAGCCTATCGCAGAACACACTTGGCCTGCATGTTTCACCCATTGTTCTCTCTCAACAACAGTGGCAATGGGCCAGGAATCCAAACATCTTCTGATAGAAGAAGTGTTTATGGTATGAGAAATCAAACTGAGCGTGTGTGTGTGTGTGTGTGTGGGTTACAGTGAGTCTGTCAAAATATTCACTTACCCGTTCAACACACACACTTTTTTGCATGATTGGGATTTTTTAATGAAACGTTTTCAGAACATGCCTTTCCCGGTTCCAGGCTGGGCCTTTTCTCCCCAATATAAGGCCATCTCTATGCGGCTGTGCAAGCAGCGTGCAGTGTGAAAACTGAACACTGGTGCCTGCGTGTGGCGTGGTGCAGGAAGGAAAAGTGGTTTTCCAAACAGTAAGCACTTTGTGGAGCGATGACCCCAACGGCCCATGCATTGTTGACATAAAGGCAGGAAGAGACGAGTCCGGCTTACCACAGCGGACGAAGGCTGAGCCACGATGGTCATGCTCCACCACTGAAGGCCTCAGATTCTTGGTCAGAGCCTGGTCTGGTACTCTCCAAGGACAGGAGCAACCATGTGTCACACCAGGAGACCATTTGTTTTGTTTGTGTTTTTCCACTGTGGCCAACCTTCATGCCCAAAAGACATAGAGTAATGTGTTTTAAATTAACATCTACTAAACTTACACATCCTCATCTTCACCTCATCTGCCACAAAGATCAGGGTCTGTGTTTACAAAGATTTCAAGATAAACTTTTAGAGTTTCTTAAGAGTATTTTTAGAATCTTTATGAGTATTGGCCCAGGTCTCCCACAGTGCTTATTCCATCATGCAAGATTTTGTTGATGACAGGTGATATTTCAAACATGAGACTTTGCTCAGAGGAAACAGTTTTAAGCTGCACATTAAAGAGTAGCAATTTTCACATTGCCACCAGGAGAGAGTTAAAGAGGAGGATTCACTGATTCACTTTTATAATAAACCATAATATAGCTGCTTCCTCCTCAAAGGCCAGTTCTCAGCCCACAGTTTCCCGAGATAAAGTCCAACAAATCTGTCTCTGAATGGGAGCCTCCTAATTACTGCAAATAGATATATGCATAAATAGACAAATAAAAAATCTTCAGACGCTGTAATCAAAATGAGCACAACCTGTTGCTCATTGTCTTGGTGACTCGCAACAAAATAGAATGCTGTGATCCAACAGGGTGGTCTGCATCAATTCTTATGTGGACGACAGTGCCTGATTGATGCAGCAGGATACATCTTCATGGTGAGAATCTGGCAGGGGCTAAATCACAAAATTGTTCCCTAGTCTATCATTAAAGATGAAAGTGGAGGGAAATCCAAGTTACTCTCCACAAACTCATGATTACAGGGTCTGTCAGAAATGGAGGGAAGAGCAAAAGAGAGTAGGCAGAGAGAAAGAGAGAGAGAGAGGCAGAGAGATAAAATATATATGGAGAGCAGGTAGAAGAGAGAGAGACAGTGTCGAGTGTACATTTGTCGATTTAAAATAAAAATTTACGGGGTGTCTCGTGGTTTAGCCTGTGGAGCACTGTCCGTATGCTCGTTGCGAGCCGCGGCATTGGCGCTTCAGGTCCAGCTATGCGGCCTTTGTCGTGTGTCTTTCCCTCTCTCTCGCTCCCACTCTTCCTATCTCTCTGCACTGTGCTGTCCAATGAAGCTGAAACGCCCTAAAAAGTATTTTAAAATAAATAAATAAATACATTTAAATAAAAGAGAGAAAACCTGAATGAAAGAAAGAGAGAAACAGAAAGTGCCAGGGAGAAAGAGTGGCAGTCAATGATTGTATCTGTATGATGATACATTATTTGACATCATAAGAGTTATGGGTTGCAAAAAAGAAGAGATACCAAAAAACAGAAGAAAAGTTGATTCAATACCCCTGTCTTCGCTGTCTATACTATCTTGCAGTAGTGCATTGTTAATTATTTTTTTTCAGTGATTGATTTGGTTTTAATGAAACATATGGTGCTATTACTCCATGTACAGAACTCAACAGCTCTGTGGTAGAGCAGTGTCAAAAGCATTTTCTACAGATTTACTAAGGACGTAAAAAATGAACACACAATGTGGAGCTACTGCAGCATGACAGGTGCAATTATTACACAGATGAGGACATATGCTTAATGAATGAATTAATTAATATAAAATATATTTTCAAGAAACTGAAAGCACTTCGCATAGGAGGTAGTTCAACTCCACTACTAACAGTGTACAGTGGCCATCCATTGTGCACCCAACCATACAATCCTGTAGTGTGATACTCAACTACTAACAGTGTACTGTGGCCATCCATTGTGCACCCAACCATACACTCCTGTAGTGTGATACTCAACTACTAACAGTGTACTGTAGCCATCTATTGTGCACCCAGTGTGATACTCAACTACTAACAGTGTACTGTAGCCATCTATTGTGCACCCAGTGTGATACTCAACTACTAACAGTGTACTGTAGCCATCTATTGTGCACCCAGTGTGATACTCAACTACTAACAGTGTACTGTAGCCATCTATTGTGCACCCAGTGTGATACTCAACTACTAACAGTGTACTGTAGCCATCTATTGTGCACTCTAACCATACACTCTTGTGGTGTGATACTCAACTACTAACAGTGTACTGTAGCCATCTATTGTGCACCCAGTGTGATACTCAACTACTAACAGTGTACTGTAGCCATCTATTGTGCACTCTAACCATACACTCCTGTGGGTACTCAACTACTAACACTGTACTGTAGCCATCTATTGTGCACTCTACCCATACACTCCTGTGGTGTGATACTCAACTACTAACAGTGTACTGTAGCCATCTATTGTGCACCCAGTGTGATACTCAACTACTAACAGTGTACTGTAGCCATCTATTGTGCACCCAGTGTGATACTCAACTACTAACACTGTACTGTAGCCATCTATTGTGCACTCTACCCATACACTCCTGTGGTGTGATACTCAACTACTAACAGTGTACTGTAGCCATCTATTGTGCACCCAGTGTGATACTCAACTACTAACAGTGTACTGTAGCCATCTATTGTGCACCCAGTGTGATACTCAACTACTAACACTGTACTGTAGCCATCTATTGTGCACTCTAACCATACACTCTTGTGGTGTGATACTCATCTACTAACACTGTACTGTAGCCATCTATTGTGAACTATACCCATACACTCCTGTGGTGTGATACTCAACTACTAACAGTGTACTGTAGCCATCTATTGTGCACCCAGTGTGATACTCAACTACTAACAGTGTACTGTAGCCATCTATTGTGCACTCTAACCATACACTCCTGTGGTGTGATACTCAACTACTAACAGTGTACTGTAGCCATCTATTGTGCACCCAGTGTGATACTCAACTACTAACACTGTACTGTAGCCATCTATTGTGAACTATACCCATACACTCCTGTGGTGTGATACTCAACTACTAACAGTGTACTGTAGCCATCTATTGTGCACCCAGTGTGATACTCAACTACTAACAGTGTACTGTAGCCATCTATTGTGCACTCTACCCATACACTCCTGTGGTGTGATACTCAACTACTAACAGTGTACTGTAGCCATCTATTGTGCACCCAGTGTGATACTCAACTACTAACAGTGTACTGTAGCCATCTATTGTGCACTCTACCCATACACTCCTGTGGTGTGATACTCAACTACTAACAGTGTACTGTAGCCATCTATTGTGCACTCAGTGTGATACTCAACTACTAACACTGTACTGTAGCCATCTATTGTGCACTCTAACCATACACTCCTGTGGTGTGATACTAAACTACTAACAGTGTACTGTAGCCATCTATTGTGCACCCAGTGTGATACTCAACTACTAACAGTGTACTGTAGCCATCTATTGTGCACTCTAACCATACACTCTTGTGGTGTGATACTCAACTACTAACAGTGTACTGTAGCCATCTATTGTGCACCCAGTGTGATACTCAACTACTAACAGTGTACTGTAGCCATCTATTGTGCACCCAGTGTGATACTCAACTACTAACAATGTACTGTAGCCATCTATTGTGCACTCTAACCATACACTCCTGTAGTGTGATACTCAACTACTAACAATGTACTGTAGCCATCTATTGTGCACTCTAACCATACACTCCTGTGGTGTGATACTCAACTACTAACAGTGTACTGTAGCCATCTATTGTGCACTCTAACCATACACTCCTGTGGTGTGATGTTCTTATGAAATGAATCTGGGCGATGATTGGATGGAAGAAATTGGAGAACAAGTTAATGAATGCATAAAAACAAAGTCCAGTATGTGGGAAATAATAATTGAAGGCAGGATTGCTTCATGGGAAGAACAAAATTAGAATGTGTTTTGTGAGTAGTAGTTGATCAAAGCCTATCAGGGTCAAAGCATTGTATTAAAGCAGTACAAATGGGCAACAGGATGCTGGGATATCTAACAAAAAATACAGTATAAATCAAAGGAAGTTACATTGATGTTATACAATGCCTCTGTCAGACCATGCTTAGAGTATTGTGTGCAGTTCTGGGCACCACACCACAAAAAAGATACAGAAGCTCTGGAAAAGGTTCAAAGAAGGGCAACTCAATTTCTTCATTGTATGAATTGCAAAAGGTGTGAGGAAAGACTTAAGATACTTAATCTTTTCAAGCTCAGTAAAAAAAGATTGAGGTGGCTTTGATATAGGATTGTAAATGAATTAAAGCTATTAACGTGACCTACAATATAGAGTGAGCACCATAATTCATTGGACAGTGACACATTGTGTGTTATTTTAGTTGAGCTGTACTCTAGCACTTTGGGTTTGAAAAGATACAATGACAATGAGGTTGAAGTGCAGACTGTCAGCTTTAATTTGGGGGTATTCCATCCATATCGGATGAACCGTTTAGAAATTATAGAACCTTTTGTACATAGTCCCCCCCCCCCGGGCATCAAAAATATTGGACAGTTTAACATAACGTAGAATAAAGTAATCATTTTAAATATTTGGTCACATATCCTTTGCATGCCATGACTTCCTGATGTCTGTGACCCAACAATATCAAAAGACTCTTGATATCTTATTTTCTGGTACTCTTACAAGCCATACTATAACTTCTCTGCATTTGAATGGATCTCTACGGGAATTGGGGGGTGGGACTAAATTTAGCTGTAAATTATGCTGGAACAGTATGGAATACATGGTTGGCGAAATGACTGTAAGTCATCAAGGGTCTGACGTATCAAACAAGCCTCAAAACATCACTCTGCTACCAGATATGCAGTAGATATGGATGGATCACTTTAAGGGATGTTTGGAACAGCTTGCTGGATATGGTCTAAATGGCGAATGCTGGATACTCTCGATTATGTAAGTAAATAGCAAGCATAGATGAGCTGACTGGCCTGTTCACACCATCATGTGTTGTTATATTATTTAAAAAGTTCTAACTGTATAAAGCCTGGTGCACCAAAAAAAGACGAACAAATGACCATAGAGTAACAACCTCCATTCAGTTTGTGAATGACAGAAAGTAGAAAAGGTAAAACAATTAGCCGTGTGGGGTGTGAACATTTCATAACCTCATCCACATTTCTCTGTATCTACCTATCTACCCCCCCCTTAACTCTATCAACCCACTTCTAATAAATACCCAGCATTTAAGGACAGTCCCATGTGCTCAGTAACAAGTAGCTTATTTACAAACATCAGCATGTGTTCTGCACATTTCTGCAGTGGCCTGGTTTTTTCAGCCTATTTCCCACGAGAAAAAACCTCTGCCATGATCCTGCATTAACGGAATCCTACATTCCTACCAAATAAGGCCCTGCACCAATCAAGAATGCATTTTGTTTCTCTGAAGGTCTCAATCATACCTTATATTACAGCAAACCTACTGAGATCAAATCTTGAATCAAGAAACAGTAGAATATAAGCACTTTATAGATTTTAAGAAAATAGTTTATTTTTTCCAGGCTACTGACTGGTGTTCTTGCACAATAGCATGGGTCTTCTAGATGTGACTGCATGCCTTTTACATTCAGGACTAGGATATACTGTATATCTGATCACAGCCCTGCTGGAGACAGGATTTCCAGACAGGAATTAGAGAATATCAAATAACCCATGCAGCAACAGACATTACATCCCTGATGATTTAGTGAGGGTCCTGATGTCAGGCAACCAGACATGTGTGTATGTGTGTATGTGTGTGCGTGTGTGTGTGTGTATGCGTGCGTGTGTGTAATATCAGCCAAGCTGATAAGTCCGGTTGAGGACACATTTACCACACAGCAGGGGCAAACATTTGTCCTGTGCAATGGGGCCCCAGTGCGGGAACTCCCCAGGGAAGGAATGCACAGGCATGCCTCCACACCAACAGAACAACATAAGAGTCCTGTTTCTGTGACCATCCATTACAGCCTGCGTTCTCCTAGCACAGGTTGAAATAAACTGAACAAACTGTGAACAAACTGTGAGCAAACTGTGAGCAAAAGGTGCAGTTATGAATATTCCTGTTCAAGAGTGGCCTTTGAGTAAGTATGAAGTACAATATTGTCAATAAATAAAAATACTGTATCTACATTTAAAAACTGATAATTTTACATTCAGAGATCGCTGATGTTATGTTGGAAAATAATAAGCTGTACGCAGCAAAACATTTGGTGTAAATCTAACACTGTTGGTGTAACTTTAACACCATACGGTGTACATTTAACATGTACTATGGTCTCAAATGTACACCATAATTTTTGCTGTGTACTTGATGAAGACTGTTGTAAGTCAAAATGTGTTGCCACCATTCCATTTGTTTAAAAATGCATGTAAAACAATGTGCACAGATTCATTTTTGTTACTTTATTACAACATACTTTATTGCTGAAAGTTTACATAAATTCTTTCTAATGCCAAGAATAAACATTTACAGTCCAATAACCATTTATAGGCAGTGCATGCTGTGTCTCCCTGGCTGTTGTCTTAACAGATGTGTATATCTGACCTTTCTATGAGTTAAAGCATTCAATGAAATCTCAGATCATAAAATATTCATGTAAGTGAAAAATTGGTTATGATATAAATCTATAAATGGATAGCAATAATTTACACTAACTTAGCAATGTTTTGTGTTTTTTCTCAATGTTTTAGCATTTAATGATGCAATTTCATAAAGGATTGTATACCAACCTGTTAATATCTCTGTAATGCACAGATTTCCCCCAGTTCTTTATGTCTTTGCGTAGTGTTCTTTATGTCTTTGTGTAGTGTTGTTTTGTTTCTTTGTGTAGTGTTGTTTATGTCTTTGTGTAGTGTTCTTTATGTCTTTGTGCAGTGTTGTTTTGTTTCTTTGTGTAGTGTTGGTTTTAGTAAAAACGATCACTGGAATGTTTTGTCCATTTGGAACCTATTGCTGTCATTACAAAGATAACTATGATAGAGACTACAGAACTGATCATGGCTGTGAACATTTGAACTGGCAGAACCAGCTCATTGTCACTGTTTATTCATATACATCCATCTCTTTCCCCCCTCCTTTCACTCTATTCTCTCGTTCTTCTGCTCTTTCCCACCTGATCTCGCAGCTGCCCCAGACTTTGGACTGACCATTTGGTGGAACCGCAAGGGCAGAGGAACTTGTGTGCCTATGCGACTGTAGTCTCTGACACAATGAACTAGAGTCTAGACAATGAGAATAGAGAGGATGGAGGGCAAGGAAGTCATTGTATGGAGCCAACTCACATGTATTGTACCCTATCCAGATGACATCATTGGTTTTGTTTGTGACTCTGACAGGCTCATGTGGTTAATGTCAATTTGTCCCATCAGTTGATCTGGTGTTGTTTGCACCCCACACTTAATTGACCTTGATCTTATTTCAGTACCTGTGCAGGTGTTTCTAATTAGGTCTGTAAGTTACCTGTATACCTTATCTGTGTGATGGATTTTGTAGCGGATATTCAAACGCAGAGGTGAGGGAGTTCAGACAAGTCACCCACATAGGTGAGGACCAATAAAGAAGATATAACATGAACAAAAGAAAAAAAAAACAGGAACTAATTCATGACAGCTAAACAGCCAAACAAAATAGGGCGAACTTGAATAGAACGAATGAAACAAAAATCTAAATTTCCCAAACTCAATACTAGTGTTGGGGATCTCTATGCCAGAGACACGGAAGAAATATTGGAGGTCCAGATGCGATAGATGTGGAATCTTAAAGTGTTTAAATGAACACCACTGGAATGGACAATAATCCGTAGTGGACGGGGGAAAATAAGAAGAACAAAAATAACCTCGCGATAAAAACGGGGAACTCAATATCTGAGCAAAACAACAGAAATAAGCAGTCACGCTTATCTAACTCCCGTTTGTGGAGCGAACAAAAAGAAAGGAAGAAGAAAACTCAAAAGACCCCTAAAACTTAGGGTGAGAGCACTCGTAGGTATGAGTGGAAAACAAAGAAATGAAAACCTCTGCTCTGAAATAAGAGCGAAAACGCTCACTTTGTTTTTGTTAAATTGTACTGCTAACAAGTCCCGCGTTGAGAAGCAGCACAACTTCCTATACCTTTTACCGGCTCGAATGTTACGTGAAATAACATGAAAGCGACAAGAAAAGGAGGAAGCGGGGTATAAGTAGTGAGCGGAAATGCATAACAGGTGAACTCACTAATCACCAAGGCGAAAGCAAAACCCGTAACGGAACACAGAAAAATCTGATAGATTACCGGTAAAAGACAAAAAGAATAAAAAACGCGGAGATAAGGAAAGGAAGACATGATCCATGACAACTAGAGCCAAAAATAGGAGATTAGAAAACACAAAGAAAACACCCTCGGAACGTAACTCTACAACATCCGATGGAAGGTGAAACGAAACAAAACCACCAAAAGAAAACACTGTTTCGTAGAGAACAGCACGGAAATAAATAGAGCAGAACGCTAACAGGTGGAAACACAATCCTATACCTAGAGAAGCTAAAAGCAAGTCCCTCATGAACATAAGCAAGTTACTATCACAAGGTCGCTTAAACCTGGCTATACCTAGCTCAATGTACAAATGAATGACAAAAAAGCACCGGGGAAGCAAAAGTAAGAAACTTAAATACCCCGCAGGTAGAAGCACAGGTGAAACGAATAACAAGCACCAACTGTAGAAAAAAAGAAGCAGTGGCTGGCACATTCTGAGAATACCAGGAGCTTCATTGGCATTGTCCACACACTCCCAAATTTGTGGAGACTGTTCCAGTGATGAGACAGACATATTAATGCAGCTGAGCATTCCAAATTGGGAGGACAGAAAAAATCTTGGATAAAAATGGATAAATAAAAAATAGTGTGTGTTATGCATGTGTGTGTGTGTGTGTGTGTGTGGGAGGTTTGGATTCCCTGCCATGCCCAATCAACGAACATTCATCACACTTCAAGTAGGGCCACCCAATTCTCCACGGCACAAAGCTAATCTGCATAAGCCTGTACCTCTGCCATGAATAGACTTCACTTCCTTCCTGCTGTTTGATCACCATGTGCCATTTAGCTCCTCTTCCACCAGCTCTTTGTAGCTTTTGATGGTTGGCAGGTAATCTTAGAGCTTTACCACCGAAATGCAGTGACCTCTCAATGCCCCTCCCCCTTGGCCCAGTCAGCCAATCACATCTATAAGAATTTCAACACTCTGGGGCACATGCATCACTGTGGCCCCCAGAATGGCCGTGCTATTTAATGGCGCAGCCATATTCTGTGTTCTTGTGCTCTGCTTTTCATGGCTTGCCAAAGCCCATCAGATCTAACACACCATTTCCATCAGAGTTTCCCCTCATAAAAGCCCAGCATTATTCTTTTATAAATGCTCACTCAGTCATTCAGGCTTAACAGCCTGTTTGGAGAAAACCATTAGTCCAGCTCTCTGATTAGTTGTTGAGATTATAATGGAGTATGGAAATTAATATAGATACATTGGCTGTATTTAGGCAACAGCATGGAGAACATGTACAGCACATAAACTGTACCGTTAAGGGCCTTATATTAATTAATCAATATCATCAAACGAAGTAATTTATGTACACTGCATGTAACTATGCATTGGCGATATTCAGCTACTGTGACTGTGACGTCACTACTGTGCTGTCATTGACTAACCGTTTTAACAATGAAACAAACTCATCATTATGTGAAAGAATACAAACAAAATGTAGTAGTTGCTTAAATATTTTCCTCAACTGAAGCACAAACTGTCATGGCTGTTAATTTAAGTCATGTATTATAATGTGCATTATCAGGTACCGTGCCAACATTAGGTCCACGATTCACTGAACTATGCTGAATCAACTGTTAAGAAAACAGAAAATGACAGGGATAACATCTTGTATAACAAACAAAAAAACAACACCGTAACCCCTTAGTGCAGATGGCATATTTGGTAAATCATGGGGGTACTCTGTTTAAGGCTTTATAACTCCAGGTGTGAGCATCACATAAACTTGGTAAATGGCTTAAATGAAACAAAACCGGTGTACCATTTTTTGTACAAACTTAGATTTGTTTATTTTCATAATTTAAGGTCAAAATAAAGTGCCGGAAATGCAAGCAAAACTTTGCTAAAAATGCTACAAAATATATATTTCTTCAAAATACTGAGAGGTACATAAGTGAAACAGGTAAAACTACACATTTCCTGGATCATAAACTCCTTGTCCACAAGCATTCAATAATCGCAGGGTGATATACAGAACTACTAAAGATCTATGACACGAAATGTAAGCAGTGTAGCCTGATGTACCCAGGGTCTCCAAACCTATCCAAATTGGCTAAAATGTGAATAGCTGTAAATCTTAAACTAATCATACATTTCAGTGCAAATCAACCGTTTTGACTCATTTAACTCACCTTTTTATCATTTTCATGTGGGAATTATTTTGGATCAGTACAGGGGGGTGGATATCTAGGTGTCCAATAACCTACCCAAAACCTCTCTGAGAAATTATTAAAAAGCCTTTTGTCCTTTATAAAGCATATACATTTTACCTTACGATCACTTAATGGATGAAAACATTGATATTGCACAGTTTCAGTTCAGTGTTTGATGCCAAGTGTGCCATTTTTTCACCATTATCCTTCATATACTGCTTCATCCTGTGCGGTGCCTTCGTGGGCAACATGCACTCATCAATGGCACGGTCTTCAGTATGCTGGAAGGATCTGGTCCTGCAGTGGCTTCACTCTGAACAGTAGAGGGCACTGCTGGAGTGGCAGAGGTGGAGGGTCAAGCATGTTATAGGAACAAATTACATAATGCAGAAGCATTATAACACTGTGGTACACACAGCTAAATATGAAATCATTCACTCTTGTACTTCAGTAAACACTTTCTTCTGTATGCTACATTATGTTATATTTTGTTGCGTGCTCTAGGATGGCATTACTCTGTAGTGTGTTTCACAACTGTTGCTTATTTATTTTATGTATTTATTTTACATTCATCTTGCACACATCTGGACACAGTACATTTGAATACATATTTTCCATTCCCTAAGTGAAAAGCATCACCCATGGATATACTAATACCCCATAGAGTACATTATGCACAAAGAAATTACAATACAATAATATCGGAAAACACTACCAATGTTCTAGCTTCACGGCAAATCGAGGCATAAAATAAACTCCTCAAAAAAGGTTTGGAAACGTTATTTCGGTCGATTATTCCTCCCCTTTAATAATACCAATTGGTATTGTATTTTATATCGTTGGAAAGCCTGATTAGTCACCTTTACAACGAGGTACAACTTGTAAGGATCATGCATTCGTGGAATGAGCAACACAGCTAACCGTGTGGGTAGCGGCCCAAAAAAATGTGCCTAAATGCCCTGCAATATTCTTCTGTTGGTATTCACTCTCGTTTTGAGCTTCAAGTGCTGGCAGGTGTATGCCAGTGGGATGGAATGGGATACCATCCCACAGCAGTGTGTGACCAGGCTGGTGACCAGCATGAGGAGGAGGTGCCAAGCTGTTGTGGCTGCGTATGGATCTTCCACACGCTACTGAGGTCCCTGACAGTGTAAAATGAATAAAGTGTAAAAATGGCCAATATGTGTTGTTTTTTCCTTATTACTGTGGGAGAGTGCAATCATCCAGTCCACCAAGCAACTCAAAACGAGAGTGAATACCAACAGAAGAATATTGCAGGGGATTTTGGCACATTTTGTTGGGCCGCTACCCACACGGTTAGCTGTGTTGCTCATTCCACGAATGCACGATCCTTACAAGTTGTACCTCGTTGTAAAGGTGACTAATCAGGCTTTCCAACGATATAAAATACAATACCAATTGGTATTATTAAAGGGGAGGAATAATCGACCGAAATAACGTTTCCGAACTTTTTTTGAGGAGTTTATAACTTACGACTGAGCAACCAAACAGAACAGCGCTAAAATACGCAATTTCATTGTGAATGCTATGAATTCTAACAAAGCAGGCCACCACGAGCCACTACGGGAACATCACGAACACAATAGTATCAATACATTACAGTTATTTGGCAGACGCGTTTATCCAAAGCGACGTACAATAAGTGCATATTGAAGGTCATAGACACAATCTACGAAGCTAAGTCACGAAAGCGCTACTTTCTCACAACGTAGAAGCTATCGCTAGTCATCAACCGAATACAGTCAGCTATACATTCTAAGCTATGAGATAGCTAAACCAAATAGAAAATAACAAATAAACGGAAAGAACGTACTATATAATTTGCCGTATACATGTAGTTATTCAAGGTGGAGTCTGAAAAAGTGTGTTTGCAAATATGTTCAGCATTATTAGCAGGCTAACAGTGGTCTATTACGACCGATGCAAATACAAAAATATAGCACGCAGTGGAAAAACGAATGTATATACTCAAAATATTACAAGCAGTAATACTTACATGTCGAGGAGGATATCTTCCCCATATTGATAGGCACCTCTTCCACAGAATCTATGCTACAGGGATTAGAAGAATCTCTGTTGTTGTCCTCTTCTGACCGACTTCGGGGGAAAAGTACTAAAAAGTCTCTTCAAAGTTGCGCGCCGTTTTATTGCGTAAGACCAACTGCGTCATACCAAACGCGTCAAACCAAATGCGTCATCTGCGCATGCCCGCGTAAAGTTGTCGTGATATAACAAGTATTGCAGTTACGCTCGCCCTTAAATAGTTAATCCAAGCTTTCAATTACACATGTAAATAACTTTTGGGAAGCTTGTCGTGCCTTCTATTGGATAAAACAATTGTCGATCAAACCAGAATAAAATTGAAAGCGTCACAGCAGTGCTATCAGGGAGGGGGGGTTACGCAGAGATAGTTTCGTTTGTCTAATAGTGTTCCAATGCGCTGTGTATTTTTCAAACGGATTGTCCAAGACAATAAATGACCACGGAATCTTGAAAGGGACATATCTACGCTTAAATCCACGGGAGGATTGCACACGAATTCCATATTTAATAGCAGATATTGATAGTAGAATGGCATTGTATGATTTCACTTGTTTATGTCGGTATTGATTGAGCAGCGATTTGCACCGCTGTATTTGCATACGGTCGGGCTATTGGTGGGTTTATCTGGTTGCTGGACGGAATTCTGATATTATATGATGAATACATATATTTATGAACTCCCAACATAGACGCTATTGCCCACTATGTCACGCATGGGTAGGTATAGGCTGGGTGGGGAGTGCTTGTTAAATGGACTTGCTACGGAAAGATAGTGACACTTAGAAACTACGCATTGGCCAGAAATCGTCGCGAATCGTCTACCAATAAAGTTAAAATACCGCGTTTGGGTTTTCCACTAATAGTTTGGCTGCAGGAGCAACGCATGTCTCAGTTGCGTAAAACTGTCTCGCAGGCGAGAAAAAATAGACTATCTGCACTAAGTAGTTACGGTATGAAATTATTAAAATATATTTTTAAATATCATTTATTTATTAAAAAGGAAAATAATAAATAATTTATTTCTGGGCAGTGCAGTTGGTAGGATCAGGTAGGATCGTGTAGTGGATGATCCTGGCTCTACCCTTTCTTTCCAAAGCATGGGGACAATGCTTTGTACATCAATCTATGAAGTTTGAATCCCTAAAGGACCTGCAAGAACAATAGTGAAGACCAAATGAGGTCACATAAATTGTGGAGGGAGTTGGCGGGACGCCCCCCCTAATGTAGAGGATAAGAAGAGATTGTGAGTGTTATGGTATTTTAAGTGGATGGGGAGGTTGAGCATGTGGGTGTGAGGGTCTTTGGAGGGGGGTTGTTGGCTGTTTCGTGGCAGGAAGCTTTTCTCATCCTGTGCCACAGCCTGTCCCTGATGCTGGCAGGAAATTCCGCCGCAGCTCGCCGGCCGATAAGAGGGTGAATAAATGGGCCAGAGGAGGGATGGGCCATGTGGTAAAGTGCAACTTGGACAACAGGGGGCACTGTAGGCTGCCGTTGACCAGTTAACCATTTTAGTGAGGGGGAGCTGTAGGCTGGAGTTAAGCTTTTCAGTTAAGGGGTGGGATTGGGGATAAGGAGGGCCATTCAGCGGGACAGAACTGAATGGTGTGACATTTATTAAAGCCATTCTGGAAAATATCCGTCCTGTTTCTTTTAGGGGCATGGTGGTGGCAGTGAGACAAACACACAGGACCTGCCAAAAGCAGAAACAATATCATGAAGTGCATCATAAAATTACTTTTTAAATGCTTACAAGTGCAAAAATGTATCTGCACATATTGAAAATAATTTTTTTTTTTGATCTGACATTGATGATGATATTTTTTGTTGTTGTTCTTTCTCATGTTGCAGGATGAAGTGAGGTCACTGAAGCAATGCGTCTGAAGCAATGAGACTTTTTATTGCCAAGGGTGTAGGACCATCAGTCCCAGTAAAACTCCGGTGGACATGTTATAACAAGCTGACCTTTGAGCCATGACATCAGTAGGCAACTACTGTAAGGGGCAACATGTTCTTTCACATATGTCGAAAGCAGCAAAGGCTTGCCAGGAAACAGGGTGGGGAGTTGGGAGGACGGTGCCTGAGCTATGTCAAGGAGATGCTTTCATTTAAGCTGCACTGTCAATGTAAATTTCCACAGAAACAAATGCAGGAGCTTTTGCCCAGAGAGGCGTGGCCTTCCACTCCTGGGAGTTGGGCTTTCCGAAGAGTCACACAATCCAGCAAGAAAATGTCCAAGTGAAGACCACAATGCAAACTTCCTCACTGTTTGAAAAAAAACTTCTTCCATCCATTCTTTTTCTCACATCAACTAGCAAATTGCCTCACAATGTGAGAAGATAACTAGCAAATATCCCCATATACACCCAGTTTGATTTGTGCAAATTCCATACTCCAAAGTCATGCTGAAGTCAACAAACCAAAATTTGTGCTGCTCTTAAATAATGTTTTGGTTTTAGATGTGAGGGTTCAAACCCCATCGGATATCATCGTATCTACAGGTCCCATATTTTAAATACCTTAATCACTTTTATTGGAAACAATACAGCTCCATCCGCAAGTACAATAATGTATACTACAACCAGATGCTATGGGATGGGCCCATGTATTGTGCAGTAAAATATCTGCAGATATTTGCAATTCATGCCACACAGTCCTGCCATCAATCCGTTCTTGAGGACTGTGAACCGAAAAATTCTCATGAATTTTCATTGTTTCCATGATCTGACCCACTTTGATTTAAACACAAAGTGCAAGATGCAGTCAAGACGCAAGTGATAAAACATAAATAATTATCAGGTTAATAACACAGCCATGTGTTATAAAATTGTGAAATCCATTGGGAGCAACATGAAAACTTTGGGTCCAATTTACAGAAACATCTGATTTATGAATGCTTGATGCTATGATCAGTTGAGACAGTACTGTGTCTGTAATAAAGCAGGGCTCGGCCTTATTATAAAATTATGTACAGAAATGTACCAGATGTCACAAGCAAACTTCTAAGCCTATTACTGGAAGAATATGAGGCTGTCTGTTTTTATGTTTTTACTTTTTTATCATGGGATCGACTTTTAATGTATTCCTCATTTCTAATGAAAAAATCTACACAACTAAGAAGTCAACACTTCTGGCTGATGTTTCATTATGTTTAGAAAACACAGCACAGCACAGACAGACAAACACTTAATATTATAAATACAAGGAAATACCCCTACACAGCTAACCTACACTGTGCTGCAGATCTTAAAGCAGTTATAAAGTCCAAGTTTTAGCCAACTGAATAAACAATGTAAGGTTCTGAAGTGCATACCATGTGTGAAGGCGTGTTATTTAAAATAACAAACCTTATGCTTAAAAGGCTGTAGTATAATATCGAGGCCTAAGTGAAGAGCTCAATAGTCTTTAGAATGTAAGAATGTGATGAGAACAAGCCATTGAGTCCATCATAGCTCCTAATTATACCTCGATCTAAAATAATCACAATAAGAGTAATCTCATACATTCAAAATTATTAAAACAGAAACATTCATATATTATGAGAGAAAGAGATGCAATAAGAATGCATGTTCTTGTTGCAAGCAGCTGCCCTTTGTCCTTTGTATAGCACAAAAAAATGACTCCAAATGGGAAATCAAACATATTTACGGGATATCCAACCCCATGAAACAAACAAAGATACATAAACAGTCTCAGTACAGTTGGAAAATGCCTATATAAGGGGAAAAAAAACTTGTAAGAATCCAGGGTTCATGAGTATGTGCTTGCGTTACGTGGGAGAAATGAGAGCCGAGCGCTGTTGATGGGAACAGGTGCTTTATCTGCTTAGGGAAGCAATAATTATGTTGTGACTCATTCATTGTATTTCACCTTTATGAAAACCGAGCTTTGCCCTGCTGGAAACGTGCCTCTCCTTCAAACACCGTGCAGTCAGCTACTGTACCAGGCATGTCATAAACATGCTCTTTTATGGCGTCGCCATATTTACCCTTTAAAAAAAGCTAAAACTGGTATTTTATATTACTGTTGGTTGCTGTGTGAGTGAATGTTGTGCTTCAGGACAGCCGTATGAGGCGATAGGGAGTGCTGAGGGCTACTGCTGTAGATCACATTTACACACTCGTCACACACTTACAGTACTCTCTCTCTCCCCATGGTTGATTGAGAACATGTTCAATTCAGTTCAATTCAATTCAACTGTATAGTGCTTGCAGAGGCACTGTCATTGAGTTGTTTTTCAGAGAAGCAAAGAATGGAAGAAAATTGGGGAAGACAAGATTGTGAAAGTAAAAAGAAAACTTAGCGAGCAGAAATCTATATTCATCAGCAGGGGAGAGGCGAAACATGTGGTGGAAAGGTGGATGTAAAGAGGGAGAAAGAAGGTTGAACGTTTTGTAGAAATATAATTTTTACTGAAGGAGACTACCGGGAAATTCCCAAATCCTTCTTCTTCTGCCCCAACAATGCCTACTAAATAATTTTTTTAAAGATTTGCATCAGTAAATCAAATCAAGGTTATCAGGCATGTCTATGATTTCATATGGATTGATTTCAGGCAGTTAAATATTATATAAAAGACAGTTTCCACTTGACTTTAGAAAATTACAGAAAAAGAAAGAGAAGGTCTGGTTGGCACATGCTGCACCCAAAGAACATTCAGCTTAGATGTCTCACTGATGATTAAAAGGCACAACCTTGTGCATTTGCACGTTTTTCTATAAATAATAGAGAACATTTTCATTCTGTGACCAGTGTTTTTCAAAAATCAAGCTCCTTAGCCACCGATCGCGTGTAGGGCTGATGAGATCTGTATCCTTCATTAAGAGTAGTGAAATTAAGTATTTGCCTTTGCTGTGGCTTCTGCTCTGCATTTGAAAGCTATTTTACCACCGATCTGGTTCTGTGATTTCTGGTAATGAACTCGTGGGCACTGTTCATTCCAGAAACAAACCCTGGCTTTTCTGATATTTAAAGGTCAGAAAAACAATACTCCTCCCTGCATACTTATCACAGCTAGGTTAGCCAAACTGTTCCAACATACCTTCTCGTATGAAGGCATTCCAAACACACTCTGGCATTGATAAGGCTCATTTATGTCAGGATCTAAGCTGTATTCTACAGTTAATTTCCATTAAAGGTATCCTGGGGCTTGGCTTGTGTCTAATCTGAATTACACAGGCAGGGTTTCACATGGTACAATACAGAAGGGAGAGAGAAGGAGCCGGTCGTTCAAAGCCACCCTGTGGAGTGTGTAAGCATCTAAAAGCTTGTGTGAGTCTCCACAGGGAGTGTGACTCTCACATGAGAAAAATAATGGCTCAGTTAAACAGCCTTTATATTATGATAATTTTTGTAAATATATGGGCCCATCAAAACCACAGACTGCTGAATCTGTGGCCGTGCTCTAATAACATAACATTGCATAACATAACAAAAGATAGCACAACATAACGTAACAACAAGAACAGGCCATTCAGCACAACCATAATCACCATTTTCCTACTACAAAAGGGTACCTAGTGATCATCGCTAATATAATGAATGTTTATAATGAACTCATATAATCATATTTGACATAGACGATAACCCAGTATAGACTGATATCTTAATTTATACAACAGTTAGTTCTGAGACACATTCCGTGATTGGTGAATACAGTAAACATCACTTGGACTTCATCACTGGCCAGGATCACTCCACTGTGTTTACATCCTAATTGATACATTGTTGGAATTTTTTTTTTTTTAATGGGATTCTGAAAGAACTACATTTCTTTTGGCAGAGCCAAATAAACAACAAAATCATAATCTGTTGTCTCAATCTGTCAGGGGTTGCGTTAGGAATGAAGGACCAGACGCGACAGTAGGGGTTCTTAAAGTGCTCAATCTGAACACCACAAAGTGGGGGGAGAAACCCCAAACAGGGAATCAATAACAATACAAAAAAAATAATCAACTCTTACAACGAGAGATTCCGCTACCAAACTCAAAGCGACCCGAATAGGGCGAAAACTCTAACACTAGAGATTAAGACAAACAACAAAGAAAGTCCTATAGCTCACAACGAGGGAGCCGAAAAACATAAACAAGAGGTAAAAGGAGACGGCGAAGACAATCTGTCTAGGACAGAAAGACAGAGGGAAAGAAAAGAGACAGGATAGAAAAGATAACCTAAGCAAAGTTTCTAATAAACTCTTAGACATCTGCGACAAGTCCCGTGGAACGACAACACGTTGAGGTGATACGGTTGTCACGAACTGTCAGTCCTATACCGTGAATTACCGGCTTCTTGTCAAATGAATGGCAATATGGAAGCGTCAAACAAAGACAAAGCGAGGTTTAAATAATGAGAGGAAATACAGAACAGGTGAACACACTGAGTAGAAGAAAACCCAAACACACGAAATGGACAAAGAAAACAAAGGGAAGAGGCGCAACACGAGCGCTCCCCAGGGAAGTGGCCAACAAGGGAAGAGCAGGTTGAGAAACCATGACACAATCATTACTTGATAGATACAACAAGCTAGTAGAACTGTTGTATAAAAGCAATATCATACTTGAGGTTGTGCTGTTTGCTGTATATCAGCACGGCTATGATTATCTTCGGCTATGAGGCCTTGTGCCTATGACCAAATCACAGTCATGCTGATATATAGTATAACAGAATTCCCTCTCATGTGATATTGCTTAATTATAGATCATAGTTTTCTTTATATTTTCCTACCTGACATGTTTCGACGGCAATACTTCCGTCTTCGTCAGAGGTGTCACTGGATGGTATGTGACGTGTCTTACACAGCTGATGTTATTTATATAGAGGCGTGATCGTCCTGCCAGATTTGACAGGACGACCACGCCCCCCGCTGTCATTTCGCCGTTTGAGAACGCTGCTCCAGGTGGTGGAAAGCATGTATGCCCCCTCATCCCGGTTCATCGTCGTTTGCGCTCGCTTTCTAATTTCCACTGCCTCCATAAGACACGTCACATACCATCCAGTGACACCTCTGACGAAGACGGAAGTATTGCCGTCGAAACATGTCAGGTAGGAAAATATAACTTGTGTCTGATATAAAAGAAAACTATGATCTAAGTAAATATAGACACTATGAACTTATTTGAACTATTGCTTAATTATATTCAGAATATTTAGCTACGATCACTGATGCTGACTATTTTATATCTAACCTGGAAACTACTCTCCTAGCATCACACAAGTATTCATGTTCTGGTAATGTGAGGCCACAGAACTGTGAATTCAGCTGTTTGTCGAATAAATCAACATGTTACGAAACAAGCGAAAAGAAGCAGGGGGACTTTTTTTTAAAAAGAAAGAAAACATCTGCTAGGCTGCTCTCTGGGGCTGAACAACAACAGCCAGATTTTATTTGATAGTGAGAGTTAGAGAAACACAATCCCCTGCCACCCCACCTCAAGTTTCTATAACTAATGTTCTTCCTTTCTGCTGTAATTCACTGAGAGCCAAATAGCAGAGGCAATCTGGGCATGACGTATTCCTCCAGCATTCCAGCATTCCTTCCACCTCTCCACAAGTAGACATTCTATCCAGCTTCTACACACCGGGGCATCCCTTCTACTGCTACACACTGGGGCATCCCTCCTACCTCTACACACTGGGGCATCCCTCCTGCCTCTACACACTGGGACATCTCTCCTACCTCTACACACCGGCACATCTCTCCTACCTCTACACACTGGGGCATCTCTCCTGCCTCTATACACCAGGACATCCCTCCTGCCTCTACACACTGGGGCATCTCTCCTACCTCTACACACCAGCACATCTCTCCTCCCTTTACACACCGGGGCATCTCTCCTACCTCTATACAACGGGACATCCCTCCTGCCTCTACACACCGGGGCATCCCTCTTACATTTACACACCGGGGCATCCCTCCTGCCTCTACACACCGGGGCATCTCTCCTACCTCTACACACCGGGGCATCTCTCCTACCTCTACACACCGGGGCATCTCTCCTACCTCTACACACCGGAGCATCCCTCTTACATTTACACACTGGGGCATCCCTCCTACCTCTACACACTGGGGCATCTCTTCTACCTCTATACACCGGGGCATCCCTCTTACATTTACACACTGGGGCATCCCTCCTGCCTCTACACACCGGGGCATCCCTCCTACCTCTACACACCGGCACATCTCTGACTGGACTTTCCAAACTGTGTTTGTGAGGGAAATACTTTATAATGTGTTGAAGTTAAGATATAGGATGAGAATGTTGTTATAATCCAAGCCTACATGTTTCATTTTGTTATGGCTTTCTCCCTTTTCCTCCTGCTTAAGAAATCTCAGACATATTCATAGATGCAACCTCTGCTCTTGAAGCATGTGATAACAGCCGCCACGTCTTATCATGCTGCAGCTCAACGGGTGGATCACAGTGACCTGATTGACCAGCAGGGGTCACTAGTGTGTGAGAAGATGCTGTCACCCAAAAACCCTCCCATCCTTGGGTCAACTGCAGCACTGCTAGCAGCAAAGCCCATCCACACTAGAGCAGGGCCTTCACAGGATGAACCAGCCAGCAACTCCTTAATGTGGCGTTCACACAGCGGGCGGTAGATGGCAGTACGGTAGACGGTACAACAGCAGAGACGTAGTTTGACATTTTGAAACGTACCACTTCTGTTCTATCGGCACGTGACTCTACCACATCAGTAGACGGCAAAAATAAAAATAAAAATTTATTCAGACGGCAAGTTCATCCTGCCGTCGGCGATTTTTCCATCAAATGCCATCTTGCCGTCGTTGTCTCATTGAAAACAATGAAATCCGGTTTCGTCCTGCCGTCTACCGTCCGCTTTGTGAACAGCCCTTAAGGCATATGTGTGCCATGTTTTAAAAATTAAATTTATTACAAAATATGAAATTATTAATGTTGTATCATTTTCCAATTAATGTTTATATTGTACATTTTTATTTTAATACAATTTGGCAATATATTTGACAATGCAGACATTCAATTACATACATTAAAGTAAAACTAATATATTTTCTGATTTCACAGTATATTGTGACTTCATAGTTTGAGTCTGAAGTAACATACTTACAAATTGGTATTACTTCTGCAACTAGAGGGTGGATGGTATGGCGTTGAGTCACAGAAAACAGTGGAAAACGTGAACAACACCAATGCATCACAGTGAACACAAATACAGTAAAGCTCTCTACCATGCACTGCAAAGCACATTATATGCAGAAAGTGTAGTTCCTAGTGGGATTGGCAGTACAGCGGTCTGCATTGAATCTCACTGCATTGTTACTCTCAGTGTTCTGCGCAACGCAGTGTTGTGTACCTCACTACAGCCATGTCTGCAGTACAAGCCTTATGTCATTGCTCTGGTATGTGCACAGACAGCGGCTGCCTGTTGCTTCCCATTTTTACAGTCTGCACCAGACCGTTTCTTTTTTTCCTGAATGGCCGTTTATTCTCTCTTCGGTTGTTATGCAGTAAGAGCCGCGTGTTCTCGGCACAGATGAGAATGTCGTTTGATGAGAAGTGGAAGGTGAATTGTGGTGAAGTGCTTTAAGGTTTAATCATGCATGGCAAATTGTCTGCAGAACTTGTGGTTTGCGGGGGTTGAAGCGTCTGGCCCTGGAACTGGGCAGCACAGACGTGACTTCACTGTGGGATTGTGCACTGCGTTGATCGCAGAATCATATACACGCTTGTTTTAATGAGCCTCAGGATCACAGTTTATATCAAAGGCCTCAAAATTAACATGTTTTTAAAACTACATTGGGTCTGCATGGCTTACTAAGGTTATTAAAGCAAGACGCTTACCTTTGCCTAGACTTCAGGTATGCAAACATTCTGATCTATGTCTGGAAAATGAAACATTTCTGAATACTGGAAAGTAACGGAGAAACTTGAATATACACATAGGACATGGATCAAATTGCATTGATATTTTATTATCGCGTTTCATAAATAAGAAACTAACACATAGAGCTTTTATGAGTTTCGGCCTGGGTTCAAAGACTTTCTTCAAAACCTATTTGGTCTGCAGATCAGAAGAAATGATTTGCTTAAGATATGTGTGTGTGTGTGTATATGTGACTGAGTTAAAGTTTTAATGTGTGAGAGAATGCTGGCCTGTGGGCTTTTCTGTCTGCGTTAATCTTCAGTAAATGATGTGAGTATAATGGTGCAGCTACAGATGCAGTTGACTGGGTCTAGTCTGGAACCTGTTGCACCACACTGGTATCCACAAGTCATGATGGTAAATGGTAAATGGACTGCACATATATAGCGCCTTTATCCAAAGCACTTTACAATGGCCTCTCATTCACCCGTTCACACACCAATGGCGGCAGCTGCCATGCCTGCTCATCGGGAGCAATTTGGGGTTCAGTGTCTTGCCCAAGGACACTTCGACATGTGGACAGGAGGAGCCAGGGATCGAACCGCCAATCCTGCGATCAGTGGGCGCCCCGCTCTACCTACTGAGCCACAGCCGCCCCATGATGCTCTTGTAGCCTACTACTCAGCCTCCTGCCATTACTAGTGACAGCAAGGTAACAAGAGAAGCCAACTAACTGTGGGAGATAACATGTGGGCCTTTGAGCCTGGGTGGGGGATCAAAACCCCCTGATCTAGGGTAGAGTTAGCAAGATAACTCCATAACACACCAGCGTTCTTGCAGGTCACACTTCTAGTTTTACGTAGTTTTTCTTCTTTTTTAAAAACCCTTGTCCCAAGGGTTTTTATACGTTCTTTTTAGGTATATGGGCCAATAATTCTATTTATAAACAAATGATTGCATCAGATACATTGTACCTGTGTAACCAATGTAATTCACACAGAATTGAATATCCTTTCTGCCTTTTCAGGAATTTGTTGTATAATAAGAGGCTCAAGTTCACATCGAACATAAACAATGAAATGATAACGTAACCTTTCGTACCATTATCAGACAGTGTTCAAAAGGAATCACAGCGCAACATGTAAGTGCTTAGTAATACAAAGTATATTCTAAATACAATTGCGTTGGTGGAGAGAAAATCAGAGAAAGCGCTAGAAAGAAAGGGAGAGTGTGCACAGACAGTGAACCTTGAAGGTTTAGCGGTGATGTGGCAATGTTGTAGCCATGTTAATATGTTGCTACAGCAACGCTGAGAAAGCATGCTGGGCAGCAGGTTAGCACTCCAGCGTGCACGGTGGATAAGAAATAATAAATGGAAAACTGGGAACGAACTCAACACACCTGTGCTAACATCTCTCTCTCTCTCTCTCTCTCTCTCTCTTTCTTTCTCTCTTTCTCTCTCTCTCTCTCGCTCTCTCTCTCTCATACATATAGTTATTATTTGTCTCTTTCTGGCACACACCGCATGCTAAAATATACTCTCTCACACATTCAAACTCTAACACACACCCTGACACACACACACACACTTTCAGAGTTATTCATGGTCTGGCAAGAGACTCATCACCTGATGCATGTACACACCTTCCTTTTATTGGCCAATGGCAGAAACACCCTTTGGCCAATGTCACCCCCAAAATATTAGTTAATTGATCCCATATTATGTGGTTTAGTGAGCACAAAATAGGTTTGATATGTTTGAGTTGTATCCGTGTCTAAATCACCCGTGACGACTTCAAGAGCCACCATGCCTACTTCTGTTGGATAATAATGATATCACATTGAAACACAGCATTATCCATGACATCACATGTTCTGTTTTGAAAAATGTATCCAGCTGCCTGCCTACCATTTCATGGGATCCCATATCCAGCTTAAACCGTGTAACCAGTTCATGGGGATGTACAATAACATCCAATCTTGCACAATTACACTATTGCTGGGATTCTAAGGCAACATGGAAATGTCATGACATTGTTTAGGAGCACTTTAAGCACTTTATTGGAAGATCTAATACACAAACTATACTATATACAGTGACAACGTACACATAGATCTCCCATAATAAATATTATAAACATTAAAAGCTGTAGCATCACACTACTGCTTGTCATAGAGTTCAGCAACATTAAGTGACAGTAGGCCTCAGAGCAGCTAGCTTGCTAGCTATTTCAGGGGTGTCAACTCTCACGCATTGACCGAGACTCATGCATTTGACCCTTTTCTCACGGTCTCACGCTAAAGCAAAATATCGCACGCATTTTCACGGAACAGCAACAATTCTCACGCAATTTCACTGCATTTCTTTTTTATAGCAAAAATAGTTAAACTTCCCGTGTCCCGAAACTTGCGCGTGTGCACTGCACGCTGTTCGATAGCCGCTTTCCAAACCAACTGTCACACTTCCACATACACTCCACCCTCCCCGCCGGCCAATCACTTATCATTCGTGATGAAAGGGTGAGAGGGTGGAGTGCACAATGTATCGCGCAGTTTGTAAAACAGACTCGAACCGAGTTGACTTGAGCGCAAATGTCGACTGTAAGTAAACGAAAATGCACTTTAAAGTAAATCACGAATAAGTGATCAAATATGTTTGCACTATTAACTGTTTGCGTATTCATTGCAGCAATAACAATATGAATGCTTTGTTAACCTAAGAATTAGTTAACGTAGGCGACATCAGACTAATGTAATGTTAGCTGTTACTAAGACTAGCCCATAGTTTAGCTAGCTAACGTTAGATAACGTTAGCTAGGTAGCTAAAAAGGAGACAAATTAAAATGAGAGGTGGATCGTTCCTTGTAAAACACATAGAAAAGTGGATTTCGACACCCACCTTTTCAGATTGTTACAAAATGCTTTCTATAGTTATGAATAGATAAGGTTAATAGACATTTGTAGGAATTCATTGAAGAAATTGAGAAATTAAGTTAATTGATTATTGGACCCAGACTGGACCTTTACTGTTGTAGGATTCATATAATATTCTGTAAATATAGTACTACCAATCATCCAATTTGCACCAAATCGCTCCTTGTAATTATGAATAAGACATGAGGATTCCAAATAAATGGTCAAAATAAAGCCTTTAAAGTACTATGGGCCTTGGAGTATTGTTCTTTCATAATATTTAATGTTTTCTTCTTAGTGAATATGGTGATGTTTATTTTCCCCTGTCAAAATGAATGAATCATTGAAGTTAATTTTATATTTAATTAGGCCCTATATAATGTGGAAGTCCCCGTTTCTGACCTTCCCATTTTTTGTGAGATGTTGCATTGATGTTTGACAAGTCAATTCTCCAACATCAACTCTTAACTTTACATGTCTAAATCATTACACCAAAAACAACTTCAACGAGTCCTCAATCTGTACATAACCATATCCATATTCACTGAAAATACATTAAATTGTATGAAGAAACAATCACCCAAGGCCCAGCTTCTTACTATTTGTCAAACTTCCAGAACTGATGTTATGTACTACTGTTTGTTGGGGTGGGGTTAGAGGGATCTGTGAATGGATTTTCTCATTCGTGAGGCAGTGATTGGTCAGGTGGGGTCGAGTTGGGTCACCGAAAGTCTATTCTCACTCTTGCCCAACTCTTGATTCGCTGCTAGGTCGATTTTTTTTTGCAAACATAGCCAACATTGAACACATTTACAATGAGCTAACTAGCTACATAAGCTACTTACCAGAATTTAAGTAACATTCATGTAGTTTCAGAGGGTTAAAAACAGGATCTTCTGCAGCGTGTTCAAGTTTGCTATCTGGATCCATACAATAGATAGCCTGTAGAAAGTAGGTCCATACCACAGAGTTCTTTGATTCAGTTTTCATGGAAGTTCGAACTACCATACTTTATGGTTGTGGTCCTTGTATATGGAATCCTAAAGGTGACAAAAGTGTTATCTGGATTGTAAAAAATAAAAAAATTGTTTAATAATTTTCTTAGCCTCCAATCAGTCGATAAAATAAATAAATAATTTATTTTACTCTTCCATTTATCATTTACTTCCTATTTTTATTTTTCAACTCTTCACTTTTTCTATTTTCACAGTCCTAGCATGCATGTAATTGTAGGCTATTAATCATTATTGTACCCGTTCCCTAATCACAGTCATATGTTGAGTGAGTCATATGTTGACCAACCAGAGTCTTTTGTTGGCTGTACGATAAGTAAAACATCAATACTATATATTTGTTATTGTGTCAAGTAAAATCACGGATTGATTATTCTGTATTATGGTATACACTGGGTTGAAAATATGACTAAAGCGCCATAGTTTTAGTATAAACATATTAGAAGTGGGGGTCGGTTGTTCACAAGCTTAGCTTTATGAATTGAATGAATATTGCAAATAAAAAATATTGAAAAAAAAAAATGAAATGATACATTTTTCTAGATACACACAAAAAAAAAAAAATAAATAAAAACATGTGATTTGTAACACACACAGATATCTATCCTTATTATGCAGCACAATGGGGGGGGGGGGGGGTTGTTATAGCACGCTGTCAGGAGGATAAATCCACCACTGATGGTCTGAGAAGTTTTTGTCTACTCTACTCGCTGGTTGGCAGCTACTTTGATGACATGTTACTTAATGTATGACTTAACTGTGAGTTAATATTCATTACTTGATGATATATTAAGTGTAAAGTAATCGTATAAACGAATAATGCCTTGATCATTTATTAATATTGAGCCACACAGAGTTCATGCATTAAATCATGATGAAATAATGATGAGTCATGCATTAGTTAAGGTAGTGTTTTTCAACATAAAAAAAATCCTGAGTCACACCACCAACCAAAAGTGTTACTAATTAAGTGAAGTTAATAGGATAAGATAATTTCCCACGGCACACCTGACGATCTCTCACGGCACACTAGTGTGCCGCGGCACAGTGGTTGAAAATCACTGAGTTAAGGCATGAGTTGTGTTCCCTTATTGTAAAGTGTTACCGAAAAATATGCCGAAACACATATACAGTCAAGCCAGAAAGTCTGAACACCCTCTCAAAATTCTACACAAAATATCCCATAATTACAAAGTGAAAACATGTTTTTAGAAATTTTTGCAAATGTATTAAAAATCGAAAACTGAAATCTTTCATTTACATAAGTATTCATACCCTTTGCTTTAACATATTTTTAAAGTATCATATTTAATATTTGGTCGCATATCCTTTGCATGCTGTTACTTCCTGAAGTCTGTGACCCATCAACATCAAAAGACTCTCGATATCTTATTTCCAGGTACTGTTACAAGCGATACTATAAGCTATCTGCATTTGAATGGATCTCTATGGGAATTGGGGGGTGAGACTAGATTCAGCTGTAAATTACACTGGTACAGTATGGAACACATGGCTGGCTAAATGCCTGTAAGTCATCAAGGGTCTGAGCTATTGAACGAGCCCCAAACCATCACTCTGTTGCCAGATATGGAGTAGATGTGGATGGATCACTGCAAGGGTTATTTCTCCTGACTCATTTTCCTATAGAACTCTATGGGGAAAAAAGACATCTTAACATCGTCTTTGATGTCAGGATGTGTCAACCATTGCCGATGCCAATAAATCTTAGTTGATAGATGATGGTAGGGTATTGTACATCAGCCCAACCTTATTGCTATATATCAAAGCAATCTTTAAAAAATTATTTGCAACAACTAAATTATTTATTGATTTTAGGCTTATTTCTGCTCTCAAAACTCATGGGGAACAACCATTTTGTGACTGCTTTTTTGAAAGAAATTATCCTGGGGGAGCATGCCCCTAGACACCTCTTCAGTTAAAACATTTTGTTATAGGGTTATGGTTAGGGTTAGGGTTAGTCCAATGATAGGGTTAGTCCAATGTTATAGTCCAGTGATTATTATTTTTGAAAGCTATAGGTTGAAAATCTAAATGAGAAACCGTGATATTAAAATGAGTTGGAAACATACCTGCTGCTGAAAGGGCAAGATCCTATTTTATGTTACACGAGGATGGAGGAAAGCAGTGTGCAACAAAGTAGCCTACTTGATTAATAACACTGCCTTCCCACCATGTTAACACAATACAAGTGTCAATTGTCTGAGTGACTCCTGCTCTTTGTTTTTAATGGCGTTAACCTAAGTACACATTGTACTTAACTGTACAACTTAACAATAACGACTGTAACTTAATTATTATATGATCATTATTTTATCAAATGATGGTTACATTAGGCCACTTTTTTCATTTAAAAAAAAAAATATTTTCAGATCGCATATTATACAAAGTCTGCCGCAGATTTTAGGATTTTTTTCCACAGAATCCTGGGGGGACCACCTATATCTCCAAATACCTCACCTTGGATGACTACTTTTACATTTTATACTTAAGTACATTTAAGAGCATGTACTTACATACTTGTGGTATGTCCATCTTGGGGTAACTTTTACCTGAGTATTTTTATGTGGGTATTTTCACTTCTACTTAAGTAAGGGATCTGTTTACTTCTTCCAGCTCTGGTCATATGACAATGCAAGCAACATGTTAGGAAAATACATTGGGCTACAGGCCTACCTGAAACAAAAAAACCCTCTGATAGAGTATGTGCCTTGCGCATTCACTTAACTTAGTTGGTGTTAACACCTTAGACGGCAGTATCCCAGAGGCTGACAAGTTTTCTAACATGTTGCAGTCACTGTACACATTTTGCTCTTCATCCACACACAAATTGGAAAATGTTTTTCGGAAAACAGCTGTCAGACTTACAGTAACATCACTGTCCAGTACTCGGTGGAGTGCTCAGGCAGAGTCAACCAAGGCACTGTGGAGACATTACACCCACATTAGAGAGGCCTTCGGTGGTATGTGCAATGATGATAATGAGAAAAACGTTCTCAAATTGAGGCCGCTGGACTATGTGCTAAATTGGACACCTTAGAGATAGTGTTCATGGCACGTTCCTGGGACGTCATACTTGACCGGTTTCACGCTACAAGCATGCACCTACAGAAAAGTGACATTGAAATCTTTGTAGCAGCACAGCTTTTGTCTTCTTTGAGGGATTTTGTGGTGGGACAGTGAGACCAGTTTGAGGCTTTTGAAAGGGCAGCCTTAAATGTGACAGGTGTCTCTCAGTCATATAAGCATGATCTTCAGCGAAAGAGGAAATGCAAAACATTGCAGATGAGAGATCAGAGCCAGGTGTGACACTTGAGGGGAGGGAAGATTTTTTGTGGTCATTGATAAGCTAGTGGCATGCCTTGAACATCGCTTGGACGCTTACAAGCATTTGACCAGTCTTTTTGGAGTTCTGTTTATGTCAGATCAGGTGTCTAACAATGATGTCATAGTGGAAAAGGTAAATGCACTCTCCGCTGCATATCCATCAGACCTGGACATAAACTTTGCCAACAAACTCATCCAATTCAAGTTTTTTATGTCTGACTCTGAGGGTGAGAAGTGCCCAACTAAATTGCTTGAGACGTTGCAGGCACTTAATCTGCAGTCAGTGTTCCCCAATGTTTTTGTGGCACTTCAGATTTTTCTAACTTTACCAGTGACAAACTACCAGGGTGAGCGGACATTTTCCCTTTTAGGCAGAATAAAAAATGAGCAGCACAGTAGCATGTGCCAAACATATCTCAGCTCATTGTCACTGTCAATATTTGTACTTCATTAAATCTTACGTGCTGCAGAGACTGTGGTGTACTGTGGGGCCCAGCCTAGTGCAGAGACTGTGGTGTACTGTGGGGCCCAGCCTAGTGCAGAGACTGTGGTGTACTGTGGGGCCCAGCCTAGTGCAGAGACTGTGGTGTACTGTGGGGCCCAGCCTAGTGCAGAGACTGTGGTGTACTGTGGGGCCCAGCCTAGTGCAGAGACTGTGGTGTACTGTGGGGCCCAGCCTAATGCAGAGACTGTGGTGTACTGTGGGGCCCAGCCTAGTGCAGAAACTGTGGTGTACTGTGGGGCCCAGCCTAATGCAGAGACTTGTGGTGTACTGTGGGGCCCAGCCTAGTGCAGAGACTGTGGTGTACTGTGGGGCCCAGCCTAGTGCAGAGACTGTGGTGTACTGTGGGGCCAGCCTAGTTCAGAGACTGTAGTGTACTGTGGGGCCCAGCCTAGTGCATAGACTGTGGACCAGTTTGGCCCATCTTTCTCAGGCTTGGCTGCAGCTGCTCGGGTGGAGTTAAAAACATCCCATAATGAGGCAGAGGCTGAAGAAGATGTCATCCTCATTCTCACCCTCGCCAAGTAAAATGCTGCTTTTCTGTTGGGCTTGTTTGTCTCCACATGTGTTTCAGTTCCCCAGAGCGGTGGAATATAAGCATGTTGCTTCCTTCTCCCTCGCCCACACCCACACCCCCGGCCCCTCCCATACAGCGGGTGTAACCGGTGATGCACTGCAGGACAGCGGCCATCTCCACAAAATCCCCCAAATCCCCTTCATACACTCTTCATTCTCATCCTCTCTGACTGCCCCCATTTCAAATTGCTGCTGGGCCAGGCCACATGGCAATCACCCCAACATCTGAGGCATGCTATTGGTCTAGGACACAAGTGGAGCCGGTGGATTGGATCTACAAGGAGGATGAACCCAGCAGAGGGAAAATCCCATATCCACAAAGAAAGCACAGAAAAGAATTAATGTCATTAGCACAGCGCTGTTGGCATTGGCTGAACTGCTCCAGCTGACAACGTAAGAAACGATCCGAGAGAGCAGGTTGGATTAGGCCAGGAGGAGAGCTCCAGAAAAACCTAAATAAATAGAAGTGATGAACAGCTGGGTCAGCATCACTCAGAGAAAGCCCTCAGATGTGGGGGTGTTCTGTAAAAGCTAACAGATGGGGCTCTGGCTGACACTGCTCCACTGGGTGAGGGAGGGGGAATCATCATCATCTCCAGAGGAGTCGGGCTGTGGCCTTTCAAGGTGTCCAAACAGGCGCACTTTCAGAAAGGCCTGCCTGTGGGCCTACACAGACCCCATTGTTTGGCCAGGCCCCGGGGCTGTTGGTGTGGGGCTTCGTGGGTCTTGCGATCGGGATCGTCAGGCTGTGGTAGGTCCAGGCTGCCGCCACCCTTCTAACCCCACCCCCCCCCCACAGGATCACTGAGTGGCCACAGATGTTTAAAGGGAAGCGGATGTTACTGGAAATGAAGCAAGCTGTTCCGCCCCACTACCAACACAACTTACTGCACAGCCATGAATGCAAAGCATCTGCGAATAGCTCTGAACGCACATTTATACACACGGACACACACACTCGCATGCACGCACACATGACGCACCGCTACACTGAGCTAAAGTGCTTTGACTTACATAAATGCACACTTAAACAGACTCATACACATCAGCCCAGAATATGCAGCAAATGCTATGCTCTATTGTACTTCTGTCATTGGTACGTTTTGTAATCCATTTCTACATTCTTTGAGATTTTTTCTGGAACAGATGGCAAAAAAACATCTGCTCTTTTGGACACCTCATATCTGCATTTCATTATGGAAATATAAAGGCACCTGAGTCACCTCAAAGGAATGAAGAATTTACAGTAAATTATTATCATGAGTTTCCCAGAAATATGAGAATATGGATAAACAGCATTCCTCTCAAACTGTAGTACGGCCTGTACAGTGGTGAAATGCATGTGATTGGCTTACCTGATTTCCCTCGGTCTCAGTCACGACGCAGAACACAGCTCAGTGATGTCAGGCACATATAGGCCTATGCTCATCCCCAGGCCCCTGCCACAACTAAAAACCGGCAGCATAAAAGGAGGAACGCAAGGGCTGCAACATTTACAGAAAAATATGGACATAAAACAAATATTTTAACTGTAAAGTAAGAGGCATCTTGCTATGTCACTATAAGACCTTACTCTAGTGTGCTCATCTTATTGACCCTTTTCAACGTTCTGTGTCATTCTGCCATTTTATCTGCACTATTTAAAATACAAACTCATTAACTACATAACACTGTGCATTTGGTTTGCAGCGACATTATTAATGTTCATGTTATTAATGTATAAACCACACGTGCTCACTCTTTCCTGCCTAACCAGCCCTGTTTGTAACTTTGGACAGGGGCCTTCTGCGTTAAGGCTCTTTCTTTTCTTTCTGCCATTCTTCCTTTCCCTCTTCCCTTTTCCTCCCTCTCCTGTACTCCTTCCTGAGAATAAAATGCAGACTGGGGCAGCTTTTCCGCTGGGATCTCAGCCCCGGCTGTTCTGGCGACGAGCCCTCGCTGCTTTTGTGCGATGCACAAACAAGGGAAGAACACGGCAGAGAGAGGGGCGATGGCGAACAACAGGGAGAGACATTTCATCATACGGGTCTGCAGAGTGCCAGCCTCAGGCCTTTCAGTGCGCACACAGAGTAAACATGTCACGCTCGCCCCCGCAACGTGGGTCTTATTCGCTCCGCTTTCCCACTGGATTTACAGAGCTTGGGAACTGCCACACTGATAAGAGCGGATCTGTATATTTTTGGCCATCGCTTTGGCTGATATTATAACTTTGGCTGAGGTCATAAAACAGATAAAAAGTACACAGATAACTATTAATATTATTTTGTCAGAGGAGAAAACATGTTGTTCTCCAAGAGGGTCACATTGGGTTATTTGACAAACAACAAATAAGCTAAGTTTGCCTATTTTGATGTATGAACTGCAGTTGCTAACATTATTGACTGGAGTTTATGTTCAAGATTATTATATTCAGTAGCAGTACTGCATTGTTTGTAAAGAAGACATAAAAACTCACTCAAGCAAATGAAGAATTAAAATGTGCCCTCAATGTTACACTGAATCCACATTCAATTATTTTAATGGCTTCATAAAACCTTTAGTGGGAATTATAACAGCATGCTATTATTACTCTTATGAAGTTTTAATAAGATTCTCTTTACTCACCATTAGTCATTCATGAGGTCACTAAAAATCGAATGACATCACAGTTTCTATGCCCTCCTTCACAATGTTCCACTGCTGCAGAGGAGTATGGCAAAAATAACAGCTGTGTAGCCTGTTAATACCACACTGATGTGCAGTATTCCCTTTCCCGTGATAGAACCAGCACATAAATTAAATGTTCCTAGCTGTCCTGACCCACAATAGACTGTGATGGGCCAGCATTATCTCCATCCCATGGAAAGGAACCAAAATACAGGGCCAATGTACTGAGATCGCTCAGGAGGATAAATCAACGTGAGACATTTGACCATGTGATACTAACCCTTCTGTTTGCAAATACAGGAATCACTCTTTAAAGTATAAAGCATTTCACACCGCCTGTAGGCTGTCAGTACAACACGAGCAGAGTGTGCAGCACTCAAAAGATAATAGGGCACATTCGAGCTGTTATCCCTCAGTCTAGTGGGTCAGTGCAGTCCCCCGAGGAACCCCTCGAGGCTATTTACGGTTTTACCTCCAATCTCACACCTCTAAGACCTGTTCAGGCCAACCTCAGAAATATTTTGTTTCATATAAACATGTGAAGTATTTCATTTTTGTATTCTTTACACATGTATAGAGCTTTGCATATGTAACATGGCTTTTTATATTGAAAATGCTTTTGTTGAGATTTAAATACATGTGAAATCAACCTTGGAACACAATCCACACATTTAAAGGGTATACGCATATATTATTAGATGTTTTATTACTTGGCTATAAATGCGAGTATAAGGCTATACTGTGCTTGTCCTGGCATAGAAGTGAAAAGCACAGAGCTCTGGGGTCATGGGTTCCAATCCCATATGGATCACTGCCATTGTACCCTTGAGCAAAACACTTTATCCTTCACTCTAATTTTAAATCGACTTGCATGAACCGGCCAGAGCACGCACAAGGCAACATGTACTGCCACGCAAAAAGGCACTGGTTCAGGAAATAGTTACATTACCCTCACATAGTAAAACGTAGTGTGATGATGTCATGTCCTGGTTTAAAAAAATCAGTTTGATCTGTGAACAAAGCAAGGTACAGAAGCTTGAATGAGAGATGGTGACATTCACTCACTAGCCCCTTGGAAATGTTCACAGTTAGAATCTCCCTAGAGTTACAGGGAAAGGAATTTGCTCTCACAGCTGCCACACACATTAATCAATTGCCAAGCGCACCAGTCATGGCAGTACTAGCAGAAACCCAGCAGATAAAAAGCTTTGGACCCCTCAGAAAAGGATCCCTTAGGCAGATGAATACCGCATTAGCACGCTTTGCTGCCCCACCCTTGCGTTATACAGAGACAGAGCATTAATAAGCTCAGCCCTGCTTTAGACAGGCTGCAGTACATTAGAACAGTGATGCTGTTGCTCTTGGGTTCCTGGTCATAAACGGTTACATGATTTTATTGTGAACACATTCCCTGGCTTGTTCTGAGCACATGCCCTGGCTTATCCCTGCTCAATAATACACGTCGAACACCATGATGTAAACTCCTCCGGAGATGCTTGATTTAACTCAAGTCTGTGTGTGTGTGTGTGTGTGTGTGTGTGTGTGTGTGTGTGTGTGTGTGTGTGTGTGTGTGTGTGTGTGTGTGTGTGTGTGTGTGGACACTGTGGATGACAAGGCATATTTTCAACAGGTATACATTCTCTTAAAATTCACTAAACAATTTATACACAATAATAAATGGGTAAAAACTCTGGCAGGACCTCATTTGAGAATACACATGGGTTCCTGGGATGATTATGTCCCCAGAGATATTTCCCTATCCTTTACAGAGGGAATTCCCCTGTCATTTCCTCAGCTCTGTTTGCACTGCACAGAGAAACGGCAATGGGACTCATGGCCACAGATGTGTGCATTTGGCCCGACTCTGCAGCAAAATTGGAGGGGGAAAAATAAAAATGGCTGTTTTATGTTTAGAACGCAATTTTTTTTTACAGTTAAATACCTTGCTCTAATGACAGGGATCACATGCAGCATTATTTGACCATGAACAGTTGCACATTTAGGAAAATTTGTACAAGTCTGGAGCGCTCCAAAAACAGCTGATGAACAGGGTTGTGAGAAAGAACTGCTTCTGCTGCTGACAGATGATTCATTGAACAGAGTTGCTCGCAAGAAGCAACAACTGAATTAGAAAAAAAGTGGTGTTCAAAAAAGTGGCAAACACCAAAATGGGCTCAATTCCCTTGAGCCAATGAATTTGTTTATCTTGAAGTTTAGCCAGCCAGTTTTGATCAATACCTGCTTTGACTGATACAGCTAACTATGATTGGACATTTTCAACAATGCACTTCATTGAATATTGGGTGGATGTGTGTCTGTGTGTCTGATGGTGGAAGGATGAGTTTAAAGCACAACTGAACTTTGGTAGAACTTTGGGTTGTGTAGTTGCCTGGCCATAATATGAGTCTAAATGATGGCAAAATAAATATAGTTGCTCTCTGCTCCCCTGGGGTGATAATCCAGAATAGGGTATTTGTCGCTCTACATTCACTTTTGTAGGGTAGCTAAAACAGTCTCAAAATGACACTTCTAGCATGTATACAAACCAGTCCTCTTACGTATTAAAAAAAAAATTGAATGGCCCTTTCCGGGTTTTTTCGTATTTTATTTGGAACGTAAATCCTGTAGGTAATTCTTGCGTCAGAAACAGTGTTAATGCGCCGATGCGTCAAAAACCACTCATTGGTCCAAATTTCCACGGAAGCAAGCGTTCCTGGTAGTATATATTTTTTGTAAACAAACGGACCTGTCGACATTTTGCTCGTCTTTTTTTTTGCACCTAATGACCATAGCCTAGAATGAAGATCAGAGACACACCTGAATTAGATCTACAAGACTGTCCAATAAGATCTCCCATCGTGCATGCATTGTACCATAGTTTTGAAAGGGTTGTCAGGTCTAACAATCCTATATCTATGCTGATGACAGTGTCTCTAGGCAATTAGAGAGAGATGAGCGACAGTTCAGCATTAATATCTATGAAAACTGTTTACAGATTTATATTTCTTTGCCAAGATGGTCACCTGTTTGAAGGTCAAAGAGGCGCCCTGAGCCCACCCCAAACCCTCCATCAACACAAATCCTGAGCCCACCCCAAACCCTCCCTCAACACAAACCCTGAGCCCACCCCAAACCCTCCCTCAACACAAATCACAGCTCTCAATGCTACCTCCCTCTGCCAGCGAGTGCTGGCGTGTGGACAGATCATAACTTTGATTACAGCTGTCCTGACTCTCTGCCCCAGCTTCTGAGGCCTTTCTTAAAGAGGGAGCAGAAGGTGGAGGAGGAGCTTGGTGCAACAAGCTAGTCTTTGTACACCAAGGCCATCCAGACAGCCAGCCAGCCAGACAGACCGGGTCTGATGTTCAGGCAACTCAACACCCCTTTAGATTCTGAGAGGCTCAGAATCTAAAGGGGAAGCCCGCACCCTCGCCTGACTGTTATTTTATGACTGACAGCTGCGTACAGCTGTGGAAGCAGGCTGTTGGGGTCCAACGTCTGCGCAGACATTCAACAGCATCTGCGCAGACATTCAACAGCATCTGCGCAGACATTCAATCATATTTGGAGTGCTGGGGATGCGCTAAGAGACTGATGGGTTTGGAACTGGAAAAGAGAAATCGTTTATATTATTCAGCACAGTAAGATCCATGTTCTTCAGAAAACAAAACAATAAAGAAAAACACCTAGGCATGCAGTTAATCAAATGTACTTTACGCTTATTTCAGAAAATTCCATATGTGTTTTCTTCAATCAGTTGTTTTCCCCATTTTAGTGACAGCGTTACACTTCCAACAGCAACAACACACAGTCAAAAGCACACTCATTTCAGCAACATATTGTTCTAAATGGTGCCATTGCAAATATATCAACCATGATAATATTTAGTTATATTTAGAATGATACTTTTGACTTGTATAATCTAAAATCATCATGAATAAATATTTCAAATGACAAATTTGTCAAACAATAAATAAAAAAATGCTACTTTTTATATCTTTTTGAACGGTAGTAGGAATAGGGAGCTATCTTATTGTTTTATAAGTGCATTGCCTCGGAACTCTGTGGGAGTGGAGACTGAGCCAACAGAAGATGTGTAGCTAGCAAACTGTAACTATGCTTCTGTTATTGGAAAGCTATCAAGTGCATCATAATGTTAATGAAACACCTAAAGCTTAGCTAGTTAACCAGGTACAGACAGCATGCTTTGTTACTCACATACACGGGTTGAAAAGGTCTTGTTGAGATCTGAGCATAACAAGTCACTAGCAATCACAGAATAAAGTCAAAGTTTTGAGAATACACTCAAAACAAAAGTTCAAAAAAATATATATACATTTTGAGAATGAAGCCCTGGTTCCTCCGTCTGAACAAATGCCATTTTCAGCACAGTCTCTTCTAATTCTGTATGCCAATCATAATTCTGTGCTCATTGGCTAAAAGAGAAAGAATTATCTGGATATTGACACCAGTTCTAAAGTACAATTTCACCAACTCTTCAATAGAAGGCATATCTATAGGCTATTTTTATATTAGCGTAGCTAGGCTATTCTACTGTCATCTCAAATATGTTTACTTTAATCATGAGATTTTGACTTTAATCACAAAATTTTGAGTTTCTCAAAAGGGAATAAATCTTATTGTTTTCTTCTCATGGCCCTTTTAATTCATATTTATTTTAATTAGCTGTTTCCTGCCCTCTCACTCAATGTGTGTTGTAAGAAGTGCATCAGCAATGCATGGGGGTGGGCCAACAAAAAAAAAGTCATCCAGCCTTGTTCAATGCATACAACAACATCTTGCTTTTTGAATGAAAACAAAAACAAAAACAAAAATACGGAAAAATATTACTGTACTGCTATTGAAATCCACTCTTAACTGTTCATCCCTGCTTAGTTTAAAGTTATTCCTCTAACTAGTAGTTTCACTCGTATACCTTCCTGTCCCAAACTCAACTCTGTGTAGTATAATGGTTAAGGTTAAGGACTTGTAACCGAAAGGTTGCAGGTTCAATTCCCAGGTTGGACGCTGCCGTTGTACCCTTGAGCAAAGTACCTAACCTGAATTGCTTCAGTATATATCCAGCTGTATGAATGGATAAATGTAATAAGAAGTTGTGTAAGTTGCTCTGGATAAGAACATCTGCTAAATGCCTGTAATGTAATGTAATATAACTTACAATTTTCTTTCCAGTCCCAAGGGCCTCAGGGTTATCCTGAGTAAATGTCACCCTTTGCGCACCCATGCAAAATAGAGCTTTAACTGGGAGAAATCTTACACTCTCTCACTGCACTAAGATCAAAGGAAGCTTTGAACAGCAATGGCTGTTCATTATTTAGTTTAGTGTGGAGAGCTTGTAGATAATGTACGTTGTTTGTACACATGCCATGCACTGCCAGATTGCGTACGAGTTGTAATCCGTTCATCTCTGGAATGAAAACACTAATCATTTGATCCTCCTCAAAGCACTAGTGACTTCCACTGTTACACAAGATTAGCACAGCTGGGAAATGTCCCATCACAAAGAGGCCCCTTCCACGGCAACATGGCCCACATTCGGGCTGCTAAATATACAGAACAATGTACTTTTTTTAACAAAAGCTTTGACAGTAGAATAGCTTAACTACACTGCCACTGTGACTTCCCCTACTACAACATACAACTAATAATAATAATAATAATAATAATAATAATAATAATAGCATCAATGAATATATGAAATTGCTTTGTTCTCCAGTTGGTCGGATGAATCGGATGAAGAGGCCTGCTGCAGTTTTTCCAGTGGATAGGCGGAGACTGCGGAGGATGTGGGATAAGAATGCCGTACTTGCTGCGCGGGACAAAGGCGCTTGTGTTTGGAGGATGAGGCGGAGCTGCCTGACAGAACCCCACCATGTCCCTGCTCTCCCCGCCAAATGTCAGGCATAAATGTGAGCATTGTGGGGGACTGCGCGGAGAGCGGGCGCGGTCACGGCGCGCGTCAGGAAGGAGGCGCGAGGTGAAGGGTCAGTGCAGGCACTGCGTTATCTTCTTATGCTGGGGAACATTGTGTCATGCTAGCGTGGGTGGAAGCGGAGGGGGACATATGAGAACTGAGAGCTGAAAGGTCAGAGGTCATGGCTTCCTCATTCCTTCCACCGACTGTTCCTCTGTAAGACCCATTCACTGATAAATATATTCTCCCCTCTCTGCCCGCAAATTCTCTGCTTCAACCACAACTTTCCAACCTCACCAAAAGCCCAGGCTACAATTGGAATTCTGTTTCCATGGTTTTGACGCTCCACCCCATCACACACGGTCACTGTAATTAAATGCCCAGTGTTGCATATTGAAATCCTTTTGATGAAAGGTGCACAGTCTGTCTGTTTATCTCAGTCTGTGTCCCCAATGCCTCCACACATCCATGCGTTAAGGGCTGTGGCTCATGGTTTTATTTTTACTCAAAGGAAATGGTCTTCCTCTTTCCATGGGCCTGGCTTAGAAGAAGCTTTGGTCTATTTCCATTATTGGGGGCCCTAAACAAGTCCAACGCACTGCTGAACGGCACGTGTCACATGATCAAATATTTATGTACATTGCAGGGTTTTTTCAGGGCGTCTATTTTTACAGCCCAAAGTAAATTCTAACCAGAAATGTTTTTTTTTCCTCAAAAGTCAGGGACCTGTACAGTACATGCATTGCTGAAATGTTGCATCACAAAATCTTCGCTGATAATCTGGAATAGAAAGACAGGATAATGTGGCTTAGAGTGGGTTAAGTAGCCATAGTGTTTACATTGTTAAAAAACAGGCATGTCTTTGAAGGCTTAGACATAGAACAGAGTGAGTGCGATTGCTTGATGAGTATGCGTAGTCTTCAGAGCCAGCGGGTGCAGCAGTCTGATAACCTGCACCTTCATCCTGCAATGATGAGAATCTCATAACTCCAAGCTTTCTAAAGACTCTCTGTGAGGACTAACCTTACAATAGAAGTTATCTCTTCTCACACAACCAATCACAGAGCTGAGCACGGCAGGTCATAATGGGACATTAATGAGAGAGCTTGGAGGTGAATATTGCCTGAATAAATTAACCTCATTAATTAATATTATATTTGTTTTTATATTATTGTTTTTTTGGCACAACCACACAAGCTGGAAAGCAGGCAGATTAAGAATCTGTAACATTACATTTAATTTGTAACATGTTAAAAATATATTTTTTTTCTAGCAACCTTTTTAATTAAATAAATAATTTTTTATTTGCCATCTCCATTCCCAACAAAATTTGGAATGTTCCATTAGCAGACAATTTACAATGTGGTCATATACGACCCTGCTGTCGACTCAAAAGAGTGTAGAAAACTTGCGGTTTTCCACCGAAACACGTGGTGCCAACCAGCTGCTTCTTATCACACTGCAGCTACAAGCCATGCATGCACAGAGCAGGGGCGGAGGAGAACCAATCACACATGCTCAGAGCGGTCAACAGGGGTCGCTAGGCGATGCCAAGCCAGTTCTGCCCCGCCCCTGCAGGGCCACCGGCCACAGTCGGCACTGGCTCGGGCCGGATCCGGTCCGAGACCGTGGGGCTCAGTCATGCGCCGCACATGGCCCTTTTACAGAGCGAGCTACACAGCAGCCATTCATTTGTTTCTTGCCACACACAGTAAAAACAACAACAACAAAACTGTTAGAGCTATATGCGAAAAAGATCCAGATGAAGCTGTAAACCGTTTGCTGGAAATGGAAAAATGCCTCTGACAGTGTGTATTAAGTGTGGCAGTCAAAACTGGAACAGACTTGGAACCGACATTGCATGGCCAGTTCTAAGAGGTGTTCCAGATGCAGAAACACGTGCTGAAAGACTGAAGGAATTGGGGGGCGGGGCTTGTATCCAAACTTTCCAGTAAGTGCTGTCTAGTCTGTTTGCTGTGTCAGAAATTTCCAGAAAATGTTGGCCAGTCTGTTTATGTTTTATTTCTTCATTTTGGTAACAGTGTGTGAGTGAGTCGGATTGGAGGGAGGTTGGTGTGGGAGTGGGCGGGCATGAAGGGGTGAGAATGGTGTGTTCTCCTGCTGCACGGGCCACAGAACTAGACACAGGGTGAGTAGGTGGAAGTGGGGAGGCGGTTCACACATGCCTCCAGTGACTCTTGTTCATGGGAAAACCCCCATGCCATAAAAACAAAAAGGAAAAAACCCCTTGCAGGGGTCGTGGGGGTTCTGGGATGATGCCACACCATATGGAAATGTCCTGACGCTGGAATGTTTCCATGGCACACTATATAACATCTATAGCGCAACCCAATTGCCTGTGCCCTGCCATTGTTCACTTCACTCTCAATTCCTGTAGTACAATTGCTGTAATTCATAATGGAAATATGGCCCCAGGGGCGCCTGTTCATTCACAGAAAGGGCTGTTTGTCGCTTGCTAATGCCACCAATGAGTTAATATGGTCATTGTTCCAGTGGCTAGTAAGAGGCTGTGATTTATAATTACCCTTGTCACCAATTAGTAACACAGATGGCATTCGGGAAATGCGGGTGTTAGCTTTTGTACTTGTCTCCAGAACAAAGAGCTGCAGGCCTCTGACAAAGCTGGCCTCACCAAGAACAATGGACTCTCACACAAAACATTTCAATGCCCCTGTTAATCATTACTGCGCTTCAATAAAAAGGCAATTTAACACCTACTGGCACTCTCCTTAAAATATAATCAATCTACTCGACTGCATATTAGTATATTATGCCAAACTTTTGTTGTTGATGGCCACATCCACATGTGGTGTTCCACTTTTTAAAAACTTTTGTAATTTGCACTATAATGCAATTAGTTCTACGGTTGGTAATCTGGCTGATTACAGCAGCTAATTAGTAGCAGAATTACCTCCATCAATCCAGACAAAAAAAGGGAAAATGCTGCATGGGTAAAACTATCTAACAGTTTTAAGATTTCACATAGATACTGTATTCATTCCTCGTCATAAATAATCCCCCGATTGAATATAACTGCCACAGATATCCTTCTTTATGGCTGCTCATAGTCACTTTTTCCCACAGCAACAGACAACTTAATGAACAGAGAAATGCATTTCAGTCTTAAGAGAAGTTCTCATTTTTGGCAGTACACTGACCTCTAGTGGTGTGGAACATATATAAACTATTAGAATACTGGCATGTTCTCTTTGCACATTGATCTTATACATGGATCCCAATCAAATCCATCCATGGCATTCTTAAGCCAGCAAACATAGTCAAAGCATGACTATCATGGGAATTGTGCCATTCATGGTGATAAAATGGAAAGGCGTAAATAATCTGGACTATTTCCCTTTCATGTTTTTACAGATATCACTGTGAAATCTGGACGCTCTGACAGTTTCACTGGCACCCACACTGCCTAGAATCAGTTTTACAACATGTGGGAAAATGTTTCCTTGGCAGTCTGTTTCCATGGTGCCATCACAAGCAACACAGCTCCAGGCTAAACCAACTGCTTCTAAGCCAATCCGGTTTTGTTTTCCCCCATACATACAGACAGTCAACTTCAGTAGATAAAGTCTTGTATAAGACTAACTGAGGCTAATTTGGTGATTGTATAAAGATGGTTATTTTTTAAGTAAAGCAAGTTAATTCCTGGAAACCAGGCATTTAGGGCTCAATTCCATTTAATTCCTGAAAACATATTCAGTCATTCATTAGTCACTGCCAGAAATAATCGATGGTTGATTTGAAACATACAAACCTGCAGAAGAGGACTGACAGAGAAAGATAGAAGAGGTGAGAGAGATAGGAGACAGAAAGATGAGTGGAGGGAGAAAAAAAAGAAGAGAGGGTTAAAGGTGAGCAGGCTTCAGAGGTAAATCAACAGTTGATGAGTCAGACAAATATGCATTTACCGAAAGCAGAAAAGAACAGTGCGGGTCAAACTGCAGACAGGGACGGAAGTCTGGGTGTGGGAAGCAAAATTTCCTGTAGAGTTCCTGAGGCGAGTCGTTGAGAATGATGTTCTGTCCAAAACCAGGGACTCTGTGAACCCGCACAACCAGAGCTGCTGCTGCATATGGAACAAACTGGGATTTGATCCATTCATCACACCTGTGTTTTTAACGAGCTGCCCTTAACACCTCTGTCATCTTCTTGTATCTTACTCTATCCTGACTGCCTGGCCATAATCCTAAACCTCGCTGTATTCAATACCCGTTTAAATAATCATCACATCAATTTCTCTCCACATAACCTTAGCGTGAATTATTTACCCTTAAATAAACAGGTATATATATATATACATACAGTCCCTCCACTTTATTATTGAGTAAAAAAGGGTTATTAAAAATTTGGTGAATTATCTTTATCTCACACTGAAAAAAAGAAAAAAATCCAACGTTTAATTTAAGTAAATTTATTATGAATTTCACAATTATGCACCCCTGCATTTATATATAGAATAAAGTAATCATTTTAAATATTTGGTCGCATATCCTTTGCATGCCTGATGTCTTTGACCCAACAACATCAAAAGACTCTTGATATCTTATTTTTAGGTACTCTTACAAGTGATACTATAACCTCTCTGCATTTGAATGGATCTCTATGGGAATTGGGCCTAGATTTAACTGTAAATTACACTGGAACAGTATGGAACACATGGTTGGCTAAATGGCTTTAAGTCATCAAGGGTCTGATGTATCAAACCATCAAGGGCCTTAAACCATTACTCTGTTGCCAGAAATACAGTAGATATAGATGGATAACTTGAAGAGTTTCTTCTCCTGACTTATTTTTCCATAGAGCTCAATAGGAACATTTGTCAGGAGAAACAACCCTTCAAGTTATCCATCCATATCTACTGCATATCTGGCAGCATAGTGATGGTTTGAGGCTCGTTTGATACCTCAGATCCTTGATGACTTACAGCCATTTTACCAACCATGTATTCCATGCTGTTCCAGCATAATTTACAGCTAAATCTAGTCTCACCCCTCAATTCCCATATAGATTCATTCAAATGCACAGATGTTATAGTATCGCTTGTAAGAGAATTGTGGCACACATGGTTTTGTTAAAAATAATTATTTCTTGATGAGGAATTTTTTTTTTCTCATAATACATTTTCTTCAATTAAATGTTGGATTTTTCTAATTTTTTCAGTGTGAGATTAAGCTAATTCAGCAAATGGTGATTTTTTTATAACCATTTTTATTCATCTTTACCAGGGGTGCCAATAATAGCGGAGGGCACTGTATATGCATTGCTTGCAATAACCTGGGGAGGCCAACTTATACAACTGCAGGAGAGAGTTACAGTGTGTAGTTTTAGAAAACCAGGTTTGTACATCAAGACACACCTGTTCTTTTGGTGAGGTGCCTTCTGAAGTTTAAAGGCCACAGTGGCATTGGTTTAACTTATTGTTAATAGCACAATGTATGAGATACTGCTTTCGGTCATTGCCTTTGCTTGGCCAGGGAAAACAGTGGCTCCCCTGTTGACTGATATAACTCATAAGCAGCCTGGTTGAGCTCAGTGGGCTCTGCCTTAAAAAAAGCTACAGGGTGGTACTGCTTCACATATTAGCTGTCTGCAGTGGCTGCTGGTTAGTTTATAGCAACTTTCTATGGTATGGCAGATTAAATTGGTATAGACCCTGCAGTACAGTACGAGTTCTTGGTATAGAGGCTGGCTGTGGTACTACCTACAGTCGTTTGTGGTATAGAGGGTAGCTGTGGTAGTACCTATAGCAGTTTGTGGTGTAGAGGGTAGCTGTGGTAATACCTATAGCAGTTTGTGGTATAGAGGGTAGCTGTGGTAATACCTAGTTTGTGGTATAGTTTCTGTGGTAGTACCAATAGCCGTTTGTGCTATAGAGGGCAGGTATAGTAATACCTATAGCAGTTTGTGGTATAGAGGGTAGCTGTAGTAATACCTATAGCAGTTTGTGGTATAGAGGGTAGCTGTAGTAATACCTATAGTAGTTTGTGGTATAGAGTGTAGCTCTGGTAATACCTATAGCAGTTTGTGGTATAGTTTCTGTGGTAGTACCTATAGCCGTTTGTGCTATAGAGGGCAGCTATAGTAATACCTATAGCAGTTTGTGGTGTAGAGGGCAGCTATAGTAATACCTATAGTAGTTTGTGGTGTAGAGGGCAGCTATAGTAATACCTATAGTAGTTTGTGGTATAGAGGGCAGCTATAGTAATACCTATAGTAGTTTGTGGTGTAGAGGGCAGCTATAGTAATACCTATAGTAGTTTGTGGTATAGAGGGCAGCTATAGTAATACCTATAGTAGTTTGTGGTGTAGAGGGCAGCTATAGTAATACCTATAGTAGTTTGTGGTGTAGAGGGCAGCTATAGTAATACCTATAGTAGTTTGTGGTGTAGAGGGCAGCTATAGTAATACCTATAGTAGTTTGTGGTGTAGAGGGCAGCTATAGTAATACCTATAGTAGTTTGTGGTATAGAGGGCAGCTATAGTAATACCTATAGTAGTTTGTGGTGTAGAGGACAGCTATAGTAATACCTATAGTAGTTTGTGGTGTAGAGGGCAGCTATAGTAATACCTATAGTAGTTTGTGGTATAGAGGACAGCTATAGTAATACCTATAGTAGTTTGTGGTGTAGAGGGCAGCTATAGTAATACCTATAGTAGTTTGTGGTATAGAGGGCAGCTATAGTAATACCTATAGTAGTTTGTGGTGTAGAGGACAGCTATAGTAATACCTATAGTAGTTTGTGGTGTAGAGGGCAGCTATAGTAATACCTATAGTAGTTTGTGGTATAGAGGGCAGCTATAGTAATACCTATAGTAGTTTGTGGTGTAGAGGGCAGCTATAGTAATACCTATAGTAGTTTGTGGTATAGAGGGCAGCTATAGTAATACCTATAGTAGTTTGTGGTGTAGAGGGCAGCTATAGTAATACCTATAGTAGTTTGTGGTATAGAGGGCAGCTATAGTAATACCTATAGTAGTTTGTGGTGTAGAGGGCAGCTATAGTAATACCTATAGTAGTTTGTGGTGTAGAGGGCAGCTATAGTAATACCTATAGTAGTTTGTGGTATAGAGGGCAGCTATAGTAATACCTATAGTAGTTTGTGGTGTAGAGGGCAGCTATAGTAATACCTATAGTAGTTTGTGGTGTAGAGGGCAGCTATAGTAATACCTATAGTAGTTTGTGGTATAGAGGACAGCTATAGTAATACCTATAGTAGTTTGTGGTGTAGAGGGCAGCTATAGTAATACCTATAGTAGTTTGTGGTATAGAGGGCAGCTATAGTAATACCTATAGTAGTTTGTGGTGTAGAGGGCAGCTATAGTAATACCTATAGTAGTTTGTGGTATAGAGGGCAGCTATAGTAATACCTATAGTAGTTTGTGGTGTAGAGGGCAGCTATAGTAATACCTATAGTAGTTTGTGGTATAGAGGGCAGCTATAGTAATACCTATAGTAGTTTGTGGTGTAGAGGACAGCTATAGTAATACCTATAGTAGTTTGTGGTGTAGAGGGCAGCTATAGTAATACCTATAGTAGTTTGTGGTATAGAGGACAGCTATAGTAATACCTATAGTAGTTTGTGGTGTAGAGGGCAGCTATAGTAATACCTATAGTAGTTTGTGGTGTAGAGGGCAGCTATAGTAATACCTATAGTAGTTTGTGGTATAGAGGGCAGCTATAGTAATACCTATAGTAGTTTGTGGTGTAGAGGACAGCTATAGTAATACCTATAGTAGTTTGTGGTGTAGAGGGCAGCTATAGTAATACCTATAGTAGTTTGTGGTATAGAGGACAGCTATAGTAATACCTATAGTAGTTTGTGGTGTAGAGGGCAGCTATAGTAATACCTATAGTAGTTTGTGGTATAGAGGGCAGCTATAGTAATACCTATAGTAGTTTGTGGTGTAGAGGGCAGCTATAGTAATACCTATAGTAGTTTGTGGTGTAGAGGACAGCTATAGTAATACCTATAGTAGTTTGTGGTGTAGAGGGCAGCTATAGTAATACCTATAGTAGTTTGTGGTATAGAGGACAGCTATAGTAATACCTATAGTAGTTTGTGGTGTAGAGGGCAGCTATAGTAATACCTATAGTAGTTTGTGGTATAGAGGGCAGCTATAGTAATACCTATAGTAGTTTGTGGTGTAGAGGGCAGCTATAGTAATACCTATAGTAGTTTGTGGTATAGAGGGCAGCTATAGTAATACCTATAGTAGTTTGTGGTGTAGAGGGCAGCTATAGTAATACCTATAGTAGTTTGTGGTATAGAGGGCAGCTATAGTAATACCTATAGTAGTTTGTGGTGTAGAGGACAGCTATAGTAATACCTATAGTAGTTTGTGGTGTAGAGGGCAGCTATAGTAATACCTATAGTAGTTTGTGGTGTAGAGGGCAGCTATAGTAATACCTATAGTAGTTTGTGGTGTAGAGGGCAGCTATAGTAATACCTATAGTAGTTTGTGGTGTAGAGGGCAGCTATAGTAATACCTATAGTAGTTTGTGGTATAGAGGGCAGCTATAGTAATACCTATAGTAGTTTGTGGTGTAGAGGACAGCTATAGTAATACCTATAGTAGTTTGTGGTGTAGAGGGCAGCTATAGTAATACCTATAGTAGTTTGTGGTATAGAGGGCAGCTATAGTAATACCTATAGTAGTTTGTGGTGTAGAGGGCAGCTATAGTAATACCTATAGTAGTTTGTGGTATAGAGGGCAGCTATAGTAATACCTATAGTAGTTTGTGGTGTAGAGGACAGCTATAGTAATACCTATAGTAGTTTGTGGTATAGAGGGCAGCTATAGTAATACCTATAGTAGTTTGTGGTGTAGAGGACAGCTATAGTAATACCTATAGTAGTTTGTGGTGTAGAGGGCAGCTATAGTAATACCTATAGTAGTTTGTGGTATAGAGGACAGCTATAGTAATACCTATAGTAGTTTGTGGTGTAGAGGGCAGCTATAGTAATACCTATAGTAGTTTGTGGTATAGAGGGCAGCTATAGTAATACCTATAGTAGTTTGTGGTGTAGAGGGCAGCTATAGTAATACCTATAGTAGTTTGTGGTATAGAGGGCAGCTATAGTAATACCTATAGTAGTTTGTGGTGTAGAGGGCAGCTATAGTAATACCTATAGTAGTTTGTGGTATAGAGGGCAGCTATAGTAATACCTATAGTAGTTTGTGGTGTAGAGGACAGCTATAGTAATACCTATAGTAGTTTGTGGTGTAGAGGGCAGCTATAGTAATACCTATAGTAGTTTGTGGTGTAGAGGGCAGCTATAGTAATACCTATAGTAGTTTGTGGTGTAGAGGGCAGCTATAGTAATACCTATAGTAGTTTGTGGTATAGAGGGTAGCTATAGTAATACCTATAGTAGTTTGTGGTGTAGAGGGCAGCTATAGTAATACCTATAGTAGTTTGTGGTATAGAGGGTAGCTATAGTAATACCTATAGTAGTTTGTGGTGTAGAGGACAGCTATAGTAATACCTATAGTAGTTTGTGGTGTAGAGGGCAGCTATAGTAATACCTATAGTAGTTTGTGGTATAGAGGGCAGCTATAGTAATACCTATAGTAGTTTGTGGTGTAGAGGGCAGCTATAGTAATACCTATAGTAGTTTGTGGTATAGAGGGTAGCTATAGTAATACCTATAGTAGTTTGTGGTGTAGAGGACAGCTATAGTAATACCTATAGTAGTTTGTGGTATAGAGGGCAGCTATAGTAATACCTATAGTAGTTTGTGGTATAGAGGGTAGCTATAGTAATACCTATAGTAGTTTGTGGTATAGAGGGTAGCTGTAGTAATACCTATAGTAGTTTGTGGTGTAGAGGGCAGCTATAGTAATACCTATAGTAGTTTGTGGTATAGAGGGCAGCTATAGTAATACCTATAGTAGTTTGTGGTATAGAGGGTAGCTGTAGTAATACCTATAGTAGTTTGTGGTGTAGAGGGCAGCTATGGTAATACCTATAGTAGTTTGTGGTATAGAGGGCAGCTATAGTAATACCTATAGTAGTTTGTGGTATAGAGGGTAGCTGTAGTAATACCTATAGTAGTTTGTGGTGTAGAGGGCAGCTATGGTAATACCTATAGTAGTTTGTGGTATAGAGTGTAGCTGTGGTAATACCTATAGCAGTTTGTGGTATAGAGTGTAGCTGTGGTATGGCCATATTAAAAGGAGCCCTTTTCAGCATGGCAACAGTAGACGTGTATTACTCTGACGTGACACATATTGATCAGCCTAAATGGAAGTGAAACGCTTGATTGGCAATCATTGATTGATCTTCCTTTCCTTCCATACTCCTCTCAATCTTATTTAATAGCAGCGTACTGTATCCAGTCCGTGATGTGTGATCAGAAGTAAATGTCTAAGACTGACACATTAACTACGGCAGTTTGCAAGGTCTCTATAAGCATACTGTGTGTTGGTGCGAATGTAGTCTATTCTGTGTGTGTATATGTCTCTAAGTATACCGTGTGTGTGAATGTCTAAGTATACTGTGTGTGAATAATGTCTGTAAGTATATGAGAAAACAATTAAAGACAATTTTTTTATTTCTTTTTTATTGAAAGCTTCATCAAAGAAAAAATAATAAAACAGAAGTTTAAACCTAACATCCACTGATCTTCAGAAATTCTCTGGATCACGATTCGAAGACATGGAGACATGACTGCGCTGCAAATAAAAAAATAGCATCGTAGAACCATTCTGTCGCATCTTTTTAAACACCTGTACAAAAACGACTTCATAAATATGTTCTTTTTTCCTCACTTTAATAATTTAAAGTCTAATAGAGGTTTTGCTGTTTTTTCATGAATTTGGTAGAACATCGTTTTGATTATTTTCCTCTACGTTACTCCAATACCTTTGTTTTTATGAGCCAGAGAAAGATGTGGGGGAAAGTGTGAGCCAGCTGAACAATATCACATCTAAGCCTAATTCTTCCCTAATTATAGTTTAGGCCACAAGCTGATTGCCATCTCTGTTGAAACTATAAAATGTAAAATAGTTTACCTCTTAAGCGTCTTGAGCCTCACACAGATGGCTGATTTAATCACCCAAACACTCCTCTTGTGTTCGCTTTAGTCTCGTGACAACACCCATGCTCAATAGAGCTGGGAACACCAGTCTACAGCAGTGGTCCCCAATCCTGTTCCTGGAGATCTACCGCCCTGTAGGTTTTCATTTCAGCCTTAATGCAGCACACCTGATTCTACTAATTAGTAGATCTCTAGCTGGTGTGGTTTGTTAGGGTTGGAGTGAAAACCTACTCCAACCGCAAATCTCCAGGAACAGGGTTGGGGACCACTGGTCTACCTTCTGAGGTTCAAGCATTTCATCAATACAATTTTATATTAATGCAGTATTCATATGTCAGCACTATATGCTAATAGGCTAGCAGTAGGCCGACAATACAGGAATCACATCCTGAGGTACTTGTCTCCCGCTATATAGGTCTATTTTACCGCGAGACATCTGCAATTTCGGTAACTTTTATAACAAAATACAGGGCTGTGCTGAATGGCTTTTTTGTGTTGTCACCTTGTTTAGTATGCAAATTAAGCTACTAGGTCAAAACCAGGCTGCAATTAGGTCAAGGCAGACCTAGATTTGTTGAGCAGTTTTCTGTGATGAATAGAGCGGGAAGTTGGAACACATAGCCTGTTTGACCGTTGAAGCACAATTTTTAAATTAAAGTTAAAATTAAGAGCTTACTGTAAAACAAAATCACATTCGCCTATATTTCATAGCAAATCAATCCACTGACAACATCAGTTTCATGAGCTTAAATTCCCTACAGAATATATTTCAATGAATGGAAAACACATCTTTTAATTTGTTGCTTTTACTTCTGCTACATAGGATCATAGCCCAGCCAAATGAATGGCTCTTTTGTTGCGGTGAATCAACTCCCATTGTTTGCTTAAAAGTAGTTCAAACAGAGCCATTGGCTCCTGAACCACCCATCTCTAGCACTGCAGGGCATTCAAATTACAAGTAGGTGACTAAGCGAGCAGCCTGCCTCTTATTTGTGATCACCTAGACCAGTTCTGTCAGTTCCCCATTTTCATTCAGAACAGGATACCCTCATTATCCTTGTTCGTTTGAGGCTGTGAAGGTTCGGTGAGTCCTCGACAATGAGTTTTTTAATAAATGCAGCCCATCCTGCTCGAAGGTATCTATCTTTGTCTTCACAGTTTCTCATTAGAAATATTCAAACAGAGCCCACCTGCTAGTAGTCATGGTTGAACAGAATGGAAAGAACCAAATGAACACATTTTTACATGTAGGTGATGTGGTTAATTTCGTTCAACTAAAAGACACATTAAAAAAGACAGAATCATTTGCGACTGACACACCGCTAATGCACAGCGACGGAAACCTCTGCCAATGTCCATTAAACTCATCTCTCTTAATTCTATCCTGTCCCTGATGAAAAGATTCAGTAATATTACAATACCGCATATCAAAACTGCCAGGATTGAGGAGTTAAAAGAATGTAGGGAAATCAAGTGACCAAATGAAAAATTTGGGGGCTATAAATGACAACCCTTGTTGTTCTCAGTTACATGACGCTGTTAAAATTCTAACATTTATGTAATCAAGATGGGGGATAAATCACATGGGATATATATTATTGTCATGGGATATATATTAGTCAATTATTCTAAACTCTTAATAAAACAAATAAAGAGTCAAGCAATGTTTTAAATAGCGAAGACCATGAAGTACATCAGGCATGGTGGTAGCCAATCTGAGAGGCCAGCTATTTGCATGTACATTTGTATTCTTGGCAGTGGAGGTCTCACATTAATCAACATCTAGTGGGACGGGGCTCTCAAACGAGGTAAGATGAAGGCCAGCTGCTGCCAGAACATACTCCTGAGAGCAGAGAGGTAGCGAATGAAAATGCGACGGAAATTTTCATGCTGGGTTGCGGCACGTTACTCCTAAAGGACTTGTTGCCAGATGACAGCAGTTAGAATGCAGTTCAGAGCTGAAGATGTTGCTACCTGCTTTGAGTCACTGTTTCCTATTAAGAGTCGAGTGGTCTTTAAACCCGGTGAGGTAATAAACAATTTTAATGTTCGGGATCAAGCTTGTTTATGGTTACCGTTCCCTATCAGATGGACAGAATCGTCCTCAGAAATGTTGGACATTATTACAACAAATGTACATAACCACATAAGACATTAGCGGTATGAGACAATATACACCGGAGAAGCTGTACTCTGGCTGTTTCTTTTTTAAAAATAAGTGATTGTGATTTTTCTGAATGCAGGAGGTAAGCCCCACTGTGTAAAGCCTTTGCCAGAAATTGTTAACGTGAAGGAAGCTTACAGCTCTAAACAAAATGATTGAAAGACAACAGGATCTGAATGCACAGCAGAATAATTTGAAGTTTAAATTTGATCGTGACCATGTTAAACTGGCGACACCTTCCCCTGTCCCCAAGTTCTGGCTCTTGAATACTGAATACTTTGTAGCAGCGAATATGTTAGACTTAATTCTCAAAAAGGCAGGAGACAAAAAGTTACAGCATATAAAAAACAATAACAACAAAGTTCTATGTTTTCTTTCCTTCTTGGACTAAAGAGGAGGAGAAGTGAGATGGTCTTTCTCAGCACAGGTCTGTTCATGGCGTGAGGCACGGTGCTACACACTCCAAGGGCAGCGGCCATCTTGTCATAGTCCAGGAGACTACTGTACGGCCACGACGCTTCCTTAGGAACAGCACATGCCAGCTGGCCAATGCACCCAGTTGCACCCCAACAGAGGCAGAAGAACAGTCCATGGTTGGGGGAGAAGTTTTTTAAAAAGTGTGTGGGGGATTCCTACAATATTTTTTACAGTAAGTCTTACAGGCATAGACAAGGGTCCCTCTCTTATCTACAGAGTCATAACCGAACCTCGACTGTGGAGTTTTTAACCAAGGAAATGTAACTCTTGCTAAAAAGAAATCAGAAAATCAGCTCTGTATTTAGAGTTTTTGCAGTCTGACACTCGACAAAATATTTAATGAACTGAAATGTTCTCATAAAATATAAGCATACTACATACATCCTTGTTTTGCTGAAACTCAAGTCCCGTAAAATCAATTGAATGCTTTCAATGTTGTGTGGCCATTAGTTCCAAATCTTCTTGAATTAAGTATTGTTTTTCCCCTTTTTATATAACAATTTTCGACAGCCAACAAAAAAGGTGTAATAGACTCCATACTAGGATGGTTTTGTACATATAAAACGTGCCTGACTGCAACAATGATACTATGTATGAGCTATTTAATAAAAATAATCAAAAGCATATGGTAAAAAAGGGAAAACAGAAAAATAAAACACAGACCAATAGCAGCTGCAGACATAAAGCTCACCCTGTGTATTTAAACTGTCAGCAATTAAAGTGTGAATGGTGTTCTATACCCAATAGCCAACAGGTCATCAAAATGACAGACCTACAGCAGTACAGGTATCTCCCAACTGGATGGATTATGAAGCCCAGGTGGATGTTTGTGATGTGTTGAGTCTGAATGAATGGTAAAGTAAATCAGAACATTTACTTCCGTCAATGAAATTCAGAGAGCGCTGTCCTTCAGACAGTTTAATATTCAAACTGGCAACATTTTGAGTGAGAGCTGTTTCTACATTTTCTGAATGACAATTATGTTTTTTTTTTCAACATGAATTTTAATTCATATTCCTTTTTATTTTAAAATCATTCGAAATGTAGGAGGTACATCAAGTTAGCAGCTGATCAGAGACAGCCAGTGGGCCTCTTGTTTCTAATCTCTTTGAATTCATCACCTTCTGCTTAGCACCTTATTATAAGATTGTACTGTAGATTTGGAACATCAAAGATAACTTCTATCTTTGGAAAAATTTAAAAGCTTTCCTAAGTACATAAACGGCTCCTTTGTGTGCTTTTGCATTTTAATAAACTCACTTTTTGGTGAAACCTCAGAACAAGGCACTCAAAACATAATCTGATTGTTTTGAAGATTCCTACGCATAATTAAAATAGCTGGATTCCACATTGTTGTTACACTTCTCACAATGCCCTGTACAGTCCTTGAGAGTCTTAGCCATCGCCTGCCTGACAATGAAATCAAAAAAAATATTCAAACCCTTTTAATGTTAGCTTAAATGTAATGTGACAGTACTGTTCTGCTAGGAAAGGAAATGTTGTCTGAGTGCAAAACAAGTGGATGGTTTACAGAAGCGAGTTTTCTTCTTTACTTCTCCCACACCCTCTAAGAAGCGAGACAGGGGTAAGCCTGGGGGTGTGGGTGGAGGGCCGTAATTGGTGGACTATTTACAATTAAAAAACCACAAAACTCCAACCGGGCTATCAGTCTACCTTGTGACTACTTACTACTGTACTAACTTCATCTGATTGAGGTTTTTCTATATTTTTAAATATTTCCTCATGAGATAATGGCAAAGAATGAGGTAGTTGGACATGCAGTTTAAATACACAGAGGTGCCAGCTGGACAGATATTTATTTATCAACAGAGCTGGACTGGCTTGTCTTCTTGATAAATGAGGAAAAAACAAAAAGAAATAAAGGAGTAGAATAAAAAAATTCTCTACACAGCCTTGAGTTGCATACCATACGAAACAAATCATTTTTCACTGCCATCAATAAAAGTAATCAACCAGCAATAAGCTAATAAGAGGATGCCAAAACACTTCCCTCTTGCAATTTTCTACAGTAACCACTCTAGCTTTAACATCTTCATAGGAGTAATGCATCTCTCTCCTCTTTTGCAACAATATGGAGCAGAACACACAAGTGATTTACAGCTGCTGTCCAACGTGCCCGGAGTGACAGTGTTTTGATCTGTTCACGGGCACCATCACAGATTCCCAATAAGTTTTACCACCTGTGTGTGATTTCTCTAGTCTACACCACAAGTGGAAGGTAGTTTAAACATGGCAAAACAAAAGTAAAAACTGGTCCGGCCATCTAGGTCAAATAAAGGCTTAAAAATCAGCAATGTCATCAAGAACAAGGACATTAATGACAAAAAATTTCAAATGAAAAAAAGAAAAGAAAGAGCTCTATCTCCCCCGCTGCTCCTGGGCGTTTCTTTGTCTTTGGTATAAAATAGGCCATCCATTGGCTGCATTTGATCAACAGCTAAGAAAGACTACAGAAATTGTCAACAATTTCTTCTATCTATTGCTTTTGCGCTAACTGGTTTTAACCGTAAGCTCCTATCTATGAAGTTTTGCACTGCTAGGCATTTTTTTTGTTTTTATTTTTTAACTCATTTATTTTGTGTACTTACATCTTTTTTTTGCAGTGTGACAAGCAAAGCGGGCTAAAAACATTTGTAAAGCTCATAAAAAAGGTTGCGGATAAAAAGCACTAATGCCATTGATAGCAACTTTGCCATGTGAAATAAAAAAAGAAACAAGTTCTGCATTTTGCAATAACCTGCATCTCCTACAATGCAGTCATTATTTCCTCACTCTGAAAATCCAAAAGATTCCTGTATTTCCTCATCTCCTCCTCAATGGACGTTCTTTCTCCTCTGTACTTTAAAACCTCCTCAGTTGCCACTGACCAAACATTAAAGTTTTCTTCTAACAAAGAAAAAACTTTATTAAATCTGTACAGCTTATTCTATAGATTTCCTGCCACTACCTCGACTCGACTGTTTTATATCTTGCACCATTCAATTGGTCCAAGAGGCCGTGTCATCCATTCATTATTTTTAAATTTCATTTAAAAACAAGACGCTTGACTTATCACTTTTGGAATAGTCTCTCACGTCCTTAAAATTAAGGCAATAAAGATTCAAGAAAAAACCTTGCTTAAGTTCTCTAGAAAACTAAAATTTAACACAAGTAAAAATAATTAAAAGGAGTAGCTTAATATCTGAGGAAGACAACTTTTTCTTTTCAAACATGCTTCCTCTCCTAATTAAAAAAAATCACCACTGCTGAAACCTACCTGCACATTCATATTTTTTTTTTCTTTTGCACTTTTTTTTAAGTCAAGAAATTTCATGAAGAAAAAGATTCAAGCCTCTCATTGGCTGACAATAAACCCAAGTGTCAGGTGACCAGACTGACTCTTTCTGCACTGCGTGTCAAACCCCCCCTCTCTCTTCTCGCCCAGGTCAGGTAGGAAATGAAATAGTATCTCTTTAGGTGCCTGTGCGATCCGGACGCTAGCTCTCCCCTCAGATTCAGTGCAGTCTCCCCGTCTCAAGGCATCGCTGTCACAGGAATGCTCTCCTTCCCATCCTTATCTGTAAGAGGACACACAAGCACACAAAGGCTGTGATGAGACCATGTCACACATTTCAGTTTCTCACATTGGCTATCGCTGACTGTTATGTTAGCCATTCCCATAGAAAAAGTCCAAAGCACTACACTTTTCAATTGTGAATTACATTGCATTTCATGTTAGATTCTCGCTGAATGCATCAGCACACAAAAGCGCGTTCTGTTCGGGAAGAGAACCTCCCTGCTGGAGTGTCTTCATTGTTAAGCGTCACTTCATGGTTCGCTGTGTGTTAAGCATGTTGTTCAGTGCCTATAATGGGGCATCTTATCTCAAAATACACAGGAGAATCAGCAGTGATGAGCCGCAAGAAGTGCAACTCTTTGCACTCGTGACTCCTGAACCGCCTGTCTGAAAAGTTAAGATCTCACCAACTGTGGCGTAAACATGTCCACTTCCTCATCAGGGCTAATTAAGAAACTTGTCAATTACAATTGAGATCATTGCTAAGCAAAGCCAAGAATCAAACAAACACACCAAAAACATCACAACACAAGCAAATTAAATCCTGCGGTCTGCCATGTGAATGTCAGACAACAGCACCTGTCTCCCTGCATAAACAAAATTCTCAATCACAAAGATAGTGCTACTCAATCTTTCCCTATACACATTTAAACTGCTCAATCACAAAGATAGTACTACTCAATCTTTCCCTATACACATTTAAACTGCTCAATCACAAAGATAGTGCTACTCAATCTTTCCCTATACACATTTAAACTGCTCAATCACAAAGAGAGTGCTACTCAATCTTTCCCTATACACATTTAAACTGCTCAATCACAAAGAGAGTGCTACTCAATCTTTCCCTATACACATTTAAACTGCTCAATCACAAAGAGAGTGCTACTCAATCTTTCCCTATACACATTTAAACTGCTCAATCACAAAGATAGTGCTACTCAATCTTTCCCTATACACATTTAAACTGCTCAATCACAAAGAGAGTGCTACTCAATCTTTCCCTATACACATTTAAACTGCTCAATCACAAAGAGAGTGCTACTCAATCTTTCCCTATACACATTTAAACTGCTCAATCACAAAGATAGTGCTACTCAATCTTTCCCTATACACATTTAAACTGCTCAATCACAAAGAGAGTGCTACTCAATCTTTCCCTATACACATTTAAACTGCTCAATCACAAAGAGAGTGCTACTCAATCTTTCCCTATACACATTTAAACTGCTCAATCACAAAGAGAGTGCTACTCAATCTTTCCCTATACACATTTAAACTGCTCAATCACAAAGAGAGTGCTACTCAATCTTTCCCTATACACATTTAAACTGCTCAATCACAAAGAGAGTGCTACTCAATCTTTCCCTATACACATTTAAACTGCTCAATCACAAAGAGAGTGCTACTCAATCTTTCCCTATACACATTTAAACTGCTCAATCACAAAGAGAGTGCTACTCAATCTTTCCCTATACACATTTAAACTGCTCAATCACAAAGATAGTACTACTCAATCTTTCCCTATACACATTTAAACTGCTCAATCACAAAGATAGTACTACTCAATCTTTCCCTATACACATTTAAACTGCTCAATCACAAAGAGAGTGCTACTCAATCTTTCCCTATACACATTTAAACTGCTCAATCACAAAGATAGTGCTACTCAATCTTTCCCTATACACATTTAAACTGCTCAATCACAAAGAGAGTGCTACTCAATCTTTCCCTATACACATTTAAACTGCTCAATCACAAAGATAGTGCTACTCAATCTTTCCCTATACACATTTAAACTGCTCAATCACAAAGAGAGTGCTACTCAATCTTTCCCTATACACATTTAAACTGCTCAATCACAAAGAGAGTGCTACTCAATCTTTCCCTATACACATTTAAACTGCTCAATCACAAAGAGAGTGCTACTCAATCTTTCCCTATACACATTTAAACTGCTCAATCACAAAGAGAGTGCTACTCAATCTTTCCCTATACACATTTAAACTGCTCAATCACAAAGAGAGTGCTACTCAATCTTTCCCTATACACATTTAAACTGCTCAATCACAAAGAGTGCTACTCAATCTTTCCCTAAACACATTTAAACTGCTCAATCACAAAGAGAGTGCTACTCAATCTTTCCCTATACACATTTAAACTGCTCAATCACAAAGATAGTGCTACTCAATCTTTCCCTATACACATTTAAACTGCTCAATCACAAAGAGAGTGCTACTCAATCTTTCCCTATACACATTTAAACTGCTCAATCACAAAGAGAGTGCTACTCAATCTTTCCCTATACACATTTAAACTGCTCAATCACAAAGAGAGTGCTACTCAATCTTTCCCTATACACATTTAAACTGCTCAATCACAGAGTGCTACTCAATCTTTCCCTATACACATTTAAACTGCTCAATCACAAAGAGTGCTACTCAATCTTTCCCTATACACATTTAAACTGCTCAATCACAAAGAGAGTGCTACTCAATCTTTCCCTATACACATTTAAACTGCTCAATCACAAAGAGAGTGCTACTCAATCTTTCCCTATACACATTTAAACTGCTCAATCACAAAGAGTGCTACTCAATCTTTCCCTATACACATTTAAACTGCTCAATCACAAAGAGAGTGCTACTCAATCTTTCCCTATACACATTTAAACTGCTCAATCACAGAGTGCTACTCAATCTTTCCCTATACACATTTAAACTGCTCAATCACAAAGAGAGTGCTACTCAATCTTTCCCTATACACATTTAAACTGCTCAATCACAAAGAGAGTGCTACTCAATCTTTCCCTATACACATTTAAACTGCTCAATCACAAAGAGAGTGCTACTCAATCTTTCCCTATACACATTTAAACTGCTCAATCACAAAGAGAGTGCTACTCAATCTTTCCCTATACACATTTAAACTGCTCAATCACAAAGAGAGTGCTACTCAATCTTTCCCTATACACATTTAAACTGCTCAATCACAAAGAGAGTGCTACTCAATCTTTCCCTATACACATTTAAACTGCTCAATCACAAAGAGAGTGCTACTCAATCTTTCCCTATACACATTTAAACTGCTCAATCACAAAGATAGTGCTACTCAATCTTTCCCTATACACATTTAAACTGCTCAATCACAAAGAGAGTGCTACTCAATCTTTCCCTATACACATTTAAACTGCTCAATCACAAAGAGAGTGCTACTCAATCTTTCCCTATACACATTTAAACTGCTCAATCACAAAGAGAGTGCTACTCAATCTTTCCCTATACACATTTAAACTGCTCAATCACAAAGAGAGTGCTACTCAATCTTTCCCTATACACATTTAAACTGCTCAATCACAAAGAGAGTGCTACTCAATCTTTCCCTATACACATTTAAACTGCTCAATCACAAAGAGAGTGCTACTCAATCTTTCCCTATACACATTTAAACTGCTCAATCACAAAGAGAGTGCTACTCAATCTTTCCCTATACACATTTAAACTGCTCAATCACAAAGAGAGTGCTACTCAATCTTTCCCTATACACATTTAAACTGCTCAATCACAAAGAGAGTGCTACTCAATCTTTCCCTATACACATTTAAACTGCTCAATCACAAAGATAGTGCTACTCAATCTTTCCCTATACACATTTAAACTGCTCAATCACAAAGAGAGTGCTACTCAATCTTTCCCTATACACATTTAAACTGCTCAATCACAAAGAGAGTGCTACTCAATCTTTCCCTATACACATTTAAACTGCTCAATCACAAAGATAGTGCTACTCAATCTTTCCCTATACACATTTAAACTGCTCAATCACAAAGAGAGTGCTACTCAATCTTTCCCTATACACATTTAAACTGCTCAATCACAAAGAGAGTGCTACTCAATCTTTCCCTATACACATTTAAACTGCTCAATCACAAAGAGAGTGCTACTCAATCTTTCCCTATACACATTTAAACTGCTCAATCACAAAGAGAGTGCTACTCAATCTTTCCCTATACACATTTAAACTGCTCAATCACAAAGAGAGTGCTACTCAATCTTTCCCTATACACATTTAAACTGCTCAATCACAAAGAGAGTGCTACTCAATCTTTCCCTATACACATTTAAACTGCTCAATCACAAAGAGAGTGCTACTCAATCTTTCCCTATACACATTTAAACTGCTCAATCACAAAGATAGTGCTACTCAATCTTTCCCTATACACATTTAAACTGCTCAATCACAAAGAGAGTGCTACTCAATCTTTCCCTATACACATTTAAACTGCTCAATCACAAAGATAGTGCTACTCAATCTTTCCCTATACACATTTAAACTGCTCAATCACAAAGAGAGTGCTACTCAATCTTTCCCTATACACATTTAAACTGCTCAATCACAAAGAGAGTGCTACTCAATCTTTCCCTATACACATTTAAACTGCTCAATCACAAAGATAGTGCTACTCAATCTTTCCCTATACACATTTAAACTGCTCAATCACAAAGAGAGTGCTACTCAATCTTTCCCTATACACATTTAAACTGCTCAATCACAAAGAGAGTGCTACTCAATCTTTCCCTATACACATTTAAACTGCTCAATCACAAAGAGAGTGCTACTCAATCTTTCCCTATACACATTTAAACTGCTCAATCACAAAGAGAGTGCTACTCAATCTTTCCCTATACACATTTAAACTGCTCAATCACAAAGAGAGTGCTACTCAATCTTTCCCTATACACATTTAAACTGCTCAATCACAAAGAGAGTGCTACTCAATCTTTCCCTATACACATTTAAACTGCTCAATCACAAAGAGAGTGCTACTCAATCTTTCCCTATACACATTTAAACTGCTCAATCACAAAGATAGTGCTACTCAATCTTTCCCTATACACATTTAAACTGCTCAATCACAAAGATAGTGCTACTCAATCTTTCCCTATACACATTTAAACTGCTCAATCACAAAGAGAGTGCTACTCAATCTTTCCCTATACACATTTAAACTGCTCAATCACAAAGAGAGTGCTACTCAATCTTTCCCTATACACATTTAAACTGCTCAATCACAAAGAGAGTGCTACTCAATCTTTCCCTATACACATTTAAACTGCTCAATCACAAAGATAGTGCTACTCAATCTTTCCCTATACACATTTAAACTGCTCAATCACAAAGAGAGTGCTACTCAATCTTTCCCTATACACATTTAAACTGCTCAATCACAAAGATAGTGCTACTCAATCTTTCCCTATACACATTTAAACTGCTCAATCACAAAGAGAGTGCTACTCAATCTTTCCCTATACACATTTAAACTGCTCAATCACAAAGATAGTGCTACTCAATCTTTCCCTATACACATTTAAACTGCTCAATCACAAAGAGAGTGCTACTCAATCTTTCCCTATACACATTTAAACTGCTCAATCACAAAGAGAGTGCTACTCAATCTTTCCCTATACACATTTAAACTGCTCAATCACAAAGAGAGTGCTACTCAATCTTTCCCTATACACATTTAAACTGCTCAATCACAAAGATAGTGCTACTCAATCTTTCCCTATACACATTTAAACTGCTCAATCACAAAGAGAGTGCTACTCAATCTTTCCCTATACACATTTAAACTGCTCAATCACAAAGATAGTGCTACTCAATCTTTCCCTATACACATTTAAACTGCTCAATCACAAAGAGAGTGCTACTCAATCTTTCCCTATACACATTTAAACTGCTCAATCACAAAGAGAGTGCTACTCAATCTTTCCCTATACACATTTAAACTGCTCAATCACAAAGAGAGTGCTACTCAATCTTTCCCTATACACATTTAAACTGCTCAATCACAAAGAGAGTGCTACTCAATCTTTCCCTATACACATTTAAACTGCTCAATCACAAAGAGAGTGCTACTCAATCTTTCCCTATACACATTTAAACTGCTCAATCACAAAGAGAGTGCTACTCAATCTTTCCCTATACACATTTAAACTGCTCAATCACAAAGAGAGTGCTACTCAATCTTTCCCTATACACATTTAAACTGCTCAATCACAAAGAGAGTGCTACTCAATCTTTCCCTATACACATTTAAACTGCTCAATCACAAAGAGAGTGCTACTCAATCTTTCCCTATACACATTTAAACTGCTCAATCACAAAGAGAGTGCTACTCAATCTTTCCCTATACACATTTAAACTGCTCAATCACAAAGAGAGTGCTACTCAATCTTTCCCTATACACATTTAAACTGCTCAATCACAAAGAGAGTGCTACTCAATCTTTCCCTATACACATTTAAACTGCTCAATCACAAAGAGAGTGCTACTCAATCTTTCCCTATACACATTTAAACTGCTCAATCACAAAGAGAGTGCTACTCAATCTTTCCCTATACACATTTAAACTGCTCAATCACAAAGAGAGTGCTACTCAATCTTTCCCTATACACATTTAAACTGCTCAATCACAAAGAGAGTGCTACTCAATCTTTCCCTATACACATTTAAACTGCTCAATCACAAAGAGAGTGCTACTCAATCTTTCCCTATACACATTTAAACTGCTCAATCACAAAGAGAGTGCTACTCAATCTTTCCCTATACACATTTAAACTGCTCAATCACAAAGAGAGTGCTACTCAATCTTTCCCTATACACATTTAAACTGCTCAATCACAAAGAGAGTGCTACTCAATCTTTCCCTATACACATTTAAACTGCTCAATCACAAAGATAGTGCTACTCAATCTTTCCCTATACACATTTAAACTGCTCAATCACAAAGAGAGTGCTACTCAATCTTTCCCTATACACATTTAAACTGCTCAATCACAAAGAGAGTGCTACTCAATCTTTCCCTATACACATTTAAACTGCTCAATCACAAAGAGAGTGCTACTCAATCTTTCCCTATACACATTTAAACTGCTCAATCACAAAGAGAGTGCTACTCAATCTTTCCCTATACACATTTAAACTGCTCAATCACAAAGAGAGTGCTACTCAATCTTTCCCTATACACATTTAAACTGCTCAATCACAAAGAGAGTGCTACTCAATCTTTCCCTATACACATTTAAACTGCTCAATCACAAAGAGAGTGCTACTCAATCTTTCCCTATACACATTTAAACTGCTCAATCACAAAGAGAGTGCTACTCAATCTTTCCCTATACACATTTAAACTGCTCAATCACAAAGAGAGTGCTACTCAATCTTTCCCTATACACATTTAAACTGCTCAATCACAAAGAGAGTGCTACTCAATCTTTCCCTATACACATTTAAACTGCTCAATCACAAAGAGAGTGCTACTCAATCTTTCCCTATACACATTTAAACTGCTCAATCACAAAGAGAGTGCTACTCAATCTTTCCCTATACACATTTAAACTGCTCAATCACAAAGAGAGTGCTACTCAATCTTTCCCTATACACATTTAAACTGCTCAATCACAAAGAGAGTGCTACTCAATCTTTCCCTATACACATTTAAACTGCTCAATCACAAAGAGTGCTACTCAATCTTTCCCGAATACACATTTAAACTGCTCAATCACAAAGAGAGTGCTACTCAATCTTTCCCTATACACATTTAAACTGCTCAATCACAGAGTGCTACTCAATCTTTCCCTATACACATTTAAACTGCTCAATCACAAAGAGAGTGCTACTCAATCTTTCCCTATACACATTTAAACTGCTCAATCACAGAGTGCTACTCAATCTTTCCCTATACACATTTAAACTGCTCAATCACAAAGAGAGTGCTACTCAATCTTTCCCTATACACATTTAAACTGCTCAATCACAAAGAGAGTGCTACTCAATCTTTCCCTATACACATTTAAACTGCTCAATCACAAAGAGAGTGCTACTCAATCTTTCCCTATACACATTTAAACTGCTCAATCACAAAGAGAGTGCTACTCAATCTTTCCCTATACACATTTAAACTGCTCAATCACAAAGAGAGTGCTACTCAATCTTTCCCTATACACATTTGTTAAAAAAAACAGGTAATTAAGGTTTGACAAACAGAGGAGTGGAGGATCTGGGAAATGAAATTGGAGCCCCAGGATGTCATAGAGGAGATAAATGACCATCTATCCACCTCTGACTGCATCTCCTTCTGCAGCTCACACTTACAATCTCAAACTCACTCTCACACTTACAATATCATGCTCACTCTCACACTTACAATATCACGCTCACTCTCACACTTACAATCTCAAACTCACTCTCACACTTACAATATCACGCTCACACTTACAATCTCACGCTCACTCACACTTACAATCTCAAACTCACTCTCACACTTACAATATCACGCTCACTCTCACACTTACAATCTCACGCTCACTCTCACTTACAATCTCACGCTCACTCACACTTACAATCTCATGCTCACTCTCACACTTACAATCTCATGCTCACTCTCACACTTACAATCTCACGCTCACTCACACACTTACAATAACACGCTTACAATCTCACGCTCACACTTACAATCTCATGCTCACTCTCACACTTACAATCTCACGCTCACTCACACTTACAATCTCACGCTCACTCACACTTACAATCTCAAACTCACTCTCACACTTACAATATCACGCTCACTCTCACACTTACAATCTCACGCTCACTCACACTTACAATCTCAAACTCACTCTCACACTTACAATCTCACGCTCACTCACACTTACAATCTCAAACTCACTCTCACACTTACAATATCACGCTCACTCTCACACTTACAATCTCACGCTCACTCACACTTACAATCTCAAACTCACTCTCACACTTACAATCTCACGCTCACTCACACTTACAATCTCACGCTCACTCACACTTACAATATCACGCTCACTCTCACACTTACAATCTCACACTCACTCACACTTACAATCTCAAACTCACTCTCACACTTACAATCTCACGCTCACTCACACTTACAATCTCATGCTCACTCTCACACTTACAATCTCACGCTCACTCTCACACTTACAATCTCACGCTCACTCACACTTACAATCTCATGCTCACTCTCACACTTACAATATCACGCTCACTCTCACACTCACTTACAATATCACGCTCACTCTCACACTTACAATCACACACTCACAATCACACACTTACAATCTCATGCTCACACTCACTCTCACATTAGTGGACACACACACACACATACTGACACAAAGCATACTGACCTCTATGTGCCAGGTGATATGGGGGAAGTGACTCACTTTGACTGTTGGTACGAGTAGGCCTGTGCATGGTCGCTAGCACTCTCCACCTGCAAAGGCTGCTGCTGTCCGCTGGCGTCCTGGGAGGAGGTGGCAACCGTCTGGGGCGTGGCTTCAGTGACCACTCCCTGCATGAGGAAGAGGAGGTGAAAGCAAGAGAGAAATTTCCATGAATAAACGTGGGCGGAGCGGGAGTGGAGGCGGAGCAGGAAGTGGGTCCGGCTCAGCCCAAACACACTTACGGCAGCTCACTGTACAGCTCAATTCTTTTAAAACAATTTTTATCCCAATTTTCTCTTTTCTTCCAATTTGGAATGCCTTGTTGTATTTGTAGTCCCATTCATCACCGCAACTTCTTAGATTCAATTCGGGGGAGCGCAGACAAGCATGCGCTCTCCTCTGAAGCCGATGCTGCCAGCTGCAGTTTTTCACTAGCTGGGCTGCGCAGTCGTTGTGTCTCAAGAGTACACTTCATGTGCAGCTGGTGCCTCTGATTGGTGAATACTAAGGAGCATCTCGTCACTGAAAAGCTCCCTCCCTGGGCAGTGCTGGAGCCAATCATGCACCACCCAGCAGGGCTACTGGCCAGTCACCACTCCCATGGTCCAGATTTGATACAGCGTGGGGTATGTCAAAACACTTGGGGCCAGAGTTGGATGAGCCCCCTGGCAGCTGTACTGTACAGCTGAAAAATGTTTCTTCCCAGAACGTGAAGCTCAGAGGGCAGAGGTCAGGGGTCAGACTTACTTCCACGGGGACAGCAGACGGAGGCACAGGAGTGTACTGGGGAATGTACGTCCCTTGCATAGGCGCAGCTGCGGCTGCAGCAGTCATGTACTGTAAAACACAGGGTAACCACGGTTACAGAGAGTTCCTGTAAGCACTAATACGACAGCCCCAGGTCAGAGAAAGTCAGACACTCCCACTAATACAATAAACCACAGTCAGAAAGCATATTCATATAGTGATACACACACACACACACACACACACACAAGACAGGGAAGCACAGTAGATACTCCACTGCATCCAAAACCCTGTAAGGTATGGGGGAGATTTCTCGGTCCAGTTCTTTACCTTTTAATGAGAGCACAAACCTTGGCGTAAACCTAAACCTTGGCATATGGAACAGGATATTTCATTTAATACTGTCGATGAAGCTGCACTTAAAGTGAAGATGTTCTTGTGGTAATGGCTGTGTTCCACAGGAACGCCGCTGGAGACACCAGGGCAATGTGGGGAGAAGGACAGAGTGCAATTTTGTCTGTGTCAGTTGACAGTGTCGGAACAATTTCGAAAGACAGCTGTGCGTTTGATTTTAAAAAGACAACTCAAGTTGAAGAAAGTATCACCTTTTCAATAACATATGGCACAACTCCAGCGAGCTTAAGAGACCATCTGCTAAACCCGGAGCCTCATATGGGCCAGGAAGTGAATAACGGCAGCATTGGTAATGCAAACATTAATTCAGATTCTAAAAGTGACGGGAATAAATGTCAGGGTGTGGCGCACGCCGGTTTATGAGCCAGGGAGGTTTCATTTACTATTTCCTTTTTTTAACAAATGTTTTGGTAAACAGTGTTCTGGGAATCCTGTGGGCGGGGCTCTGGGAATCCTGTGGGCAGGGCTTTTTGGGTGGAGAGGAACACTCAGTCCTGTTCTTTTCTTCTTTCAAGAAGAAGGGAATAAAAATGACTGCAGCCAGACCGTTCCTGAAAAGAACAGCCCAGGCTAATCTGGGCCGCTGGTTAGAACTTCTGACAGCTGGGGGAGGTGAGCTCAGGGGCACGGCGGTGCAGTGGTTACCAGGGAGATGTTTGCACGAACGGGCGGGTGCTGCATACATCCATAAAGTGCGGCTTTTCAACTCAAAGTCACTTCAAAGATATCGTCCTGGCTGCCCAGGGAAGAAAACACAAACATGCTCTTTAACCAATAGCTCACAGGGAGCGACAGTGGACAGTGGCCGAATCCCAGCTCCTTATCATGTACCACCCAATGCGTCGCTGCCGTGGACGCTCCCTGCCAGCTCAACTGATCACACTGCATCAAATGTCCTCAGTGTTTCCACTGCAGTAATATACAGAAGGTTAATTGTGGGCTTTGAAGCTCTATGCCAATTGTTGTTGTATCCAGAGCTATAGCTATAGAGATTTATAGCTAAAGAACATTTACACTGATAGACATTTCATTCCATCAAATTCAATTTGATGAAATCTTTAGTAAAATCATATATATTCTTTATTTACATGTACATATTTTAATCCAAATGACATTAACAAAACCACACATTCAAAGCCAAACCCATAATAAAACTCATCCAAACAAAAACAGTCACATTTCTCATTTCTTTTTTCAACCCTGAAACACAAAAGCCTAATTACTAACTCAACACACATGTTCACAAACAAATCAAGCAATCAACTCAAAACAAGTTTTACTCTAAACTTTCCTATTACAGTCAAACAATTAACGAGGCGTAGGATACTCACAGTTCCTGTAGTACCCAAAGACATGTGGTTCATCTGCTGGGCGAGGGGCCCCATCATGCTCCCGGGCTGCATGGACATGGTGTGGTCCATGGCTGGCGTGATCACAGCACCCTGTGGGGAGGAGGAGGCAGGAACGAATAAAGGACACAACTCCCATAATGCTCCTGACAGGTGCAGCCTACAAACGAGTGGACATCCAAGCACCTCAGGACTGGATGTCTAGAATGCACTGGGAAACAAGTGGCCAATACAGGTGACCTCCCATAATGCATTTTGGCATGTGTGTCTGTGACTCATGTTGCACATGCTCATACTGAGCCAGCTGTGGGCCAAGGCCGGTGTGTTTTAATCACCTGTTTCCCATCAGCACCATTTCAGACAGAAGCACCAAAGTAACAAATTTTTTTTAAACTTCACATGCTCTGCGCAGTAGTACTGATTCACTGAGTCAGCGTGATAATACCACAGATAATACATCCTCATTTTCATGTGAATCACATGTATCAGATGGTTCTAACTGCATTGTGGGGGCGGGCATGTTCATTTGAAAAACTCGTATCAGGTTTGTGTGTGTTTGAGTACAACTGCGGATACTGCAGACTCAGTCCCACTGCAGTCAGGATGCCTGCACACTAATGTAACCAACGCGGAACAATGAGAGGTTCAGCACTTCACCTGCTTAAACATGCAACCGTCTGCATCCATGACTATTAACTGTATGTGTGCGCATTTGTAAGTTAAGCGTGAGTGTGTGTTTGGTGTGAGTAAGGATGTATGACAGTGTGTGTGAATGTGTATAGAAGTAAATATGCGGGTGTGTGAGAGTGTGTAGGAATATCTACGTGAGTGTGCTGAGTGGATGGGTCTTCTTGTGCACGTGTTTAGGAGCGTGTGTGAGTGGGTGTATGAATATGTGCGCATAAGTGCGTGTGTGCGAGTGCTCAGTGTTGGGAAAGAGGGAGCAGGTCCGTGGTGAAGCGGGTGGAGAAGCAGCTGTCAAGCCCCTTCCACACGTTCTGCTTCAAAGGTGGAACGCCAGCTGTTAGCGGGATGAAAGGCCTCCTTTGGACACAGTTCACTCTCTCTAATTAACTGTGTGGCTGGTGGGGGGGGTTTACGCTGAGAACCTTAAGATTGATCACGCTTCAAAACTCCTGCGTTACATCCATCAGCTGGGCTTCTTATATTACAAGGAATGATTGAATGTATTCCAAACGCTTGTTATGCATTCCCTCCTGGAAGTGATACATTGCTCACTTAACTCTGAGCCTCGTATGCGATGGTGTGCGTGTTTATTTTATACTGTACTTCATTCAGAGCCTTGTGTAGTTTACACAGAGGAAAGAGGGATTGGTCGGCTCCCAGATGCAGGCCGTAATTTGTAAAAGTGACCTCAGACAGCTCGGCGTGTTTGAGTGTGCGTGTATGAGAAAACACAATAGAGATGCACAATAGAACTGGGTCAAAGTCTGTGCACAAATGCAGAAAGCAATGGTCTCCACATTAAGCATGGGGCAGGGTGAACAGGTAATGAAGCACACGGTCATGTATGTTTGTGTGTGTGCATGTGAGGGTGTGGCAGTGTACAATATGTGTGCAAGACACAGTTGTGTGATTACGTGTGTGTATGCCTGTATATGTGTGCCTGCACTATATACTGTATGTGTGTGCATGTTTTTACATGTGCGTGTGAATGTGTGAGTGTGCGTGTTTGCGAGTGAGAGTGTGTATCCTGTGCTCTCAGAGCCAGCAGGCTCAGGATCATTGATTAATGTCGGGTGGACTCAGGGACAGGAGGGGCTATCTGCTATGCCTCAGATCACTATCAGAGGAAGACTGATCACTGGCCCAACAAAACAGAACGGCTGCCTTCTGCTGATGTCCAGCAGAGGGCGATCAATTGTACAAGGTTACCCGTGTCCGATATCTTGCCTCCCTCCTGGCTAAAGTCAATTAAACACAGGCTGTTATGTGCAGTGCAACCAGCAGGATGAGCCATTGTGTCAGAAATGCAGTGAGTGAAGGGATTGATGTGTGGACAGACTGATGTGCCTCTATTACAGCATTTTATCCCAGCCACAGACTAACAGATAGAGGAGAGACATCACATTATGGATCTAAAGCAAATTTATGTGATTCGCTAGATTTAGTCCAGATTCAGTGAGAATCCCCAAATACTACAGGATTCCTTTAATTTACAGAGATAGCAGATTGTTTTTTAAAAACTGAAAACATATCTTGTTACTATTATAATTTATTACTAATGTGCACAAAGGTGGAGCTACAGCATTGCATGCCATTAAAGATGAGTTGCTAGTTAAACTGAAGAATACTAGTGAGTTGCAGAGAAAGGTAATTTATGTGTCTCTCCTGTTTTGGCTGGCTGTCTTGTTTGCGTTTAAGCATCAGATAAATCCATGTATTATTTATGACTGACGTTTGAAATACAGCACATTGACTGGTGACAGGACTCATATGTCAGTTCTCATTCTGCATATTCTGGCTTCCAGTCCAGCCAGCTGGAATAGACAGAGGTAGAAATAAGATATGGTTCAAAATATATATTTTTGAAGAACTGTGTACTGCATATACAAACCCCAATTCCAAAAAAGTTGGGACAGTATGTAAAATGCAAATAAAAGCAGAAAGCAGTGATTTATAAATTCTCTTTTACATATATATTTAATTAAAAACAGTACAAATAAAAGATATTTAATGTTTTACTTTATCAACTTTATTGCTTTTTGTAAATATACGCCAATTGTGAATTTGATGCCTGCAACACGTTCCAAAAACGTTTGGGACAGGGGCAAAAAAAAAAACTGGGAAGTTAAAAAAACACCTGTTTGGAACATTCTACAGGTAAACAGGTGATGCAATCATGATTGGGTATAAATGGATATCAAAAGACTCTTGATATCTTATTTTCAGGTACTCTTACAAGCGATACTATAAACTCTCTGCATTTGAATAGATCTCTATGGGAATTTGGGGGTGGGACTAGATTTAGCTGTAAATTACACTGGAATAGTATGGAACACATGGTTGGCTAAATGGCTGTAAGTCATCAAGGGTCTGAGGCGTCAAACGAGCCTCAAACCATCACTCTGCTGCCAGAAATACAGTAGATATGGATGGATCACTTGAAGGGTAGTTTCTCCTGACTTATTTTTCCATAGAGTTCAATAGAAAAATGAGTCAGGACAAACAACCCTTAAAGTGATCCATCCATATCTACTGCATATCTGGCAGCAGAGTGATGGTTTAAGGCTCGTTTGATACCTTGTTTATTGGGGTTTGTACATACAATTCAAAGTTACCATGGATGTGTTTAAAATGTCAATCTTATTATTGCTATTATTGTGTTTTTTAACTTGAAGAAAACCTGGGATCTACAATAAAAAACTGCAGTTTCTAAATTCAGGTTTCTCTTATTTAAAGTGCATTTTTTATTTGTCTATACTTTTTTCAGATCTTGACAGGAAAGGAAAAGGCCAAATGTGTGCTGTCCCTCTGAAAACATGCATCTATGAAAATGGACTATGATAGGGAGCTCATACTTCATACTTAAATATTACCATAAGCTATTTGCCAGTGTGTCAGTGTGATGTGACAGGAGGCCTGATACGTTCCAAACTCGTGTTTGTGCGTTAGGTTTCAACATAAAATCGTCCTGCTGGTAATTTTGCAGGGGTTGCTTCAGAAGTAAACTGCGCTGACGTTTCCTGTCAGAAAGATTGTGTCTCTTCTCTGCTCATCTGAAAATAACTTGAAACAGCACAGCATTTCTTTCTCTCTACCTCTCACAATGCTTCCAACCATTTCCCCACGCTGTTCTGATGCAATCGAGTTTCATCTCGAAAGCCTCAAGCTACAGTCAGCTCCCAACAAAGCATCCATGATTGGAAATGAAAAAACACTAAATACTTTCCTCATTTAATTTGTGGGCATACAGCCTGTGTGCGTTTAAAAAAATAATAAAAATAAGTAAAATTCACCTATGGATATGTGCTTGTCAAAGCAGGGTTTATTAAACTGTAGTCCCACTGACAGAATGGAGATGGAGACAGTAAACAGTCTCCCTTCACGGCGGTTTGTGGAGAGGGATAGTGGGGGGGGTTATGTAAGTGCTTATGTAAACAACAAGCACTGAAACACTGATTAAATTAACAACAAGAAAAAGGAAAAAGACAGAAAGGCTACTCTGCAGGGAGGTGTGTGTGTGTGTGTGTGTGTGTGTGTGTGTGTGTGTGTGTTCTGTATGTTATTGTTAGTGTCTGTATGTAATGTGCAGTGGTGCTGAGAGAATGGATCTTATGACCACTGAGTTTCAGGTTCTCTGCCCAATGATGAACTGGCCTTGGGTCACTCAAATCTCCTCAGTAAATGTAACATTTGTAAAGTTGTGCAGGTGGTCCTCGTCAGGGGTGTGCTGGGCTAACACATTACATACAAGAATGCAACGAGAGGGTCAAAAGGGTGAGGGGGTCAGGATCCACAGCAGTTAAATGGAGCAAATTGAACCCACAAAGCCAAGTAAGCAGCCTTTATAAGTGCCTTCACAGCACAAACAAACCCTGTAAATCCTGCAGAGCAATAAAGAAATGGGGCTTTAATATTCTCTCAGGGCATGCAGAGCCCTGCATAATCTAATGGACTGACAGTTTCTTTAAAGAACATACAACCTTTTGTTCATTATTCCTTTCATACACTATCAGTTTCAGAAAGCTCAAAGTCAGTGAGCAAGATTTGTTATGGCAGTCTGTGGAAATAAAGCCATTATGCCAGCTATGGCAAAAAAAAAAAAAAAAAAAAAAAAACCTTCAGTGTGACAGCAGCCAACAAAACTCATTAGGCAGGTGTCTATGCTATCGGGATTCAGCAGCACTAAAAAAAAAGAGATGATGACATTTTGATTAATGCAAACTAAGTGAGCCATATGTACATTGACTGCAATGGAAACCTGTTATTCACACATTAACCGCTGTACCCCAGCGTGGCAAAGTAAAAAATGGTTGTGGAAACAAATTAAGTGTAGTCTGTGCAGTCAAATGTGAATTTTATGGAATCATTGAGCTGCAAGTCCACAATATTTAGTGTACATTTTTGAAAGCATGCAAAAAACAATATAGGCTACTTTGGCATCATGCTGGAAAACAGACTGTCTGAGACTCTGGGCTTCAACTTAAAAAAGATAATTTGACACAAGCAGTGGAAAGACTGTCTGTAGTCACTGAAACTTGCGTCAAGCAGACAGGAAGTTGGCCGCGTTTCTTCCTGTCAGGTTCTTGAGAAAACAAAGCACTCTTAATGCAGGATATTAGCCATTTGTCCTAAACTTTCTGTCAGACATTGCCAAGGAACACCCTCTTATGTTTACAGACGCACAGTAATTTACTACAGCAACAAAAAAAGCGATTCACACTTTTGCGATGGTCATGGAATCCCCTTTAATGTATTTGCTTAATTATATTCAAACATTTTCTTCTTTGTCTTCACAAATGGATTCTTACTAAAGACTAAATAAAATGTTTAATTTCTCATTCTGCCACCATGATGGTTCAAACGGCATTCCTGTAATTACTTTACAGCAGAATTGTTCAAACGTTAATTACTTTGAGTATTGTTCAGTTTCAGGCACAAAATCTTTTTCAAAATGGTGTCAAAAAAGGGCCTCAAAGAACACTAAGGTCAGCCCATCGAAAAAAATACACCCTTTACACTCAACGTGTTTCCTCCAAGGCTTGAAAAAAAGAATGGATCTCATTCCACCAGCAATATTCTTCAATATGATTTTCACTCTACCCCGATGCACACATTCATGCATCTTTTGGAGCTCAGAGCATGCAGCAGCGTAAAATCCTTTCAGCTCTCTATCCTGCTACCAGACAACTGAAATTAGACCAATTGATTTTGAAGAGACAACATGACAACAGGAGCAATTTGATCAATTTCAGGTGGTGGGAGGATGGGGATATTGACATTTTCATTTATTTCCCCAGAATGTCCCCAATCAGGGATCCAACATGTGATTTAGCAACAAAAAAAAAAAGACAAAAATAATTAAATAAATAAATAAAAATTTAAACTGATTATAAAACAGAAGTAAAGGATAACACAGTGGTACTGGGAACGAGAGAGAACTGAGCCGTGGGGCCATAAAACATCAACCAGTCAACCCCACTGGCAGACACCACTGAGCCCCCCGCATATATCCTGATGTTGTGTTTCTCTCAGACATAATGTCTCTGCATGGCCGTCCTTCCCCCACACCACCCAGGCCACCAGTCACAGCTTCAGTGGGCCCTGACTGGCTATTTACTGCCACTCACTTCTGGGGCTGCCATCATGACAACAGAGCGCACAACCTGCTTTATTCAGGGTCATGGAACACCTGCTCCAACCTGCTGCTGGTGTTTATTGAGACACAGGCTGGGTAAGAGGAAGGATGCTCCCCAGAGAGGGATGGGCCCATGGGGGTTACTGCCATGTTTTATTCATCAGTGGAACTAACTCCTGACAACGGACAGTTACCGCACATCTAATCACAAGTGCAGGCAGCTCTGTGAGCATGCCTCTGACTATCACTGTCCTTGTAATGGTCCGGCTAGTCTGAGCCATGTCTGAGTCACAACTGAGACACAGATGAAATAAAAAATACCATGTAAACACCATAACAAACACCACAGTTACAACTAGAACTAGCCTGGAACATATCAAAAAAACATCGAAGACACATCTGAAAGAACAACCAAGTAAAATGAGAGACTAACACGAGACACTTCCGTTTCCCTGGTGAGCGTAAGTGGGCGTGTGGCAGGAACACCTGGGAGGAATGACATCACGGCGCAGGCGTGTCCCGCTGTCTCCTTGCTGGAGCCACTGGCTGCAGCTCTACCACTGAGAATGATGGAGAGGTTTGGTACACAGAGGGTTTATTTTCTCTGCTGGAAGGCTGTTCCTGCACGATGGATAATGGCGCTGCCCTCCCTCCCCCGAACTTCTCAACTCCGACAGCTGCACTCATATGTCTCAAAGACATGAACCCCTTTTACCAAACCCATGAGCAGCGCCTAGGAGGAATCAAGATGTAGTACACCCTTCCCAAAGAGTGCCTCTGGTTTCTGACACAAAACCTGTACTCGTTTTAAAACCTCACAGGGAACACCTTACATTACTGCATCATTAAAATGCAAACATTACATATTCATCAGTGCAATATAAGAATGACATGGCAGCCATATAAAATATTCATCATGCTTTAATTCATGCTTCACAAAATGTTCTATAAATATTGAATATTTGTGTGAATATTGCATATTTGTGATTTTGCTAATAATGATCATCTTGCAAATAATTGAAACGCATAGCATGCAATGTAAGTGCAAATCACAATAACAGTTATTTTAACAGGATGCATGACCATAACACATAAGTGTGCATGATTAAAATAATTTGAAGATGAACAATTATTACTTATTATGATATACATTGTTCATATGGTCTGTAATAGCACATGATGAATCTATGTGACTGCTATGCCACTGTCATGTAGTTCTTATAAATATGTAATTTATACATTATGAAGCTTATGTAGTGTCATCAAGCAATGATTACATTCTGAATATGCGGCCAAAGGCAACTAACCAACTCAAATCCAAACAAACAGAGCGAATGCATGCGCCAGCGCTGGCCAGCAGCACTGATCCTCCCTGTCTGCTGTATCACACTGGTCCAAACCGGCTGGCAGCAGGAGTGAAAGTGCAAGGACCACGTCTTTGCCCCAAAATCTGGAAGCAAATCAGATCCAATATACAGCATTTTTCAGTCCCTCCCCTAGTGTGCAGCCCAATCAAAAGCAGGCAGCAGGGGCCTGCTCATGAGCAGTGCCTAGATTACAGTGCTGTGGAGGAGAGCCTTCTACAATGCCCAGCACCAAGACACTGATCAGAACCTCTACAATGCCCAGCACCAAGACACTGATCAGAACCTCTACAATGCCCAGCACCAAGACACTGATCAGAACCTCTACAATGCCCAGCACCAAGACACTGATCAGAACCTCTACAATGCCCAGCACTAAGACACTGATCAGAACCTCTACAATGCCCAGCACTAAGACACTGATCAGAACCTCTTCATTGCCCAGCACCAAGACACTGATCAGAACCTCTACAATGCCCAGCACTAAGACACTGATCAGAACCTCTACAATGCCCAGCACTAAGACACTGATCAGAACCTCTTCATTGCCCAGCACCAAGACACTGATCAGAACCTCTACAATGCCCAGCACCAAGACACTGATCAGAACCTCTACAATGCCCAGCACCAAGACACTGATCAGAACCTCTAGAATGCCCAGCACCAAGACACTGATCAGAACCTCTTCATTGCCCAGCACCAAGACACTGATCAGAACCTCTACAAATTCTACAATGCCCAGCACCAAGACACTGATCAGAACCTCTACAATGCCCAGCACCAAGACACTGATCAGAACCTCTACAATGCCCAGCACCAAGACACTGATCAGAACCTCTACAATGCCCAGCACCAAGACACTGATCAGAACCTCCACAATGCCCAGCACCAAGACACTGATCAGAACCTCTACAATGCCCAGCACCAAGACACTGATCAGAACCTCTTCATTGCCCAGCACCAAGACACTGATCAGAACCTCTACAATGCCCAGCACCAAGACACTGATCAGAACCTCTTCAATGCCCAGCACCAAGACACTGATCAGAACCTCCACAATGCCCAGCACCAAGACACTGATCAGAATCTCTACAACGCCCAGCACCAAGACACTGATCAGAACCTCTTCATTGCCCAGCACCAAGACACTGATCAGAACCTCTACAAAAACCAGTATATTGGTATACCACACATAACCTCTACAATGCCCAGCACCAAGACACTGATCAGAACCTCTTCATTGCCCAGCACCAAGACACTGATCAGAACCTCTTCATTGCCCAGCACCAAGACACTGATCAGAACCTCTACAATGCCCAGTATATTGGTATAACACACAGAACCTCTACAATGCCCAGCACCAAGACACTGATCAGAACCTCTACAATGCCCAACACCAAGACACTGATCAGAACCTCTATAATGCCCAACACCAAGACACTGATCAGAACCTCCACAATGCCCAGCACTAAGACACTGATCAGAATCTCCACAATGCCCAGTACCAAGACACTGATCAGAACCTCTTCAATGCCCAGGACCAAGACACTGATCAGAACCACTACAAAAACCAGTATATTGGTATAACACACATAACCTCTACAATGCCCAGCACCAAGACACTGATCAGAACCTCTACAATGCCCAACACCAAGACACTGATCAGAACCTCTACAATGCCCAGCACCAAGACACTGACCAGAACCTCCACAAAAACCAGTATATCTGTATAACACACAAAACCTCTACAAAAACCAGTATATCCGTATAACACACAGAACCTCTACAAAGACCAGAACCTCTGTATAACACACAGAACCTCTACAAAGATCAGAACCTCTGTACAATCTCTTGACAAGCCTCTTTCGTACACCAATTTAAAAAACCTTGCTTTTTGTGGAAGTGGGCAGGAGGGGGTGGGGCTACTTCATGTACTGAATGATTGGATTTTTCATATGAAAACAGGTTTTTTAACAGGTTTTCTCTGGGCTTAACATATTTTAATTGAAACAGATTGTAAAATGTAATACTTGATACTTGTCAACACAACTGTAAAATGCATTATTTTGGGAAATTTCTCAGGCCCTGTGGGGGGTCTATCTCAGCTCGGTCGGATACCTCGCCTACAAAACAGGCGGGTGTGAGCATTGCGTGGTGTTTAAGAAGCTCAGCTTGGAACATCAAAAGCAGAGCACAGTCATTTTACCTAACGATTCTCCACTTGAACTGATTCAGTTAGTATCAAGCTGTTATATGGATAACATGTACTCATGTAAGCATTGGATAAGTACTGTATGTGTCTGCAAAAGAGATCAGAATTAACACTAGGACAGACAATGGTGCTGATTACATTTCATTTTCTATTTTTGTTGCTGTGCTAAAACAAAGCACACATCAAACTCCACACATTTACTGTCTTTTAAATTAGTTTTTTAAGAAAGATATTTGACTGGCCTGGTAGTGGATTGTCAGATAGTTACAGCCTATGAACAGTCATTTGAGCATGTAGTGCTTGCACCTGAAATTATGTGAAAACAGGCAAAGATTCAAGCTCTTGTCACAGCACGATAATTCCCAACTGATGAGCATACAGTACGCAGAACAGCTTTTCAGACCTGGCAGACAAGTGACCTCTCCAGAGCTCCGATGGGAAACAAAGAGAGCCAGAGAGAAACAGAGTTTCACGTACACTTCATGGCCAGTTAAACCAGGACTTTGCACCGCTTTAGTATTTCTTCAGGAACCTCTACTATGACAGTATGAAACTGCAATGGACAGACACTGTTGGAGCCAAATGTTGAATAATAAAAAACTGCACACAATAATGAAAATCAAGTTTGCATTTCCAAGAATTTAATTGCTGATTTTTTCCTTTGCATAATCCTTCTTATAAATTTCTTTTCATGGCACACTGAAGAAATGTGTCCAAAAGAGATAGGAGCTTCTATTTCTGAGAGCTTTTTTGTTGATTTACAGAAGCCTAATCTAGCAGGGTTCCAGGTAATCAATCCAAAAACAAAGGATTTAGACAAAAGCACCTACAGAATATCATCATCCAGTCAAACAAAGAAAACAACCATCTGGTTTTCCTCCCCTCCTGTTTGGCCTCTGCTGAGGCACCAGGCTCTGTACAAGAGACAGCAGCACCGCTTTTCTGCCATTTTCTTTGCAACTTTAAGAACAACCTGGCAACCTGTTTGAGTTTTCCATCCGAGATCAGCCTGCATAGGAAAATCCCCCTGAATGCAAGACAAGGGCTGGGAAATAAAAAGTTCCAAAAATATGGAGAGGGAAAGAGATTAAGCATTTTACTTAACTGTACTTCATCACAATAATCCCTGGATAATGTAGGGAGCCAATGCATGCACATGGCCATTTCCAAGGCTCCAGGGGGGCTCCTTCTCTCTAAGCCTTCTGCTTCCTCCATCCGACCCAAAGCCATAAACTACCTTTACAACCTGGGAACGTCTCGGCGACAGGAACTCCAAAAGTTTATCCATCGGCAGACCTGAGCCCCTGGACTGTCGGGGAATGCTAGGGAGAGGTGAATGGTGTGTTATGGTGAGAGGTGAACAGTATGTGTTAAGGGGAGAGGTGAATGTTGTGTTTTATGGTTAGAGGTAAAAGTTGTGTGTTATGGAGAGAGGTGAATGTTGTGTGATAGGGGAGAGATGAATGTTGTGTGTTATGGTGATAGGTGAATGTTGTGTGATAGGGGAGAGATGAATGTTGTGTGTTATGGTGAGAGGTGAATGTTGTGTGTTATGGGGAGAGGTGAATGTTGTGTGTTATGGTAAGAGGTGAATGTTGTGTGTTATGGTGAGAGGTAATTGTTGTGTGTTATGGTGAGAGGTGAATGTTGTGTGTTAAGGGGATAGGTGAATGTGTGTTAAGGGGAGAGGTAAAGGTTGTGTGTTAAGGAGAGAGGTGAATGGTGTGTGTTATGGTGAGAGGTGAATGGTATGTGTTAAGGGGATAGGTGAATGTGTGTTAGGGGGAGAGGTAAAGGTTGTGTGTTAAAGAGAGAGGTGAATGTTGTGTGTTATGGTGAGAGGTGAATGGTATGTGTTAAGGAGAGAGGTGAATGGTGTGTGTTAAAGGTAGAGGTGAATGTTGTGCTTTATGGGAAGATGTGAATGTTGTGTGATAGGAGAGAGATTAATGTTGTGTGTTATGGGGAGAGGTGAATGTTGTGTGTTAAGGGGAGAGGTGAATTTTGCATGTTAAGGAGAGAGGTGCATGTTGTGTGTTATGGTGAGAGGTGAATTTTGCATGTTAAGGAGAGAGGTGAATGTGTGTTAAGGAGAGAGGTAAAGGTTGTGTGTTAAGTGGAGAGGTGAATGTTGTGTTAAGGGGAGAGGTGAATGTTGTGTGTTAAAGGGGTAGTCCACCTCAACAAAACTAATCAAAATATATTTCGTAATCAAAATATATTTGGCTCTCCTATCAATTTCCATGTCGCATGACATTACAGAAATGCAATTCAGTGACGTCATTGACTTGCATTTTTCGGAGTTCACACCGTCCATGATCAGAGCAGCTATGACAACAGAGAAAAAGCTTGCAAAATTGCTGAACATTTTCAGAAATTCTAAAATATTAGCCTAAAAGTTAATTAGAGTGGACTACCCCTTTAAGGGGATAGGTGAATGTTGTGTATTACGGAGAGAAGTAAATGTTGTGGAACAGTTCTCAATTGTCAGGGACAGGTTGGTTGGGACAAGCATCATCTCCAACATCAGGGAGATTTTCAAATGTCTCTCTATTCAGATCTCCCTCCCTCTTTCTTTCTCACTCTTTTTAACAGCATGTGGTGTAAGTGGTGACCTCCCTCATTAACCGTGCTCAACCAATAGCAGCCTCTGTCCCTAACTGTGCCCAACCAATGCCAGCTTCTGTCCCTAATGACCCATTCAGTGCTGTCACAGCTCTTTGGCACAGACGCATGGCTGATCTGGTAGACGTGATAAAAAAAACACAAGGAAATGAGGCTGTTGGGAGCTGTTAGCCACATGGCAGCCCATACAGGGAACAGGCAGCCAGCTTGACTCTGATCCAGCACACACTACGCAACGCACGGACACACACACGCACACACACGCGCGCACACACACATACACGCACACACACACACATGCACACACACACACACACACACACACACACACACACGCACACACACACACACGCACACACACGCACACACATACACGCACACACACACACACATAAACACACAAACAAACACACATTACTACGCAGACACAACAGAAAAGCCACAACACAAACAATGTAGGGCCTGATTTACTAAGACCTTTAGGATGAGCAAAACCTTTTAGCACACGCAAAGCCCGCAGTAACATGACCAGTGATTGGAAATGGTAATGGAAATTTGTTTTGCACCAATCAATGGGTGCGTTTACATGCACTCAATGAGCACGTTTACATGCACTCAATATTCCGATAACTGGGAGTAATCCGAACATGGCAATAATACGATAAATGCGTTTACATGCACTTAAGTAATGCGATAATGGGAAAAATCCAGGTTTACATGATTCTGTCAATATTCCGATTTCTTTCCCTGAACGCGATGTGTAACTCAAACGTAAATTAGAAACATATATTAGCCTAACGTTATATATTATAAATTACATGTTTTAACGTTTATACATAACGTGACTATACTTCCTGTTGGGTTGCTAGAAACAGCACGCGGGTTGGTATGCGTAACCGTAAATTAGTAAACACGTTAACTAAGCCTAACGTTAGTTACATAAGACAGAACAGTAGCCTATAACGTATAAGAAAGTAATGTTAAACATGGCAACGTTAGACAGGAATGCTCTTATGGGTTTCGTCGTCATATGGCAGATGTTATGGTTGCGGTTGGCAACTAACACTGTCTTTCAAGCGTTCTGTGTTATGAGCAGAAGACGACGAAGAGCTTTAACGTTACAACAAGCGCTGATTATTGGACCCAGAATAGGCCTTCCTCCAGCACTGTTAAGGACCCGGTGGGAGAGAGTGGTGCTAAATGAATTCACCGATTCAGACCGTAGACTTGTGGACACCAAACTGGTTCGCTATCAGCCTGTACTCCCCGCAGCTACCGACTTTGTACAGCGCTATTGCGACTCGCATTTGAAGAGGTACAGCTGGACGCACTGTCACTTCGTCAGGGCTCATTATGTTCTGTACTAAACCACAAAGTTTCATAAATGATCTCCGAGCCATTCTGAAGTTGCCTCTCCATTCTGAATCGGTGAATTAATTTACCATATGACGACGAAACCCATAAGAGCATTATTGAGTGCATGTAAACGTGCTCATTATTTCCGCGTTTCTAACTTTTTTCCCATCTATGAAATGAAGTATATTCCTCTTTATTATTTCGGATAACATCAGGAGGGTTTCCTCCTCGCTCCAGAAATGACTTCTCCCGTTGGTTGACATCTCTCTCTGACCTCTCAACTGTTTTGACGTTAGCGTTACGTTACGAACAATATCCGGAGTAGCTGTTGCCATGGCTGTTGCTGTCAAACACGCACATGCACAGATTTAAAAAAACTAACTAGATCGGAATAAGCGTTTACATGCAACCAATAAAACGAAAAACACGGCAGAAATCCAGGTGTAGTTATCAGATTTCTCATATTCCGATAACTGCTTTTTTCCGAAAAAGCTTTTCGGAATATTGCGTTTACATGACAATTTAAACAGCCATATTCCGAATATGATCGGAATATTGAGTGCATGTAAACGCACCCAATGATTGTGTTATTAGTTTTGCTTGTGCTGCATTGATGCGTCTGCTTGGATGCACATCTGTAGCTCTAGGGGCTCTCAGTGTGGAGATGGAAATCCTGCTGGGGTGGGTGTGGGAAGAAATCTGCAGCTGGGGAATCATGAAAAATAGCAAATATTATTTCTACTTCAGTTGCACATTGGTTCTGTCAGTGCACCTGATCTTTCTGGGGGTGGGGGAAGCTTCTCCTTTTGACAGGCAACATAAACAGCCTGTCAAAAGGGGCACCTCAATGAGCACAAGCCATGGAGAAGTGTTAGAAAGAACATATTAGGCAGAGCCTCTCCACAAATAACAATTAATTATAGGCTAATAAAGCAAATATTACATCATATAAGAGTGGGCTAATGTTACTGGACATTTCAACATGACATTGACAAAGATCTAATGAGAGTGACAAGGAAATTGATCGATTGGATTCATTTAGGTTACTACGCTTACCTAAACGAAATCAAAATGTGACAGCTTACCAAGAGAATCATCTTGTCATGTTAGGACACTTGTCGAGTTCAGATTTATACAGCCGCACTTATATTTAGAGTATATTGGTGTACTGTATGATATTGTGGGAAATATATCTAAGCAGGATTTATTTTAAGTGGGAAGAAAACCTATTAAATGAAATTAATATTCCCTGCATGTGCCCATTTATTAAAGAGATTCAAGGTTGAGGAGACTGCTAAGCACAATTCTACCACTTTAACTGGAGTCGCCTAATTGCCAAAATGAAGTGGAGTCAGTAGTTATGTAAATCCAATAAATGCAAATATAATATAAATCATTAAGCTTTCACAGCATGGAAAGTAGCTACTAGAGCAACACAAGTTTAATTTATTATCTTTTGGTCAAAAAATGCAAATATGCGGCAAAAATTTTTTCAGTTATTTTAAGTCTGCCCAGGACTATCTTTGAAATTAGCAAATTGATGTCCGTAAAAGGTAAAGACAACATTCTAATATGGTAATATACCCCGACCCCAAAAGCAATAGTAGTGGAAACACTGTGGTCTGAACCATGCCAGTAGGGTGGGAATAATCCTGGTAGAGAGGTAATCACTGATTATAAACACATCAGGCATCTACACATATGGAGACATATAGACTGTGCTGTATGCCCCCCCCTCTCTTTCTACATAGAATCTATAGTATAGGTACTGTCACTGGCTGTGATCCAGTCAATCTCTGTGATAGTGTCTATGGTGCATGAGGAGTGTAAAATTATTATGATCCAGGTTACCTCCAGTGAGCATCATCACAGGCATTGTAAAGAAGGCCTATATGGCCCAGGAAAAACTGAAAACATGAGCAACATGAGTTCAGCATGTAGTCATGAGGCATTGCTGATGTCAGGAAGAAAAATATGTGAAATGTGTGTGTGTGGGCTGAGCTTGCTCATTTAAAACAGCGAACAGCAACACTGCAGTTCAGCTCACTGTAAGGGCATCATTAGAGCCAAACCACTATGAGAGGAGATTAATTAGGAGGTGTGTGCGTGAGACCAGTGCACATAAACGTACAGGGTATGGGGTCTGCTGGCGGGTCAAGGATCTGTTCTATCTCTGGCGGATCTCCATCACAACATCTCAGGGCTTCCACCAGCCCTTTATGAATGTGGAAAGGAAAGAATAAGGCAAACAGAAGCCAGGCAAGTCAAAAACCTGCCAGGTCTCCAAGCGAGTCCAATACAACCTGACCAATCTCCAATACTCCGGGTCAGTCATACCTGCTCGACATCCTTTATTTATTGTTATAATAATAATAATAATAATAAAATCTTCTTTAGTTCATTCAGGCAGCTGTTTATGGCCTGTGTTCAAGGTTGCAGTAGATGGCGATACACTCAGTGTTACCATGGTACTGAGAGTGGGGCAGGAAGCACACAGATGGCGATACACTCAGTGTTACTGTGGTACTGAGAGTGGGGCAGAAAGCACACAGATGGCGATACACTCAGTGTTACTGTGGTACTGAGAGTGGGGCAGGAAGCACACAGATGGCGATACACTCAGTGTTACTGTGGTACTGAGAGTGGGGCAGGAAGCACACAGATGGCGATACACTCAGTGTTACTGTGGTACTGAGAGTGGGGCAGGAAGCACACAGATGGCGATACACTCAGTGTTACTGTGGTACTGAGAGTGGGGCAGAAAGCACACAGATGGCGATACACTCAGTGTTACTGTGATACTGAGAGTGGGGCAGGAAGCACACAGATGGCGATACACTCAGTGTTACTGTGGTACTGAGAGTGGGGCAGGAAGCACACAGATGGCTTTTTTTTGCGTAAGCATTTTTCCTTACAGCTCCATCCATCTTCCCAGAATGGAAGCTGGGGAGGCCTGCAGGAGGAGGGGGAGGTTCACACAAGGTCTTGCCTTCCTCTGTGACCATGTGAGCGCTGGCAGACAGGGGCGAGGGCGGGGTCTGTGATGGATGCCTGCTGATTGGCCGTGACCTCAGCGCTCTGTGAGGCCAGCTGACACAGCTTTGTTTGGGTAAGAAAGGCGAAGGATGTTCAGTCCCAGGGTTCAGTCCCAGGGTGCCTCTGAAGGTGATGAAAATAGCTTGAGGACATGGGGGTAAGAGAGAGCTGGGCATGCTCAAAGGGGGTTAGCCTCTTCCTGTACACCACCCACTCAAGCACTGCTCTGCTCCAGGGCTGCAACTTTTTTTGTAACTTCATTTATTATTGTTACAAATTCGACACAAACGGACGACGGACTTCCGACACCGCCCTCCACCCTGTCACATGACATGGGCGCAAAGGGGCTCGGAACGAGGCACCCAGCAAAGGACTGATGTGATGTTTAATTGATTAATTGATTATGGTTTGAATTGATTATACCCATGCGCACATAGTGCTGCGACAAGGGTACTGCAATCACTCCCGTCCGTCTGTCTGTCCGTAACAGCCATAGCGCCTACAGTTCATCTGATCTGTCTGTCCGTAACAGCCATAGCGCCTACAGTTCTGATCTGATCTGTCTGTCTGTAACAGCCATAGCGCCTACAGTTCTGATCTGATCTGTCTGTCTGTAACAGCCATAGCACCTACAGTTGTGATCTGATCTGTCTGTCTGTCTGTCCGTAACAGCCATAGCGCCTACAGTTCTGATCTGATCTGTCTGTCTGTAACAGCCATAGCGCCTATAATTCTGATCTGATCTGTCTGTCTGTAACAGCCATAGCGCCTATAATTCTGATCTGATCTGTCTGTCTGTCTGTAACAGCCATAGCGCCTATAATTCTGATCTGATCTGTCTGTCTGTCTGTAACAGCCATAGCGCCTACAGTTCTGATCTGATCTGGATGAAACTTCGCACATTGACAGGCAGTCTTGAATATTTTTCAAATCGGTCAAAGAAAAGTACGTTATACATTCTGAACACACAAGGGTGCACATGGGGGAGAGCAACACTTGCAGATTTTTGCAGGCGTTGCTCACTCACGTGCGGGTGTAGGCATCTCTCTCCTTTCTAGTTTAATGTGTGATTCAACCATACAGGCAATGCACGGGAGTGCAGCAGGCCAGCCATGTAGGCTGGGAAAGCTGAGTCACATCGCCATGGTTACAACCGCATGCTGTACAAACTCCCTTAATGTTCCACTCTGGAAACTGTGACCCTTCAGTACTGCATGCGCCCACAAACACACACACACACACACACACACACACACACACATGCATGCACACACAAACACAGGCACAGATAAAAGGCTTGACATCTCAGTTTGACACTGTAACATTCCGTTATCCTACAACTGTCTTCTATGTATCCAGATTGTACTGTCAGGAAGTATCTTGTGAACTTATAGCAGAAAACTGCCAGAGTGATATAAAATCATAACCTGATAAAGCAGAGCAATATGGAGCTAAAGGTGTACATGGTGGCCCATCAGTGTTTCTTCCACCCTGGTCCAAGTCCAGGGAGAGGTACCCCCCCATTGCTGTCAACATTTTAGTTTCAATCCAAAACACAGCTGCTGAAGATGAAAATACTGGGAGAGACAGAGGAAATGGCGAGTGCACTGTGGCTGAGGAGCTCAGTTATACTCACTGCTGGTTGCATAACGTATTGTTGGTGAGGCATCCATGACGTACTCTGGACCTGTAGGTAAATAGCTGTCGTCAGTAACATTCCGTTCACATATTACCATCTCCCCCAACCTTATTTCCCCCTCCACCCAGCCACAAAAGAATAAAAGGCCATTCGATTTGATAATTACAGCCGAACTGAGGCAGCTTCATCATCAAAGCACATTATTGCCCCAAATCGTTGCTTTCATCTCTCCTATATTTAATATTCATCTAATGCAAGCAGAATCATTTTTTATAACACAATTTATTCTATGAATCGGAAACAGCATACTGTACATATATTAATTTTTTCCTTTGTTTGAGCGTGTGCTCTTGTGTGTGTGCACACTTAACGAATTACATAATTACTTAACTAATACTTAATGTGTGAGCCTGTTCGTCTGTGTGTTTGTTCATGTCTGTGTAGGTATGAGTGAATGGGCCTCATTCATGAAATGTGAGCAGAACGACTTTTCACGTAAATCGTTCGTATTAGCTATTGCGTCCGAATTTTGGCATTCATCAACATTTTCGTATCTGAGATTTATTCGGACGTACGAAGAAACTTTACACCTGCTCAGCACCACGTGTACCTCATACGTAAATTCAAAATGGCACTAAATGTAGCTTCTCAAAATCAATTCGAACATGAATTTATTTTATCTTTCTGTTAAATTCACATGACAAAATGTAGCCTCTGAAATGCACCAAATGTAAGCAAATGTAGCTAATAATTGTAAAAAGCAAACACTTTAGATGATGCATATTAATCAATTGTGAACTTGTTTAATTAGACTCATAATGTAATGAGTGCTCCCACGTTAAATATGCTATATTTAAAACACACATTTGACCAAAGAACAAAATTAGCTTTAAATTGCCTTACAGGTCTGTAGCCAGCATTGCAATGGCTGCTCTTTCCTGTCCAATGTTATCGGTGCCGTAGGCTGCACACATGTACGCATCAAGGCTTCATCTGATGAGGCGTTTGCGTATAGGCTATGCATAGAACAGGCTATCACTCCAGCAGCTTATTTGATGTGAAATGTGTGCTGCTCAACTTTTCAGACGTCCCCAATCCACCTGAACTAGGGATGCTGTCAGATGGACCACCTCTCAAACTCGACAATGTGACCGCAATTAGAACACGCCAGCAATTCAGAGAGATTCTAAAATAAGGTATGTGATTACCCGATTTCAAACCACAACCCACAAGCACAGAACACCAACAAAATTATGAAATGAAGTGCTGTTATGCGTTTCTTCGCCTATAATTAAATATCAATCAATTTAAAAAAAATAATTATTTTACTATTTTACAGTTCATGTGACGGGTGATCCTGCATTGATGGTAGGCTACATATTATTCCCTGCTAGGCCTTTACTTTACCAGTTCATATGACATTACATTACATTACATTACATTATAGACATTTAGCAGATGCTCTTATCCAGAGCGACGTACATAGTGCATTTTCAAACGAGGAACAAGAGCGTTTAAAAACAACCCTAAAAAGGCAAATACGAATCTAAGTACTAGGCGCAGTCAGTATGATTGGGGTTTTTTTTTTTTTTTTTTTTGGGGGGTAATTACACAACAATAATAACAATAGTCACAGGGAGGTAGGGAGGGGTGGAGAGAGGTGCAGCTTGAAGAGGTGAGTCTTCAATCTGCGCTTGAAGGCGGTCAGACTTTCTGCTGTTCTGACCTCCACGGGGAGGTCATTCCACCACCGTGGGGCCAGGACAGACAGACGTCGAGACCGGGTGCTAGTATGAAGAGGGGGGGGTACCAGTCGTCCTGAGGAGGCGGAACGCAGGGATCTGGCAGGTGTGTAGGGTCTGATTAGTTTTTGGAGGTATGGAGGGGACACCGGTATTGACAATACTAAACATTTTTTTCCCAATGAATCCTCGACTGAACATCTGCTAATAAAACTTAGATTTGAGTGTCAGAATTTTTTTCTTTTGCTTTTTCTGAACCACTTTGACTTCGTATGTCCCTTTAAATGGAATTCGCAACTTCCATATATGGCAATTCATGGGCGTTGATTTATGCTAATCGCAAAATAACATGAAAGTGCTTGTCATTTACAGTCAATTGGAATTCATGAACATGAATACAAAAAAATCTGCCTTTCCCACACGGTTTGATGAATCCGGCGTAATTTTTCGTACCGAATTGTTTTGTACATAAATGTACGCGCATATTTAGGAACGTTTCATGAATGAGGCCCAGTGAGTATATATGAGTGTGTGTACACGTGTATGTTTGTTTGCATATACATGTGTGTGTGAGTGTGTGTGTGTGTGTGAGTGTACACGTGTATGTTTGTTTGCATATACATGTGTGTGTGTGTGTACACGTGTATGTTTGCTTGCATATACATGTGTGTGTGTGAGTGTGTGTGTGTACACGTGTATGTTTGTTTGCATATACATGTGTGTGTGTGAGTGTGTGTGTGTGTGTGTGTGTGTGTGTGTACACGTGTATGTTTGTTTGCATATACATGTGTGTGTGTGAGTGTGTGTGTGTACACGTGTATGTTTGTTTGCATATACATGTGTGTGTGTGAGTGTGTGTGTGTACACGTGTATGTTTGTTTGCATATACATGTGTGTGTGTGAGTGTGTGTGTGTGTACACGTGTATGTTTGTTTGCATATACATGTGTGTGTGTGTGAGTGTGTGTGTGTACACGTGTATGTTTGTTTGCATATACATGTGTGTGTGTGAGTGTGTGTGTGTGTACACGTGTATGTTTGTTTGCATATACATGTGTGTGTGTGAGTGTGTGTGTGTGTACACGTGTATGTTTGTTTGCATATACATGTGTGTGTGTGTGTGTGTGTGTGTGTACACGTGTATGTTTGTTTGCATATACATGTGTGTGTGTGAGTGTGTGTGTGTACACGTGTATGTTTGCTTGCATATACATGTGTGTGTGTGAGTGTGTGTGTGTGTGAGTGTGTGTGTGTACACGTGTATGTTTGTTTGCATATACATGTGTGTGTGTGAGTGTGTGTTGCTGACCTACAGTGGGAGAGCTGGTATACAGTAAGGGGAACACTGTGCTGATTTGATCTTTTCTCTGGGCAGAGTCACCTGCTGCTGTAAAGACTGGCTGAATGACTCCTCTGAATGACTCCTCTGAGTCTGATAACTCTGCATGTCTGGGACTCATTGCTCTAAACGCTCCAGACTCCGGTCACATAAACACAGGTCTTGCCTTTCTTTCAACACAGGTCTTGTCTTTCTTTCAAATATGCATTTTTGCCTACTCTGGTTTTTGGTTTTCTCCTGAGTCTTTGAAAAGTATGAAGTGCAAGGCATTTCTGAATTTTTCTGGAGAGAAAAAAGAATTCCCAAACAGCCAGCCAGCCACATATGTTTACAAGGGCAGACTCGGCCTGTGGCCCATAGGTAGTGGGCTCCCGAGTGCCTTAGGTTGGAGGGCCAACATTAAACTCTCATTCCAACATACAGCATGTTATTCAAGTTCTATATACAGATTACATGTACAGTTGTTACAACATCAAATCAAAGATGAAGACGTGGTGGTTACACAATCTAGTGTTAAGAAAGAATCCTCAGTATTATAGCTAAGAGGGAAGATAAAGTGTTAAGATAAGTTAACTTCTCCTCTTTAAGGAAAATACATGCAAGCTTTGGCCATTCACTGCCATAACAAACATTAACATCAATGGACAAAAATGTTTACTTCAGTACATAAACACACTGTATTCATTTACCTGAATAAGGGTGGCTACCCCTACTGTGAAATCTCAGTCCATTAGGCCAAGATGTTTTTGTAAAGACGAATGGAAAGCATTACATTTATACTGCATCTTTATGTGCATGCGTGTTTGCTACAGTCTCCTGCGTGTGCTGGACTGTACTGCATAGAGTGGGATGAGCAGTGACCTTGCTGCGCCTCTCACTGAAGGGCGATATCATAGACACGGACACACTGTTTCTAACTGTGAGGATTAATATTCCACAAAGCCTTGGCGTTGTTGTTTTATTTTTTCTTCTTCTTTTGCTAAATCAATTTAGGAAGCCTTTGGGAGAGGGGATTACTATTTGCTTGCTATCTGTCTGGGAGAGCTGGCCCTGGGTTTTAATCAGCACTTTGAAAGTCAGGCAAACAGAGCCTTCAGAACCCTGTCAGAGGAGCGGGGCTACAAGGGGGAGGGGAGGGGAGATTGAGGGGGGGGGTCGTGAAGTTAAGAGCGGGGTAAGCTGCAGAGAAAGGTACACATCTCACAAATTCCTAGAATCTAAAGGCACCTCTGGAATTATATGAGACACGTGTACCCAGGAAAAAGTGTTTGATTTGGTAAAATTTGGTCATTAATTCGGTGTTTGATGTGTACAACACCAATGTTTTTCCAATTCAAAACCTGAAACCTTATTTCATGAGCTCATTAGGAAGCGATAGTGTGATAACTGCTCCATTTTTAGAGTAGACTGCTGACACATCTGCATGATGTTGCTCATGAGCATAGGAAAAAAACAGCATTCTCGACAACATCCTTCTTATAGATTTGAATATGTTCTGGAAAAGAAGTCATTAAAGTGCTCGCTCTCTCACACACACACACACGCACACACACACACACACACACACACACACACACATAACTAGAGAAAATCTTGGATTAATGTTGACTGGTAAGTATTATACCTGCAGCTTGCACTGTAGTGCTGAGTCTTCCATCCACTGAATCTTTCAATACTTATTGAGAACTCACAGAACCCTTTAAGTGAATTACACGCTCCAGTTGACTGCATACGTCGAAAGAACAGAGTGCTGCAAAGTGCCGATTTTATTGTTCAAAGGTGAATCAACATTTCAGCTTTTAAGTTCACTGAAGAAGGAGGGGTGTGAAAATTGAGATGTGTGGGTCATATGCGTGTGTGTGTGTGTGTGTGGGGGGGGGGGGGGTTAGTGGCTGAGCCTATGAGTGCTCGGACACCGCTGTAGCTTGGCTCTATCTTTCTTACTTTTCTCTCAAAACCACTCACCCCCGCTCGCCAGCATCTGCCCACAAGACGGATGTGTATCTGCCAGCCTGCACCCCCCTCCACTCACCTGATACGTTGAAACAGGAGAAGCAGCGATGAAGGGCGTGATGGATGTCTGTGCAATCATACGGTTTGTGGCAATGCTGTATGGTGAGGAGTAAAACCTGAGAGAGAGAGAGAGAGACAAGGCAGGTCAGACAGGATAAGAAAGAATCAGAGAGAGGGGGACGGAGGGAGAGAAAATGGACAGAAAGAGAATAAAATAAAAAGAGGGGAAGTGAAAGAAATGTAAAGAGTTAGAACCAAGAAGCCACTGCCCCTGTGCTTCACCCCCCTCTCTGTCAGACTTCATTTATTGCTCTTCTATTATTAAAAGAAATGGAAGTAAATGGACATACGTGCATACGTACAATAAAATTTCCCCATGGATTTGGGATTTATAAAAACAAATTTGACGTCAAAATGCACACATTTACGCAGAGTATGACTCATGCATGCACACATTTTTGAGACTGTGGGAATTGGCGACTCCGATGGCGGGGAAACTGGCATACACATATGTCTTTTTTTGTACGTATGCACCTTTTATACGAGGCCATCTGTCTCACATATACACATACACTGTACATACAAACACTCTCACACAGACATTTTATTACATTACAGACATATTCTACAATAGATTGAGTTCATTTTTTGTCACAAAATTCTACACAAAATAGCCCATAATGACAAAGTGAAAACATGTTTTTAGAAATATTTGCAAATGTATTAAAAATCGAAAACTGAAATCTATCATTTACATAAGTATTCATACCCTTTGCTTTAACATATTTATTTATATTTAGTATCATATTTCATATTTTGTTGCATATCCTTTGCATGTTGTTCCTTTCTGAAGTCTGTGACCAATCAACATCAAAAGACTCTCGATATCTTATTTTCAGGTACTGTTACAAGCGATACTATAACCTCTCTGCATTTGAACTGATCTCTATGAGAATTCGGGGGTGAGACTAGATTCAGCTGTAAATTACGCTGGTACAGTATGGAACACATGACTGGCGAAATGGCTGTACGTCATCAAGGGTCTAAGGTATCAAATGATCACTCTGTGGCCAGATATAGAGTAGATGTGGATGGATCCCTTTAAGGGTTACTTTAAAAATATGTTAAAGCAAAAGGTATGAATACTCAGTTTTTTATACATTTGCAAACATTACTAAAAACATGTTTTCACTTTGTCATTATGGGCTATTTTGTGTAGAATTTTGAGACAAAAAATGAACTCAATCTATTGTAGAATATGTCTGTAATGTAATAAAACGTGGAGAAGGTGAAAGGGGTGTTCAGACTTTCCGGCTTGACTGTATACAGATACACTTTCATTGACATAGAAAGACACACAGACACATACATTCATACACGTACTCTGTCTCACATACATACAAACGCTCTCACACATACATATGTAGGTACACTTTCATTCACACATAAAGACACACAGACACACACATACAATACACATGCAAACATGTCTCACCTATGCACATAACACACTCTTTCACACATACACATATACAGTATATGCACACACACGCACACTCACACAGTAAGCCCCCCCCCACACACCCACACACACACTGTGCAACAAGACTGCCCAAGGCACTGAGTTGAAATTGTTTCATCTCACGCTTCACTTAAAACAAAACATAAGAAAAAATATTGTATGTTTCTCAAATACAAAGGTTTTATTGAGTGCTGGATAGCTTTCCTTATGATACAGGTCTGTTCTACTGAGGTCAAACCACAATTTGTAATTTAGAAGAAAAAAAACCCTACATTTCGGCACACAGGAGTGGATTGTGGGTAGAATGCAGCCAGGAGCTCCATGAGCGGAATCAACAGTAATCGTGAAAACCCAATACCGTATATATCTGACCTGTCTATTCAAGTAGCTGAGCTGAGGCTATCTGAGTGCTGGCCGGATAAGTATTAGAATAAGATATCATAGTGCTGAAACCCTATCGCCGTTTCCATCCCAGTAATTCTAAATAAATGTGAGAGCCATTCTATCACAAATAAGACAGTGCCCACAGAATAATGTCACAGAATCAGTCCAATTTATTTATAAACATTCCTTAACCATCCACAAGAATACATATAAAGTTTGTGTTCTGTATTATAAGTAGTTTTCTAAATATAGGGGTCCAATATGAGTCTAAAATGAAACCAAATAATCATATAAAACTTTTCAGTGTTTTCATTTTGTTTATTCTACCACACCATATCACCTACCAAGAGGTACAATTACTGCTGCAAGAATGAAAAGAACATACACAAAGAACACAGTGAAACATACATTCGTGCTTCAGGGAAAACAAGGTTCTGATTTCAACTTTGAGGTCACCTCTTTCCCATGCAGCTCTTAATATAATACAATTAGGCTTATCGTGTCTCAGTGCAGTTTTCACTTTGTGTGTTCTGTGCAATACACCACTTTCCTTTTACCCAAATAATGATGTCACATATTTGGAGGTTGTTGGGGACATTTAATGTGCTAACAAGTTCCAAATGACCAAAAATGTGAGGCGTTTTCTTTGAGATGAGACCACCAAAGCTGAGGTTAGACTGTAGTGTTTACTTGCTATAGTGAACCCTAAACCTAGAATCAGGCTGACTCCAGCAGTGTAAGGTTTGGCTGGGATACAGCACTACGAGCTCGGCAAGATTATGGCTGAGTTGATGCTACCCGAGTCTGACACTTTGCCGACTGGGCCAACATTCAAATGGAAATCGGTCCGATTCTTCTTGCTATTTCGGTTATGAAAAGGCCATAGGCCTAAATCAATAAAACAGACATTAATTAAAAATTGGGTTTGACTTTTGGTGGACTGAAATAAAAAATGCTTGGTAATATCGTATACCCCGGTAATATTTGGGGACCATCTGACCGTATAAAAAAATGGATACCGCCCAACCCTAGTATCAGACAAATCTTTATGTAAGTAGGCTAGCTTGTGGTTGTTGTTTTTTGGTAATTTAATTTACAGCCGCAGCTATTAAGTACATACCTTGCAGTCGTGATGCAGCTAACGTGCTAAAAGTACAGAGATGTACAGATATGATTGAGGTGCTCAGCCTTGCAATATGGACCCTGCACTGTAGTGCAATCCTTGTTCATATATGTTCTCTAACAATGCCACTAAAATCTTTTTTCAGCCTGGATTTCTCTACCCAGGTCCTGGAGGGCCTCATTGCCTGCAGAGCAGCTCAGCTATGGTCCCGTCTATCCCTCTGTTTTTCCTTTCATATTATGGTGTGTATCAAATGTGACAGGAAAACGGACCAAGCCCAGACCAAGCAATGTGGTTCTGCTCTATCAAACACACATGCCTTTTCCTGCACTGCAACCAGGTTATGGAAACTCCCCTACAGAAGGGGCAAACGGTTGGCTCAAATAAGCTCCACTATTTGCGCTGATGTATTTGTATGGATGGCAGACACTGCAAAATAGTCTTTCCAATCTCAGCAAAACAGATGGGAGAGAAAGATAGACGCACACACATACACACTTTTGTGTGTGCGCGTGCACGCACATCTATGTACATGAGAATGTGTTTGTGCACATGCATGTGTGTATATGTGTGTGTATTTGTACGTGCGTGTGTGTGTAGACTTGCTTATAATTCACAGTAATATTTTGAGACTGCTTTATACATCATTGTATATCTTCAGCCACCCGGTTACATCTATTACTCTTATTACGCTGCCATATTGATTTCTGTGTCATTGCAGTGAATAATGTGGTACAGGGGTGAGCTGCGGAGAGCAGCATGTTTCCATGCGAGTAAACACGCCCTACTAAAGCGCAGCACAATGACATATGGAGCACATGCGAATGTCACGTAGTGCACTTGTTTAAAAATGGAAATACAGGCAATTAAAAAAACGAATGTGGCTGGAAAGAGACGGAAAGCCCAAGGCCGTTTAATATCCAGCTTTATTTATGTTCAGATTTTCGGTATTAATCACGTTGTTTAATTATGCTCTGCGCCGGAAAAACACAGCGGAAGCACTTCGGAGGTTATTTATTTGGGGCCGCTGGCTGTCTCCGCTACTGTCATGGCTGACTGTCACTTGGACTTTCTGGTTCATAAAATGTAGCCAATTAAAAGTGTGCAGGGTTTAGGTCGAAGACCATCTTGCATAAATGGCCCCAATACCTCTACATCCCTACCCTCCACTCTATCGAATCAGTTCGGCTGTCACATTGTACCGTTAACTGCCCCTATCATCGCCTTTACAGGCAGTGGCTGTTGACGGCTTGAACGTAATGAAACCACTTGTGTATTGGATTTAAAGTTAACATTCACAAAGTAACCTGAAGTGTGATATGAACATCTCTATCAGCAGATCCTAGCTAATCTGCATGTTTCAGAACTTAAAGGGGCAGCTTCCTGTGTGGGCAGCAACAGTTTATTCTGAAGACAAATACCAACGGATCATTTCAATAGGGGAATATTTTCTTCAAAATATATGTGGAGATGGACAAATACATTTCAGTGATACTTTCATCAATCATAATGCCTTGTGAAGCAGAGAACAACGAAGTCATGCAACACATTTTCGATTAGAAAGACAAGTTTATTTTGACATGAATACTCCCATATCGTTTAAAATATCGGGAAAATAAAACACTGTCCCTGAGTAGGCCTACACTCACTTAGCGCTAGAGAGAGAGAGAGAGAAAGAGAGAGAGAGGAAAAAGAGGGGAGGGGGATGGAGAGAGAGAGTGAGAGAGAGAGAGGAGGGGGATGGAGAGAGAGTGAGAGAGAGGGGAGGGGGATGGAGAGAGAAGCAGCGAGAATGAAAAAGATATTAAAAGAAACAGAGAGAGCCAGTCCCTTGCATCCTTCCTGTTTCCTTACCTCCAATAGCCTCCTGACAATTTCTCTCCCAACCGCTTCCTCTAATTATTGCTATTAGCGTTTTATACTTGTTTAGTCATGTGCCAACAGTCATATTCTATTATTATACAGGAAGGACACACACACACACATTCACAGACACATACAATGACACACTGATATGCACACTTCACTTGCACTCATACAGACACACACACACACACACTCACACAAATACATTTGCATGCATTAATTCACACACAAATACACACGCCAGTCACACTCCTACACACACACACACACACACTCACACAAATGCATTTGCATGCATTCATTCACACACAAATACACACGCCAGTCACACTCCTACACACAGACACACACACACACTCCAAACAATAGAATCTATTTGAGAAGCATAAAGGGGCATTCACAGCTGATATTGAAGGACGCTGTGGCAGCTCCCACAAGGTTTGGGTCACAGACATCGCTTTTGGCGACAGGAGAGAAAATGGCTCCTATTTCCCTCTGCGCTATGCGTAGGATCACACGCACACAGGACGGATAATTTTCCTCTGCGCTATGCATAGGATCACAAACAGGGAGGATAACTCACAAAAGTCTCATACCTTGGGCTGTGCACAAACGCAACTAACAACAGAGTACTGTGGGTGGGAAAAAGTGTAGCCTATACTCAATTCATTTTACAGCTTCTGAAATCCCTCCAGGCTCCATTTTGAAAAAAACAAAGTGTAGTAGGACAGTAACCGCAGGGATATTACACAAGCAGGGTGACAGGGATTGTCAAAATAATAATCATAACAATAATGATGAAGAATAATAGTAATTAAAAGATTGCTTACCCATTCTGCATAGCAGCAGGGTCATATGTTAATGCCATGCTAGTCTGAAACATGAGAAAAACAGGAAAGAAATGATTATCAGTGTTTATTGGTGAGCAGCACAAAGTTTTGATTTCCCCAAAGAAAGAAAAAGAGGCAAAATGCAGTCCTAGCCCTCCTAAACACTGCTCCTGATAGGCATTGTGTAAGAAATATTACCACTGGGCCATTTATTTGAGTAAAAGCATTAGTATGGTGGCAAGGTTTTTGTGGAAGTTATTTGGCATTGCACAGCTGGGAGCGGTATTGCTCATGTTGACACCACCAGGGAGGGTAAAAAATCCCAGGAAATAAATGCCACTGCTGTTTGCTCTATATTGGATTTTAGTGGATCGCAGGCAGTGGTAAAACGGCGGCTCTCTTCCCCTGTCTCCACCAACCCGCTATCCGTCACGGGCTGGGCCGTTCCCTCAGGAGGGACTGCGGTGGGCGGAGCCTTTCTGCAAGCCTGCTGATGAGCGTGCATTCCGCCAACTCCATCCCGCTTCATTTCCACACGCCTGCCGAGGTGCTGCGCCGTGTGGCGTGGGGCGGTGTGGTGTGTTAAAACTGTTTTTTCAGGAAGGGCGAGACATGAATTTCAGTCCGACCGCACCTTGTGGGAGCGGAAATGGAGGTGGAAGTGTGTTATCAGGAAACTTAAAAAAACACTCATTGCTTCCAACTCTCCACCACCCCCATCCCTCAAACATGGCCGCCTGTCATCTCTAAAACCCGCCCCACCCGGTTTTTGCCTCAAAAGGGCCAGCACTCCAGGCGTGTGATGATAATTGGCTCAGGGAGGGAGCTGCCTGCCTTTTACTGGACAGCTGGTATAGAAGGGCTGGCTGTGATTGGGTGGTAACGTTGTGCATCTAGCACTGGAAAAACAGCATAAAGGGTTGTTTCAGGACAGGCACTGCACAGCTGTGGGACACCTGCGTTTTGGCGGGAAACAAAAGTGGTCGTGGGTCCAATTATAGGGCCTCATTTCTCACGCTGAAGAAAACGGCCAACCCAGCCTTCCTCCCAAGAGAGAAACAGAGGAAGTGCACACACTCGTTTGGCATGGTCTCTCCTTCCCTCCTGCTCTTACTGCACCTTACTCTCTCTCTTTCTCCCTCCTATTGGACCAGCCAATAATTATGATACTTACAGCCCAGTAACAACTGCCGCTTTATGCTATATCCGTGCTTGTTGTTTCTACAAATAAATTCACAACCGAATGATCCAACGTCTTAGTGATTGAAGCCACACTCTCATATTGTGGTATTGAGCAGCAATATACAGGACCCTTTTTCAAGCCGGAAAGTCTGAATACCCCTTTCACCTTCTCCACGTTTTATTACATTACAGACATATTCTACAATAGATTGAGTTAATTTTTTGTCTCAAAATTCTACACAAAATAGCACATAACGACAAAGTGAAAACATGTTTTTAGAAATTTTTGCAAATGTATTAAAAATCGAAAACTGAAATTTTTAATTTACATAAGTATTCATACCCTTTGCTTTAACATATTTTTAAAGTATCATATTTAATATTTGGTCACATATCCTTTGCATGCTGTTACTTCCTGAAGTCTGTGACCCATCAACATCAAAAGACTCTCGATATCTTATTTCCAGGTACTGTTACAAGCAATACTATAAGCTCTCTGCATTTGAATGGATCTCTATGGGAATTGGGGGGTGAGACTAGATTCAGCTGTAAATTACACTGGTACAGTATGGAACACATGGCTGGCTAAATGGCTGTAAGTCATCAAGGGTCTGAGCTATCGAACGAGCCCCAAACAAATCACTCTGTTGCCAGATATGTAGTAGATGTGGATGGATCACTGCAAGGGTTATTTCTCCTGACTCATTTTCCTATAGAACTCTATGGGGAAAAAAGTCAGGAGAAACAACCCTTAAAGGGATCCATCCACATCTAGTCCATATCTGGCCGCAGAGTGATGGTTTGGGGCTCGTTTGATACCTTAGACACCTTGATGACGTACAGCCATTTCGCCAGTCATGTGTTCCATACTGTCATTATGGGCTATTTTGTGTAGAATTTTGAGACAAACAATGAACTCAATCTATTGTAGAATATGTCTGTAATGTAATAAAACGTGGAGAAGGTGAAAGGGGTATTCAGACTTTCTGGCTTGACTGTATATCAGCAATCTAGTGTGACGGCCCTCGTTCCGTTTCTGGTTTTTCCGGTTAGGAGACCAGCGGACGGAGTCGGGAAAGCCATCAGTGTTAATGATGAGCACCTGTGCTGGTGTGCAGCATGATTAAAACTGCTCCTACAGCTGCCATCGAGGAGGCTGTTTTTTTTCTCCTTTCCCCCCAACTGGACGTTTTTTTTCTTCTTTCTTTTGTAAGACTGTCCTTTTATCCGGCTTTCTTTCATGTATCCACCTGCTCTCATTCACACATATTCATTGAATGTGCATTTTCTTAGCCTTACACAGCCTTGTAATTTCTTATCCAAATAAATTCTTTGTTTTTTGTAATTCTGTAAACTCGCGTGCATCCTTTATGTTCTGTAAAAACAATACAAACCACACTGCTACTAGTACATGCCCCAGTACGACATCCTTAGGGGGGCCTAATTTAAACTCTTCACAGACAGAAAAAGAGAGAGGGGAAAGGCCATGCTGTCTGTGCATGACAAACCAGGTCACATGACCCTGCTAAGCCCGTATGAGGCCCTGGGGTGTTAATCACAGATTCGGCCCAACAGAACTGGACACACCACAGCAACAGTGGAATGTCTGTGAGGTAGCTAGACACACAAGACAGAGGTGGCACAGGGCTCTTTGAGTGCGAATGTGTTCATTCCCTGTGACCGTACACAGCTGCGGCGAGTGCTAAAAAGCTGCCGCCGCACTGAACATAATGGCAGCTACAGCTCTCCAGCAGCGTTAATAACAAGGTATTATTTTCCCCCCCTTATTGTTGGAGAAATTAACTCATCTCGGGATGAATGAAGCGGTATTAAGCGCGATGCTCCGGGCTGCTCAGCTCGGCGCGCTGTAATTGAGTCTGAGAGTGGGCGCAGAACGGCTGACAGCAGCAGTTTGGGTCTGCGTTCAGTTCGGCTGCGCCGCAGTCTGATGGCTTCTCCTCCCTCCGAACCCTCTCCACACCCCCTCTCTCCGCACCCTCTCCACACCCCGTCCCTCCGAACCCTCTCCACACCCCGTCCCTCCGAACCCTCTCCACACCCCCTCTCTCCGCACCCTCTCCACACCCCCTCTCTCCGCACCCTCTCCACACCCTGTCCCTCCGAACCCTCTCCACACCCCCTCTCTCCGCACCCTCTCCACAACCCCTCCCTCCGAACCCTCTCCACACCCCCTCCCTCCGAACCCTCTCCACACCCCCTCCCTCCGAACCCTCTCCACACCCCCTCCCTCCGAACCCTCTCCACACCCCCTCTCTCCGCACCCTCTCCACAACCCCTCCCTCCGAACCCTCTCCACAACCCCTCCCTCCGAACCCTCCCCACACCCCCTCCCTCCGAACCCTCTCCACACCTCCTCTCTCCGCACCCTCTCCACAAACCCTCCCTCCGAACCCTCTCCTCACCCCCTCCCTCCGAACCCTCTCCACACCCCCTCTCTCCGCACCCTCTCCACAACCCCTCCCTCCGAACCCTCTCCACAACCCCTCCCTCCGAACCCTCTCCACACCCCCTCTCTCCGAACCCTCTCCACACCCCCTCCCTCCGAACCCTCTCCACACCCCCTCTCTCCGCCCTGCCATTTTTCTCAATGCCGCGCTCTCTCTCTCTCAGACAAATTGCACGGACCGGGACACAAACAGCTCGGCGCGTGTCTTTGAGTGCTAACTCTCTGTCTGAAAATAAATGAGAGCGCCGGCTTGTGAAAGGAGGGTGGCGTGCAGGCAGCCTCTCGACGTGCATTCGCACCTGCTGTCGCACCACTTCGGTCTGCTTAACAGCCAGCCATCTGCAGCGAGGCGACTGCAATACCTCCCGTCAGCCTTTTTCACAACAGTCAGAACGGCCATCGAACGTTCTCAGGATGTTAGCCATATGTTAGCGGCGTTACAGAAACAACGCGGGAGCAGGCCCCGCTCCTGGGAATTTGTGATGATTTATTGTGAAAGATGAAGCAATTTAACTCTGGCACATATGGAACCATTTGGAATCACATGACAAAGGAATCTGTTTTTGGGGTGGGGGGCGGGGGAGCTTGCCGACGCTGAAAACTGCTTTTTCACTTCTGTGATTTCAATGTTTAGTTATTAATCAGAATTTGCTGCTTTTTTCAGTTGCAAATCTGTGGTTTTCATGATTGCCATTCATTCTTTTTTCTAAAACGTTCCACAGTTTAATAGTGCACGACCGTGAGTGGGACCCCTTCCAGAGAATGTGTGTAATGGTCCTGTATCAAATGGCTTTCCTCGAAATCACCGTGTTTATTTAACTGATAAAAGCGAACGTTTCTCGCATGCTGTTGTTATTAGGTCTTGCCGTTTGATTGAAACTGAAAACCATTTCAGCATGGTCCCATGTACACTTGACAGATTAAAATAGTGTTTACACACTGATCAATTTATAGAGCAGTTTTCAAAAATTACATCTCCATTTGGAAACAGTGTATTCTGATTTTCCACCTTTGCCATTTCCAAATTATTCCCCCCTCCCCCGTGAAGGATACCAAATCGTGAACATCTGGGTGTGGTTTGTGGTGGGGGTTGGATAAATTTGTACCCCGATAATGTTTGACCCCAAGAGAGAGCATGAATTCTCCCTCTTAATAGCCTCTTATTATGGGCACTGTTGGCAGGGTAGGTCAGGGGTGCATTCTTTAGGCGCTACGTAATGGCAGAACAGCATGGAGTGAGCTGGGATTCTTTTTTTTGGGGGGAAGGGGCATTAACTGCGGCTCATTTTGGGGAAACAAGTGGAGAGAGATTAAATGGCTGGTTGAGATGCGTGTGCTTAAATGCACCCAGATGTGAGTGTTCGCCGATAACGTGAACCATTCCCCCCGCGTTAAAGCCCGTGCCCTCGCCTTTAGCAGTCAGCTTCAGGCTGTTCCAGTTTCAGGTGCTGGTCACGGTGAACTCTGAGAGGGCACTCACCTCCCCTTCTCGGGGCCACGGTCGTCCGTTCTGGGGGTATTTGGTCTGGTTTTGCCTCTTCTTCTGTCCTCCATCTGCAAATTTGCACAGCAAAGGCTCGGAGGGCGCTGTAGAGAGGGGGAGAGACAACAATAATCAGCCAATCAGCTCCGCTTAGGAAAAAAAAAACACCAATTGGTACTCGCTTTAGAGGGAGACGCACAAACTAACCCCACTTTCCAATCAGTGAAGTGGCTGCATATAAGACTGGGATGGGAGAAACTTAAAGATCCAATGCCCTTTTGAAGCATGAACCCTAAAGCCATGAAAGTGCACTGCTGTATACAATAATGGGTCTAATTGCAGCGGTAAATAACCTAAGGACAGAAACAAGCGTGGGTTCCCGCAGCCAAAGCTGATTTCTTGAGGCTTTCATTGTTTGAAGATGAGCAGGGTTATAACTGGACTTTTATCAGTGTGATTTTACAGGGCCCCACATGCAACAACAAGAAGGACAGCCAACATAATGACCGTCCTTTGGCTCAGCTCATAGACCCTGAGAAAAACTTCCCTCCCTCCAGATAGGTGCCTTACAGGAAGAATAATAAGGAATAAAACACAAAACAGAGAGGCAGGGGTGGGTGGAAAAATGGAGCAGCAAGTCAAGGGAAGAGGTTGCAGGTTGTTATTTGAAAGACGTTGAAATAAAACTTAAATTAAATATGAGAGAGCAACTTTACTGTAAACCTGTTAAAGAAAATGCCTGGGGCGTGGGGGGTGGTCGGTGATCAGGGGGCCTTATTGCAGCTGTTTTATATCAGTGATAGCCTGGCTGTAGAGGAACCCAACATAGTTTAAAAGCTCAGGTTTGAAACCCCATCTGCCTAAATGTCACCTGACACCTGCATGAGGCCCTGTCTCTGTCCTCACCTTTACATTAGGGACACACCGTGAGCAGATAACCAAACACAAGCGCCTCAGTCCACCCCCATGCACCCCCAAACAATCCACACTCTTTCTATCTCCGCACCTGTACTGTAGAAGGTGCCAACGACTGTCAAACAAAGAGTAATGTCAGACATGTCCAATAATACAATAAATATCTGAAATTGGAAGAAAACATAACTCTTTAGTGCTGTGCAGTTTGAGAAATTCCTGCTGTCTGACCGTAAATGCCGTTCCGCCGGCATGGAAAATCAAACCATCAAACCTGCCGTAAAGTTCAAGCATCCGCACGACTCACCCGGTGACCCGGAATGTGATGCACAACACGGGAAACATTTTGCATCCAAATCAGCAGCCGCTAACGAGACCCTTAGAGACCACTTAATTTAAAAGGCTGTGCTCCTGTTGCCACGGAGACGAGTAAACATGCCTGTGACGGACGCACACTCGCGGACGGACCCCTCCTGCGCCAGCTTGCCAGAGAGAGTAGCGGTGGAGGCAGCGGTTTCTCCTGGCGCAGACGGACAGGGCTGATGTGATGCGACTGGATTTACGATGGCGGAGCAGGTACTGCACCTTTAAAGGGAGTCTTTCTGTAACGCTCTTATTTGCCCCCTTGTCCCAGCACATCACACTTAATTAACAAACCCCTCGATTATAGAACGAGCCCTGAATAGACAAACTGGCATTGCCACCCACCACGCTCCGCAACCAAACCCAGCTCCGTGTACTGTGTCTCAGTGATACATCCCTTCCACTGGCCTTCAAATGAAATGAGCAGTTGGTTTCAGAAACATACATGCTTTGCTGCAGCACGGGCATGATTTCCCGTTTACAGGAACGAATGAGCCGCTGTGGACTGAATGAGCAGGGCCCTGCTCATGTGAATGAGCTGCGAGTCATTCAAGCTCACAGAGCAAAGCCATAGCGCGGAGTCAGATGTAGACTTGGGCGAACCAGGACCAGAACTATGGGGATAGTCACACTGGATAATTCTGTGGAGGACCTCTAACAGAATACAGGGTACAGTAGTGCAGTGAACCAGGAACTGATAAACACGGCCAAACAGCTGAGGGACAGCATTGTAATTACTAAAGCTTTAGTAACAATCGTCACTGACCGCTGCCCAAGTGTGACCCTGCAGCTTTGCTTTATATTCAATAATATTGCTTCCTGCATCTGAACAGACTGGCCTAGAGCAATTCCAAACCTTGATCCGTGCAGGAAACATAAATCACATCTCAGAATCACATGCCTGGCACAGTGGTTTAATTAAAAATTCACTGACCAAAAAATTGATTCTGACAAACATAAACTGCCACTGAAAACCCTTCCCAATTTGTGATATTTGATTGGGTCTACAGACCAAAGCGAACTGGCTGCTTTATTTCTGTTTGATTAACACCATTAATTCTGCCGGAGTCAAAACTGCCACTTAACTGGCAGAAAACAGAACCCAGCGTTTCAAACACAAATCAATTATTTTTTATTAAAAATGTTGAATGATAACCTTACAGTACACCATCATTTTTCTCAGCCCTGTTGAAGAGCTGAGTGTGTGTGTGTGTGTGTTTACTTGCCAATAAGGCATAAAGCCCTCATTGTTTGGACCATCAATTGGCCCTGCTCACCTGATGCCAACAGGTGCAGTGGTGGATGGGGTGAACCCAGGTGGGAGCCAGGGGTGGCTTTGTGTTTATCACAACTTATCACAGCTGGTGTGTGTGTAGATATACAGTGCCCTCCACTATTATTGGCACCCCTGGTAAAGATGAGTAAAAGGGGTTATAAAAAATTCACCGCTTGGTGAATTAGCTTAATGTCACACTGAAAAAATGAGAAACATCCAAACTTTAATTGTAAATTCACAGTAAATTTATTATGAGAAAAAAAAGAAATAATAATTTTTAACAAAACCACGTGTGCTATCAGCTTGACAAATTAAAAGGCTACTGGTAAACAAAAAACTGTTCTAAAATGTTTTTCTTTTTAGCATATGAACAAATATGAAAGAGGTGTGTGTCTGCATGTATGTGTATGTGTGTCCATATGAATGTACGTTTATACACAAGTGGTGGACATAATATTGGAAACACTAGTTTTCCAGAAAACATAAAACACCTGCCACATGTTTGCTATGCAAAACATCAACCTCTGTTCCTAACCTGTGAATCTTGTGCCACGTGTACATTTTATATGATGACTTTTTTCTTTATAATTATGCTAATCAACCATAATTGCCTGTTTGTCATATTTTTATGAAATGCTAATAAATCATAAATTACATATCGCTTTTATATCAGTAATAAGTGAGTACACTTCAACAAATGTATAAAGATAAATCAGAAAACCTTTTGGTCCCCAACAACTGGAGTTACTCTATGTACAGTGGAATGTGATTAGTGAAAAACTGAACTGAAAAAAAATCATTAACAATTGGGTGACATTTGTGACTCATGTTATGTGCAAGTGTTGGATTCTAGACCAGTTTCAATGATCTTCTATTTTATTCAGCTGTTCACTTCACTTTGAGCAGAGGTGTTCACTCCCCACAGCTGTGCAGAGGTGCACATCTCCGGTTGTCATGGACAAAAATGCTTTCAATTTTTGTCCTACATTAGCTCTAAAGTGTTCTCACTTATTACTGACATAAAAGCAGTATTTCATTGACTAATTAGTATCATTTAATAATAATATTATTAATGGCCAATTATGATTAATTATCAAGCTAATAAAAAAAAACAAGACAGAAACTAAAATGTATGCATGGCATGCCAGTCATAAAAGAGTGTAGAAAATATAGGTAAGATAAATGGGAGCAAACATATAGCAGCTGTTTTATGTTTTATGAAAAACAGTTTTTTCAGTTTCTGGTGTTTCTGATATTTTGTCCACCCCCTGTATATACAGGTGCAGCTCAAAAAATTAGAATATCGTGAAAAAGTTCAATATTTTTTGTCACTCATTTCAGAAAGTGAAACTCATATATTATATAGATTCATTACACATAGAGTGAAATATTTCAAGCCTTTATTTCTTGTAATTTTGATGATTATGGCTTACAGCTAATGAAAACCCAAATTCAGTGTCTCAGAAAATTTGAATATTGTGAAAAAGTTCAATATTGGAAACTCATGGTGTCACAATCTAATCAGCTAATTAACTCAAAACACCTGCAAAGGTTTCCTGAGCCTTTAAATGGTCTCAGTCTGGTTCAGTAGGCTACACAATCATGGGGAAGACTACTGACTTGACAGATGTCCAGAAGACAGTCATTGACACCCTCCACAAGGAGGGTAAGCCACAAAAGGTCATTGCTAAAGAAGCTGGATGTTCACAGAGTGCTGTATCCAAGCATATTCATAGAAGGTTGAGTGGAAGGAAAAAGTGTGGTAGGAAAAGGTGCACAAGCAACAGGGATAACCGCAGCCTTGAGAGGATTGTCAAGCAAAATCCATTCAAGAATTTGGGGGAGCTTCACAAGGAGTGGACTGAGGCTGGAGTCAGTGCATCAAGAGCCACCACGCACAGACGAATCCAGGACATGGGCTACAAATGTCGCATTCCTCGTGTCAAGCCACTCCTGAACCAGAGACAACATCAGAAGCGTCTTACCTGGGCGAAGGAGAAAAAGAACTGGACTGTTGCTCAGTGGTCCAAAGTCCTCTTTTCAGTTGAAAGTAAATTTTGCATTTCATTTAGAAATCAAGGTCCCAGAGTCTGGAGGAAGAGTGGAGAGGCACAGAATCCACGTTGCTTGAAGTCCAGTGTGAAGTTTCCACAGTCAGTGATGATTTGGGGTGCCATGTTCACTGTGTTTTCTGAAGTCCACAGTCAACGCAGCCATCTACCAGGAAATTTTAGAGCACTTCATGCTTCCTTCTGCTGACAAGCTTTATGGAGATGCTGATTTCATTTTCCAGCAGGACTTGGCACCTGCCCACACTGCCAAAAGTACCAAAAGCTTGTTCAATGACCATGGTATTACTGTGCTTGATTGGCCAGCAAACTCGCCTGACCTGAACCCCATAGAGAATCTATGGGGTATTGTCAAGAGGAAGAGGAGACACCAGACCCAACAATGCAGACGACCTGAAGGCCGCTATCAAAGCAACCTGGGCTTCCATTACACCTCAGCAGTGCCACAGGCTGATCGCCTCCATGCCACGCCGCATTGATGCAGTAATTCATGCAAAAGGAGCCCCAACCAAGTATTGAGTGCATAGAAATGAACATACCTTTCAGAAGGCTGACATTTCTGTTTAAAATATCCTTTTTTATTGATCTTATGTAATATTCAAATTTTCTGAGACACTGAATTTGGGTTTTCATTAGCTGTAAGCCATAATCATCAAAATTACAAGAAATAAAGGCTTGAAATATTTCACTCTATGTGTAATGAATCTATATAATATATGAGTTTCACTTTCTGACATGAGTGACAAAAAATATTGAACTTTTTCACGATATTCTAATTTTTTGAGCTGCACCTGTATGTGCGTGTGTTTGTATGTACAAACATGTACGTGTGTAAATACACATGACCTTCCATCTTATTTCAAAGCTGTGTAGTGCTTTGAACAATGTTTGGAAGATGAAGACTCATGTGTGCATTTCACAACCAGTAAAGTTTTCCTGAAACTGAATTAAAATGATCCAGGACATCTTGCGAGTTCTCCGCACTCCCACAGTAAGAGTAAGTGTTGATGGAGCTAGATTTATCTCGGAGCAGGTGGAGACATAGACTGAGCCTGCCCATGGGAAGGGCAGTTGTGCCCAGCGTGGCTTTTAATACCCATAACCCCAGCGGTAGGCAGCGGGGCCAGGCACAAAAATGGACTGGTGAAAGCGTGCAGTTCTGAGCTGCGCTGTATATGGCAAATCGCTGCTCGCGGACAGGAAGCAGGAGCTGTGCTGTGGAGAACAGGGAGAGGAGGCCGGAGCGCCCACTACAGGAATGCTTCAGTCATTCCAGCTCTGCCAGGGCCAGACACGCCAGGCCTTAAAGGCACCACAGTAAAACACACAGTGTGTGTGTGTGTTTGTATGCATGTGTATGTGTATGTGTGTGTGTGTGTGTGTGTGTGTGTGCGTGTGTATGCGCTTCAAAAACATTTACACATTTACACAAGCAGACAGTTCCTACCACATTCATTTCCAAGGCGTATATTACATTTTGGGAGGGGTGGAGAGGAGAGGGGTGGGGGACATGTGTTTCTAATAAAGGCCCAGGCGTCATCCCCGCTTGTGTTCTCACAGACTCTCCCGCCCCCACCCCCACAGGCTGCAGGCCGTACAGTCCCCCCTGCCACACCTATGATCCGTCTCCGTTCCCCGCCAAAACAATCTCAGAGATTTAAAGCAGTCCCCTGCCTCCTGCTCCCACAGTTGTTCCAAGGCCAATTAGCTGGACCGCAGTGGGTGGGGTCCGGGTGGGGTGGGGGCTGGCGGGCTAGTCTGGCTCCATCAAGCTTGTCGACAAAATGGCCCCAGATTGAGACTGAGCAGCTTTACGACGCATTGATATAAAGGGCAGTGGGAGACTTATCTGGTCATTACCTCCTTCCACTCTACACCAGGAGGTGAGAGCCCTGTCACACACACTGAGATAACCAGAGAGAAACCCACCAGTCCTCAGCCTGCACGGGACCTGCTGAGGATAAAAAGGAGCAGGCCTAAAGGCCTAAATCATATTCATTATTCTTAAAAAGTGGGGGGTGATTCTGTCCATAGCAAAGCTGTAAATTAGGCAAAACGGAAGGCACTGAGTGTAATCACAGCCCTAGTGAATCATGCGTTTCCATTGGCTAGTGAAAAAGACAGGTGTAAACAGCCTCCCTTCCTTCTCCCCTCCTGACACACAAAAAAAACAGACCCATGCACGCACGCGCGCAAATGCACAGTAAATTCTAAGTAAATTCAAAACTCCACTTTAATTATTACACATAAATGAAACCAATTTCTACGTATTTATGTCTTTTACTTTTGTGTGGACGGCTTTAGAGCAATATGGGGAGCTGGCAGCTGCTCACAAAACTCAGCCCTTTCATCCTGTAAACATTTTGGCTGATGATAAAAGCAGGATCTTATCCAAATTTTGTTTCACCAGCATTAACCAATCAGAGCCTCTCAATCCCTGGCATCACTGGGGGCTAGGTGTGCGTGTGAGGGAGACGGGGCACTGGAACTGACTTACTCCATGACTGACTGAAGATATTGTAGACTTGCTATAATTCACTTCCTTGATGGAGACTCAGCCGTACCGTGATTGGCTGTATAGCTGAACAGTAATTGGCTCTGTATGGCAGTGAGGAAAATTTTCTTGGGACGTGTGCCCCGGCATGGCTTTACAAAGCACAGTTAGAAGATGTGAGAGCCATCTGGGATAAACATAAAAACATGTGGTATTTGGCTACCGGACCCTGGAAAACAAGTCGCTACTGAGTACAGGCACAGACATTAATAAGCCTCTGTATAATTGAATTCTCTGCCTGTTACTTTAATAATACAGACAGCCTTTTAAAAGCATGCAAATACATTTTGAAGCACTGGTCTGCATGCATGAGCTTGTGTGTGTGTGTGTGTGTGTGTATGAATGTGTGTATACTAATAATGGTGGCAGAGCTATGTTGCTGTAATCCTTTCTATCTGTTACCATCATTAGGGCTACACTGGAGGGATAATGCACTGATGCCACTGTAGTCTTTAATGGTAAATATGTTTTGCTTATTTATTACCTATCTATTAACCAGTCCCACATTCCCATATTATTACCGGAATCTATTAACCAGTCCCACATTCCCAGATTATTACCGGAATCTATTAACCAGGCCACATTCCCAGCATCCTTATTTTGTTCCCTGCCATTCACTTATGTTTTAAGGGAAAATCAATGCTCCTGCTTTCAGATCACATAAGGTAAAGTCTTTGAACACACATCTCATAAATACTGCATGCGTGTGCATGTCCTTGTGTCCCGTGGCCTTGTTTACACTCTGTACAAAAGCAGTACTTATGGCCAGGCACTGGGTTCAGCTCATGACCAAACCAGCGGGGGAAAGTGCACGGGGATCGCTGGCGGCCTTTTAACTTCTGAGAGCAAAATCCTGGGCAAAATACCTATTCTCCCTATGCACACACACAAACACGCACGGACACACACACACACACACACACACACACGTGCGTACAGTGGCTTACCGTGCTCTCAGAAGGGGCTCACCGAAGACTGTTCTATTATTCATTTCACACTGCATGAAGAGGAGCTATGAAAATGGCTGAAATGCATTACACATTACACTCCATTCAGAGCTGAGCGGAGGGCCTGCCGGAGCTGGGGGATGGGGGAGGACTGCAGTATCAAACGCAGTGCGTCTTCAGGATGGGCACAGTGTCCAGTGTGGGATTTATGGTGGGTAGGAGCCTAGAGACCCCCCGGGCCAGCAGGCCACAGGGTGAAATCCAGAGCGGTGGAGATACGGCAGTTATACCTTTAAAATGCACCTTTCCAGAGCTCATCCATCCACACTGCTGGGTATTTCCTGGAGCAATTCAGGACAAGAGCCTTCCTCAGGGGCACAGCAGCAGTGTCTGAGCTGCAATTTGAACCCGCAGCATTCCGGTCGATTCAAACTTCTGAATCCCTACCGCCGACGACCCTTGCAAAGGGCAGCTAGTTAGCGCTGTGAAACACTGCTGGGTCGGCCGGGCGGGGTAACGTGTAAAACAGACGCGCGGTCAGGCCTCGGCAGAGCAGACTTTTAATCTCTCCAGACGGGAGAAATGATAAACACATCCTGGGCTTTTAGGGTCTTGTGAGCCGTGTAGTCAGGGTGAGCAGTAGTGTCGGAATGAGGATATGATTCTGTGGGTGTGAGCAGCATGGCGCTGAGGCCTCCGAAGGGCCGCCCGTATGTGCTTTACAGTGAGAGACTAGACGGGGAGACGTTTTATTACACGGCTCGTTTTCTCCAATTACTGCTGGGAAGCTTTTTTAATAGCTTCTTGGCAATTTGTTTTTGTTCTGTTGTGTTGTGCCGGTGATTGATGCTTGGTGCGGGTATTGGCTAATGCCCACCACCAGACAGCAGTGTCTCTGGGTGCCATGTCTCGATGGCAATGCCCGCCACCAAACAGCAGCTTCTCTGGGTGCCATGTCTCGACTCCCTCTGAGCGAGGCAGAAAGCTAAAACCACGACCTGGCACCTACATTTACACCTCTCACTGCAGACTACAATCTGCCCTGCTCAGCAACATAATGCATTACCTACAGTAATCACTGCTGCCCAGGAACCCCACCTTACACAGACACAGTCTGGCATTGAGAAACATTCAAACAATCACTCACTGTGTGTTCTAAGATATGCGCATAGGCCTCTGAAGGCCTATACGTGTGCTCATGAACTTGTGCATGTGAGAAAGAGAGCATGTGTGTGGTGTATACGGTATATGTGTATGTGATGCCCTGGTTGAAGCCATGCACTTGCTGTATACATTGTTAGTTGGCTTCAGAGTTACAGCTATGTGACCATCTGAATTTATTTGTGAAACTCACTGCAAGCTGAGCACAACCCTTTACTGTTGAATGTTTATTATGTATGGAAAGCTGGCAGAGTCAGATTAATTACTTATTAAAGAATCATAAAGAACACATATGAAGGTTGTGCACCACTGGGAGACATTTCACGTGTTATAAATAAGCCTGACGTTATATCCTTTCAAACATTCACTCCTGTCCAGCGTTAATGTGAATCAGATCTGAAATGGCTCCTTCATGGTGACAACCTACATTTGATCCATCTGCTCCAAGCATAACTGCAAAGTGAAAGAATCTCTTCATTTAAATTCATGGAATCACAAGTGTGGAACCCCCCATTTGTACAGCACCGCTCTCCACGTTCTGCACCACAGGTGCCAATCTCAACGTCCTGGTTCTGAGATGCCAGAGATGTGGGACAGCCTTCACACCTGATGCACCATAGGTGGAGGCGGAGCTCGGAGATCTACACGTTAGCATTGTACACTTTCAAAAAGCCAAATCTAACAGCTGGTTGTGCCGTGTTGGTTTTTCACCCAAGGCTCTCACAGTCCATGCAGCACACACTAATGTGTATTATTAAGTGCAGAAGAAAAACTCTTTTTTGGATGTGTAGTACATCATATTGAAAGGAAAAATGATAGTAATATTGATTTTGAGTGAACTATTACTTGTGCTCAGCCCTTTACTCATTTTGAAAAAAATTTTTAAGGTCTTTCAAATACTGGGTGTTGCAAGCAGTGGATTATTGAACAGCATGGTCTTCCTGACTGGCATTGGAGAACAGTTATTCCCGTGAGAGGGAGTGGATGTTGGCTTTCCCTTGTGTGAAGGGGAATTAGCAGCCGGACGCGCCCAGAGGTGCCCGTTTGGGTAATGCCGATGGTGAGTGAAAGTAGATGGCATATTAGAAATGGAGACGTTGCTGTAAACATTCAGTGGCACAGCGACTCCCTGTTCACATCTCCAATGTGTCGACCACAACAGCCTCTCACGTTGACCTGTCGGGCAGACATTAAACTGATTTATGATGAGAACAGAGAAGAAAGATGTAGGATTCTACTCTTTAAAAAAAGTTAGATCCTCGAAACAACTTTTTGAACACAAGCGGAGCCGTAACACATTTATTTTAGGAATCAAAATCCTTTGATATTTTTCTGGTCCTGCAATAGAAACCTTTTTTTCCCCCACAATTCCCTTTTAGCTCTTCAGTGTGATTGATGGAGCTCGGTTGAGAAACAAACAAAGCTGCACAGAAATCCAGATTATTGTCTGTTGGGGAGATAAGATTATAATGAGAAAGCGTTCTGGGAAATTGATCCCTTACAGAAGTCTATCTGATTAACCACGGCTTTAATAACCTTCCATGTCTCCGCTATAACCAGAGAGAGAAAGAGAGAGACAGTCAGAACAACAAAAGGATTTAGCCTTTGAGAGCAAAGTCTATTAAGATGCAATATCTTAATATGGGTTTTCAGAAAGCACACTAGCTTGCGGAGGGATAATTCATGCATATTAAAAACTTCCATTAGATCACCATATGATAATCACCAGATAAATGACAAGACAAATTAAAGCAGCTTTCATTTTTATGCCATTTCTTTACAAATGGGAGGAGGTGAACATGGAGTTCAACAGTTTGTTTCCTCATGCTAATGCTGCAGATAGACTTAAACTCACGAAACTCAACACTCACACACATACAAATACATATACATATGCGTGTACATGCACACACGCACGCACGCACGCACACAAATGTATACTTGAAGACCAGTATCTGTTTTAGCTGTAAGAAATATATTTAACAAACTGTGTCCCATTTTTTGTGCATGTTCTCCATACTGCACCTGCCAACAGACTGTGGTGCCAGGACCCAGTGCAAACTGCTGTTAATAAACAGCACCATTGCTTCTGCATCCTAGTGAACACTGTTTGACCAAAATATCCTGCTGCTGTTATATGTTGTGCATTGACATTTTATCTGATTTGGCTGCATATATCATAGAGGAAGAGAGACAGAGACATAAAAAGAAAGATTGAAAATTAAAGGTAAAGGTGAATTAAAGGAGAAGTTCGGTATTTAGCATGTTAAGCCCTGTTAAAAGGTTATTTACAATCATATACAACCGTCCATATCAACATTTTGACAAACTGTGCAGTCTTGAGATATATTACCATTGCTCATGTCACAGCTAACTTACACAATGGATCTGGATGGACATATATAAAATACTTCAAAAAACCCCATAAACTCCCGTTTTCAAAGACGGGAAACTCACCGAGTGGTCACTGGTGTCTTCTTGTAATTTAAGTTTACGTTTTAAAACATGTTTTAAATAACTGTTTAAAGATTTATAGAACTATTTTCAGTCGCGGTACAGCCATACATTTGTAAACTTCCGCTTGAATTTTTGGGAGGTCTTGGCTGAGTTTGAAGGCTACCGTAGAAAAAGAAGAGCCACTTCCAGGTCACCAGGTTGGGGTTTGCTTTGCAGCTAGTACGAACTCTTCAAAAGAATCAATTTTGCTAAATTAGTGTACGTTTGATGTCTGCCATGAGTCTGAACATTACCGCTCACTCCGGATAGATTATAGGCAAGATAGGATGTCTACCTGAAGCAGTGCAGGACAATTGATGTTAGTTACTTTAGTTTGTCTTTATAATAGCCAGATATTTTCTGAATAATAGTTTTGGCAGATATTTCAATCCTACCAACACAACACAGAGTTTAAGAGTGATAGTTTAAAAATAGTTTAGGGCCCTATAAAATCCGTTTTATTTTTTCCCAAATTCCGTTTTTTATGTTAAAATTCTGTTTTACGATTTACGCTAATTTTATCATCAGAAAGAGTGTCTAATAATGTGACTGAATAAAACGTCAACAATTTAATAAGATATAACAGTACATTTGTAATGATGCAAAACAACATTGCACTATTTTTATCAAGGCAAGTGCTTCAATACAGAGTGTGTGTGAAGTGTTTCATTATAAATTAAAAAAAGTAATGCAACAATGCAGCAAGCAATAGGCAAAACCTAGAGTTATACTTCTGTAAAAAAACAAATTTGCCCCCAAATATTTGACTAAACCATTAGTTGATCAAAAAAAAAATTTTTTTTAATTGGTCGAATCGACGCAGTGTGAAAAAAGCGAGAGTGAAACTATTAATTCCGGACGTACGTCTTGTAACGAACTATTGGTGTCTTTTAATTAACGAATAGATCAGTTGTATAGAATTTCTGAGAAAAAAATCTAAAGTATGCGAGCATTTCGAGCGTCTAAAGGATGTCTCCAAAAAAGTTAAATGTATACTCTGCAAGCAGCAATTCGCCTATTATTCTCAAAGACCGGCTTCATTTTATAGTACTTAAAAATGACTGAATAACAACATTGATGGACATATTCACTTTACCTAAAGATAACTGGCATGTATCACATTCAACCACCATGATGCCCCTTTAAGGTGGAAGACAGAAACAGAGAATTTGAGAGATTGAGAGAGAGAGAGAGAGAAAGAAAGAGAGAGAGAGAGAGAGAGAGAGAGAGAGAGAGAGAGAGAGAAAGAGAGAGAGAGACAGAGAGAGAGAGAGAGAGAGAGAGAGACCGCAAATTTAGCTGAATTAAAAGAGGAATCTTGTGTTGGAAGAAAAGTAGCTGTTATGTGATGGGTTCCAGTCTTTGAAAGCCCAATCTAACACACAACTCAAGTGGGATAACGTGAAGGCCACCAGCCAACGCTTAGCCAAATGTAGCTGCTATATCTCTGGCTGATGTTCAGACAGCCTCATCGGGCCTGGTGCTGGCCGAGCTCCTGAGCCTCAATGCAGAGCGCTGGCAACCCAGCTATGCTCCGCAAACCACGCGTCCCTGATTCTGCTTAATCTGAGAACTGGGCTCCAGGCTTACAAGTTATTAGTCAGGAGGGAGGGGAAAGGAGAAATTAATTTGAAGCACATAAAAGCCCTGCTGAAACTGTCAGTTATGACTCACCGTCTCTAATAGCGGCTTGGGATGCTTAAATTCTGGAACTTGTCTCTCCTGAGTGAGTGTAAGTGTAGGAGTGTGTGTGCATGCATGAAGGTGTGTGTGTGTGTGTCATATATGTGTGTGTGTGTGCATGCATATGGGTGTGTGGCATGTATGTATTTGTTTGTGTGTGATGACAGGGGATAGGAACTGACAGACTGCTTCAGTCTTATTGGTTTAATGAGAATGATGGGATTTGTAGTTGTAGTGAACATCACAATCATTGAACTTGAAATGTTGGCAGAACTACAAATAGCAAGAGTATGCGTCTGCTTGTGGGGGTTGGGGGATAAGACAGCCAAGAGTGGCAGAGACCTGACAGAGTGTGGGTGGATGCCAGGGCCCGAGATGTGGGATGCCAGAGGCCTGGATGCCTTATGCATTGCTGCCAGAGTGGGAGGAGAATGCGATTACACCGGATGCTGATGCCGGCATTTTAAGCTATAATCGCATCCTCATGTGTGCAGCCTCCGCATGGGAAAGCTCATTGACTCTGACGAGCATGCTATGAGCCGATCATTCAGACGAGCATACTATGAGCCGATCATTCAGACGAGCATGCTATGAGCCGATCATTCAGACGAGCATACTATGAGCCGATCATTCAGACGAGCATACTATGAGCCGATCATTCAGACGAGCATGCTATGAGCCGATCATTCAGACGAGCATACTATGAGCCGATCATTCAGACGAGCATGCTATGAGCCGATCATTCAGACGAGCATGCTATGAGCCGATCATTCAGACGAGCATGCTATGAGCCGATCATTCAGACGAGCATGCTATGAGCCGATCATTCAGACGAGCATGCTATGAGCCGATCATTCAGACGAGCATGCTATGAGCCGATCATTCAGACGAGCATGCTATGAGCCGATCATTCAGACGAGCATGCTATGAGCCGATCATTCAGATGAGCATGCTATGAGCCGATCATTCAGACGAGCATACTATGAGGCACAGCGCGGTTATGCAAATGGGGATCTTTTAGAAATTTAAGGAGGAAGCACATTAATACTGCACTGTCCTGATAAAGATAGCTCTACAAGTTAAACACTCAGTCAGCAGGCCTGAAAAATAACCACAATGCAACTTCATCCTGTAATTATTTGCCAGTAACATTTCTAAATTCCGTTTTTTAGACAGAAAGAGCAGAGAGACAGTGATTGGGTCCACTTTCTTGCCTTGCACATATTTGTTGCAGACCTTTACAGAGCAATTATATTACATCACCTATTTGGTCCATGTTTCAGGGAAACTCACATTCACACATTACACATGCAGTGTCTCCTCATGCAGCTTTGGTACAACTGAGTGAAACATCAAGTGTGAAGGAAACCCACCCTGGACTGTGGCAATGGCCTTCAGTGACCTTGTGGCCTCAGCCCAGTGAAGGGATTTAGAATTTGGGAGCAGAATTCATCAATACATCCGAATGCCTTTGAAGAAGTACACTAGCATTGTAGTGTATCCAACTCATGCATATTAAAAATGTAATGATTTGATCACTGTACAAAACCATCAAAAGATGAGATGGACAACTTGACAACAAAAGAAGCTTTGAATTTATGAAAAATACAAACACACTGAATGGGACATCAGAAGATATAATGCAGTCTACATTTGTGCAGGTTGGAGAGAGGAAATTTTCTCCCGTCAGATTCGGGGGCCGAGGTGAGAAGACACAGCGCAGGATTCGTTATTGTAAATATAACCTATGAAAATGATGGCTGTCATGGTGAAAAGAGAGAAATCAAAAGCTGCAATCACTCAAGATATTACTGTCACTCGGAGAGCGAAGGGCTCTGAAAACCTTCCACTCTGAAGCAACAGAATGACCCGCATAAACAGAGCACACATTGAAATGAATAAAATGAATAAATAAAAAGAATACAGCCGCACCCCCCAGCCCACCCCTCTCTTTCCCTCTCTGAATAAACGAACGAAACGCAGGTCAACTATCTCCTGGCAATTCAATTTCCCAATTTCACAGGCATTAGGACTTGGGGTGGAACCTAATTTGACGGGTCACCGTCGCCCCCCTTTCCCTTCCTGTCCCTATGAGTGCTGACATTGTTCGCTTCTTTATAGTTCCCCGCTGGTCTCGACGGCAGCCAGTTATACCGGCCGCGCCCGGCTTTCTGGGGATTCTCAGCGGGGCGCGCAATCCAGCCGGATACATTTGGGAAGCTGCTAACGCAACAAGCGATGCGGAGATTGGCGACGGGTGGAATTGGTGGTTGCTCTTAGAGGAAGAATTAGGGCACGTTTGATTAGCTGTTGGCTGTGCCAGGATACCCTGCAGAGATGTCGATTTCATCACCGTAACACCTGAATCCGGCTCCAATACCCTGCGTTAAGCCATGAGGAAAAGAGAATGTGTGTGAGCGTGTGTGTGAGCAGGCGGGAAAGCAGGGGGTTGATTATGCATGATTTGACTGCACTCAGGAGTGTTAGCGGTGGGGGTACAGGGGCTGACAGGATATCATGAATATGGAAACAAAACTAAGGAAGAAAGTCGCTGCATCTGACCTACACGAGCACGTGCGCACACACATACCTGCATATGCACACACAAACACACGCACACACTCACACGCAAACAGACCTGTTCCACTGAATTAATTGCAGGTTTATGGCATCTTGAAAGTGGTTTGATCATTTCAGGCCCCGAAACTAACTCCCAGATAAAAACACTGAAAATAGAGTGTGAGAGTGTGATCAGAGTGTGACCACAGAGTGACTGAATTGTGATGGTAGTGACAGCTATCTTAGCTCTGCAGGGAGGCTAGCATTAGCCCTCCCCCTGTGTTTCGTAAAGTTTAGTTCTCATCCTGTCATTTCAGCAGGAAAAGGCATACCCTATCACAGTTCAGCAGGAACAGGCATACCCTATCACAGTTCAGCAAGAACAGGCATACCCTATCACAGTTCAGCAAGAACAGGCATACCCTATCACAGTTCAGCAGGAACAGGCATACCCTATCACAGTTCAGCAGGAACAGGCATACCCTATCACAGTTCAGCAGGAACAGGCCTACCCTATCACAGTTCAGCAGCTTGGCACAAAATGTCTGAACGTGCAGTGGCCACTCCATCATGGCTATTGGGCTGGCTGCTTTGGCCCTTTAATGCCTTTTACTCTTGTTTCATGCCGTCCATGAACATTTTTGCAGAAAATCACCAGTGAAATTTAGCTTGGTTATGAGCGTGGTGCATTCTGCTGCCGCATGCTTTTTGAAAATTGTGCCTCTTGATTACTGTGTGGTCTATCATGTGCTGAGAACTAGTAAAGCTACTGGTCACTACTATGCTGCAAAGAGAGGAATATTATTTGTAAAAGCAATATTCATATTTCACCTTTGTGAATTCACATATATGTGTACTGAAATTACAACCCCACACTTTCCAAATGAAATGAAACTATTCCACAGCACAGAAGAGAGCAGAGATAAAGCCTGAATGGCTGCAGGTTAACGGCCGGTGTCGGGGGTTTGATTAGGGGTCCAGAGCCCTGCTTGAACTCAGCATATTCCTTTTTGTAAAGCTGCTGCTCTTCTGGTCCCTACTCCTGTGCTTTTCTATGTACACTAAAACATCCACAGAAAAATGATGACCCACATATTGACCCACAATAACGCACACATTTACACTCGCACACACACACACACATGCACACGCAAGCATGCACACACACACACAGGCACACATGCACGCATGCGCACACACACACACACACACACACGCACACACATACACACACACACCGTGTAAGTCAATGGCAACTACTTTTGCATGGTGTATTTCCAGAAAGCTGACGCACCTGGGTTACTGCGTTACGCAGCTGTCATCATTATCTTGGGCAGAATCAGCACCTTGGTTTACCGTCTGTGTGTAATTATCAGAGGCCAGGCCTATTCCAATGACTCCATTGTGGCCATTAGTGTCTGCATGTGTGCACCACATCAGCTTGACGAGTCCAACCCCCCCACCCTACCATGCTCACAGGCCCATGAGGAGTCCCTCCCAGCTGGTCCTGTCTGCACTCTGAGGAATATCACACGAAACGACAAACCAATAGAATGGGAAAAGCAAGTTTGGATTTTGTGTGTGTGTGTGTGTGTGTGTGTGGATGGGGATCTATTCAGTTTTGTGTTGAGGCCTAGGCTTCATCTACCCCTACCTGGGGAGAAGCAGGATGAGAGGCATCAGTCCAGGTGCCTCCCATCAAGCCCAAAGTTGTCTGGTGTTAATATGGTTCTGTTAATTTAGAGCCTTTACCCCGGTATGGGGCCACAGCATTCCAGGAGTGTTTCTGCCCTGATGGAACACAAGTTGCAGAGGCAGTGGTGGTGGTGATGGTGGGGGTGGGAGTGATGGTAGGGGTGGTGGTGGTGGTGGTGATGGTGGGGGTGATGGTAGGGGTGGTGGTGGTGGTGGTGGTGGTGGTGGTGATGGTGGTGGTGGTGGTGATGGTAGGGGTGGTGGTGGTGGTGGTGATGGTAGGGGTGGTGGTGGTGGTGATGGTAGGGGTGGTGGTGGTGATGGTGGGAGTGGTGGTGGTGGTGGTGGGGGTGGGAGTGGTGGTGGGCGGGTATTGGCATCGTTTGCTTTCTCCCCTTTGATGTGGAAAGGTTTGCTCAGACTCTATGCTGCAATGTTGTGTGTGTATAATGATTTGCTAATATCGTTACGCTGCAATGTTAGGTGGATTATGATTTTCTAATATCTTTACATTGCAGCATTGGGTGGATAATGATTCGCTACTATCTTTACACTGTTGGGTAGATATTTATTCACTAATATCTTCCTGCTGCATTGTTGCATGAATAATGATTCTCTATTGTCTTTACTCTGTGCAGCCTGGCTGGACACAGTGCGTATGTGCATGAATACACTGTGCAGGTAGTGAACAAATTTTAAACATCTACATTATGTTACCGTGTAAAGCCAGTATCACCTGCATTTCCTGTGCCTTAGAGTCTACCAGAGGAATATGACACCACTCTTCCACAAAAAAGTAAATCAACCCAGTCTTATTTGATAGAAGCAGAAATGCGGCGTCAGGTGTTCTTCCACAATATCCTGAAAATGCTAATGGGAAAGATAAATTGAACAAACTCCCACTATTCCGCCCTTCAGCATCTTTATTGTCTTAATGAAAGACGGAGTGACGGTGCATGCCTTGCCTGCTGAAAAGATGGGGGATACGATAAGAAAGATGCTTTAATCATACAGATTTCACAACAGCCAGCAGAAAGTGGATGGCTACATGTACAGAAAGTTCCTGGAGATCTTGCATCTCATGTGATGGACTGGGTACAAGTAAACAGAGGGACAGTAACATAAGAGACCCCTAAGCTTTCAATGTCCACAAAGTAGAGTATTCTGAGGGCAATTTTAACAGGGGTCAATTGTAACATTTCTTGTTACAATTGACCCTGCTCTGAACACATGAATCTAGCTAGCTTACTGGATAGGACCTTAATTGAAACTTGACTAAGATATAAGAAAAGTTAGACATTTTCTGATCAATATTAGACAACTACTGAATCATAGAACTAAAAGGTCAAGACAGCAAGAGAAGAACAATGGTTTTTCATACCTCCAAAACCAGTGTTTGTTAAAAAAAAACCGGAGAATGGGGCATCAGTTGGTCTTTGGGCACACAAAGAGGGAACATCAATGCACATGTGCAGGGTGAGAATCACAGCTCTAGCTTGTTTCAGATTGGTGCAATTTTATGGTGTTAAAATTGCCCCCAGAATACTCTACCCATAAATTAACACAAATAAATCATAAGAGTGGGTCAGGAAAGGGTTAGTGAGCCAGGAACCTGCATGTAAATTCACATCCCGTAGGACCTGAAACCTGGTAAAGCAGCAGTGTGTCTTCTGGGGCAGCTATGCCCATCTAAGAACAGCCTCCTCTAGCATTGGGTTTATACCTCAAAGAAGGCAAAGCTAGAGCAGAAACTGGCAAGCCAGGTGGCTGCGTTACTGCACACACAGCCATCGATCCGTCTTCATTCCCCAGTCAAGCGTGGATCAGCAAAACTGCTCTGCAGTCCGCTCAAGTCTCGCTCCAGTCGAGAAAAAAAAAATCAATGACAAGCTATTTCTGAGTTTAAAACTTTGATATCAATGCTCCTTTCTCAAGGTTCAATCCATTACTGTAGCAGAGACCTCAGTATATTTATCCATCTTTGGATGTCTGGGGCTTTTAGATGAGTTATATGTCAGAGCACATCCTTTCTTAATTTCCCTGTAACATCACTTCTGAAAAAAGACACGTTTGTGTGTTTGTTTTCATCCATAGCAGGGTGGGCAGGACTCAAATGACAGGCCAAAGCCTCAACTTGAGTTGTCCCAAAATGCAGTGTGTGAGCAAGGCAGCTAAAGATGCCACTGCAGAGATAAGGCTGTCAGTCTTACAGTCTCCACACTGAGCCACACACCACACGTCATATAAGCACTAATCAGCCCTGCTGACGTTGGGGAGCCATTTGGGCATCAGAACAAGGCGAGACAGAAGAGCCTGCTCATTTCAGCGTTGTCTCCTTGACATTATTACAGAAGGTCAACGTACACATCAAAATTTTGTGATGGCTTTCTACTGACTCGTAAACCATCTTGTGGAGATTTGAGTGTCTCAGCATTGTTCTGCACCCCGCTTTAAAGATCTGGGAGCTGGGATCCTCAGCTCTCATGAAAACACACACTCTCTCTCTCTTTCTCTCTTTAACACACATACGCACATCCTCTCTTTCTTTCTTAATGGTGAGTGGGACAATGAGTCACCAGCTGAAACACTCATTAAAAAAACAAAACCAATGGCCAATTAGAGCTGCACAAAGGTGCCATTCTACCTTATGGCTTTCACCTGCTAAAGCTGGAGTAAAAAGAAGCCTTATCCACACACACACACACACACGCACACACACACACACACACACACACACACACACACACACACACACACACACACAAACAAACACACACACCCTGCACATGCACACACACACACACACATATAAATGTCCACAAACACACATATGCATATTTACACACAGAAAAACCCACTCACATGTACGGTACATACACATAGGCAGGGACATATACCAAGTCTCTTGGTTCTGTCATCTCCCCCAATACTCAACTTGGCCAAAACGGAGGTACAATACTTCCCAGCCAAGTCCTCCCCCTGCTTCACCTTTAATTCACCCTCGATAGTAGCACAATGGCCACCGCTTCATCTGCCAAGAACCCCAGAGTGGTACTGGACAACAAAGTTCCCCTCCGACAGGGTCTTGAGATAAAAAATTTGGAGACGCCTGATACAAGCCAATGACATTAATAAGATGCCATCTCCCAGAGGGAACTTTTAATTATGGCTTTGCTCTGACAGAGGAGTTTCATTGATAATTCAGTTTAGTGAGCTCCATAGTTACTGGCCATCAGCAAGATACAAAATATGTGCTAACAACTAAAAACATGTGGCCTCGCATTACTTTATCAGATAATACTGAGATGTTGCATTAGAATATTTTGCCTAAACTGGCTAGGTACACATAAAGAGGTTTCAGCACCTTAGACTGGTAGCTACACTATCTGGAGAAGACACAGTTCTTCAATGGCTCTACATATGATAGGCACATGCTTTTGGTGTTCACAATTGTGCAGTTCAATGTATTTTACTTCCGCTTGTGTAATATGTGCATTCCAGACAAAACATGAGGATGGTAGGCTATTGCCTTTCAGTTTGGTGGTTGTCTTGTGTGTAGAATTTGAAGCTAGAGCAGGCTGCTGACTTGCAGTCTTCTTGTCATTAGTCTAATTAGTTAGCTAGCTACCATAACCTTATGCTGCACACAATCACTGGCGACACATGAAAGCTGTGTCACAGTAGCCTACGTCAGAAGTTGATCATCTATGAATGAGTATTGTCTGTAGGTTCCTGTAAACTTGGCTGAAGTCCTACACAATTTACAATGTTATGAACTTTCAGAATTTTGCATCTCCGGTGGTGGAATGAACTTCCCACTGCAGTCAGGACAGCAGAAACCCTGCCCATGACTAAAGACCCACCTCTTGAAGGTGCATCATGGCTCCCCTGACCCTCTTTAGTTATGCTCTTACTTTTCCTTCTGGCACAGTAATGTTAGCTATAGCCGTCTAAGGATAGGTTAGCAGTGTAGTGATAATGCTTTTATTTGCCATGCTTTTTGTTGGTTTGTTTGGCTAACTTCACACTTATTGATTACAAATGGGCCTTCTGTGTTTTCTTGGCAATATCACAATTTTGTGTTCCTGAGACTAACACTGATGTTCTCCACTTTTGTACATTGTCGTCACTGTGATCTAATGTAATGTGATCTGCAGCATGGGTCACTAAGATTCTGAAAGCCAGTGAAGGACTGACAAAGACATGGCTTTGCATGGCAGGAGACTATGTCACTGAGGTATCACATCAGGAGAAACCACCCTGTCTCTGAGGTATCACATCAGGAGAAACCACTCTGTCTCTGAGGGATCACATCAGGAGAAACCACCCTGTCTCTGAGGTATCTCATCAGGAGAAAGCGTTCTTTCACTCAGACATTACAGCGGGAGAAACCACTCTGACACTGGGATATTACAGTTGGAGAAACCTCTCGGTTACTAACATATCACAGCAGGAAAAACCACTCTGTCACCCTGAAATACTACAACGGGAGAAACAGCTCTGCCACTGAGATATTACTGCAAGCTTTCACCTGCATTTACAAACTGTAAGACGTGTCTCTCTCAGCAGGCATCTCAGTTGAAAATATAAATCCAGTGTAAATTGAAAGGCCTTGCTGGGGTACTGAGGAGCAGAGAATCCCCAATGATACAGGCTGTGGTCTTAGAGAAGACCATCAATCTCAACCCTGCAGCAGCCCCTGGACAATCCTGCACTATATAAACAACATTGGGATAAATTCACAAATAAGCCTACTTTTAAATGCCATTTACAATGAATAATTGTCCCTGTATATTACAGAACACCCTCAGCAGGCAATGCCAGAGTAAATGATAGAGTAGGACAGTCTAATATAAACCTTTTAAAGAATTAATTAATTTCCCTCTGATACTCCCACGGCGAATGAGCACAAATCCTAAAGCAAAGACAAATAGAAAACCAACTCTGCTGTTATTGGAATATTCTGCTATATTCACTTGTGCAAGCAAGTGTGTTCACTAACAACATCTCCCTGTACGACATGTCCTGCAGTCTCCAGCTTGGCCAGCTGGTGGAGCTGTGCCCTGTTCTGTGTGTGCAAAGGGGGCATGGCCTAGCACAACGAGTGCAGGAAGACCTACGGGAGGTGCTCCCCACTGCCCCGCCGGGCTCATCCTTCTCAAAAAACCAAATCCATCATACACAGGGCCAGCGGTCAGCCAGGCCCCCTTTACACCGCTCCACTCAGGGGTTGGGGGGAGGGGGGGAGGCGGTGGACAATATTTGATCGCTGATGGATTTTAACCCTTTTGACGTGCTGCATACATCAGCAATGTTGATGCCATAATCGCATTGGTTAGTGAAATAATCACATTTGTTAGCAAACTAGGTATATGTCAAACATATTTCCCGGCACAGACAAAGGCACGCACACGCCCGCACACACACGCACGCACAATAATGCACGTGTGCAGGGCGGTGACTTTGACAAGGTTACACGGCAGGGTGTGTGCAGCTCACTCAGGGCTGTATTGTGAATGATGCGATGGAGGAGAAAAACAGCAGCATTTTGCCAGAATAAATCACCCTAACGCAATGGGGAAGAAGCCTGCATTTGTCATCATCCAGTGGCGGTCTAAATTTAGCAGGAAAACAACGTCAATATTCCCACGAGCGACTGAGAAGAGATATAACGTCTCGCATCGCTCTGCGTTTCCCACAGTGGAATGACAGCTTATTGAGAATCTCCATAATACAAAAATAGTTAATGAGAGAATTGATATTACAGATGCATTCCATCTTCTGTTGATCTGCTAAACACTCAGGAGAAACTCCAAGAAGCATGAAAGCAAAGCTTAGTTGCGGCAGATTATGTGGGAAAAGACAGAAGGCCCACTTCCATTTATGACTGAAGGAGTGTCTACAGATACACCCCATAGCTCTACTGAAAGCCAAATGTACTGAGCCAGTATGTTTTAAACAAAGATGCCAGCAGTGGCAATGGGTGGTAAATGCACCTCTAAGGGCTATCAAAGCTACATTAGCTAAAGAATGGAATATCTCCAAAATAAGGCTGTTGGACGGCATATCCAGCTCAATCATTAGAACTTGGTGCAGTGATACGCCCAACAGTCTGAAACCCAATCCTGGCATGCAAGTGCCAACTGTGGCAGACAGCCTTGCAAAGTGGTGCATAACTGGCCGTAGTGTTGCCCAGGAGGGGGCTTTTCCTGGGATCACACTGGACACCTGCAGTCTGCTTGTGTCAGCTCTGTGAGAAACACTGGGAGGGAGCATGTAGGTGCGTGAGTGAAAGAATGAGAGAGTTAGAGAGTTTGAGAGTGAGAGAGTGAGTGAGTGAGTGAGAGAATGAGTGAGTGAGTGAGTGAGTTAGTGAGAGTGTGAGAGTGAGTGATTGAGTAAGTGAGCGAGTGAGTGAGTAAGTGAGTGACTTAGTGAGTGAGTGAGTGAGAGAGTGAGAGAGAAATTGAAACGGTGAGCGAGAGAGTGTGGGTCACCACAGCTTCCTCCAGTCAAAGCCCTATGGTGAACTGTCTCTTTCTTACATCATTTTTGTAGGTGCCTCTAATGTCCTGCACCTGGACAGCCAGCGCACTCCCTGCATGAGGTAAAGCCTGAACTCTAATTACAAGCAAGTTTAAGAGGCCTTGGCCTTGCCATCAGCTGCGGTGATAGAGAGAGAAACTAATTCTTTGGAAAACTCAACATAAATGAGTGAAAGATTGACTTTTACTACCAGGACCTGCTATTAAACCAGTGGCCGGAGACAGAAGTGGCTTTATATTACAGGGAAATGACATTTACAGGGCAGCTTTTTAATTCACCCAATTCAGAGTCTCTGTGGACCCTGCAAGCTTCATGACCCTGACTCACTCTCAGAATTACATCCTGCAGGTTTTGCTGCTCAATGTACTACAAAATACAGTTTAACAATTGGGCCCGATTCTGCTGTAAATTGGATTGCCTTGCATCACATTTTTTTTATTTGCTCAGAAGACATCCAGGTTCATTTACATACTTGGCAGCTTTTTAAACTATAGCACCTTTCCCTTACCTGCTAGCTCACTGAGTAGCTCCCTCAAGTAAAAGACAATAACCTCCCTTTGCCAGTGGATGGCAAAAAATCAATAGGCAGACACAACCTCAACACTGCCTGCTCTTTAAAAAATGGCATCTACTTACTAAAATAGTTGAAAAGCCCTCGGTGAACTCAGAACACAAAATCGAATCCAAAACAAATCTAAAACTGGAAGACAAACAGTAGCACACTTACTGGGGATGCTGGGCGGAGTTTTCAGATATTTCCCGTTAAAATGCTGAATCACCACTTCACATTTTTCAGTGGACTCCATTCTGCAAGAAAAGAGAACCTTGATCAAAGTATCTGTCACACAGAGGAGGTACCTGCAGTGTGTGTGTGTGCGCACGTGTAGGTTTGTGTGTGTGTGTTTGTGTGTGCGTGTGTATCTGTGTGTGCATGTATGTATGTATACGGTATGTGTGGACTTGTGTTTGCGTGTGTGTGCATCTTTAGGGAGGGGAATTTATACAGCACATAAGTCTGTGTGAAATCAGAGGCAGTACAATGTAAAGAAATAAATTCTTCTCGCTCAGCAGTGTGAGCAGCAGTGAGAACAGCAGTGTGAGCAGCAGTGTGAGCAGCACTGAGAGCACCAGTGAGCATAGGCAGTGAGTGTCTCCATTGGGAGCCTCATACGGGCCTATTCAGCAGCCTGTTTCATGGTCAACGGCTCTAGCATGTCCAGGGAGAAAAAGACCTGTTTCTGTCCATTAGGATTTCACAGCACTGAGCTGTGAAAGGCCAGAAACATGCGCACACAGCGGAGGCTAATCTCAAACACACAGCGCCTGAAACACAGACCAGCACTGGGCCCCTCAGCTGCCCAAACCAGCTAGTCCTCATCCTGTCAGCCGTTCTCTCTTTCAACACTCGTTTTCTCTGCCTATTTAAATTTCTCTGTCTCTGCTGTTCTCTCTCTCTCTGTCTTTTCACTCTAAAAAGACTTTACCAAAAGGACATTGATCATCATGTAAACCATTAAAATATTTTTAAAATGTAAAAATCTCTCTCTCTGTCTGTTTCGCTCTGTCTCTCTTTATGTCTCTGGCCAGACAATCTGTCGTAACCTACAGGGAGGATGAAGGGGTGTGGCTTACAGAGGCCCACTCTGAGGAATAATCCTTAATGACATTAGGTAGTCTTGTTCAAAATAATTAGCAACCCGCTGGCCTTAATGGGGCCTGATAACGGTAATGGAGGGTAGAGAAACACTAAGGCTGGTTTACCTTCTCTAACACCCCCTCTCTCCCCGAACATCTGTCAGCTGGCTGGCCCCACTCCACACTCAATTACCTCCCGTCCCTGCTGACCTGGACCAAACAGGTGGTCACTACTGGCCAACAGTGCTGCTCTGTCAGTGTGCGTCCAGTCCGGTCAACAAACTGTATTTTACCCAGAAAAGACAGACTGAGGAGCTGGGGTACAGTTATAAGGAGGCTCTCCTTAGTCCCTCTGGTCACAGAATATGCCTGTGTAAAGAGCTCCTTCTGGGTAGAGCTCCTGATTGTTGATGGATTTGCATTACACATCAATCTTTTCAGTTTACACAATCAAACACTATATTCTGCTCCCATAGAGATCTTGCACATTATGACTGGAGGACAGGAGGAAATACAGCATGCATACATTCTGACAGTGTGATGAACAACACTAACTGTATACAATAAGGTCCCATGTAATTACGCGCTAATGCATGAAAGAGTGAATGAATATATCATTGTATTCACTGCATTGCCTGCCCAAATTGAGCTCATATGGGTTGCGAAGGGATGGTGTGGGGAGGGGTTGGGGCAGTGAGGGGCATACCTGGCAAAGCCCACCCCCCGGCTGACCCCGCTGGCGTCACGCAGTATCCGCGTGGAGATCACATGGCCGAAGGGCTTGAGCATGTTCTCCAGTTCCTGCTCATCCATGGACACTGGCAGGTTGGAGATGTACAGGTTTGTGGGGTCCTGCTCCTGTTGCTGTGAGGGAAGAGAAGAGAATGGTTTTATGAGGACCACCACACGCATGACATCATACATCCTAAAAGGAGCAATGGCAGGGGTAGACTTCATAAGCCCCAAATTTCTGTTAAGCCATCGAGTGCAGTCAGTCACTCACTGATCATAAACAATCACAGTGTTTTCAAATGGACAGTGTTTTCAGTGGTCCATAGTATACAAGCTATTGCAGAATGCAGGATAGTACATTAGCAGATAGAGGTACCAACTTTTGGGTTCATGGGGCCTCAATCTCATGTCAGTACTTTAAAGTAGTGAGAAATTATCAGCCTAAAAAACGGATTCTAAAATCAGAGGACTCTCTGCTTACCATCACCAGTACACATATTTTCTTGAGAATATGGCAATCAATACTGGGGCATTTTACTATGGCCTGTACTATATTATATGTTGTAAATATGGCTATTGAACACTCTATATGGTATATACAGAATATGACTACTGCATGCTGTATTGTGATTTGTGAATGTGGCTATTGGACTCTGTATATGGTATATACAGAATATGACTACTGCATGTTGTATATATTGTGATTTGTGAATGTGGCTATTGGACTCTGTATATGGTATATACAGAATATGACTACTGCATGCTGTATATATTGTGATTTGTGAATGTGGCTATTGGACTCTGTATATGGTATATACAGAATATGACTACTGCATGCTGTATATATTGTGATTTGTGAATGTGGCTATTGGACTCTGTATATGGTATATACAGAATATGACTACTGCATGCTGTATATATTGTGATTTGTGAATGTGGCTATTGGACTCTGTATATGGTATATACAGAATATGACTACTGCATGCCGTATATATTGTGATTTGTGAATGTGGCTATTGGACTCTGTATATGGTATATACAGAATATGACTACTGCATGCTGTATATATTGTGCATTGTGAAGACGGCTATTGGACTCTGTATATATGGTATATCGTATAATGTTTAACTGTGCCCTACACGTAAGTAAATTCCAAAGGAGAATACCCTGGCTGGGGACAGTGCTGGCGCTCAGCAGAGCCTGTCACGTTTACAGCCTCTGCTCCCCGTGGCGAGAGACGAGTAAAACAGAATGCAGGGGAGGATAATGAGAGCGTTTACTCAGCAGTAAAAAACACACTGGGCTGATAACATCAACGCACCAAGGAATAATTAGTGACCAGGAGCGCAAACACTGTGGACTCTTCTCACCAAGGGCTTCATTCTAAACAATTACCAGTAAAAGAGGTTTCAGCGAGCCCGTTCATCACTGTTATCACAAGCCAGGGAGACCGGAGCGGAATTGCTGTGACAACGTGGGAATAATTGCACCCATATATAACGCGGACGGGCTGGGACCCTTTTTATTGTAACTAGAAGATCTTTAATAACTGTTGGGCTCAGTTAAAGCCCACCATAATCATTAGACGAAGGGAAGTAGGGACATTATGGATACTGGCCTGCACATGTTGGCCCACACGGGTGCTGGACATAAGGCGCATTATCTGTGAGTTTCCCACTCTGTCGGGGCCCTTTGGGGCTCTTTAACAGGAATCTCTATGGACTTAAGAAGCTCCATCTGTCCTCAGCAGAAGCTCCTTTACAGGTCAACACCCAAAATGGTGGGTTGGGTGACCTGTGAGAGAGGAGATTGAGGAAAACCCTGGAGTGGTGTGGGGCTGGATGCATCTCCTCCTTCTGGGACATGCGGGTGGTTTTCTGGTTAGAGCTACACTCTAGAGCCCTGGTATTCAAATCACGGTCCTGAAGGGCTGCTGGTTTTCCACCCTCCCTTTACTTGGGAGTCACGTGTGAAGACAGTCTGGCCAATCAGTAGCAATATTTGTTCACTAAATTACCTGGGAGAAAGAAAGCCAGGGCTGGATTTGGATTTGAGGTCTAGATTTGAATGTCCATGCTCTAGAGTCCCGGTCCCATCAGGAGACCACTTGTGCCAAGAGCTGACATTACACTAAGATTATCTCCTGTCAATTCATCTCACTTGTTATAGTAACTATTGTTATCATTACTGTTTCATGACCAAGGTTTTCATCGCTTTCTAGTTATAGCACGTCCCCTCATAGCTGTCAAAGGGAAGAAATGACTGACCTCCACACACACATTGAAACACTAAACAACGGCCTTTCAGTAACATGCTCATCACAGCACTCCTACAGAAAGGTGCATCAATGTCTGAGTGTGCCTCTCTCTCTCTCTTTCTCTCTCTCATCATGAATGATGAAATTAAAATGTATATTTTGTTGGTCACTTGCTTTCCCTCAGGTTATACAGACAGAGCGCGGGTCTGTTGGTCTTTTTCCTAACAGGATGTATGGTTTTTCATCCTTTGTCTGGGCAAATAAGTTGTTTATAATGAAAAAAAAATATTAAAGAATGCATTTCTTCAGTGGCCGATATCACAAGCTTTGGAGAAGGCCACTTGCTTGTCTGCAATCTTCCAAATCAATAGTGGGCGTTGTGGCAGTGAGCTCTGATATGTACAATTGGGAAAATAAATTAGGAGGAAAAAAAAAGGAAAAGCATAAAAAAATAATGCTTTTCTTATATCTGAGTATTTTTAGCAATAAAATAGGAGGAGAATCTGTCTCAATCTCTTCTTTATTACCCCCCTCTCTCTCTCTCCCTCTTCAGATGCACGCACGGGCAGGAGAACCATGTTCCGTGCCCAGAGAGGCAGAGGAAGGTTAATGGAAAGCCGGCTCTTAATGGCGGGAATTAGTTGGCCTCCCTGTAGGGAAGGAAGGAGCCTTCGGCCCAGCGTTTCCTCTTCCTCCTCCTGTTCCTGTCTGAGTGACGGATGAAGCTCATTGGAGGAGCCAACGGGCTTTGCCAGTTATTTAATATTTCAGCAGTTTTGGTTCGGCGCTGTGATGCCATGTCAATATATTTAACCAGAGAGAGGGGGATGGAGTGATATAGCGTGATGGATGCCTGGCTCCGGTTAAAAAGGCAGGGGGGGCGGTATAAGTACAACGTTGAGCCAAGGGGGACGGCGGATTGATATGATTAACAGTGAAACAGCAGCACTTTTATGGCATGCGGAACGATACGCTGTATTTCAAGGCCCAGATGCTCTCAAGCTATCTCCCCTGCCCTCCCCCTCTTTTTCCTCGCTCAATATATCCTCTCCCTCTCTTTCTCCCTGTCATTCTTGTTCCCTCTCGCTCTCCTGCAAGTCTCTCTTTCTCTTCTTCATGGTGTCTCTTTCTTTACCCTCCTTTTCATGCATCCTTTCCCTCTCTCCCTCACTCCCCCCCTCCAGAGTCACAGCATGGGATCAAGACCGCTTCTAAAAGGTGGCTTTCACGGGCGATTCAAAATGACAGCCCTCTGTAAGAGCTGCTGTTTCTAAAGCACCCAGCCAGGGTCACTCCTGGAGGGTGGGAAACGAGTGACAGCCACTACATTCTCCCAAAACAAATTCCTGGTTAAACTTAAGTACTTAAACAACAGTACTAGCAAAATGGGCCACGAAGTGTTAACACTCACCCTTCGTTTGAATTCAATCACGTGTTTTCCTATGGTGCTATGGTGAATAAAGGCTTCTGATTGGTTGATACGAGTGACTGACAGCATATGGTAGCTCCCCCCATTGCAGAGTCATTGAAGCCTCAGTCTCCCATCATGCATCACACCACTGGACTAGGTCTCCCAGTGGGGCAGTGGTGCAAACAGCTTGGTTAAACTCATCTTTTTTTATCAAAGAGAGGCTGGCAGAAGGTGAACCCAGAGGATTTCAACATTGCAAAATAGGTACTGTATACTGTTAAAAGACCCCCAAAGAGGATCGCAACCACAGCACTGGAACATTCCACAGTCACATTTGATTACCCCATAAGATAAATAACCATCCCTATTGTGTCCTGTAGAAAAAAGCACCACCCGCAATACCAGCCAAACTAGTAATGAGCCTTCATAAACCCTAAATGGGCTGCAGCTATCATGTGTGGTTATTATGTTATTATACTGACACTGATGTTCTCCACTTTCCTAAGTTGCTCCGGCTAAGAGCATCTGCCAAGTAATTGTAATGTAATGTAATGTAATGATGTGTGACTCACAGATCTTAATAAATCATAGCCTTTTTCTATGGTAAGTGAAGTCTTTTGATTGGCTCAAATGAGTCAGAAACTCACACCACAAGGTAAATACAAGCTACAGATTATGGGCCAAATGGCAGCAGTTTGTGTAGCATTGTTGCAACCATAGCACTGCCTTTGAGAGAATCCAAAGTCTGCAGAAGAAGACAGCCAACTAAACAATGAAGCGCCGAGTCTCTCCCCCCACCAAAGGGGCCTCTCTGTCAGTTTTGATCAGCAGTCAATCAGCCTGTGGATGTTCCTTAACATGTTGGAGTGAGCAGCAGACATGGCTGTGAAACCTAATCCTGCATTCGCTTGCAGGGCTTAGCTGTTCTCTGCTCTGCCACGAATTCATCCGAAACATAAATCACAACTCAGCATGGAGAGATGGCAGTGAAGTGTGGGGTCATAGTTGAGGGCTGCTTGCTTTGGCTGCTCTGTTTGTTGTGCACAGACTGAGAGAGCCGCAGTCACTGTTCAGATGCTACGCCCTAAATCTCACACCTTGGCCATTTCTTTTTGTCTCCCGACTTATTTTTCCATAGAGTTCAATAGGAAAATTTGTCAGGAGAAACAACCTGTAAAGTGATCCGTCCATATCTACTGCATATCTGGCAGCAGAGATGTAAGATATCAAGAGTCTTTTGATGTTGTTGGGTCACAAACATCAGGAAGTCATGGCATGCAAAGGATATGAGACCAAATATTAAAAATGAATACTTCATTCTATATATAAATGCAGGGGTGCCAATAATTGTGGCCAACGTGGTTTTGTTAAAAATAATTATTTCTTGATGAGGGATTTCTTTTCTCATAATAAATTAACATCAATTAAAGGTTGGGTTTTTCTAATTCTTTCAGTGTGAGATTAAGCTAATTCACCAAAGAGTGAATTTTTTATAACCCTTTTTACCTTTTACTTTACCAGGGGTACACACACAACACATTTGAGCACGTCTGTACACACAGACACACGCATGCACACACACACACAACCTTCTCTTGAAGAGAAGAGACATACACAAACATTTCCTCAAGACAGAGAGATAGCCTGTAGCCTGTAATGGCACTTCATAGCCACCATGTCTGGGGTAAAATGACAGGAGAGATACTGTTGGCCAGGAAGAGGAAAAGGGTGTGAAAGGTCAAATCTAGTCCCTCAGAGTATTCCTGCTAACACATGTGCAAACGTCCATTATTCAAATACCCCAAAATATTCAGTAATAAACTGTTATATGAAAAGATATTGTACATGTGAGATCTGATAAACAGCTACAATCATCTACAATTCAATAACCCCGACATTGAACGTATCACAGAGGGATTAGACCTCAAGTCAAGTGTGTAAATTGCCAGCACGATGTCACCCTGAACTGCTGTGAATTTCCACAAATTACTCATTCCAATTTAAACGGGTCAACATGCATTTCACCAATTTTATCACGGCGCCATGATTTCATTTGATTTCTTCCTCAGTAAGATAATATTTTTAAAATTAAAAATTCATACCAAAATAATTTTTTTAACATGGAAAAGCTTCCCCTCCCAGCTGCCTTTTCTGAAAAAACAGAAACACAGAAAAACACTTTCCAGCTGCCTAAGTGAAATGTTTATGTCCATTACCCCAATATGAAGCAGCTTAATCTGCATGTATAGTGAGAAAGCTACCATGTCATTTACATTTATAAGGTCTAAAGTTCTTTAAATTAGATTTTTTCCCCTAGAATAGTTGATAGCTTGAATACAAAATGTGTAACTGTCAGATACTCACATTATCTTTAAACCAGAGCCTACTTTATTTGGAAACATGGCTGTTATTACCTGAACATTTGGCTGTTATTACCTGATAATCATTCAGTGCATCATTAAACTCTCTGAATCACTCGAAACCCAGGAGCCAGTGATGTCATTTCCTGAAGGGTGGAAGGACATTAGACCACTGTCCCTCCATGCCTGTCTGATGCACTCACTACCAGCCTCATTCTGCAGGGGGCTGAAAGAGCATTCTGCTGGCAGTGGAGAACAAAACACCAGAAGGCCTTTCCATGCACCTTATCACACAACACCCAGGGGCCCAGAAATGTCCAAAAGCACACCACACTGTCTGCTTGCATGTGCTTCGCCAGCTGTTATCAACGTAATCCCACACATCCATGCATGCTTTCTCAGACTCAATGAAAACGCACAGGCCAAATTAGAGAACGCATCATGACTTTTAGATCAAACTGCCCACTGAAGCTGTGTGAGGAGTGGATTCATGGGATCTTTCTGGCAGGTTTGAGTCCTGGGTGGCCAGTTTGCTTGTGTGTTTGACCAAGGTGCAGGTGCTTAACCTGAATTGCTTCAGTAAATATCCAGGTCTATAAATTGGCAATGTTTAAAATATAGATAAATGCAAATAAAGAGTGTCTCAGAATAATGAACAAGCTCTGTGCCATGCTGGGTACCAAATGTGAGCTGCAACAAGAATCTCTGCAACTTACTCGTTATTGGCATGGCCTACTGGTGATAATGGTTCCAGTGTTGCGTTTACTCCACTTTCTGTTTAGTGCGATCAGCCGAATGACTGAAACTCATGATGCATTAAATAAAGTCTACAAACAGAGAGGGTCCTGTCTGCTGGGTTCAGCTTGATGACGGAACGTTCTGGAAGTGTGGTCACACGGTCCTTCATTACCTCACGGTTTCCATAGGAGTTTAGCAGCTGTCACCTCAGACAGCCCATGGAAGCAAGGCCAGACAGAGAATGGGTGGAAAGGCTCACACAAGCCACTCTGCCCATTTTAACATGATCATTTTCAATGAATTTCAAGCCTGAAAAATTTACAAGTATAATTTGCTGGTATTAACAGTGTTATACCAGTAACCAATGGAAATAATGCCTTAAATGTTCTCTCATTACTTCTTAGATCTGGTAATAACCAGATTACATCCAACTTAATAAGTAGTAAGACCTATTTTAAATGGTTTTCTGACAGAATAAACTAGCCATTATAATGAAGTGTAACTGGAATTATTTTTTAGTCCAACCCATTAAGCCCACTTGATAAATGATCATTCACACCTTTCTGTAACCCAAAGGTGTGCAGCTGCCCACAAATATTCCATGTACACAGCAGAGCGTTAACCAATATCACTGTGCATCTAGCAATGGCAGTATCTGCACACACACTCTGTTCAAACAGCACGCATGGCCGAGTACACACAAAGCTCATGGTGTTCTACAGTGTCTCCTCTAGAGGGCGTGAGCTCATCTCCAGCTTCTGGCCACTCGGGACACAAAGGGTTTCTTTCACTGCTGCTTCCTGGAGCCGAGAGGCTTCCTTATCTGATGACTGCCTCAAAACTGGGAATGTGGACCTTCCAAGGGAAAACTTTGGTTTGGAAAAAAGTCAGAACTTTATGGAATCAATGGCTAATTAAATTGAACCTTTTATGTTTTTTCAAATCTTTAGATTTGACAAAAATAGGCACACACTGAAAGCACACACACACACACACATACACGCACAGCAATAAAGTGGTAGTTAACATCTTTCACAATTTTTATAATGGGACAGTTGTTGCTGTTTTAGCAGTAAGAATATGTAAGTTAATATGAAATCATTAATAGTAATATTCATATAAATTAAATATTAATGTTTACTTCATGTAAAAATATTATTATTAAGTAAACATCAATATTTCAATCACACATATATTTTGGGCCGCCAACATCTTTGACATGACTCGTGACACAACTGAAACAAAACTGAAAAAAGTAGAAACCATTCCAGCATTACGCACCAGTAATGTCAGAGTATGGCCTATCTTTCTATCTGAATGATACTAATAATAATAACGCACCAGTAATGTCAGAGTATGGCCTATTTTTCTATTGCTGAATGATACTAATAATAATAACGCACCAGTAATGTCAGAGTATGGGGACCTATTTTTCTATCTGAATGATACTAATAATAATAACGCACCAGTAATGTCAGAGTATGGCCTATCTTTCTATCTGAATGATACTAATAATAATAACGCACCAGTAATGTCAGAGTATGGCCTATTTTTCTATCTGAATGATACTAATAATAATAACGCACCAGTGATGTCAGAGTATGGCCTATCTTTCTATCTGAATGATACTAATAATAATAACGCACCAGTAATGTCAGAGTATGGCCTATCTTTCTATCTGAATGATACTAATAATAATAACGCACCAGTAATGTCAGAGTATGGCCTATCTTTCTATCTGAATGATACTAATAATAATAACGCACCAGTAATGTCAGAGTATGGCCTATCTTTCTATCTTTTTCCGGATGATGTGCACACAGAGCCTCAGAGGGGTAGGGGGTGGAGAATGTGATCTGAAAAAAGCACTATGAGGACCCGTCCCGTAAGCCCACTGTCAAGAATAAAGAAGCCTGTCTCGCCTTGCCCTCCGCTCCCTGCCTCGCATTATTCCCCAAAATGCCTGCAAAGACTAATATAGGGAATGATACGGCCTCATGCAGCAACGAGTCAATGGATTTTCAGAGAGGCAAAAACCTGCCTACACTTACTGTAGGTGTAGTCTAGTTTTGAATGGATTCTTTGGTACTTTCCATGCGAGTGTGTATATTTTACATTCAAAGCTCGCTGGGATTGTGGTTTTGCAGACAAGAAGCAGAACTCTGGCTCGCTTCAAGGTCTAAGCCTTTACACAACGGAGAGGAGAGCATCCACACCCACGGGCCTGCCAGAAACCAAACTGAAGTCATTAACAACCAAACAAAACTACTGGTAATTAGACCGAAATAGCAGGTGACAGGGAAGAACACTTTGCTATATGTGCTGTGGTTAGGCATGCATCATTAGGACATATTTCACTTCACTGGAATTAAAGAGTCCATTTCAAGATGAAATTATTGAGACTTTAAGATGGGACAATGAATCATACATCTATACTGAGAAATTCTCTGCTGTGAAAATTATGCTAAATTGCATCTCTTTGCATTTCTCTTTTGCATCTCTTTGCATTTTCCAAATCTACATCTACTCTATGTACATATGCGGCATGCATGATGGAATCAGTGGCACCAGAATGGTCTAGACAGGTGTCATCAGTTTTGATGGCAATGAGAGTGCAGGCCTTGGAATGCCCTATGAATAAGTTCCGTTATATAAGGCCTTTATCAATGCAGGAAAAAATGGAAATGCTTTGAAAATCCTATAATAACCTTGTGCAAGCGTAAATATTGGTTTGGTCGAGGAGAGGAAAAGGTTTTAGCAGAACCTTAGCTAAAAAGACAGATAAATACAGGTTTTCTGAAATGAAATCAAAGCAGGAAAAGGGCATCATGTGAACATTTATGTTTATGCTTGATTGATGTAATGATTCTGTTGGATGTCTTTGTTGGATATGTTTGTTTGTGTGTTGTGGGTCGGACCCACTGTCTATGTCTTTTTTGTTGTTACTGGGGCTACAACTGAAGTTCCCTAGCGGGAAAATAAAAGTTATTCTATTCTATTCTATGCTGTGATGTGATGTGCAGTCCCTATGAACCCACCCAGAACCAGTTATTCTTATTGCGCCGTTACCGCCTACGGCCCTCGATACGCCGTGTAGACGTGGCGAAGGCCGGAGACGGCGCCGCTTCTGTCGCTGCCGTTCTTTCCGGACCTCTCCCGCCGACTGCCCACCGCTTGGCAACACACTTCTGAAAATGTTATTCGCTACTTAATTCTCTTGGACGAAAAATAGGCCGCGCACGTGAGAACGGCAGACGTTTCAATGCTGCGGCGTCTGAAGAGACCCGCCTTCCATCCCCGCACAGGAAACGCAGCTCAGAGGCTCTTGCGGTGTGAGGCAGAGCGTGAAAGAGGCTGATAAATAGACATTAGGAAGCGCTCAGCCATTATCACAGCTTCATTTTACAGAGAGGAGATTGCGGGTCAAAGGTTGGGCAGATCAAGTAATTGTTTCAATTATGCTGGAACGTGCTTCGTTACTTAGTGGTATCTTTGGGTCCTTGAAAATGGTCAGACAAATTAAACCAAAATAATTAATGCAGATTTTATGCATTTTATGCAATGCAGACTCCCACTGTGTTAAACACGATGCTCTGCGGACCGAACGTCAGACTCTGCTGAGCGTCAAGCTTATAATTATATTACTTCTGTTTATTCATACAGTGCGAGAGATTAAAAACACCATCAGAGATAACAGTACATTTGTTTGAAACTCATTTTAAAAGTGGGCCTGCATGCAAGAGGTTATGAGCATGTGCATATGAATGTGTGAGCTAGTGAAAATGCAATATGGGGGGGATCTGCATAGAACCCGGGATTTGTGGGTTGTGGGGATTCTGGCCACTTCGTCCCTGATTGGTGAGCTGGAACAGCCATGACGAGGGATCTGGCAGCTGGCAGCCGGGTGGAGTGGTTCACGATTACATGACATCACCAGCACCCCCCCACCCCACACCCCCCTACCATGACTGTAGCCAGGCCCTGTGTGTTCTCTCAGCTCTCTGTGTTTACACATGTCAGTCTGTGGCGGGCTGAAGGACCACACAAGCCACCAGCGGGAGGCGCAAACGAGCCAAAACCTAGGGCCCTGGCAACACGATACCCCCTCAAAGACCCGTCCCCTATCCGCACATATCCCATGATTCCCTTATTGTTGTTTCTCTTACATGGCCAATGCTGGCAGACCAGACGGCCCACATGTGACGAGTGACGGGGCAGGCCCCGCCCCTCCGTTTCCCCCGGTTACACAGACGGGCGGCGGTGCCCCTCTTCTACAATTACAGTAATTGGAGTCAGATGAGGACGGTTTAATTGAGGAGGAATGCAGACGGGGCTATGGGGCTTTTCCGTATGGGATGCCGGCTGGCAGAGAAGGCCTGCGTGATCGGCAGCAGAAACTGCGTTCGTGAGAGTGCCCCACCGCACCTGAGTGAGCTACAACCTACTGCAAACAAAAACAGGCTCGTTGCAGCCATGGAAACACCCACCTTACACGCACATGTGGCCCTGTACAAACATGTATGGCAAAACAAGCATGCACATAGCCTTACAAACAGCAAATACAAGATGTTGGTATGCAGTGATTGTTGGGAGTACTTGCAGTGGTTGTTAGTACTTGTGGTTTTTAAGTCATTCTTTCACCAAGCAGGGGATGCCCACTGTAAGGGTATCAGTGTAAAGCTATAGGCGTACAGATTCAGAATATGTGCATGGGAATCATTATCACTCTCTGTTTGACTCCAAAACTAGGACATTGAACTGGAATGCTTTTTGTTATACGCTGCTATACTCATGTTTAATTATGAAACAGATTTTCAACACGATCATTGTGTTGCCACCTAAAAAGTCCCACAATGTCAGACTTTCATGGGTATATAGTATTCACTCTGTTCTCTGCCGTGTAATTACTCTCATGTTGACGATCTCTGGGAACGTACACGTGAATCCGGGCCTGCTTTTGGATAACCCCACCCCTTATCATGCGTCATCTGCTTTATCATTTGATGATTAATTTAGTCATAAATCTATGGGTTTTTGTATTTTAACATCTTAAGTCTATTGCTGAAACTTGATTTAGTTAAAGCCTAGATGAACATGGCAAACCCTAATGTGCTAGTTCTATCTGAAAATCTGTGAGTAATACTGCAGTGCACACAAATGGATTAATGTTTAATGTCCAGGGGGGTGGAATTGCCATCTATGCTAAAGACCATTTACAATGCTCTGTTATTGTATCCAAGTCTATAGCAAGGCAATTTGATTTCCTACTTCTGAGCATTTCTAATCACTTCTCCCTGACAGTGGCTATTATAGACCTCCTGCTCCTGCCTGCACTCTTACAGCATTAAGTGAACTCATGGCCCCCATATCTCCACTGAATTTGTCCTCCTTGGAGACTTAAATTGGGATATGCTCAATCCTCATGACCAAGTTTTACAAGAGTTTGATGCCCTTAATCTCTTTTAAATAGTCTCTGCTACCACCAGGTATAACTTCAGGTTCCCTGCCTGTGCTACACTGCTTCATGCGATCCTTACCAATTCCCCTATCAAATACCAATCTGCTGTTTTCTCGCGACATCTCGGTGACCACTGCACTATAGGCTGTATTCGTACTTCTCTCTCTGTCAAACAGCCCCCAATTATGAAAAAGATTATGAAGGTGCAATTATGAACGTGTATCTCCACAATCTAGCTGACAAACTTGCTGTGCATTGGAACAGATCTCATACCTCACATAGAAGATGCCTGGACAGTTTTCAAAAAATCCCTGAAAACAGTCATAAACAAACATGCCCCCCGTAAGAAAATGAGGACCAAGAATAGATACAGCCCCTGGTTCTCCCATGACCTAGCCTTGATCATTTCCCAGAAAAAGAGAGTCTGGCACTCTGCACGGTCATCCAAACTTCCATCTGATTTGCTGGCATTTTGTCAGATCGGGAATAGATGTACATTAGAAGTGCTAAAAGTGAACACTTCAAGCAGAGATTCACTAACTTTGCACCCAACCCCAAAAACTGCTGGTAAATAGTAAAGAACTCTCCCCAGATACCAACTGCTCTTAAATTAAATGAGCCGTTTGTTACTGACAAATCACATATGGTTGAACCCTTCAATCGTCACGTCGTGAATGTAGGTCATGTTTGATTCTGCAGCTCCCAGCCCAGGCTATAATACAACCCACCCACCTCCTGTTCCTATTTCCCCCACTTCTATGTTTTCTTTACTGCCAATCTCTGAAAGAGAGGTACTCCAAAAGCTTCTTATTCATGTATAAGCTTCTAAAAAAAAGCTTCTAATTTATGTATGTCTCAGAGTCTCCCCAAGAAAAATGAAAAAACTGGTCAACAAACAACTAGTACACTACTTGGACACTCATTCTATCATGGCTGCTATGCAATCTGGTTTCTGACCTAAGCGTTACTGCCCTTGACTGCAGAGAGGTATGCGTGGCTACCTTTATTGATCTGGCTAAAGCCTTTGATTCTGTGGATCATCTCATTTTACTTCAAAGGATATGTACCTTGGGTTTCTCCCAGCAAACACTGGCATGGTTCTCCAGCTATTTTCATTCCCGTATGTAGTGCGTCAAGGCCGAAAATATCCTTTCCCAACCTCTGCCTATCACTATAGGGGTGCCCCAGGGCTCGATTTTAGGACCAACACTCTTTTCCATCTATATAAATAACATTGCACAATCTATTGACAATGCCCAAATACATCTTTATTGCTTCTTTGACAGAAATAAACACACTTTGGACAATATCTCTAAAATCACCACCCTGAACGACTCAACTCTGGAATTTATATAAATATCTTCATTTCACATGTCAAACCCATATCAACACCCTACAAGATAAAGACTTTAGATTTGGAATCCAGACTTGGATTCCTTTACCACAACAAATCGTCTTTCACCCACTAAACTTGCTCTGGTCCATAGATCCAATTTTTGATTACGCATTTACTGGACTGCCTCAAACACCTTGCTGAGAAAACTCAATGTGCTATATCACTCTACTATCCGCTTTACTACCAATGCCCCTTTCACTACACACCCTATACTCCCTTAATGATTGGCCATCTCGCCACACTCATTCATTGGCACTTGTTCATCTACAAATCGCTCATCACACCTCCCTACCTCTCAAACCTCCTGCATCATTCCTATAACTCCTACATCACCCTGGCTGTCCCCAAAACCTCAACTACCTTTGGTCGTAACGCCTTCCGTTTCCCTGCTGCCCATGACTGGAATACCCTACAATCCACTCTCATACTCCCCAATCTCAATACACCCATGCACTGCTTCATAAGACTTTTACAGGACACATTTACTAACCATTATACGTGCTAGCTCCCCATCTCTTTGTGACTGACATTGCCTACCGTGCTCTATGTGTACTGAGTCAATGCGATTTTATTCTACGTGTCCCTTGTTTTATCCTTGACAATGCACTGCCTGCACCTAGTTTTAAAGCACCTTTTGTAAAAATTGTATGAATCCGTGCATTTTGACGCATGCCTTCTTGGTCAGGTCAGTGTTGTAAATGGAAATTTGTTCTCAATAATCTTTACCTGGTGAAATAAATGTTAAATAATGCAAAGAAATAAAATAAATGTCTCAGGTGTCCTAATCTGGACTCTAAATGGTCTCCCCCCAGTACAGTCCAGAAGTGGATCTTCAGCTGTTATTCCCACACCCTCAACAGTACATAGAGCTGTGCCCTGTCATAAGTAAAGCTGGGGTCAGAGCAGAGGAGAACAAGGACTGCACTCTGTGCAAGGTGGGGTGGGGTTTTGTTTGAGGGACATTTACAGGCACACTCTTTATGGTGTGTTCTCCAAAGCCATGTGAATACGACTCCAGTCTGGAAGGAGGCTTCCCCCAGTTAATATTTTGAGAGGCATTTGAAAATGTTTGCCTTTTGTTTAAAAGTTCCTGGAGGCATCACACTGGTTATTAAAGAGACGTGTAGAGACTCAAAGCCGTGTCTGATGGGGAACAGAAACACAGAGCGGGGCAAAAACCTTCAAAAAACAACAACAACAACAACAAAAAACTCATGAGCTGCTGCTCCTGCCTGCCGGGATCTGTGCGGTTTTAACTGTAGGATTTAAGTGTAGGATTTAGTCACAAAATTTTGAACATTTTTACCTATCTTAATTTTTTTCTCCAGTAAAACATTTTATGGGGTACTCGTAACACCAGGAGACAGCTTATACCAACTAAAGCAGTGCACTGCATGTACAACAACACACACAACTGTTGCTCGCTAGTGGTGAAGGAGAGAGGCTTCACAAACCACAAAATGGGTGGAGCTATCGCATGTCATCAATGATTTGAACCACGTACGGTGATTCCCTATTGATCCATATTCCCTAGTGATCTTATTTTTACGTGTTGTATGAAGCCGTGAGTGACAGCAGGCGCCAGCTCTGCCCGTTGCGCTGCTTGTGAAGACGGGGATGGGCCTCCCATCACTGTGTTTCACTGTTCATTTGTCTGGCCTAATGTTCCTGTATAGCTCTTAATTATTAAGTGTCACAGAAATTAGCAAAGATAATTGACAAATGATCATTAAAAACATGTCATCAATCTAATTTGGCAGTCAGATACATCCGACAAGCTCATTCTGATTCCGAGTGAGGTAATGGAGGAGGGTCACCTGATTCAGCAGGCTCAAAAACACCATCACCTGGGATTAAATGGAGCATGCGGTATGTCTGCCGGTGTCAGAGGTCACTGTCTCTTATGTCTTTATCCAGAAAACACCCGAGCATTTAAGTGCAGTAGGCAAACAGCAGGAGATTTTCTGTGTAATCTACTACCTGTTTAATCATGTCCCCTGAAATTACAGTATCATGCATTTGTATCTAAGGCACTGCCACCCCTGCAGTTCCCTGTGCTTGATGCCTTGTTGTTCTCCCTCCTCGAACACATTCTCCTTTTGTTACAGAATGCAATTAGCACATCACAGGCCTGACACTCGCCTGACACGGGCTAATTAACTTCCAGTGCCATGCTTTCCCTCGCGTGTCCGTATTAAATCTACCTCTCAAAACTTTCATTCTATGGGGAAAATATTTATCCTCAAATATTTTTAAGACATTGTAATAACTCAATACTCAAGAGGTTTTTGTTGCCTTATTTCTGTGGTGAGACTATAAGAAGCAGCACTACAGTGTTCTTAACTCATTCCCTGGCACTGTCTGAGAGACTACAGCTGTAACACAGATTGACCCTGAGGTCAGAGGAACTAGAGGAGAAGAAAAAGCTGGGAAATCACAGTAAAAAGTAACAAAGCCTTTTCAGTTTCAGATCATGATTCTTCCCCTTATTTTAAGGCAGAATATGTGACAGCCCCCAAGTGGACCTCTATCTCACAGCTCTCAAATGGCCTTCACCGGGTTCTGTTGCCATGGAAGCCATGCCGATGCCTGACGGTTCCCGTGGGCCCGACGTCCTCCCACTCCTGGGTGTGTGAAACATTTTTACATATGAGCGAGTCTGAAACAGACTGAATTTGAGTCTATTGCAGGGGCCATTACCTGCAAGCTACACCTGCTAAGCATAAAGGCAACTGTTACCTTACTTACTGGCTCGACTGGGGCTTGGCTCAACAAACCTATGAGGAGGCAATATGGCAGTGTTACATTTGGGTGACAAGACTGTGACATGACAATATTCACCTCTTCACCTCTTTACTTGACTAATTTGACCTTTAAGGAGATTTTCTGAAAAGGGTGGAGAGGGGGACATGCTGCTCTCTGGTGAAACTGCATGCTCGCAAACAGCACCAGAGATGTTCCATAGAGTGATAAATGTTCTTCTATAAACTTTCTCTGGAGGTACAGTAGACTGGTTTGATGGTTTGATCTCCCACCCCCTCCGTGCTCCTAGTGAACACAGAAGACTTTGTGACAAAACCGGAGAAAGATTCTTGGTTGTCTGAACCTTCAGACTGTTCTTCTCCAGTATACTGGGTATTGGTTCGGAAGTTCTCCTTCAAAATGTTCCTAATAACTGTGCACCCCTGTGCAGACCACTGGCCTGGGGCTCTGCAGACACAGTCACAGGTGGACCCCACAGACCAGCCAGCAGTTGCATGAGGGGTCAGGGCACTAAGTCTCATGGGTGCTGTAGCTGTTGCGGTAAATGCCTCACTGTTCACACACACGGTTATTCAGTGTTCACTGGGAAAGGAGTGACTGGGTTAAAGCAATACTAAACCCTGCACCTGTAACATTTCAAACCACAATCAAAGGTGACTCCCAAAGATCGCTCTTTCATTGCATGTAATTTCAGCTGGTGTTTCAGGCAGACCGTTGAAGGTCACAGTTTATAATGATACATAAGATTTGCCAAATACTGGACACATTAATGAACCTTGCAATTAGATAATACCTCGACCCCATTCTGCCACCAAAGGGAACTACTAATTGTATGTGTTACTGTTACTAACTACTGATGTAACTAATATCCTAGTTCTTAAGAACTGTGCTCTTCATTTACGCAATGAGGTCTATGAACCCAAAGATACAATAACAAAAATAACACCAGGCTCTATGGCGGACATTATGAAGTACTTCCACAGTGTACATCGATCGGAAAAAGTCATTGAGGAATGTCAGCACTCTCTGTCAATATTTCATCAATGGTAGTAAAGCAGGAAGGACTATTAACCACAGCCCGGTGCACAAAAACAACATTTGGCTGTCTCCGTGACAACATGACGGATGGGTGAGAATGTGTGTAATTCGCACAGTGACAAATGGCTGACTGAGGGATGAGCGTATAATGTGGAGCTCTAATGGAGGGTGATGATGGACATATCTAGGCTCAAAAACATGGAGCAAGAACAGCATAGAAAGTACTGTATCTTAACAATGCACAATAATGCTTTTTAAATAGCTGAGAGGCATACAGTACATAAACAAAATTCACAGAGTTCAGTACATATTCTTTCTCATAGAAAACCACTTGCTAGAACTGATGTGTAGGGACTGCTTTAATGCAGAATTTCTATGATTGACAGCACCTTACAGCTGGGACAGCTTCGCACCAACCCAACTGTTACTGAAATTTTTTTTTTGTGCTGAGACCTTTTTTGGCTTTGATATATTTCCCCTTGGAGTCCTCATCCCCTTTTCCCCTGTTTATGAAAAAGACATTGGTGTAGGCACAGCACTGTGGCCGGCTCTTTATGGCTCTATCACTTCCTGTTGTACAGGAAAAGGAATTCGTTTGAGGGCATGGGCAAAAAAATCTTTGACCTGGGGCAGGGAGGGCAAAGGGGAAGAGGAAACCTGAATGGAGCTGCCCTGTACCAGTCAAGAGGTCTCTACCTTACTTCTAGAAGGACCAGGTGTACTAACACTGACGCTGGGCTGCTTCCCCGTTTCTTCTCATAGATGTAGTGGATATGAATGGCAGAAAGCTGTGAACTTTTCAGCGTTAGCCTTGCTCTTTCTTTTCAGTAGTAGCCTTGCTCTGTCTTTTCAGCGATAGCCTTGCTCTGTCTTTTCAGCGTTAGCCTTGCTATGTCTTTTCAGCGTTAGCCTTGCTCTGTCTTTTCAGCGTTAGCCTTGCTCTGTCTTTTCAGCGATAGCCTTGCTCTGTCTTTTCAGCGATAGCCTTGCTATGTCTTTTCAGCGTTAGCTTTGCTCTGTCTTTTCAGCGATAGCCTTGCTATGTCTTTTCAGCGTTAGCCTTGCTCTGTCTTTTCAGCGATAGCCTTGCTATGTCTTTTCAGCGATAGCCTTGCTCTGTCTTTTCAGCGATAGCCTTGCTATGTCTTTTCAGCGATAGCCTTGCTATGTCTTTTCAGCGTTAGCCTTGCTCTGTCTTTTCAGCGATAGCCTTGCTATGTCTTTTCAGCGATAGCCTTGCTCTGTCTTTTCAGCGTTAGCCTTGCTCTGTCTTTTCAGCGATAGCCTTGCTCTGTCTTTTCAGCGATAGCCTTGCTATGTCTTTTCAGTGATAGCCTTGCTTCGTCTTTTATTCGTCTTGCTTCGTCTTTTCTTCTTGTTTCTTCTGACAAACTCTCCTATTGAACTCTATGGAAAAATATGTCAGGAGAAGAAACCCTTCAAGTTATCCATCCATATCTACTGTATTTATGGCAGTAAAGTGATGGTTTGAGGCTCATTTGATACCTCAGACCCTTGATTACTTACAGCCATTTTACCAACCATGTATTCCATACTGTTCCAGCATAATCTACAGCTAAATCTAGTCCAACCCCCCAATTCCCATAGAGATCCATTCAAATGCAGAGACGTTATAGTATCGCTTGTAAGAGTACCAGAAAATAAGATGTCAAAAGTATTTTGATGTTGTTGGGTCACAGACATCAGGAAGTCATGGCATGCAAAGGATATGCGACCAAATATTTTAAATATTTACTTTATTATATATATAAATGCAGGGGTGCCAATAATTGTGACACACATGGTTTTGTTAAAAATAATTATTTCTTGATGAGGGATTTTTTTTCTCATAATAAATTTACTTCAATTAAAGGTTGAATTTTTAATTTTTTTAAATTGTGAGATTAAGCTAATTCAACAAACGGTAATTTTTTATAACCGTTTTTACTCATCTTTACCAGGGGTGCCAATAATAGTGGAGGGCACTGTATGTTTCTGCTCATGTTTCTACGTATCCTGCGTAGTGGCCTGTAGAAAACGTTTCTCTTATTTTCAGGACTGTGTGTAATGGAACTAAATCATTCCCAAATGTCTGTGTACTGACTAAGTAAGTTACCTACAGGTAGCATAGTGAAATGACCTAAAGAAAAAAGCTTAAGTTACCATGTGTAACTATATTCAATACCAATTATTTTGGTGACGCATGTATTTGCTGTTGTTTATTTGCTACAGTAATATCATCATCATCATCCCTCAACCCGCTTATTCCTATTCAGGGTCATGGGGTGTGCTGGAGCCTATCCCAGCATGCATTGGGCGAGAGGCAGGAATACACCCTGGACAGGCCGCCAATCCATCACAGAGCAATCACACCATTCACTCACTCATTCATACCTATGGGCAATTTAGAGTCTCCAATTAGCCTAACCTGCATGTTTTTGGACTGTGGGAGGAAACCGGAGTACCCGGAGGAAACCCACGCTGACACGGGGAGAACATGCAAACTCCACACAGAAAGGCCCTCGGCCGGGATTCGGCAGCAGTGCTAACCACTGCACCACCGTGCCACCACAGTAATATCTGCATACAAAATCTGCATGCACAAAATCAATCACAGACACAGTTAGCAGTCGGAGTGCAAAAATGATCCCTTACTCGAGACATGGTGGCTGTGTGAAAGTCTATACCCACCCTGTCATGAACGCACACAAGAGCAGTCCACAACATGTCTGTGTTGGAACAGATGTGCCCAAAGTTTAATGGCTCTGTTATGCATGGTGAGGCATAACATGTTTTGACTATGTAAGGTTAATTAGCAGTAACTGCAGTGTATAGCAGCATTGTGACTGCAGTGTATAACAGCATTGTGACTGCAGTGTGTAGCAGTAACTGCAGTGTATAACAGCATTGTGACTGCAGTGTGTAGCAGTAACTGCAGTGTATATAGCAGCATTGTGACTGCAGTGTATAACAGCATTGTGACTGCAGTGTGTAGCAGTAACTGCAGTGTATATAGCAGCATTGTGACTCCAGTGTGTAGCAGTAAGTGCAGTGTGTAACAGCATTGTGACTGTAGTGTATAACAGTATTGTGACTCCAGTGTGTAGCAGTAACTGCAGTGTGTAACAGCATTGTGACTGCAGTGAGTAGCAGTAACTGCAGTGCCTAGCATTGACTGAAGTGCTGATTTATACAATAATATTTGTGAATATCTCAAGAGCCAAAACAGCACAAACAATGGGTCTTATGGTACTAACCAGCCCAAATGATTGATAGGTGGTTTACTGACTTCTGTGAGATATGGGGTGCCATATGAGGCATCTTGGAGCTTCATTACCTCTCAATGTGCTGGGGAAAAATTAGGCCTCTCGTGTAATTATCTCAATCACTAAATAGGCAATAATTACAGTTATAGCACAAAATACAATGCTAATGTACATGTGTTTTCGTTATACTTGTAGTCATGTCCAGGTTTACTGCAAATAATAGAGGAAAACAGAAAAGGGAAACAGAAGAGATGCCTGTATTGCGCCTTTCATTAGAAGATTTTATCATCTAAAAGGCTCCTATTTGCATTTCCATTACTTTTATGCCTGAGCTGTTCTCAATATCAAAGTGATCAGTCCTTTTGAGTGTCTCTGGTGGAATCATGAAACAGAATGTGAGGTGGGGAGGGGCAGGCTTTAATGAGCTGAGATTACAAAAATAACTCCTTTTTTCCCTCTAACACCATGATATGATAGTTTATATGGGGAGTTGTTATTATGAAAGCTTAAAAGTGACAGCCTGTCTTTCTGCACTGGAGACCAGCCACGGTGAGAAAGGTGCAGATCTTTCAGTGGGATACGCGAGCTGGAATGCGCAGAGCGCTGCAAGGTGCTGCTAGCGATTAGTGGAGCTCGTTGTGCTTGTTTATGACCTTGCGCTCGCTCGCTACGGCTCCGTCTCCGCACCTCCGGGCCATCGGAGACAGACGCAGTGGCAGCCACTTTATGCGCACTCCTGTTCTTCCGGAGGAAACCCGCACTATCAATCTGACTGCTAAAGACACGGCGAGCCTGGCGAACGCTCGCTGAAGAGAGGAACATTCTAGTTGAACGTGGCACTTTGATGGTTTTAAAAAGAGCACTTTGGAAACCTCCTTCTATTCCTCTGCCCAAGGTGGGATTATGCAAAACTTTGTCGGAATGATAAACTACTCTGGAATTGCAAACCGTGCTGGGGAGCTGGTCAGTGATGCGGTATTTATGAGGTGATGAGTGCAATTTGTTATATGACAGGCAACATTTTGTAACCCTGCATTCTTCCCTCATACAAAATGGCATAGGGAATTGATACTCACTTTTGGCTACTTTCCAAACAAAAATGCCTTGCCTCAGGCTCCACATATGCTGAGATATCATAGCTGTATTCATATTTTTTTCAAGCAGCCAAATGTGTAACTATCAAAAATTATTTAAAAAACTACCGCAATATAAATTGTATTAAAGGCCCAGGTATGACAGGGAATTCCCAATTAAACACATGGATGAGATCTCCAGCTTTAGAGGCTTAAATGAAAACTTCACAGCAGTTCAAGACCTTTTGCTGTTATTCGATCGGTCCTGGTTAACATAACATTATGAATTTCTATCGCATCACATCATTTAAATTACATTTTCATTCTGTCATTCATTATTCCATTTTAGATAGTTAAATAAGTTTCTGGTGACCGACCAGCTTGACATTACATTACACACATTTGACAGACGCTTTTATCCAAAGCGACATACAATAAGTGAATACCGAAGGTCATTGAAACGACTACAAACAGGTCCGATAAAGTACAGTTCTATCATAACATAGCAGCTATCCATAGACATGAACAATGAGTCTAGTTCACACAGTAAGCTATGGCTAGTAACGTAGCAGCTATCCATAGACATGAACATTGAGTCTAGTTCACACAGTAAGCTATGGCTAGTAACGTAGCAGCTATCCATAGACATTAACAATGAGTCTAGTTCACACAGTAAGCTATGGCTAGTAACGTAGCAGCTATCCATAGACATGAACAATGAGTCTAGTTCACACAGTAAGCTATGGCTAGTAACGTAGCAGCTATCCATAGACATGAACAATGAGTCTAGTTCACACAGTAAGCTATGGCTAGTAACGTAGCAGCTATCCATAGACATGAACAATGAGTCTAGTTCACACAGTAAGCTATGGCTAAGTCTTAAGGCTATAAGTCACAAAGACATGATACACTACAACATCACAATCAAGACACTAGTGTTACAAGAGTGTTAAAAAATAAGGTATAGGACACAGGAAACAAGAAACAAGTTCTATGTGAAAGTGGTACTAGATTGGTGGGTCAGTCAAGATAGACTCTGAAAAGGTGTGTCCGTGTCAAGAGGTTGATAGTGGCTGGTATTTGGGTATTCGATGATTTGTCATTTAGGGAAAGAAAATAAACTTTGAGCAACATTATGCCTAAAGATCTTGTACATATGTATATTAGTGTATATTACCCAATTACTCATCAAAAACGGTCATGGTAATCATGGTCAATGTGAATAAACACTATAAAATGAATCTGCTCACTTGGAGGAGTGGATTTTTCATTAAAATTATACAATAAGCAGAGCTTTCTGTATTATCATAGTAAGCTTGCTTACAGGGATATTTGAAAATAAATTCACTTTGAAAGTTTAGGGAAAACTGCCTGCCTCATTACACAGTCCCAAAGTGCACAAGTCATAGGCAAAGACACAATGCAGGAGAGGCTGTCTAAACCGGTCAGAGATACATTTTATATACCAACCATTACATTAATAGTATAATTGTACTGTTTTCCATTAACAAAGAGCAGACTGTTTCTCAGCATACAGTGGGGGCAGTACTGTATACTAACAGCACTGGAACAGAGGGCCCTGTGTTTGAGCTATTCACCTGAACAGGGAAAATGGCTCAATTTATAATCGCCTCAGGTAAATACAAATGCAGCTGAAATGTCACTCAGCTACAGACTTTCGCTCAGGTAAACTCTCACTGCTAAATGCTCTCGCTCAGATCAACGCTTAAAATCAGGTACACTCAAACTTGGTCTCCCCTGAGTGCGGGGCCCTCAGGCTGCTGTGTGCTACATGTGACGCTACGTAGGGCCTGCCAAAGGCATGATGGGATAACCAAATGCTGTGCCACACCCGGGACACGGACTGAAACCAAAAGCACACTGCACTTCCCAAGAACAGGCTTTAAATAAGCAGCCATCATAAAATAACTTCCTGCTGATCATAGCAAAGCTTTAGTTTTACAGCACATCTGCTTTCCCTCTCACTCCCTCACTCCCACTCTCACTTACAGTCTTTTATATACTGCTTATGGGTCTTCATGGTGATATTTTGTTAATATCTCTTCTGTTTTCATCTTGTACACTCATTTGTTATGCTGTGCCTTCTGAGTTATGTACAGAGGGTTCTGCAGAGATGTAATTCAGATTGTGAAAAATGTGCTGCGTCCACATGTGTAAAAACCCAGCTACATCTTCCAGCGCTCGCAATGCAGTACCACACAGCAGCTGTTTAATAGGTGGTGGATTCACCCCGTATCAGCGGGTAGGAAACGGCACAGCCTACCAGCGTCTGCCACCTTGCTGAAATATAACTGCAACAAACACAGGCCAGGGCTACGTGTGCCTGCATTCACCGAGGGCAACTTTGTGCCCAGCTGGAACTCTGACAGACCCAAAAGAACCAGCGCTTCACAAAGATGGCCTCAGGGGCAGGATGGGGATGGCACAGGGGCGGGACGGCGGGTGGGGTTGGATAGACGGGAAACAGAAAGTAAGCAGTAACTTGGTACAGCTAGACTCCACCAGGTCATTGGGAGAAGCACAAGGTTTCTGATGGTCCCATCGATCACCCAGAGAGCAGGACTAGCAGTCTCTGCCACACTGAGTTCTGACTGGACACTACCAGGCTATATGCAGGATGGTGGAAAGAGTTTCAAAACAAACCCTGGTAAAGTGTTCCACTTAATATTCTTAACTGTCAAATCCAATCAATCAATTCCCTGGGTTACTCTTGGTGCCCTCTGCCCTGTATAAACAGGGCCGGTGATCAGCACACAATACCCTGTATAAACAGGGCTCATGATCAGCACACAATACCCTGTATAAACAGGGCCGATGATCAGCACACAATACCCTGTATAAACAGGGCTCATGATCAGCACACAATATCCTGTATAAACAGGGCCAATGATCAGCACACAAAACCCTGTATAAACATGGCTGGTGATCAGCACACAGTACTCTGTATAAACAGGGCTCATGATCAGCACACAATACCCTGTGTAAACATGGCTGGTGATCAGCACACAATACCCTGTATAAACAGGGCTCGTGATCAGTACACAATACCCTATAAACAGGGCTCATGATCAGCACACAATACTCTGTATAAACAGGGCTGGTGATCAGCACACAATACCCTGTATAAACAGGGCTCATGATCAGCACACAATGCCCTGTATAAACAGGGCTGAATTCACATCAACCATCTAGAGAATGAAAGAGGAAATCATTAAATGCAATGATAAAAAAGAAAGACATTTGTCATGGTGAAACTAGGGATGGAAATGATGGCTTTATGGTCAATTAGATGAATGAAATAACTACTCAGGTGGTCGTTAAAGACACCAAATGAACATAATGGTCTGATAATGGCTGGGTGCCTTGGTGTAAATGTAACAGAACTCGTTACTAAGAGTGGAATAGCACAACAGGATCCTCCACACACACCTCAGAAAAGTCCCTTCCTATGCTTGGACACAGGCTGCTGGAATGCACATAAAAACAATGTTCACAAAGAAATAAAGTGGTCAATATGACCCTTCGCAAATAACGCAGCTCGACACACAGGACCCCGCTGAGTGTCAGAGCCGCCGCAGTTAAGAGAAGACAGCGGGCGCTCGCCTTAAACTCCAGAGACGGGTTTAGCAGATTGCTGACGGCTCCATTAGCTCTCAGACTCATGTCCACATCCAACTGAGGCCTCCGACGTTATTTGCGGCCCACTTAAGATAGACACATCGGATTTCTATTTTTCAGATACCATTCGCGAAGTCAATACTGCAGCAGGATAGAGATAGTGTGGAGGGAGGAAAATGGAATAAACTGAAAGAGAAAATATACATGGTGTCTCTACGGATTATAAATGCAAAATTGTCCTTCAAGGGTAGAAGTCATACACCTAAACAGCACAAGAACTATGTGTGTGTGTGTGTGTGTGTGTGTGTGTGTGTGTGTGTGTATTTTTGCACCACTCGTGATTTAGAATTAACCGCTTCACTAGTGCTAGGTATCATATTGCCAACGCAAGGTTATTTAGAAGTTCTTTAAGAAGGGGAACATAAATGAGTCAGCAAAAATCACCTTTTGCACCTGCTAAATGTGTCCACCCGGATCATCCCCACTGGCTAATGAATTCCACCCTAATTATGTCTCCCTCCCTCCATGCATGCAGTACTACCCCAGACCAAGGTCACAGCGCTCAAAATTTGTTAAATTTTTTCATCCAAACCTCCACGCATCTCCCTCTTTTCCACCCCTCCACTATTAAGCGATCCTGTTTTAGGATTCAATGTCCCTCCCCCACTCTCTTACAACATTTACTTTGGGAGAAACTAAATAAATAAAGTGAAGTTAGACATAAGAAAGCCCTGTGTGTATTGTGCAGACTGAGAGCTGTGATACATGCACTGTATCAGGGATGGTGTTGAGCTCTGCTTCTATATCACTGATGCCAAGCTCTGGCTTTGACCTGCCAATCTTAAACAAAGCATGTCCATTAAGATATATTTATTAAGCACACTGTCATACTACTGAGCCGTAGAAACGGAGACACTCAAAACAAGGGCATCCCTGTGGGAGACTGCGGGGGACACGGGGGGGGGAGATCTCATCCACAGTGACAATCAATTACACACCCTGTCCCACGCTGATTTTCCCCACAATAGTATATGTCAATGCATTCCCCCGCACTCTGTGATTCGCACTGTGATTTGCATTGATTTGCTTTAATGCAGCACAGTGAGTGTGTGTTGTCTTAGAGGGAGGAGAGGGAGCGGAGCAATGGAATAATCAAGTGTGCTGTCTTATTTTTGTGTGTGTGTGTGTGGGGTGAGTGTGCGTGTGTGTGGGGTGTGAGTCTGCGTGTGTGTGCGTGTTTGTGGGGTGTGAGTGTGCGTGCGTGTGTCTGGGGTGTGAGTGTGTGTGGGGTGTGAGTGTGCGTGTGTGTGCATGTTTGTGGGGTATGAGTGTGCGTGTGTGCGTGTTTGTGGGGTGTGAGTGTGCGTGTGCATGCGTGTGTGTGGGGTGTGAGTGTGCGTGTGTGTTGGGTGTGAGCGTGCATGTGTGCGTGTTTGTGGGGTGTGAGTGTGCGTGTGTGTGTGTATGTGGGCTGTGTGTGTGTGTGAGAAAGAGAGTGTGAAAGAGACCTAGAGAAAGCATGAGAGAATGAGAGAATTAGCGCTGTGTTGTTTATACATCCAGATGGGTGCATAGGTGAGATATTAACAGTGAGATATTCAGAACCCCTCCTCTTTAAGGAGGTGGAGACAGGGCCAATTGATCGCTGCCACATTTCGGGCCTCTGAGTATCACAGGCGCACGGCCCTGGGCCAGGAGGCTTACCGTCCTCTTATAGAGCATTGCTGGGCACAAACTCTTGACACCAAGAGAGAAACATCATTAAAACCACACTGTTCATCTCCCTGTCAGCTGGCTACTGACCTGCCTTTCACACCCATACAGAACACAGAAATACACTCTGCTGCTACAGAACATACAGGCTCTCCTCCATCCATCTGCACGCTCTCTCTCTCTTTATCTCACATGTTTTGAGGCATGCATCTTCACAGTGCTATTTAGTAGATTGTAACTGTGGCATTTCTAGCTCTAGTAGTGATTGTTTACCATGGAAAATTAGCTTTTGTAAATTTGCTTCGGACAAACGTGTCTGCCAAATGGCTAAGTTGTAATTGAGTACATTGTAATCTGCACAGAGAGGGATGTGAACTTATGCTCACCCGGTGCCATGAGATGTCCTGAAAACATCCCTGGTGTGATGAGGCAATGATAATCATTATAATCAGCACTATCCTCATCATCAGTATGTCAAGCTCTTCACAAACACCACTGTACCTCAGCCAATCTTGCCTCAGCGCTGAGAGTATGGTCCTAATTTTGTGTGTGTGCATGCATGTGTGTATTAATGTTCTGTATTTTCCGTCCAAGCGAAAACACTTTTAATTCTGTAAACATTTACATGTACATCCAGCACAGAAAACCAGATTAGACACAGTAAAAAAAAAACAAAAAAAACAAGCAATAACAACCACATTCTGTAGTGGAGTGCAAGTTCTTTTGAACATATCCCCAAATCTGGGCACTAGAGAGGAGATACATAGAACACAGAGGACCAGTGAAGAGCAGGGAACACAGCTGTGAGAGTCATTATCCACCTCATCTATAAAACACTCCTTGGTTTGTGGAGGGGAGGGAGCCAAATGGCAGTAGACATAGGAGAAGCTGACTCAACCTCCTACTGAACTTGCATCTGTCTCTACACCTGTACAAAATCTGCATCTGTCTCTACACCAGCACAGAACCTGCATCTGTCTCCACACCAGCACAGAACCTGCATCTGTCTCCACACCAGCACAGAACCTGCATCTGTCTCTACACCTGTACAAAATCTGCATCTGTCTCTACACCAGCACAGAACCTGCATCTGTCTCCACACCAGCACAGAACCTGCATCTGTCTCTACACCAGCACAGAACCTGCATCTGTCTCTACACCAGCACAGAACCTGCATCTGTCTCCACACCAGCACAGAACCTGCATCTGTCGCCACACCAGCACAGAACCTGCATCTGTCTCTACACCTGCAAAAAACCTGCATCTGTCTCCACACCTGCACAAAACCTGCATCTGTCTCTACACCTGCACAAAACCTGCATCTGTCTCTACACTTGTACGGAACCTGCATCTGTCTCCACACCTGCACAGAACCTGCATCTGTCTCCACACCTGTACGAAACCTGCATCTGTCTCTGCACCTGCACGGAACCTGCATCTGTCTCCACACATGCACAGAACCTGCATCTGTCTCCACACATGCACAGAACCTGCATCTGTCTCCACACCTGCACAGAACCTGCATCTGTCTCTACACCTGCACAGAACCTGCATCTGTCTCTACACCTGCACGGAACCTGCATCTGTCTCCACACATGCACAGAACCTGCATCTGTCTCCACACATGCACAGAACCTGCATCTGTCTCCACACCTGCACAGAACCTGCATCTGTCTCCACACCTGCACAGAACCTGCATCTGTCTCTACACCTGCACAGAACCTGCATCTGTCTCTACACCTGCACGGAACCTGCATCTGTCTCCACACATGCACAGAACCTGCATCTGTCTCCACACATGCACAGAACCTGCATCTGTCTCTACACCTGCACAGACCCAAAGAGCACTGTGCATTCCCAGGCAGCCAAGGAAACATCATTCCTTTCAACAGAACATGATAAATATAGCAGTCTAAATGCATGTTCATTCCATATTCTTCTTTTAAAAATGTTTTCCAGGTCCTTGGCAGTCAAGTGCTTTTAATATTTCTCAGTTGGCCCTGATTGAGTAATTTTCAGCTCTGACACAGAGACGGGCCCCTCTGTCCCTCTGTGTACCTGACCTCTGATTTTAAATCAGGGGGGGGGGAGGGTGGGGTCATGGTAGGAGGGGCAGAGGGTGTGGGCTGTTAGTATGTGACTCTGCTGGGAGGGTTCCAGCTGGCTGTTCCCTCCTCTCACATGTCACCTCCCACCGCTACGCTGACAGACGACAGCCGCTTCGGAAGGGGAGGGGTGACAAATGGATGCATTAGCAAATTTCCTGTCCTCCCAAAGGTGCGATACAACAGACATAAATCAGAAGAGGGGCTCCGAACTCCAACACCCGAAATCAGAGGAGCCCCTCCGCCAAATTTCTAAAGATAACAAAAGGGCCCCTTGCTTCGGCTCACAAAGGCCAGTCTGTTCCACGAGGACTGTAGGAACTCGTGCTTTATATCAAATTTTTAAAAAGTCTGAATATAATCATGTGGTGTTGGCTTCCCCACTGCTGACTCCGAGATCCTGAGGGAGCTCATTGAATAACTGAACTGTTGATTTATTACTTTCAAAAATCATTCTCTTTATTTTTTCACCGCTTTCTTTGGCGGGTCACACGGGGTACTTCTTCAGCTTTGTTAGCTGCATTTCCTGCGGGTGTGTTTGGAAATTAATTTTCAGAGAACATCGCAGAGAGCGAGCCCTCGCTTGTTCTTGTGTATGTTGTAGTGGATACAGATAGCAGATCGAAAGGCTTCCTAAAGCTGCAGTGCTATAAATCATGTGCAGGGGCATGTGTCATTGCCCATCACAGAAGGAGGCAAGGATGTCACAGGGAGGGGGGGCTCACACCTCAAGGAGGTCACCTCCTTATGTTGGCTCTCTGTTTTGCCACCACCCTCATCTTTTCATATTTCACCTCATAAAGACACACACACACACACACACGCACACACAAACATATGCAGACACATGCACACACTCACACACATGCACACACACACACACATATGCACACACATGCATATGCGCGTGCACATGTATACGTATACACACACACACACACACACACAGCTGCGGGCGCAGCAAAGAGCACTGATTTCCCATTTCTTAATCATTACCCTGAGAACACAGAACACACTCATGGCTTATTGCACGGTCTTTTAAAGACAGTTTGCTGTAGCACAAAGACGGGTATAGAAAATCAAGAGATTATTCATTTGATTCAGATATGCCCCCTGTTTAACATTTACACAGATGGGTTCACCCAAGCTAGTAATGTTAGGACACCTGCTGGAGGATATGACTGCGAGAGCCACAGCATGCATTTGGAAACATGACCCTCTCGAATCCGAATAGCACCGCATTGAAAGAAGAGAAATCCTACACCAATAATACATGGCCTGCATTGACTGAAGACTGGCAGACAGCCAGGCCTTCCTTACACTGTTAAAATTTAAGCAGCGAGCTTTCTATTCAGAAGGAATAAAATGGGCGAACGCCCCATGTAACATGTTGAGCTAAACGCCACACAAATGAGAACTGGAGCACAACCATGGCCACGGGCAGCCTGGCTCAATGAGAATGTCACCACGCCCCTGGTAGGGTCCGGCCATCTGTCCCCCCCCCCCTCTCTCCCAGAGGGCCGTGCTTCGAGCCGCGCGTGCTGCATGTGCACAATTTCCCAGCACCCGCCGCTCTAAGGAAACCAGGACGGATGGACCATATTTATCTTCTCTTTCCAGAGCTCAGGAATAGAAAGACGACGGCCGCGGAAAAAAAGCAAAAAAAAAGCTTTAGCTTCTCCCAAGAGCACCTCTGCGAATACAGACACATCACATTGATCTTCAGCTTTTCTTATACCACTACTTCATTATTATAAAAATATATCGCTCTGTCACACCTTCTCTAGTCTTACAGAGAGAGAGACAGACGGACGGGCCTAATTGTTTTTTTCCTTATTTGCTATCCAAATTGATTTCCCCCCTCTTGCCGTTTGAGTTTGTTTATGTTCATTCTGTACATTTTTTGATACAAATTACTTCATTAACCCAGTGAGCTGGAGCCAAGGCTAGAGCTGGAATCTGGAAATGCTGTTGGGTCCCGGGGGGGAAAAAGACCCCACAAGGCAGGCCGTGCGGTTCTTGCCAGCGCAGGCTTTTTCCTAGAGTATTCCGTAACAAGCTTCCCTTTTCTTTTTCTTTTTCTGTTTAAGGACAACTTGTTCTTGCACACAGCTGTTTCTACAATGCAATCCCCCTGTGGCCAGAGAGTGGAGGAACCATCTACATGCTGATTTCATCCCAGCCATGTGTGAGCCGCTCCCTGGGAGGTTCTTTCAGAGACTCGGATGGGAAACCAAGCCTGATTCTCACTCACGGTTGAAGTCCAGATTTGGGAGATGGGAAAACAGTTTAGGAAGTTTCGCTCCAGTGACCTGTTACGATGTAACGTTTCTTAACACAACCTGCTGTACTCCAATGCATATAATACAGCCAATTTAATATGAAAGCTACTGAAAGTCAAATGCAAGAAATGTATATATATATTTTTTTTTTAAACTGCACAAACATCATCACACTAGCAGCACTATGGATAAAACAACAAAGATGCTTACATCAGCACAGCCTTGCTGTCATAAAGGGGGTGTGTCCGTGTGAGAGGAGGATGAGGAAACAGGATTGGGTGGAGCAGTAGGAAAGGGGCATATAGGCAGGGCCCACCAATGGCTGAAGAGTGATGAGGAAGCAGGCAGAGATGCCCCTCCCTGCAGTATTTCCTCATTAGCCTATGTTGATAGTAGCTATTCACAAATGGAGTCTGTTGGTCTTGAACAGCGGCTACCCTTACAACACCCCCCCCCTCCCATCGCTCCAAGTCATGCCAGCCCAGCGGTGCCCTTCCCCCCCCCCCCCCCCCCCCCCGCCAAGCCCCCCAGAGTTCCTCCCACTGAGCGCGCCCACTAAAAGCCCTTCCTTCCCAACACAGCTGCTAATGCACAGTAAATGAGATTAGCCAAGCTGACAGGGGCCTTGAGTTACTCACATTCTGACTAGATTACCCAATAATTTGATTGGAGGCACTCTCTCCTTCCTCTCGTTTGGACATGGAAGCACCGAAACCCTTTATGCCCCTCTCTTTATGTTCTCCACCTCCACTCCCTCTCCTCTAAACAATCTGACTGTGCCCATTAGTGCAAGGGTGCAGCTGTCTCTGAGGAGTCTGTGTGAACCTGCTAAGTGTGGCACGCATGCTACGGCCTCATGTTCAGACAGCACATAAACATATTCTCTGAGATATGGGAGTCTAGTGTTTCCTAGCCTGAGAAAGAACAACTGTAGCATTAGCAGATACAGTTGTAGTTTGATCAGATAGAGTTGTAGTTTGAGCAGATAGAGTTGTAGTTTGAGAAGATAATTATAGTATTAGCAGATAGAGTTGTAGTTTGAGCAGATAGTTGTCAGGGTTTTTCTTGGCTGAGGAATGGGTTTTGGCAGTACTTATGCGAGCGCACTTTATTGCATTCATTTTACCCTAAATACAGTTTTTGGAGTACAAAGAGCCCATGTAGGCTTTGGTTGCAAAGTAGCCTACCAGTAGGGTTGTGTCGAGGAGTTAGGTTTTAGAAATCAAATGTCCTTGAAGCTTTGTGAATATTTGAATATTATACCGTTTAGGCTATTTTGATAGAACAAATAGAAAAATAAATAAAAAATACTCTAAAACAGAAATTTAAAAAAAGTGTACAAGTTTTTTTTTTTTTTTAAACGTACAAAAGCACCATGTGTGTTTTTACACAACAACAGCAACGTAGACTATTTCAGCCCTAAATCACTTGCCTAAATGTGATAGGTATTCGCTGTGGAAATGTCGACTGGGATTTTGGTAAAATGTAACAATAAACTCTTCAGGGTTAATCAGAAAACTGTTGTAGCTTCCTACCAGGTAGGTTTCATAAACATAGTTATATAAAAGATTTTGGAGAAGAAAATGTAGGTGTCTTCTTAACCGAAAGTGCATCAGGTAGCCCAACATTACTGTATATAGTAGCCTACAGTAAGCAATAGAAAACGCAGAATGCTTAGACCTATTTGTACAACGTTTGAAAAAAATAGTTTCTATACCTGAACATGATTTTCTTGTATAAACGGTGCATTTTACAGTCTGTGGCAAGACAAGGGTCGTATGCGCTTTGGGCTATTAATAGCACCTTCTTATTTCATTGCACTGCAGTAACAATCCTGTGGGTTTTCTTAAAGCTGTAGCCTAGTTTATAATTTCAGACAAACATGAATACTGTATTTGGGACAGATACGTCTACCACTATAGGGCGCCAACTTGGATCAGGTTAAAACTTTTACCTTTTCAGAAGTTAAGGTTTCAAAGGTAATTCAAAATTGGAGTGTGTTCCATCACACATCACTGTGCACGCTCTCTTTCTACCGAGTCGCCCCAAAGATTTAGGTCGCACTCTGCCACAGAATAGCTGAGCCGCGGTTATATGCATTTTTATACAGTCTATGGTTCTATGCTTCTTTTACTTTTCTCCTAGTACAGACATCTCAAAGGCGACTAGTACAACATGTCGCCATCAGCTAACTGAAAGACCATATTTCACCCCAAAAAATTCTATTAAATTCATTTGGATATGATTTATTGATATCAATCAATGATATAAATTATTGTCATTTTGGCAGTCGTGATTTCCCTTTGGCAATCCGTGAAATAATTTTGGCGGCCACCGAATAATTTACTATGTAGGAAAAACCCTGGTTATAGTATGAGCATGCAGAGTTGTAGTCTGAGCAGGTAGAGTTCTAGTTTGAGCAGATAGTCGTAGTATGAGCAAATAAGAGTTGTAGTTTGAGCAGATAGTTGTAGTATGAACATGCAGAGTTGTAGTATGAGCAGATAGTTGTAGTATGGGCAGATAGAGTTGTATGGGCAGATAGAGTTGTATGAGCCGATAGAGTTGTAGTTTGAGCAGATAGAGTTGTAGTTTGAGTAGATAGTTGTAGTATGAGCAGACAGAGTTGTAGTATGAGCAGATAGTTGTAGTATGGGTAGATAGAGTTGTATGAGCAGATAGAGCTGTAGTTTGAGCAGATAGAGTTGTAGTATGAGCAGGAAGAGTTGTAGTTTGAGCAGATAGCTGTAGTATGAGCAGACAGTGTTGTAGTATCAGTACATAGAGTTGTAGTTTGAGCAGATGAGAACCATCACCAAGAGTTGGGTAGTAAAACAGTGAAATAGCCAACATCTCCACAGACTAACTTGCAACTCCACTCAAAAGAATATAAGAACACAGGAATATTTAACACCATTCGCCCACATTGACTCACCAGTTGCCTACTGTGTAGAGCATAACAAAAACTGTGTCATGCCTGGTCTTAAGTACATCAGGGTTATAGCTGATCTGAAGTCTGCCTCCATTTTTTTGTTCTTGACATCAACTACTAGATATACTGCTACTCATATGACTACTACTGCTACTACTACTACTACTACTAATAATAACTACACAAATGAAGCATGTATTGTATGTGAACCCTGGGGTGACAGTGTAGTATATTGTAAGGAAACTGGGCTTGTAAACTCAAAGGATGTGGGTCTGATTCCCAGGTGGGGCGCTGCTGTTGTACCCTTGAGAAAGGTACTTAACCGGAATATCTTCAGTAACCAGCTGTATGAAAAAAGATGTAATCTGTGCAAGTCGCTCTCGACAAGAGCATCTGCTAAATACTAAAACAGTAGAAGTATAGACTGTGGTGTCAATGCAAAACAAAATCCAGTGCATATCTTCTTTAGGTTTAACAGGGGGCACTCAGAACTGTCAGCCATTTTAAGCACATCGCTGTCTGTGGATGTAATAAACAAAAATGAATAAAAACACCAGCAATAGATGAGACATGCAGTGGGAACCAAAAGTCTGAGGACACTATCAAGTCCTGGTTATTTAAATTATTTGTCAAAAAATAATGCATTTACGATACTCCAATTACACTTCTCGTTCAAGAATACATTATTGAGAACAGTCACAAAGTTTCTCTATTCATTGTCACACCCTTTATTCCATTCAAATATTAATAAATGTGTACTACTAAAGTTCAATAACTAAAAGCATCTATTAATTGAATCTGCCATTCTACCCATTAATGTTGCTACTGCTAGTGCTCTAACGTTATAAATACCAACACACTTATACTTATAATATAAAAAATAATGTGTTCTTCGATAAAAAGTATAAACGGAGTATCATAATTGTATTAGCCCTTGATAAATAATGAAAACAATCAGTTCTTGGTGGTAGTTTCCTCAGACTTTTGGTCCCCACTGCATGTTGGGGTGTTGATTACATTGAAAAGTGTTGTACGTTATTGTGTTTTCCTGCAGATTCATCTAAGGACGAAAGCTCAGTAAGACACATGAATCATGCCCTGAGAGAAGAGGAAGTGCTAGTTTCATATAACCGGAATGCTCTTGGTGCTTATTGCTTTCCAGATCCGCGTTATTGTGTCGCAATACATCCACTCTATGTTTTCCACATCCTATTTTCTGTTTTCCTCCCAGCTATCAAACAACCACAGGAAGAGCATCTGCTTTAAATCACTCAGCCCAGAGAGGCCACAACACAGAAATGTAGCATGGTGCAAAGCTGTGGATATTGTCTATTTTTAATCGACACCCTTATTTCAGAATAAGAAACATGACACTTGCATCGTCACAAATGTTTTGGCAAAACGTGGTGTACCACGCTGTGTTCTTCTCCAGCTGCATAAAATTTTTTCCATTTAATGGAATAAAATATTATTTTAACTTTTAGGTATGCACACAACATTTGTGGGTTTTGTTGTTATGGATGTGGATGAGGATGTGCTCACAGGGCAACTGGACGTATTGCACGCGAGTGTGAATGTGGCACCTCTACCACAGGATACTACTGTGGATACCACCCTCCCCCCCTCAAACGCTCACGGCTTGGGCCTTCATAAACCAGGCCAACCCGGCATGGACTGTGAAAATTTCACTGCTTTTCCACTTGGGTTAATATGATTTAGGTCACTGAATATGGAAATGATCACAGTAATTTAACATGGCTCTGGTCTGCAACATTTATTAGATACCCAGGTTATATAGAATGGCATTCAAACAGAAGAAAGACTGCGGAGAGAGAGAGAGAGAGAGAGAGAGAGAGAGAGAGTGAGAGTGAGAGTGAGAGTGAGAGTGAGAGTGAGAGTGAGAGTGAGAGTGAGAGTGAGAGAGAGTGAGAGTGAGAGTGAGAGTGAGAGTGAGAGAAAGAGAGAGAGCGAGAAAGAGAAATTGATTGGGCAGTTCTGTTCTGGATGCTCCTAAAGAGTGTAAAGAGCCTGGAGAAAGAGTGTACTGTATGACGTACTGTATGATGGCACTTGATACAAAACCCTCATTCCCTAAAATTAAAATTAAAAAATCATTTATTTTACTGAGCCTTTGCTGACAGAGAGGACCTTCCCGTCCTCCTTGCACGGAATGTGACCCTCCCACAGCCCGTGGGACAGCGACACAAATCTGCCACGTACAAAACAAACTGTTTATGCTCTCGTCCTGTGTTTAAAGTGCTATTTCAAGAACAGCTACTGTACAATGTGGGTAAATTATCTTTTAGCAGTTTGGCCAAAGCTTTTCGCATGTAACTTTCAATCCCCCCAGTACAACATATCAGACGATCAGACCAATTCTAATTAGGCTTAAGAATTACGCCTTGTGAAACGAAGAACAGCGGCTGTGTATGTGTATGTGCGCTCAGCCTTATGCACGTGTGTGTGTTCAGGTGAACAGGCCACACGTACTGAAATACGGTATTCAATCGCATTGTATGTATCATGTTCTGCACTAAATTGTCCCAACTCATATAGAGCTGGTGGGGGGGTCACAGCTATGCCCCTCTTTGGGGTGCGAGGGACAGACCAGTCTCTTCTTTCTAAGGCAGCCAGCAGCAGTGATTCTCCCCAGATCAGCACTTTAATAATACTGTAATAGTATAGTTCTTGCCACATTGTGAGGACTTTTCTCGCTTAATATACAGATGCCTTGGGGGGACTCCTGCCCGCTTACACACTATGCTGACTGTGATGTGTGAGCTGTGCAGAGAACACACTGTCGGTCTCAGCTGAAGACCAAAAAAGAGCACTTCATGCCTTTTCCTGAGCAACACAGTGTTAAAATACAGGGATTTAAACATGTATCAGATGACTGAATTCATACTACAGACACCAGGCTTTCCGAGTCTCCAATTAAAGTATGAAGGAAAAGGACTAGAATGGCATTGGCTCATTCAGGAATGGTTCATCTTGCTCATGCCTCTTGAGTGCAGAATGTACTTTGACCGTGATTGAAAGAAGTGCCCCTTCTTACTTGATTCAGCTTTTTGTTGTCTCTGTGAAAGCAGAGTTCCACTGCACTTGGGCTCAGAGCTTTACATTATTCATTGTTCTCATCCAGGGCCACTGATGGTACATAGCTCATGTTTTACACATCTGTAAACCAGATCTTTTCTGAAGGGATTCAGCTCTAGTGCATTACTTGAGTAGACAACAGCTGTGCTTTGCCCTGGAAGCAAAACCAGTTCCTCAACCGAGACACACTGCTTCTCAACCATAACATTCACTTTCACCATCACACACTGCCCCTTCACCGTCACACACTGCCCCTTCACTATCACACACTGCCCTTACACCATCATACACTGCCCCTTCACCATCACACACTGCCCCTTCACCATCACACACTGCCCCTTCACTATAACACACTGCCCCTTCACTATCACACACTGCCCTTACACCATCACACACTGCCCCTTCACCATCACACACTGCCCCTTCACTATAACACACTGCCCCTTCACTATCACACACAGCCCCTTCACTATCACACACTGCCCCTTCACTATCACACACTGCCCCTTCACCATCACACACTGCCCCTTCACCATCACTCACTGCCCCTTCACCATCACACACTGCCCCTTCACTATAACACACTGCCCCTTCACTATCACACACTGCCCCTTCACCATCACACACTACCCCTTCACCATCACACACTGCCCCTTCACTATCACACACAGCCCCTTCACTATCACACACTGCCCCTTCACTATCACACACTGCCCCTTCACTATCACACACTACCCCTTCACTATCACACACTGCCCCTTCACCATCACACACTGCCCCTTCACCATCACACACTGCCCCTTCACCATCACACACTGCCCCTTCACTATCACACACTGCCCCTTCACTATCACACACTACCCCTTCACTATCACACACTGCCCCTTCACCATCACACACTGCCCCTTCACCATCACACACTGCCCCTTCACCATCACACACTGCCCCTTCACCATCACTCACTGCCCCTTCACCATCACACACTGCCCCTTCACTATAACACACTGCCCCTTCACTATCACACACTGCCCCTTCACCATCACACACTACCCCTTCACCATCACACACTGCCCCTTCACTATCACACACTGCCCCTTCACCATCACACACTGCCCCTTCACTATCACACACTGCCCCTTCACTATCACACACTGCCCCTTCACCATCACACACTGCCCCTTCACCATCACACACTGCCCCTTCACTATCACATACTGCCCCTTCACTATCACACACTGCCCCTTCACCATCACACACTGCCCCTTCACTATCACACACTGCCCCTTCACCATCACACACTGCCCCTTCACTATCACACACTGCCCCTTCACTATCACACACTGCCCCTTCACCATCACACACTGCCCCTTCACCATCACACACTGCCCCTTCACTATCACACACTGCCCCTTCACTATCACACACTGCCCCTTCACTATCACACACTGCCCCTTCAGCATCACACACTGCCCCTTCACCATCACACACTGCCCCTTCACTATCACACACTGCCCCTTCACTATCACACACTGCCCCTTCACCATCACACACTGCCCCTTCACCATCACACACTGCCCCTTCACCATCACACACTGCCCCTTCACTATAACACACTGCCCCTTCACTATCACACACAGCCCCTTCACTATCACACACTGCCCCTTCACCATCACACACTGCCCCTTCACCATCACACACTGCCCCTTCACCATCACACACTGCCTCTTCACTATAACACACTGCCCCTTCACTATCACACACTGCCCCTTCACCATCACACACTACCCCTTCACCATCACACACTGCCCCTTCACTATCACACACTGCCCCTTCACTATCACACACTGCCCTTACACCATCACACACGGCCCCTTCACTATCACACACTGCCCCTTCACTATCACACACTGCCCCTTCACTATCACACACTGCCCCTTCACCATCACACACTGCCTCTTCACCATCACACACTGCCCCTTCACTATCACACACTGCCCCTTCACTATCACACACTGCCCTTACACCATCACACACGGCCCCTTCACTACCACACACTGCCCCTTCACTATCACACACTGCCCCTTCACCATCACACACTGCCCCTTCACCATCACACACTGCCCCTTCACTATAACACACTGCCCCTTCACTATCACACACTGCCCCTTCACCATCACACACTACCCCTTCACTATCACACACTGCCCCTTCACCATCACACACTCCCCTTCACCATTACACACTCCCCTTCACTATCACACACTGCCCCTTCACTATCACACACTGCCCCTTCACTATCACACACTGCCCTTACACCATCACACACTGCCCCTTCACTATCACACACTGCCCCTTCACTATCACACACTACCCCTTCACCATCACACACTGCCCCTTCACTATCACACACTGCCCCTTCACTATCACACACTGCCCCTTCACCATCACACACTGCCCCTTCACCATCACACACTGCCCCTTCACTATCACACACTACCCCTTCACTATCACACACTGCCCCTTCACTATCACACACTACCCCTTCACTATCACACACTGCCCCTTCACTATCACACACTGCCCCTTCACCATCACACACTCCCCTTCACTATCACACACTGCCCCTTCACTATCACACACTGCCCCTTCACCATCACACACTACCCCTTCACCATTACACACTGCCCCTTCACTATCACACACTGCCCCTTCACTATCACACACTGCCCTTACACCATCACACACTGCCCCTTCACTATCACACACTGCCCCTTCACTATCACACACTGCCCCTTCACTATCACACACTGCCCCTTCACTATCACACACTGATCCAACTCCAAGACACAATGCAGACTTGCAGACACACTATTTTACAGACACACTCACGCAAATACACACACGCACACACACACAAATGAGTGACACACACATGTGAGCGCCTCAGCCACCGGAGCGTGGTGAGACTGTAGGCGTTTCATTAAGCCACATCTCTGGACGATATGAGGCTGGATTAGCTGCAGCCAGCACAAGGGCACATCACAGCGAGGAACAGACAAACCACGGCGGGATTTATTAAGCTCTCTGAGCATCTCAGTATCTGCATCCCCCCTCCGCGCTTATCGCACTGCTGTTAGCCACTGAGGATGCCCTGTCATCTCTACACATCAGCCTGCGTTCCCTCCTTCCTAAATGACAGGAAACGTAAAAAAGCAGGTAAACGAAGACGCTTCAAAAGCAGGGAATTGCTATGGGCTGGACAGGGAGACTGCGAGGTGAAAGAGCGAAAGTCTCCGCACCGCTGCTCACTGGCTCATCCGCAGCAGGGACAGAAATGAAGAGAAACAGGAGAGATAGATGGAGGAAGAAATGCTGGCAGTGTGGAATCTAATCCCCAGTTAATTGGTATGACTGATGAAGACAAATTGAAATAGGACAGCTGAAATAGTGTCTCACGCTGGGGGTGGGGGCAAGGGGGGGGGGGGCCCTTCCAGTCAGGCAGCGGCTGACAGCTCAGAAAATACTCCCACATTGTTACCATGGTTATTAAAATTGGGTTACACTTTCTAAGAGGATTCTATGAAAACTGCATCAAAGGTTCCTAAGAACTAATGTAGTTAATAAATGTTTATAAATGTAAACATTTATATATGTATGTGCCAACCCACAAAGGCTGCAATAGGGTAAGCTGTGGAATGACAGTACCATAGCATAAGCAATCAGAAAGTCATTCCCATGCCCCTTACAATGCAGGCGGTGACATCACTAAAGGTCCACCGCACAGAAGCTACAAGAGGAAGCATTATGTAATGTTTTATGTGTTCACAATGTACCAGTAATTACAATAGAATGCAAATAGCTCCAAGTGAATAAATGAACACAGTCTGATGCACTCATGACACTGTCACACATCAATCTTCATATTTGGCCCAAACCTCCACCACATCGCTGGGAAGAGCCGCTGCCCGCAGATACTACTCCTCCCACAGCCTGACCCGTCACTGTGGGATAAAGCCTTCGTATTGTATAAACACCACACACACACAAATCCATATCCTGCACATGCTTTTACATTCACACCCTTAGAAAAACCTTCATGTTACTCACACAAAGCCACACTCACACACAAAAGCGAACGTAGGCACGCGGACAAAAATGCAAATGCACACTCAAACACACACACACACACACACACATTCAGGAACATGCACATGCACACACACAAACAAGCATTCAGGTACACATATACACGCATGCACAAGCACACACACACACACACACACACACACACACACACACACACACACACACACACACACACACACACCATGTTCTGAGAGGACAGATTTCTGTGAGCCTTCTGTGATTATCGCAAAAGAGGTGGTGATGTTGATGTGCGGGGTACAGCAGCCAGCCTGACAGTCAGCTTTTCAAACCTTGCCGAGTGCTCAGATCCACTCTGACAGCTTTATCCTTACATCCTTTCAGCCGTATCGGCTGTAAAAATTAGAAAAGGACGGAGAGCGGTTTCAGCTGATGCCAGTGACATGGTCGGTCACTCAGCTTGTCAATCCTAAAAAATGTACTATTATCAGATAGTACATCAGATATCTACTAAGAACCATTCAATATTTGGTGTATATAAATGAAGTAAAATGGCACATACATAGTTATAATAGTTATAATAATAATAACAATAATAATAATAGTTAATGTTTAAAAATCTTTTAACCATAGGCTGCGATATATTTATAATTTCAAACCGTATTTTTCTGTAATTTACCTCAGACTGTGCTCTGTCTCACCCTTCCGGGTGACCGAAGAGTAATTGGATTGTTCAGGTGACTCCGGAAGAATGAATCACAGGCTCAATAGATCAAACCCATCCATGTGAACTGACAAACACCCCCCCACCCCACTCTCTCTACACACACACACACACACACACACATACAGTACACACAGCATCTGAACAGAGTTCAGTGACAGTACACAGCTGAGGAGGAACACAAAGATTGCACATTGTGTGGATCTGCATGTATGTATCAGGCCGTTACTATGCTGTTAAAGCCAGAGACTGGGTGCAGCCTTCTCTCTCTCTGCCTGTCCCTGACTCATGAACATCGCGACTGGGTGCAGCCTTCTCTCTCTCTGCCTGTCCCTGACTCATGAACATCGCGACAGGGTGCAGCCTTCTCTCTCTCTGCCTGTCCCTGACTCATGAACATCGCGACTGGGTGCAGCCTTCTCTCTCTCTGCCTGTCCCTGACTCATGAACATCGCGACAGGGTGCAGCCTTCTCTCTCTCTGCCTGTCCCTGACTCATGAACATCGCGACTGGGTGCAGCCTTCTCTCTCTCTGCCTGTCCCTGACTCATGCACATCGCGACTGGGTGCAGCCTTCTCTCTCTCTGCCTGTCCCTGACTCATGAACATCGCGACTGGGTGCAGCCTTCTCTCTCTCTGCCTGTCCCTGACTCATGAACATCGCGACAGGGTGCAGCCTTCTCTCTCTCTGCCTGTCCCTGACTCATGAACATCGCGACTGGGTGCAGCCTTCTCTCTCTCTGCCTGTCCCTGACTCATGCACATCGCGACTGGGTGCAGCCTTCTCTCTCTCTGCCTGTCCCTGACTCATGAACATCGCGACTGGGTGCAGCCTTCTCTCTCTCTGCCTGTCCCTGACTCATGAACATCGCGACTGGGTGCAGCCTTCTCTCTCTCTGCCTGTCCCTGACTCATGAACATCGCGACTGGGTGCAGCCTTCTCTCTCTCTGCCTGTCCCTGACTCATGAACATCGCGACAGGGTGCAGCCTTCTCTCTCTCTGCCTGTCCCTGACTCATGAACATCGCGACTGGGTGCAGCCTTCTCTCTCTCTGCCTGTCCCTGACTCATGCACATCGCGACTGGGTGCAGCCTTCTCTCTCTCTGCCTGTCCCTGACTCATGAACATCGCGACTGGGTGCAGCCTTCTCTCTCTCTGCCTGTCCCTGACTCATGAACATCGCGACTGGGTGCAGCCTTCTCTCTCTCTGCCTGTCCCTGACTCATGAACATCGCGACTGGGTGCAGCCTTCTCTCTCTCTGCCTGTCCCTGACTCATGAACATCGCGACTGGGTGCAGCCTTCTCTCTCTCTGCCTGTCCCTGACTCATGAACATCGCGACTGGGTGCAGCCTTCTCTCTCTCTGCCTGTCCCTGACTCATGAACATCGCGACTGGGTGCAGCCTTCTCTCTCTCTGCCTGTCCCTGACTCATGAACATCGCGACTGGGTGCAGCCTTCTCTCTCTCTGCCTGTCCCTGACTCATGAACATCGCGACTGGGTGCAGCCTTCTCTCTCTCTGCCTGTCCCTGACTCATGAACATCGCGACTGGGTGCAGCCTTCTCTCTCTCTGCCTGTCCCTGACTCATGAACATCGCGACTGGGTGCAGCCTTCTCTCTCTCTGCCTGTCCCTGACTCATGAACATCGCGACTGGGTGCAGCCTTCTCTCTCTCTGCCTGTCCCTGACTCATGCACATCGCGACTGGGTGCAGCCTTCTCTCTCTCTGCCTGTCCCTGACTCATGAACATCGCGACTGGGTGCAGCCTTCTCTCTCTCTGCCTGTCCCTGACTCATGAACATCGCGACTGGGTGCAGCCTTCTCTCTCTCGGCCTGTCCCTGACTCATGAACATCGCGACTGGGTGCAGCCTTCTCTCTCTCTGCCTGTCCCTGACTCATGAACATCGCGACTGCTAACAACACTCTGATCAATGTGACACTTCTCATTTCACTCTGACCAAGGCCATATGCTTTACTCAACACCAGATGAGACGCTTACAGGATTCAGTGATGAATATCAAAAATGAAAAATATAATTCGTAGTAAAGAGGCCATGTGCTGGGAATGAAGAAAAAATTAGAAGAAATTAGCCTTTACCACAAAATTGTTGAGGCAAGGGGAAGGTGGGGTCCACCAACAGATCCGGCCACTGTTGTGGACATATGTCAGGGCTACTGAAGCCTGGATAGAGAAGGCCAAATAGTTTAATGCTTATATTTCCAGCCAGACCCTTAACCTCCCGATTCAGATAATGATTAATTTAATAGCTCCAACACAGCTGCCCAGATTGACCTAACATGCACATTAAAAATGTAAAATGTAATTACAATATATTACCACAAGAAAATGGCTTAGCTATCAGTCTAGCCAATGAGTTTGCTAGCAACATAACTCACAACAAGAAATGTAGCAACTAGCTTGTTAGGCAAGCAAACATGTATGGTGAAAAATACATTTAACAAAAGGACCAATCAAAATTCAAAAAAGGTGCTTAAACAATTCCGGATGTCCCAAATCATTATGCTACACTGACTGGCAGGGCAGCAGTTTAGGATAGGTTGTACGTTCACTTCTCAGGTGGAGCACTGCTGTTGTACACTTAACCTGCAGGGTACTTAACCTGAATTGCTTCTGTAAATATCCAGCTGTATAAGAAGATTGTACGTAAAAGAATGTGATGTAAATTGTAAATTGCTCTGGGGTACAGTGTCTGCTAACTGACTAAGAATGTAAAATGTAAATGTTCAGACAGATGATACAAGATTCATTCATGGTGGACAAGGATGATTTTTTTTCTACTTGTGGAATTGCTTTTGGAACATCCCCACTGTTAAAGATTGGCTTTCCTCAGCCAGCAAGCGTGTGGTTCAAATAGGACTGAAGTGCATTTTTGTTCACACTCAGCCCACCCAACCTCTATTGCAAAAATGGACTTTCTTTGTGCTTTCATGTATAGTATGGGGTAAAGGTATAGTTCTCCTTTCCATGCTTTAACAAGTACAGTGGCACATAGTGAACCTTCGAATATGTGATTTTGCTTTCGCATTCTTCATTTCTTTTGAATGATTATGTTGGTATGTTATGTTCAGTGAGTGTTGTTTCTTTTCAAGAAAGTGCATACAGGGACCGCCGCGGTGGTACAGCGGTAAAGACCGCTGACTTTCAGTCAGCGAGTTGTACTCCGAGGATCGGGGTTCGCGCCCCGGTCCTGCCACAGCCGAGCGTGGCCGGTGGCCTGTGGAAGCGACAATTGGCAGTCGCTTCCGGGTGGGGGGAGGGGCTCGGAGAGAACCACTGCGCACGATAGAACCCAGGGCGTGTCACGGTCAGGAGCTGCGCCCTGTAGAGGACGTAGCATCCTTCCTATAAAGTACCGATAGACGGGGTGTGCAGCGGTGGTTCTCTAGCGGTTGCTACACGGGGGGAATTGAAATAGAATAGGGGTTCAATTGGCTACTAAATTGGGAGAAAAAGGGAAAAATCAGAAACAAATTAAAAAAAAAAAAAAAAGAAAGTGCATACAAACCTATTAGTGGATAACATTTCACACAGTAAGAAAGATATGCATGACAAATAGATAAAATAAGTTATGTTATGATTTTTATGTCTCATTTTATGTGCACCTGGCAAAAAGCAGCATATGGTGTTGTGTGTGCCTTGAACACAGAATTGACACGAGGTCAAATCAAAATTCCACTGTGGGGAAAGTGAAATGAAACATTTTCAACCATGTTTTGTCTTTCTTCCAGCAGATTTTTGGACAGCCATTCCTGGGGTCAGTTTTCCCATTTCCCCATGCTGGCTCAGGGTCTCTGTGGGTTGTGACTCTCTTATAAACACTTATAAATATAACTGCAATCATTTTGAATATGCCAACCTTCTCCACAAATCGGGGTACTGTCCAAGCTTAAGAGCCAATACAAACCTGGTCAATGCATCCACCCCACCTCCCACCCACCAAAAAAATAAATCTATATTAATCAATGTAGCAGTGATTAAGTCTTTCCTCAGCTAAATCAAATGTACAAAATTTCAAGTGTTCAGTTATTTCCTGGAGGAAATGTTCAGAAGCATTTGCTGCAATTAAAGGAAAAGAACAAAAGAAACAATATAAAATACAGAAGGGATGGATTAAATAGTGCGGTTTGGCGTAGCATAGCTTAGCCGAGCAATAATCTCCCGCATCCTCACCAAGGGCTCGGAGGGGCACACAAAGTTTGGAGCAGAGCAATTATCTGCCACATCTCACCCCCTGGCTCTCCAAGACACGCTGTTACGCCCCATTGACCCACAGCACCTTGCTGAGTGTGCTAAAAAACATTCCCCGTTTAAACTTCAAACTGGCAGACACAGGAGGAACATTAAAGGCCCAAAAGACAAATAGCATCGCTATTTAATTAAACATTTACACATTGTCCCTTTTAATCCAACTTAATCCAAGTACACAAAATGGATTATGGAGTACTCAAGGTCAAACTCTTTTGCAGTGTCATAATATTTTGTGACATAATTACAGTACTTGTAATTTATGCAATGGTTTCATCCAGCTGCTAAATATATGAACTCCTCTGTACAGTGCATGATCCATGCACTGGTCTCACACGTCTTATAATAAATAGTTATGTTTCCAGCGCAGCTCAAGCACATCTTGAGTTTACTGCTATGAATCCAGGCTGCTACAAAATTATTGCCATTACTTTAAGCCATATATGCTACCCACAACCTTAGCTGTTTATATAAAATATACTCTGTAATACTTCCTCTGTAAAAAATGCTGTGTATAATAAAATATGAAAGATTCATACGCCATAACTGTCTATACAGAGGTGAGAAAGGGGCAGTCCCTCAAAGTTCAAATGCACATTTTCCTGGGGTTTGTAATAAAAGATGCTATAAAGTCGGGAAATGCTAGGCCTTTTAAAGTGCTTTCTGGAGCAATTTCAAAACTGTTATCATGTGCTAAAGTATATTAGTAAACTAAGGCATGGCATCATCTCCAGAGAACAACGTTGACTCATCTTACATTCACCTGGTATGACCTCTGAGAGAACTCTTATGGAGGGACATGGCGTATATACAATGGGGGAAATAAGTATTGGACAAGTCAACAATTTTATTATCAAACATATTCCCAATGTAGCTATTCACATGAGATTTTGACCAGACATTGGTATTAACTCAATAAAACTACACAGCTAAAGAAATTGTAACGTTCCAATTCTTTAAAAAAGTTATGTGCAATAAAGTGAAATGACACAGGACAAAAGTATTGAACATGCTAAATTAAATATGGTAGAAAAGCCATATTTTTTATATTTGGTTGCATATCCTTTGCATGCCATGACGTTATGATGTCTGTGACCCAACAACATCAAAAGGCTCTTGATATCTTATTTGCTGGTACTCTTACAAGCGATACTATAACAGCTCTGCATTTGAATGGATCTCTATGGGAATTGGGGGGTGAGACAAGATTTAGCTGTAAATTACACTGGAACAGTATAGAACACATGGTTGGCTAAGTGGCTGTAGGTCATCAAGGGTCTGATGTATTAAACAAGCCTTTAACCATCACTCTGCTGCCAGAAATACAGTAGATATGGATGGATAACTTGAAGGGTTTCTTCTCCTGACTTATTTTTCCATTGAGTTCAATAGGAAAATCTGTCAGGAGAAACAACCCTTAAAGTGATCCATCCATATCTACTGCATATCTGGCAGCAGAGTGATGGTTAAAGGCTTGTTTAATACATCAGACCCTTGATGACTTAGAGCCACTTAGCCAACCATGTGTTCTATATTGTTCCAGTGTAATTTACAGCTAAATCTTGTCTCACCCCCCAATTCCCATAGAGATCCATTCAAATGCAGAGCTGTTATAGTATCGCTTGTCAGAGTACCAGCAAATAAGATATCAAGAGCCTTTTGATGTTATTGGGTCACAGACATCATAAAGTCATGGCATGCAAAGGATATGCAACCAAATATAAAAAATATGGCTTTTCTACCACATTTAATTTAACGTGTTCAATACTTTTTTCCTGTGTCATTTCACTTTATTGCACATAACTTTTTTTAAGAATTGGAACGTTACAATTTCTTTAGCTGTGTAGTTTTATTGAGTTAATACCAATGTCTGGTCAAAATCTCATGTGAATAGCTACATTGGGAATATGTTTGATAATAAAATTGTTGACGTGTCCAATACTTATTTCCCCCATTGTACATACTATGCATGTATATACAGTCAAGCCGGAAAGTCTGCCCACCCCTTTCACCTTCTCTATGTTTTATTACATTACAGACATATCCTACAATAGATTCAGTTATTTTTTTGTCTCAAAATTCTACACAAAATTGCCCATAATGACAAAGTGAAAACATGTTTTTAGAAATTTTTGCAAATGTATTAAAAATCGAAAACTGAAATCTCTCATTTACATAAGTATTCATACCCTCTGCTTTAACATATTTTAAAAGTATCATATTTAATATTTGGTCGCATATCCTTTGCATGCTGTTACTTCCTGAAGTCTGTGACCCATCAATATCAAAAGACTCTCGATATCTTATTTTCAGGTACTGTTACAAGCGATACTATAACCTCTCTGCATTTGAACTGATCTTTATGAGAATTGGGGGGTGAGACTAGATTCAGCTGTAAATTACACTGGTACAGTATGGAACACATGACTGGCGAAATGGCTGTACGTCATCAAGGGTCTAAGGTATCAAACGAGCCCCAAACCATCACTCTGCGGCCAGATATGGAGTAGATGTGGATGGATCCCTTTAAGGGTTGTTTCTCCTGACTTTTTTCCCCATAGAGTTCTATAGAATAATGAGTCAGGAGAAATAACCCTTGCAGTGATCTACTCCATATTTGGCAACAGAGTGATGGTTTGGGGCTCGTTCGATAGCTCAGGCCCTTGATGACTTACAGCCATTTAGCCAGCCATGTGTTCCATACTGTACCAGTGTAATTTACAGCTGAATCTAGTCTCACCCCCCAATTCCCAGAGATCCATTCAAATGCAGAGAGCTTATAGTATCGCTTGTAACAGTACCTGGAAATAAGATATCGAGAGTCTTTTGATGTTGATGGGTCACAGACTTCAGGAAGTAACAGCATGCAAAGGATATGCGACCAAATATTAAATATGATACTTTAAAAATATGTTAAAGCAAAGGGTATGAATACTTATGTAAATGAAAAATGTCAGTTTTCGATTTTTAATACATTTGCAAAAATTTCTAAAAACATGTTTTCACTTTGTCATTATGGGCAATTTTGTGTAGAATTTTGAGACAAAAAATTAACTGAATCTATTGTAGAATATGTCTGTAATGTAATAAAACATAGAGAAGGTGAAAGGGGTGGGCAGACTTTCCGGCTTGACTGTACATCCACACACGCACACACACATAGTCTATATTACATATTACATAGACATAGTCTATATTACATCCTTCCTGCGTTTCAAGAGCCGTTTTAACCGTCCCGTGAGAGTTTATGTGTGTTCTCCCTATCCCTGTCTGCTCCCTTCCATTCAGAACCCGCTTCCATCGACGTGGCCCTCCACGACGACGCAACCCTTCCAACCTCCGCTACCCCTCGCTGACTCCCTGTGAGAACTTCACCATCGCAGGGGGGCTCTGGAACTGCCAGTCTGCCACACGGAAAGCAGACTTCATCTCCGGCTATGCCTCCTTCCTGTCCCTCCAGTTTCTCGCCCTCACTGAAACCTGGATCACGGCAACTCCCGCTGCCCTCTCCTCCTCCTTCTCCTTCTCTCACACCCCCCGGCCGTCTGGATGCGGAGGTGGTACTGGTTTGCTACTCTCCCCCTCATGGTCATTCTCTGTTTTCCCCCTCTCTGATCTATCTATTACTAGCTTTGAATACCACTCTGCGTTTATCAACCACCCTATTAACCTGTACATTATAGTTGTTTATCGCCCTCCAGGTCCCCTGGGGTGCTTCCTCGATGAGCTTGACACCCTGCTCGGCTCCTTCCCAGAGGACGGCATCCCGCTGATCCTCCTGGGAGACTTCAACATCCATCTAGATGCCTCCCAGTCTGCGGCCTTCCTACCACTTCTCCGCTCTTTTGACCTCTCCCTCCAACCCTCCCCCCCCACCCACAAGGCTGGCAACCTCCTAGACCTGGTCGTCCAGAGGAACAGCCCCTGCTCTGATCTCACTGTTACCCCTCTGCATGCCTCCGATCACCACTTCATTTCTTTCTCTCTTCCTCTTGTTCCACACCGCCCCCCCCCCTCCCCACACCCCCACTGTCTCTGTCCGCCGTAACCTCTGCTCCCTCTCGCCCTCCTCTCTTGCTCCCTGTGTCACTGCTTCCCTCCCCCCTCTCAAACCCTTCTCTCAACTCCCTATCGACTCTGCATCTGACACCCTTCTCACAGCTCTCTCCACATCACTTGACTCTCTCTGCCCTCTTGTCTCTAGGCCCAAACGCCCATCTCCTCCCTGCCCATGGATGTCCGACGCCCTGCGCACCTCAAGGGCCGGTCTCCGCGCAGCAGAGAGGATGTGGAGGAAATCCAGAGACGCATCAGACCTCTCCTCCTACCAGTCTCTCCTAGCGACATTCTCTACAGCAGTCACTGCTGCCAAGGTAACTTACTATCACACAAAAATTTGCAAACACAGTTCTAACCCCCGTCAATTGTTCTCTATCTTCTCCTCCCTCCTCAGTAAACCCCCTCCTGCTCCTCATTCCTCATTCACTGCAGACGACTTCGCAGATTTCTTCGATGAGAAGATTGCAGACATCCGCAGCTCCTCCAGCCCCACTCCCCCTCCCCTCACAGACACTGCTTTCCACTCTCTTCCTCTCTCTACCCCTTCTGTGTCCCCCCCCCTGTTTCTCCACCTTTTCTCCCCTTTCTGAGACCGACGTATCCCATCTCCTACTCTCCCATCGCCCCACTACTTGTGCCCTCGACCCTATCCCTTCATCTCTCCTCCAGGCAATCACCCCAGATATCCTCCCATTTGCGACCTCCCTGGTGAACTCCTCCCTAACCTCTGGCTGCTTCCCCTCATCCTTCAAGAGAGCCCACATCACCCCGATCCTGAAAAAACCTACGCTGGACCCCTCCAACATCCAAAACTACAGACCGGTATCTCTTTTTCCTTTTCTTTCCAAAACTATTGAACATGCTGTTTCTAACCAACTGTCGTCTTTCCTTACCCAGAACAACCTGCTAGACCCCCACCAGTCCGGCTTCAAACCTGGCCACTCAACGGAGACCGCACTCCTCTCCGTCAGCGAGATGCTTCATGCAGCTCGTGCAGCCTCCCTCTCCTCTGTGCTAATACTTCTAGACCTCTCTGCCGCCTTTGACACTGTAGATCACTCCATCCTCCTGTCGTCCCTGTCTGCAGCGGGGATCGGCGGCTCGGCCCTGGCCTGGATTAAGTCCTACCTCTCCGAACGCTCCTCCCAGGTTGCCTGGGCTGGGAAAGTATCGGCACCCTGTCCCCTTATCACAGGAGTCCCCCAGGGCTCAGTCCTTGGTCCCCTTCTCTTCTCCACCTACACCAAATCCCTTGGCCCTGTTATCACTGCTCATGGTCTTTCTTACCACTGCTATGCTGACAATACTCAACTCTTTCTCTCCTTCTCACCCTCTGACACTCAGGTGTCAGCCCGCATCTCCGCTTGCCTGAGAGACATCCAGAGCTGGATGGACAACCACCATCTCAAGCTCAATCTAGGCAAGACTGAGCTCATCTACATTCCTGCTCTAACCTCACCCCCTCTCAATCTTTCTATTTCCCTAGGAGACACTCCACTGACCCCAACGCCCTGTGCCAGGAACCTCGGAGTCGTGATCGACAACAGGCTGTCCCTCTCCAAGAACATCGCAGTGGTAACCCGGGCATGCAGGTTCTTCCTGTACAACATCAGGAGAATCAGCCCCTTCCTCACCACCCACTCAACCCAGCTCCTGGTCCAAGCGATGGTGCTGTCCCGCCTGGACTATTGCAACTCTCTCCTGGCTGGCTTGCCAGCATCGGCTATTAGACCCCTTCAGCTTATCCAGAACGCAGCAGCGCGCCTGGTCTTCAACCTCCCCCGACACTCCCATGTCACCCCCCTGCTCACTGACCTCCATTGGCTACCGGTGATGGCCCGCATCAAATTCAAAACATTGGTGCTCGCCTTCCAGGCAGTCCGAGGATCTGCCCCTCCATACCTCCAAAAGTTCATCAGACCCTACACACCTACCAGATCTCTGCGTTCCGCCTCCTCAGGACGACTGGTATCCCCCCCTCTTCATACTAGCACCCGGTCTCGACGTCTGTCTGTCCTGGCCCCACGGTGGTGGAACGAGCTCCCCGTGGAGGTCAGAACAACAGAAAGTCTGACCGCTTTTAAGCGCAGATTGAAGACTCACCTCTTCAAGCTGCACCTCTCTCCACCCCTCCCTACCTCCTTGTGACTATTATCAAAATTGTGTAGTTCCCCAATCATACTGACTGCGCCTAGTACTTAGATTCGTGTTTGCCTTTTTAGGATTGTTTTAACGCACTTGTTACTAGTTCGGAAATGCACTATGTACGTCGCTCTGGATAAGAGCGTCTGCTAAATGTCTATAATGTAATGTAATGTAATTACCTCTAAGCATATACAGTGGTGTGCAAAAATTCCTTTTACAATTAATATCTAAGTGAACAAAAATGAACCTGATCTCTAAATGCTACAAACTTAAATATCACACATTTCTTCAAATTTTAAAGCAAGATTACTTTCTATTAAAAATGTTTTACAGTTTCAAAAAAAAGGAAAAAAGCACTGTGCAAAAGTTTGGGAACCCTTTTGGATTATTCTTTGTTACTTTAAAAAAGGTGAATATAATTCCAGGGCTGAACTATTTATTCTGAAGTAACTTCATGCCTTCTAAAGCAACCGACTGCAGTGGCTGTTCTGTCTGGTGTTAACAAACATGGGTTCCTCTAAACAGCTGTCCAATGATGTCAGAATCAAGATAGTTCACCAACAAAGAGAAGGCTAAAAAAACTCTCTCAATATTTCAAACTACCTATTTCCACTGTCAGGAACATTATCAGAAAATGGAAGATAAATGAAAAAGTTGAAGTCATGGCAAGATCAGGAAGACCAAGAACAATTTCAGATAGAATGGCCCGAGGCCTGGTGAGAAATGCTCAGAAGAACCCACACATCACTGCAAAAAAGCTGCAAAAAAGAGTAGCAGACGCATGTCTAGTTGTTCACAGGACAATACAACGTACTTTAAACAACAAAGACCTACATGGCAGAATTGCCAGAAAGAAGCCTGAAAGTGTCTGAAGTATGCAACCTTCTGCTTCAGACTGACAAAGCCAAAATTGAACTTCTTGGGCACAACCAAAGAAGGTATGTTTGGAGAAAAAAAGGTGAAGCATTTGTAGAGAAGAACACCTTGCCAACTGTTAAGCATGGAAGTGGATCCATTATACTTTGGGGTTGTGTGGCAGCGGGGGGCACAGGAAATATTGTGCGGGTGGAAGGAACAATGGATTCCACCAAATATAATTCAATTCTAGAGCCTAATGTTTGAAGGTCAGTCCAGACATTGAAGTTGAAGAGAGGTTGGGTATTCCAGCAAGACAATGATCCAAAGCATACCTCGAAATCAACCATAAAGTACCTCCAGGAAAGACAGATGAATGTTTTGGAATGGCCACGACAGTCCCCAGACTTGAATATTATTAAAAATCTGTGGAGAGATCTCAAACATGCTGTGCATGCAAGGAGGCCGAATAATATTTCTGAGCTAGAGGTGTTCTGCCAGGAAGAATGGGGAAAATTCCAAAAGCAAGAATTTAAAGACTCTTAGCTGGCTACAGGAAGCGTTGGCAAGCTGTTATAGTTGCCCGAGGAGGAGTTACAAAGTACTAACTGACAGGGTTCCCAAACTTTTGCACAGGGCTGTTTTCTTTTTTTTATTATTTTGAAAATGTAAAAAATTCAGAAATTAGTCATGTTTAACTTTACAATTTAGAGATCAGGTTAGCTTCTGCTCACTTAGATATTAATTAAAAAGCATTTTGACCAGGGGTGCCCAAATGTTTGCACACCAGTGGGTGGAGCAATGGTGAAGGCACTACACATTTGCCATTTTCAAATGCCAGTGAAGCTAAATTGCTCCATTTATAAATTCAAGAAATTTTTCTGGTTTTTCAGTTTTCAGAGACATTATTTATAAATGAATTATCTTTTATCAGTGCTAAGTAAAAAGTTAACAAAGTATTTTTGATTGTAAACCCTGGAACTATAAGCAGTTTTGTTTGTAGGACACTGCATTTATTACTTGCAAAATGAACGGTCACTGAATTCAGAGTTTACAGTACATTTTTGTTGGACCTATGTTGATACAGGAAATGCATAAACCAATGAAAAACAAAGTACAAAAACCTTTCACAACCTTGTTGTTGCTTTCATCAATAACAAGAAAGTATTGGAGGAAACATCCAGGTATTTACTTCACACAGATTGCATTTTCGGCTAAAGAATTTACTGAATCAAATCTTAGAACACTAAATCGAATCGAATAATTATAAATGAGCCAAATTTGTCCTAGTATCGAATCACCAGCCATGATTGAAATTGCTATTAAAATAAAGATGTACACCCCTACTTCTTATTGCACTAAGGTGAGACACCTTTTTATTATCTGGGGGGGGGGGGGGGGCTGAAACAGTTGAGAGGTGTGATCTGAGTCACACCTCCCCGCTCCTGAGTCCTGCTCCTGTACATTGATCTGATACCAGCCTACTTGGCTCTTCACAAAATAGACCATATGCTGAAAACACATCTCTTCTACATTCATCAAAGATAAGTCTGTACACATTTACAGAAATACAACCACAGAGTCAAACACTGGCAATAGTCAATAATCAGAGCAGAAGCGCTGTCTGCAGCAGAACCTTGAGGGTTAATCCATTCTCTGATCCTGCTGGCCTCTAGCAATCTAACAGCCTGTCTCCGAGAGAGGAAGAGAAGGCAAGGAATGGAGAAAAGAGGGGAGATAGTTATTTCATCCCTCCTCTCTATTAGAAAGAGAGTGGGGAGAAGAGAGAGAGAGAGAGAGTAAGAAAAACAACATAGTATTTCCATAAACGCTTGCAATTGCCTTAAACCAACAAGGCGTCTAGTTAAACTCCCTCTTGGAAACTGACACTACAATCAGGACTTGGCACCTTGTAATTCACATTGTAACAGCGCTGAAGAAGGGGATGGCACAGGCCTGTTACTGAGGAGGGAGAAGGGGGGGGGGGGGGGTTGGGAGAGGGAGGAGCTTTTATCTATCCAATCAAGCCTCAGCCTCGGTACACAGTGCGCGCTTGACAGCGGAACGACGTGTTTGTTATAGCTCTCTGACATACTGCTTTACTCCTTTTTTAAACGCTTCCTCTCTGTGGATCACCAGGACTGTCTCTCCTTCCATGGGAAAGAGAAAGAGGGGAGAGGATGGAGGGCGAGCCAATAAGAGAGAGAGGGAGAGACAGTGATGAAGGGCACAGAAAGAAAAAGATGGGAGAAAGAGAGAAAGGTAGGCGAGGGAATGCACAAGCAATTAGAGAGGAAAATCCTGTGTTCTGCAGGAAATGACTGATGCGCCTCTTCAAAGAGGGTCTCTCTCACTGTGGCCTTTTCAGACAGAGCCAGGGCAGAGGGGCACTAAAACAGCTCTATACAGCACAGTAATTACAACAAGGCCCTCTGCTTTTCTCCTGAGGGGAGAAAACTATGAAGGATCCTCCATACAATTCTACAATCAAAGGCGAGACTGGAGCAGGAAATAAAATCCATTTTAAGTTAACTAGTTCTTGGTTGATGTTTGAGCTATGCTTGAGGAACCCAGGTCCAATCTAAGTTCAGCATTGGAACGTCGATTGGAGCCGGGTGTCATGGTCAGATTTGGAAGAAAGACGCTTACGTTGGAAAGAACACCATACCTACAGTAAAATATGATGTGGATCTTTCATGTGATTGGGCTATTTTAAATCTGTTGGTCCTGGGCCTCTTGTTAAAGTCAATGGAATTATAATCTCCAGCAAGAACCAATTTTGGCCAAGAAACTGGTATCCACCCCCCCAGGAAGCTCAAATTTGTCAGCAAAGCAATGATCCAAAGCATACTTCAAAATTAAGCAAGAAATGGCTAACTGACCACACATTCTTAGGAGTAGATTTACTAAGATCCTGAATAAGGGGTGTTATTTCGCAGGCACAGCCAAAGTATTTGCCATCATTTCACACTTTGCGGGAGATCAACTAAGAGCCATTATTGAAATTACTCCAGCCGCAAACAGCCATATTTAAATGAGAGATTTTGCATGTTTGGAATGGTTATACTGTAAGAAAATGTTAAAAAGACGGGCAGCAATAATTCAGTTTTTATATGGTATTTTTTTTAGTGTAGGGTATAGGTTACTGTTACACTGAACGAGCTGGTGGTTTATTATGAACTGTTTCACTGGATGTCTCTTAGTTTCTGCCGGGAGTTACAGATGTTTTGTTACGTTTCTGTCATGTTTATGCCATGTTTCATGTTTAGTGTTTGTCACAGTTTATTTTCTGTTTATGTTACGATGCAGTTCATTGTTTGCATACATATTTCCATGTTTTTCCGCAGCCTTGCGTTCATGCTGTTTCTTCTCTTGCTGTCACTCACGCTTCCCTAATTGTTTCATTCTCCCTTGTCTAGTTACTAATATACTAACATTAGATCAGGATTGGGTAATACTAACTATCTAACCATGTGTTCATGTTTACCTTACGTTTCTCGTACATGTTAATTACTAATTTACTAACGCTAGGTCAGGATAGGTTAACTACTAACGATTTACTAATTGCCTCGTTACGTGTCTCATTTTCTCAAGCTGTTGTGAATTTCCTGCTGCTCTCAAGCTAATGTCTGCACCTGTCTACACCTGCATATAAGATCAGTGTTCATGTCATGTCCTTGCGAAATTGTTGCCTTAGTTTACTATTGTCACTCTTGAGCGTTTTTCCATTGTTTTGACCACCGTTATTGATCTAGCCTGTTTATTGACCATCGTTACTGCCTGCCTATTGTTTCCACTGCCTGTTTTTGACCACGAGTTTTGCCTGCTGTCTGTTTGTACCTCTGCCCCACGGATAGGACTTCGGTCTGACTCCTGCTACGCCCCACAACTACGAACTTTGCTTTTTCCCTGTTTTGTACTTCTGCTCCGCTGACAGCTACTCTGGTTAACGAACTCTTGCATGGATACCGACTTCGAGACTGCCTTCTCCCTCGGTACTGTATCTTTGGTCTGGCTGGATTTATTGGTTTTTGAACTTTGCTTGTGTGACTACGTTTTTGGATTTCCCCATAATAAAGCCCTTGCGGGTATTTATTATCAAGTTTGTGTTCTGAGTCGTGCATTACGGGTCCAACCCGCACACACCCGTCTCATGTTTGTCAGGACTCAAATGATCATAACTATGCTTACTAGCACTAAGCCTACTTGCGTAGTGTCACATAAAATCACATTTCTGTTTGATCATGGGTTTTATTTTTTATAAAGTTTTGATTTGCTTGTTATTCACTGTTTGTTAGAATATACGTTGTTTGATTCAAATACTGGTTACTCGTACTAGTTACTTGTATTCTGTAACACGATTTGCTTCATGATTTAAAAAAATATTCTTACTGTTCATGATGTAGCCTATGCTTTCCATTTGTACTAAAATGCACCCACAAATACATTTCCCAAACTTCCTTTCGGGCTTAGTAAATCACTTTACACGTGCTAAAGTAATCTGTTTGCATGACCACTTCCCACTATTTCACAAAATAACATAGAGACGCCCCGATTTTGCATATTCATTCAGGCTAACCCACAAAAATGAGAAATCAACGTATCTTTTAATTTTACACCTTTACACCTCGTCAGTTGATCACCTCGGACTCTTTGTGGGTGGGAACAGTTTTACACGTTTTTTGGTGCACGCAAACCTTTAGTAAATCAACCGCTTAGTATGCAGACATGAACTTAATTGAAAATGTGTGGAAGACGGCTGTACAGAAGCAGACTAAATGATCTGAAAGATCTTGAAAGATTCTGTATGGAAAAATAGTCAGACTCCCACACCCCCAACATGTTCACCAATCTCATAAAGGACTATATAATACGACTCAATTAAGTTCTCCTTGTGAAGGGAGAGTGTACAAAGAACTGAAAACAGTGGCGTGAATAACAGGGAGGCCTAGCTTTTTAGGAAGGAGAAATATTACTGGTTAAACCATTTTTTATCATCTGAGCAATTGCATGAGCAATTTTCCAATTTGTTTGAGCATACAACATTACCGGCATTGTTTATTTTATACAGCCTTCTTTACTCATCTTTAAAAAGGATGAGGATACACATATAAGTACCAACAGGAATGTTTATAAAAGAGTGTGCGTGTGTGTTAGTGTGAGATAGAGAGATTGCATGCATGGACTGTACTGTTTGTAACATTACCTTGGCCTAGTACTCAGTCATGCAGGGTGGTAGTAGCCATTAGCTGTCAGGTTACGATACATAACATAGACACACTAAGAGCATAGATGAGCCTCTCTCCGCTCAACAACACACCTGAAAATCATGCTATTAGAGGGTAGGAGGAGAAATGCCTGCAGTGATATCTTGTGAAACTCCACATCAAACTAGTTTAGCCATTCTATCTTGACTGTGAAATGACACGACACAGGCAATGTGGTAAATCAAAAAACCTGTCACTGAAGATTCTCACACACAAAGATGAATATGCACTTACTCTCATACACAAACTTGCTCACACATTCACACTCATATACTGTAGTACACACACACACACGCACACACACACACACACACACACACACACACACACACACACACATACATACATACACACACACACAGACACACACACAGACACAGAGTCTCTCAATTAACCGTCTTCTTATTAAAACTTATGTACAGCTCATCAGATATGTTAGAAAATGCATAATTTAAAAGTATTGAAAGAAGGGTATGGAAAATTTCTCCCTGTACACTCTCTCCTTATTCACATCCTCCTAACCCCCAAACCACCAACTCTAAGCCACCTGGCCAAAGATGCGCATGACTGGAGATAAGCTGGTCGCCCAGCTGGAACCTTCCGGCAGCTTCTGAGGAAACATCTCTTGGATGTTTCTCTAACGAATGAGAAGTGGAGTGTATGAGCTGTCCTACATAAAGTCTAAAGAAGGACTGACTGCTTCTTCTCTGTCAATTACAGAAAAAAAAGAAAAAAAAGATGTGGGAAAAAAAACATGAGGAAAAATGACATGCATTTAAATGGGATTTAAGCCACAGAGCTCATTTGTATTCTACCAGCACTCTCTTTACAATATTGGAGCAAAGACACTTTATGGAAAGAGGAAATGAATAAATTGCTTGTTTTAAATGTGCCACACCTGGGCCACTTCCTTTAAATGCACAGTGCACACAGCTTGGGTACATCTTTATCTAATTCAGACAAAGCAGATCAGTGTCCACCTTTCTCCACCCTCACCATCAACCTCATGACCATCACAATCACAATCACTACCACCGGCATTATCACTGTTGTCCTCAACGCCACCATTTCTGCTACTCATATTTTCGCAGCTTGCCTGACAGTGAGATGTCACCAGATTGGGTCCAGCAGTGTTCTGAACAACAAACTCCACACCAGACTTCCTGTATCACACCACTTCCTGTGAAGTGTCTCCAAAGAGTCAGATGGGTCATCTTTCTTTCTGTGCAAACATGCCTTGTATCCCAGTTCTTACCATCCTTACCTGCCAGAGGCTGAAACAATGTGTGCAGTAGTAGGTCCATCTAACTGGGCAATGTCACCACCACACAGGTGATTTGTGTAAGAGCAAGCTCAGTTTTATTTTAGTACTCTTTAAAAACATTAACATTTAACGTATATATATATACGCATATATATCTTCAGAACTCCCCCAGTAGAGATTAAGAAGAGAAAAGGAACATAGCAGTCCACACCCCTAACTCACACCCCTAAATAGACTGCTGCAGAGAGGGAGGTCACTGCTGTTTCACTGGCCTGTGGGAGGAGCTTACTCAAGCAGTGGGTGGGGCATGCTTAGCTTACCTTGGCCATCTGAGCCTGGACGCCGCTGGCCTTGAGCGAAGCTACGGCCTTCTGAGCTGCAGCTGGGCTGTCGAAATCCACAAAACCATACCCTGCCCAGACACAGAGACAGAACAGACAGACGCAAGAGCTTGTTAAATATCAACACATGTTCAGCATTAACACTCAGGCCTAGAGGGTGGCGTGTCCCTCCCTACAGTTGGTCACAGGACGTCTCTTTATGACGTATGTGTTTGCGTGTGTATACAAGATCCATAGAGCACAGAGATGACGTTGAACAGTCTGCTGTTGCTCCATCTGAGTGACTCAATCCTGGCGGCCTGCAGAAGCCTGAGGTAAAGTGCTTATACATCACACATCACTTGTGTACCTCAACAACAAAGTGACTATTTAAAAAAAAACGGATGAAAGCACATGTTATTTCAGACGCAAATGGCTGCTGCTGGAAAAATATGTACGAACCCAGCAAGGGCTCCGACTGATTTACCTTAAGAGCCTCTCTAACCGAAGCCACTCTGACAATGATACCTGCACATTTATTTCTTCCTTCGCTTCTGCAATAATAGCCTGCCATCTAACAGAAGGAGTTCGTGGAGTACCATGGAGCGCTCTACCATCATGCCTCAGGAAGGCAATGGGAACTCTACAGGGGCTCTAGGTTTCACAGCGGCACTCCTGCAGTTAAATAACTCTGGCGATGACGCTCTTTGCTGCAGCCAAACACCAGCGCTTAAGAAAACTCAGGAAGTGACACAAAACCATATTGTGTGTTTGCTCTGCTCTCCCAGCTATGACTCCCACAAAGGTTAGGGCCACGCCAGCATCTTTTTTTATGGAAATCCATCAATCCTGAAAGGTTCAGCATCACGCCCAGCACACTAATTTATGAGTTACTGTTATCCTGTCCTTCCTTAGAATACATTACTCCAAGGTCAGATTAGTGTTAATTAAAAATATGCACTGGATTAAAAACATTGAAATGTGTCTGGGGAAGCATTGATTCAGAGGTAATGTGTAATAAAAAAAGGATGATGTGCAAATGTGTCTTGGTGGTTAAGATTCTAGGGGGAATTTGCATTGTAATACTGCAATACTGCATGAATGTGCAACGTTAAATGCCAGGCCAGCCACCAACACTGACAAACCCAACAAAAAACACAGACTACAATTACCAAGTCCATGAGATTTAAGATGTTAAGTTTTTAAGTTAACTATAGACTGGGGGATTTGCATCATTCACCATAATTTCCCCATGCTGTGAGTTCTAGAGGGCTGTGTTATGTTTGGGTGATAGAATAGAATAGAATAGAATAGAATAACTTTTATTTTCCCGCTAGGGAACTTCAGTTGTAGCCACCAGCAACAACAAAAAATATATAGACAATGGGGCAGACCCACAACACACAAACAAACATATCAAATAAAGACATTCAATAGAGAATCATTGCATTAATCAAACTAATTAAATGAATTAAAGTGGAATAGCCTACAGCCAAACGTCATGATTAAAAATAGCCCGCTGTCCCGAGATGTCCAGTGTTAGTTCATTTTGAGGTTTCTTTTAATTTTATCTATTGAACACAATAGAAAAGGGTCTATAATGTGTAGAATTACATGAATGAATAGTGAAACTATTCATTTCTTTCCATTGTAGGCCAACTATACCATTGCCTTCAGAAATTTAGGAGCAACTAGTGTTGGCCCTTGACAAATCTCTGACAATCTTAGCATATGACCATTGAGCATGCTTAAAGTCAATGGTCTGTTCCATAACTGCTTGGCATGTCCAACCCATAGACTGTATAAAGGTCCAACCAAATATACTGAAATATAACTCAGCTGCATGGGTCCACCTGTCTAACTGAATGGAGGTTCCCATCCCAGCATTTCCATCTGTGGTACATGTAGAAACACATAAGCCAAGCCAAGAATAAAGTATGCCAGCATTGTCAGAGACAATATTCCATACTACAGTCAAACCAGAAAGTCTGAATACCCCTTTCACCTTCTCCACGTTTTCTTACATTATAGACATATTCTACAATAGATTGAGTTAATTTTTTTGTCTCAAAATCCTACACAAAATAGCCCATAATGACAAAGTGAACACATGTTTTTAGAAATTTTTGCAAATTTATTAAAAATCGAAAACTGAAATTTTTCATTTACATAAGTATTCATACCCTTTGCTTTAACATATTTTTAAAGTATCATATTTAATATTTGGTCGCATATCCTTTGCATGCTGTTACTTCCTGAAGTCTGTGACCCATCAACATCAAAAGACTCTCGATATCTTATTTTCAAAATTACTCAAATTACTAAAAATAAAAATTACTAAAAATATTTTTTCCGTGCTGACATATCTGATAGAACGAGTTATGTTTCACTGTATAATTTATAGTTTCTTATAAATCATGGAATTGCCCAAAACCAACCAGCAAGTACAATGGAGTTCCATCGATGAATATGAGGCTAGAGGAAATTGTGCTTTGTGATTCGTGTTTCCACTTGACTTAAAATTGATCTTGAGAATGTTGAGCTTGCATTTGAAGTACAATTGCCATGGTAACCAAACTGCACTAGTAACTAAACTGGACAGCAGGATAATGCAGCAATGAGAGAAGATGACTGAGTAGCATATGTTGCAGTGTGATTTGGAACAAGTGTCTGTTGGTATTTTCAGCCAGGGCAGTCAGCTTATCTGTTCAGCTGCTATAAATAAAATTGCATTGGTATGACTGAGTCTAAATTGACTTGCGATGTGGAGTGCCAAGCAACTGACTCCAAATCTGTCTTCTATGTATACGTTCTATCCTAAGTGTCAGAGGCCAGCTTCGACGGTTCATAATTATGCACCCTGCTGGCTTGGAATCTATAACGCAAAGCCAGACTTTGGGCCATAAAGAAACTTGGCCAGAAAGTACGCACCCAAGAAAATAATGTACAGTGCCACATTTGAAAATCTCTAAAGAAGGGGGAGAGAGAATGAGAGTGCGAGAGGAAGGGAGGCTCATTTAAATTAGGTCAGTTTCTAAGAAAGCACATTTCGGTCGCACGGCTGCAAACAGCCGGAGACATGATGCAAGCTCTGGCAGTGTGGAGATGAGGGCGCTACATGAGCCAACATTCATCTGCAATCACACCTTTTTTTTTGTTTTTTTGTGTGTGTGTGTGTTTGCTACTCTTGTCATTCATTTTCACTCTGAGGTCAGCTGATGGCATATGCATGTTAGCCTTGGTTATGAGACTGCACCAGAGCTGAGGGAAGGGCGTAGCTAAAAGGGGTCTGATGCCCTAAGGCCTCGTACACACTGGGGTTTTAGTTTCTAAATGTTTCAGAAACATTTTAGTTTTGAGGTTTTCACTACCCTGACCTGCTTGTACACATTACTCGCAGGCATTCTGTGGTTTAAGAATGCTCCACGCAGCACGTTTCCTTAACAACGGATTTGATCTTTTCTATTTCTCGGTATCCATATCGACAAAATAAACAACATGGATCATTTGCCGCTTTCCAAGTAGTGTAGGCGTTTCCTCCCCCTTCCAAATTGAACCATGATCGGCAGCCATAATATAGAGATAAACTAATATAATAATAATTAAATGAACACAAATGTTCAGCTGTCAAATTAACTTTGTGTAGATGTTTGAAATTCCCACGGAACTTGTGAGTACACCAATGGAACTGTACGTCATTTATTTATGACGCAAGCAAAATTATTCTGTAGGTAAGTTTCGCCAACCGATCTTGTACACACTCACGAATAAAACCAGTTTCGAAACATTTCTGATCCTAGATCCGAGGGGTTTTAAATGAGAACGTTTTCGAAACCCCTGACAGTGTGGATTTGACAGTTTTTAAAACGGGTTTTAGTGCCAGTGTGTATGAGGCCTAAGAAGCTCCGAGAAAGTGCAGTCTGGGTTTTTTCACCCCTGGGTGTGAAGTAGCCAAGTAGCAAACTGGTCAGAATGTATTGTACAGTGTATACCCAGTGTACCTTTACTACTGACAATGTAGACTTACAGTACCTGGGCTGAGCCCCAGGTGTAAAAAAAACACAATTAAAACCCTTCTATTTTTGCAAGGGTGATTATGTTTTCTTATTTAAAAAATACTGTGTTTTAGGCCTTTTGCTGGACTGGCAACACACCAGTAAGGACAGTTTATTTTGGGAAATAGACTGAGGATGGCATAGAGTGGAAATGCTTGCAGTAACAAAGAGAGTAACTGAAAGCTGTTAAGACTGGGCTCCATGCTCCACGCCTGAAGCTGCACAGCAAGCCGGGATGGAGAGGAGCATCTCCAGGTAAGATGGGAGGCAGAGACAGGAGATGGAGATCTGCAGTGTGGTGCTTGAGATAAGGCCGACACTGGCAGGTGGAACGATGCTACAATCATGCCCCAGGTTAATTGAGTGTGACTTTAATACATAAAACCGTCAGGGAGGGTGCACAGATCCGCTGATTACCCATCATGCTGTCATCATTCATACAGCTGCTAATATGTTTAAAACTTTCCTGATGAACACTTTAAGTGAACTGTTAATTGGTATGTCTTCGTACTTTGGTGGGGAGTTTGAGTGCGGGTATGTGTATAAATGTGTGAGTGTGTGTGGTATGGGGAATGCCTGGCGACCAGCAGCCATACCACCATGCAATCTGCTCCTGCTGAATGGCTGAAGTTAGGCAGGTTATGGGCATGGTTAGTACTTGGATGGAATTGCTGTAAGTGCTGTTCGTGGGCCAGTAGGGGGCAGTTTTCCCTCTGGCCAAATAAACCACAATGCCCCAGTGCAGTGCATTGATGGGAACACTGTGCTGTAGGAGATGCCGTCTTTTGGATGAGACGTTAAATCAAGGTCCTGACTCACTGTGGTCATTAAAGATCGCATGACACTTATCGTAAAGAGTAGGGGTTTCCTCGGTGTCCTGGCTAAACTCCTAACCTAACTCTTTCAACCTGCTATACCTAATCATCTCCCAATTTAACTGGCTAAAAATAGTTCTCTCCCTCTCTACCTGAGCTGATGTGTGGTGAGCATTCTGTCGCAAAATGGCTGCCGCTGCATCACCCAGGTGGGTGCTACACATTGGTGGTGGTTGAGGTGAGTTTCCCCCTCATCATTGTAAAGTGCTTTGAGTGTGAGAAAGGCGCTATATAAATGCCAGGTATCATCATTATTATTATTATTATGCAAGCATACGTGTACGTATGTTTATCTGTGTGAGTATATGTATGTGCGTGCAAGTGTGTAAATAGTGCTTGTGTTTCATAGTGACACATTCCCTGTGCTCAGCTTGGTGGTTTTGGGGTTGCTTGGAAGGCCCTGATACACCGTCTCCGTTTTTGCCATTCCTACATTCCTGTGAAATGAATACAGCTTTGCAAGCTCAAACCTCCCAATTTCAGTGAAGCAGCACAACCACTCTTTGTTTCCTGGCTCTATATTCAGGAATAACCCCAGTCTCTTTATTCCAGATTACCCCAGTCCCTGAATTCCAGATTACCCAGTCCCCTTCTTCTGAGGCAAATCTGAGACTGTTAAATGGGTAACAACAAGTCATGCATTCTGCCCATCACCCATAATTCCCTGCCTGAAGGGTTTGGCTGGCATAGCATTTTCAGGTGCTGTCCATGGTGAGGTTAACTATGGATGTTCTGCCATTTGCCACACCCCTTGATGAAAATATGCAATGAGTCAGCATTTCTGCTAAAACTGGTTCTATAGGTCAACTGGCATCAGTCGCACTAAGATTCAGACAGATTGAAAGACCAGTGCATATATTTGTTCTGTGACTCTGTGTGTGTGTGTGTGTGTGTGTGTGTGTGCAGTCACCAGTCTGTGCGCATCTGTGTGTACATTTGGTGGGGGGGTGGGGCACATAGGAAATAGCAACTGTACACTGACTGACAGCGACTCTCATTCTATCTGTGCTTACAGAATTTTGATTTAATCATGCGTAATGCACTCCATAAGAAAGGCATAAGGAACTGAGACGTGTGTAGTTTTGAGGATTATACTGTATCAACTCCTGTGTATCTGCCATTGTTTACATAGTAGACACCTTTGTCTGTGTCCACTTACATGTCTCACACTTTTTACACAGCTGGATGTTTACCAATGCCTTTTTCAGCATAACAGCAACCCCCAGCAAGGGAATAAAACCTATTACCTTCCGGTTGAGAGGCCAATTCCCCCCTACAGATACAGCTGAACTCACAGGGCTGAGCAGTAATAGGGCACAGTGGGAATCCTGAAACCTAAAAAGCATGGAGGTGTCCCACAAGCTACAACACTCCTCTGCTTCATCTGTGCTTCATGCATCAACCAGGTTACAGTGCTGTAGTTTAGAGGAGATCTGGATACACAACAACATGTCTGCAAAACGGCACAAAGCCTGTACGTGTAACAGAGGGGGATTCTCAATCTCTCTCCATCTCATTCTAACCATACCCCCCCCCCCCCATCTCATCTCTCCCAATGGAATTAAAAAATACATTTCACTTGATTTCCAAAACCACTTGAACGTATGTATTCTCCGTGGCTGTTTAATGCTTACACTGCGTATGAATGCACATTTTAATTCATTAAATGGATGTTTGCCGTTGAAAATGCAAATCATCCAATGCATTGATTAGCCTTACCCCGGTCGTCTATAAGTCCTCAGCCATTGCTCATAAATCTCTTTATCTTTCGCAGATACAATACAAGGATTGTACTGTGAGAAATTTGGTTAGATTCCAGAGTATAAATTTAATAACTTTTTTAAACACTGCTGTGGTTCACTTTCCTCACCTTCTTTCTCAAGGTCAGCAGAATTTTTTAACAAAGTGCAGTAAATCTAAACCCTTGCACGTTTCAAGAATATTACAAGAATTATGTGGTGGATTTATGAAAAACAAATCCAAGGATGTAAAATGAACTTGAGCACTGTTTAAAAAGAAACTTATAAAAGATGAATTCGTTTCTGGAGGGACTGGTCTGTGGAAGTGTTTTTCTAGAGTTTTTTTCCTCTTTCAAAAAAGAAAAGTTCACATTATACTGAGTAGAATTACATAAAACCAGAAAGAAATGGAACAGCTGGAGACTCAAGCCGTGGAACAGCTTGCAATAGAGCTTCAGACATGGGATAAATATTACATTAATGAGCAAACACTGATAACATTTGTACACACATCTTGAGAAAATGCAATGTTGGTACATCTAGAGATAACCATAGTGTCTGTATTAATGGGTACGGCTGGGTGTGGCTAGGAACCTATAGCTGTCTGGTGACAGTTGAGGCAAATGAGCAATTAGTGTGATAAATTGACATTCAGCAGCCATTGACTTGAATGGACAATGAAAAGTCATTTATAGACAGACTATTTTACAAGTATTCTTTTAACCAACTGTGAGCAATATGTGTGGCAAATCTGAACCAACTCCAGCAATGCTGTAAAACTATCGTGAAGAGCCTCCAGTAACTAACATTTAAATCCATCAAAATGAGTAAACAACAACAGCATCAACAACAGCAGCTTTGGGAGTTTTGAGTACAGCACATGTAAACAGTTGTATCTTAAGTTTACAACATGGTGGAGTTTGACCTTTAACCCTTGGTCAGACAGGCAGAGTCCCTGGTCTCCCAGCCCTTGGGCAAGAGGGAGTTTCTGCTGCAGACTGTCACCACAAGAATGTTAACATTCCTCGCCCGGGAACGCCATGACATCCCTGAAGCATAGAGAGTGGAGAAAACACCGCAGCACTGTGTATGTGTGTGTGTGTGTGTGTGTGTGTGTGTGGGGGGGTCTAAAATTGTGCTGTGGCATTCTGGGAAGGACACCACTGGAAATGGTATTGGTCTGGAAGTAAATCCCAGGAGAAGACATTTCCTCACAGCTGCTACATCTAGCCCTCCACCCCCGTCATGTTGAACAGCAACTGGTGATAAATAAAACAAGGTTTTGGGAAGTGTCCTTGTGGCCAGCGTCCACCAAACCAGCAGTCATCATGTGTAAACTGAGGGGAATAAAAATATCTTGGGGCGAGGAACATCTGCGCAGCCTATTTCTGACGTCATGGCAAAAGATGTTGTCTGAGGGTGGGAGCGCGGACCACACCAGGCAAAGTTGCCAACGCCAGGCTGTCAAAATATGGGAGTTACAGTACACTGAAATACATACATTCACACACACACACATTTGTATAAGCACACTCATATTCATGCGTGCAAGCATGCAAAAACTCACATTCACATCGACACTGATATTTACATAGACATGCATGTACACACATATACAAACACCAGACCTGGGTGAAATACTGGGTATTAAATATCAAAATTTGGAAATAATTTTTTTCATTTGAAAGTATTTCCAAATATACAGGCATAAATAACAGCTTTGAATTATTGAAAATACTTTCCGGAGTAACCAAATGTCTTGATTAAATTCTACACCCAATTGAGTGGTGAAAGGCACATACAAGTCCATAGATAAATGAAAGAATATAAAGTGCACAATATGTTCATACATTTAAGACTTGACCTATTTTAAGTCATGGTCTGACTCACTTTTGACACGTAAATCTGACACATCTGCTTTCCAACACCTCTCTGACAGCATAACGTCTTTGAAGTGTACCATGGTTTATTTTTCTGTTAAATGTGGGTGATGGTTAAGTTGTTTGCACTACCAGAAGTGCATGCTATAATTAAATCCTGAAATAAAACCAATCAATGTTGTGTTGGCTATAATTCTATATAAAGGAACAGAGTATGTCAGATCGTCTACAAATACATCCATGAAATCAGATACTTTGTAACTGGAAATACATTCAAATATCTCAAATAATTTATTAATTAATTTAATTACAATCCTTTCAAATACATTAAAATAATAGTTTCCAAATAAATTCAAATAGTCATATACCCTGTATTTGAAAGCAATTGAAAAGCTTGACAGCGTATTGACACACGTATACACTTTCACACGTGTGGACTCATGCACACATACCAGATTCCAGAGGCTTACTGAAGACAGCATATACACAAAGCACGGCTTTAACACAAGCTATCCATTTGGCTACACTTAAGCTCTGGAATGTACTTCCAAGGCACATCTGAGAGGCAAACTCACTCTACCAACTCAGAACATTGGCTCAGATTCAATCAGCATCCATCCATCCAGCAACTTTGACTAACAAATAAAAGTAAGAATGATTTTATATATATTTTTTTTGCTAAATCTAACTTGCCAAACTGAGTATGTGCAGAAAAAGTGTAATGTTAGCGTTACCTATACTGTACTCTTAATGTATAATTACTCTGTTCTCTCTACATGTACTGTACTCTTAACTGTTTTTCATACTTATATCATGTGAGGTTTCCTAAGGTCTGGAAAAAACCTATATAAATAAAAGTATTATTATTATTATTCTTATCAAAGGGGGCTGCCTTTTAACAACATGTCCATTAGCAACAGCTAAACACCCAACTACAGCACAAAGCCCAGATTATGAGGGAGGGTGAGTGGAATACGAGGGTGCGTGCGTGCGTGCGTGCGTGAAACAAAAGTGTTCCAGCTGATCAAACCCACCTTCACCCCTCTTACCGTCCTTTCTAATAGCAATGTTAATGTGCCCAAACACCCAAAGTGAAATCTCATACAGTAATGGGGCTTTTACAGATAACTGTTGGACATTACCATTACATTAGTACAGCAAGTTAATGTGGCTATGATGGACAATTATTAGCCTCTATTTTGCATGTTTGCTGCCTGTATGCTGCTCTAAATGTGTATGTTCATCTAAATAATTACTGTACTTGAATGTATCCTCATATTTTTGTACTGGTTTTCAGCTTGATACTCTGATTGTTACCATACCAATATTCATGATGTTGCTGTGATATCGATTTACTGTAACTATATTTCTCATGGTCATAATATCATCTGAAATAATATCATAATAGCATCTAAAATAAACAATAATAATCGTGAACTTATGACTGTCTCTTTCAAATTCAGTGCCTTCCCATAACCGTAACATTTTGTCATTAAGACATTTTTAAGCGTTTGAGGTCGCTGAAATAAATGTAAAAAATGGCGGCAGTGGGTTAAAGGAAACTACCAGTGAAAATCATAAGAAACAAGATTTGTCTAAAAGTGTTTACAATGGCAGATGAAACACACTAATAATGAATGAATGCACCTGCAGAACACCCATAAATGACGACAACAGTCAGGCCGTCAAGAACATGCGCTGTAAAGAGAAAACAGAGCAGGCAGAATAAAGGAGCTGTCGCAGTGGCTGGCGTTAACTGCACTGCCTGGGCTTCAAACGGGAGCGGCCACGACTGTGCTCTGAAGCGTAACGGGATTTAGAGCCTCGCTATGCAGCCGCGGCGTGTCAGCTTTAATACGTAACCTTGACGTGTTCGGGTGCCTCGTTTAAAAACCACTTGTGAGAAAGATGAAGGCCGTTAATTACCACTACGTAGCTCTTCTGACGCTTCTCCGAGCATTAAACTGTATCCACTGAGCTACTGGAGCCCTGTTACTGAAAAGCCTGTTACTGAAAAGCCTGTTACTGGAGCCCTGTTACTGAAAAGCCTGTTACTGGAGCCCTGTTACTGAAAAGCCTGTTACTGGAGCCCTGTTACTGAAAAGCCTGTTACTGGAGCCCTGTTACTGAAAAGCCTGTTACTGGAGCCCTGTTACTGAAAAGCCTGTTACTGGAGCCCTGTTACTGAAAAGCCTGTTACTGGAGCCCTGTTACTGAAAAGCCTGTTACTGGAGCCCTGTTACTGAAAAGCCTGTTACTGGAGCCCTGTTACTGAAAAGCCTGTTACTGGAGCCTGTTACTGAAAAGCCTGTTACTGGAGCCCTGTTACTGAAAAGCCTGTTACTGGAGCCCTGTTACTGAAAAGCCTGTTACTGGAGCCCTTCTCAGCTGTTATTCATAAGAAATGTAAAGAAAGGTAGCTAAAATATCAGATCATATGGGCTAAATGATAGTACTAGTCAAATAATTAAAGTGCAGAAGTTGATAATTCCTGCACCAGTGGAATCACTAAATTCTGAGAAGAAAGATCACAATAACAACACAAATGTGGTTATTGTGTAGCAACAGAGTAGTCTGGGAAAATGCTAGTGGTAAAGTTTTCCTTTCTCTTTACGACACATGGTGTCTCCTAAGAAACACTGAATTTGACCCCATCCAAAACCAGTGGCTTATTTTGGGTCATGTTGATTGGTTTAAATACCACAATCACTATAATGTCTTTGCTTACAATACAGGCACTGTAAACTGTACAAGAAGCAAAACATCACTTGGGTCGATGAGACCAGAAGTCCTATAATACACAAATATAATTACTAATTCTGGAAGTTAACAAAAACTGCCTGCCTATCTTAAAAATTGGCAAACTTTTGCTTTCTCACTTCACTTGAGCCGATTAATTAGTTCATCCTTATATTTCAGTAGCTACATTTAATCAAATTCCATGTTGGCAGATACAGCTAGCTATGACTGGGCTTTTCAAAATATTTTTTTCTGTATATTGAGTATGTGTGTCTGATGGAGTTTAAACTGAATCCTCTACTGTCACTTTGAAATGATTTAGTATGTAACATCACATAGACATGAATAATGAAATAATACTCTGAACATTGTCCTGAATATTGAGGTGGTAGTCCCCCCCCCCAAATTACTGAGGGATCATCCAACTTTTTACCCCTCCCACAGGGCACCAGTGCTTGGGCAAACTAGTGAATTCACCAGAATGTGTGCTTCTGTGAAGTGCTGACCAGTAGTAGTTATGCGACTTCGAGAAATGTAGCTCTAAGTACTTTGACCTTCCGAAGGACATTCACCAAAGCTTGCTGCACGGAGGGAAGATCAATATGGATAGACAAAAAGAAGTAACATCAGAGGGAGGGGTGCACATGAAGTCTCTGGGGTGGGTGCTTGAAACGATAAACTGCCCAAGTCAGTCATATCTAATGGCAGAGTTCTGCTGCCACCAATCAGATTTCAGTAAACCTATGCCAAATAAAGTTAACCGAGTTTTCCAGAAACTCTATAAGAGATAGAGTGTCTGGAATTGAGACTACGGCAAACCCTGTTACTGCAGTCCTGTCCCAGCCTAGACCAGAGGTAGGCAATGCTGTTACTGCAGTCCTGTCTCAGCCTAGACCAGAGGTAGGCAATGCTGTTACTGCAGTCCTGTCTCAGCCTAGACCAGAGGTAGGCAATGCTGTTACTGCAGTCCTGTCTCAGCCTAGACCAGAGGTAGGCAATGCTGTTACTGCAGTCCTGTCTCAGCCTAGACCAGAGGTAGGCAATGCTGTTACTGCAGTTCTGTCTCAGCCTAGACCAGAGGTAGGCAATGCTGTTACTGCAGTCCTGTCTCAGCCTAGACCAGAGGTAGGCAATGCTGTTACTGCAGTCCTGTCTCAGCCTAGACCAGAGGTAGGCAATGCTGTTACTGCAGTCCTGTCTCAGCCTAGACCAGAGGTAGGCAATGCTGTTACTGCAGTCCTGTCTCAGCCTAGACCAGAGGTAGGCAATGCTGTTACTGCAGTTCTGTCTCAGCCTAGACCAGAGGTAGGCAATGCTGTTACTGCAGTCCTGTCTCAGCCTAGACCAGAGGTAGGCAATGCTGTTACTGCAGTCCTGTCTCAGCCTAGACCAGAGGTAGGCAATGCTGTTACTGCAGTCCTGTCTCAGCCTAGACCAGAGGTAGGCAATGCTGTTACTGCAGTTCTGTCTCAGCCTAGACCAGAGGTAGGCAATGCTGTTACTGCAGTCCTGTCTCAGCCTAGACCAGAGGTAGGCAATGCTGTTACTGCAGTCCTGTCTCAGCCTAGACCAGAGGTAGGCAATGCTGTTACTGCAGTCCTGTCTCAGCCTAGACCAGAGGTAGGCAATGCTGTTACTGCAGTCCTGTCTCAGCCTAGACCAGAGGTAGGCAATGCTGTTACTGCAGTTCTGTCTCAGCCTAGACCAGAGGTAGGCAATGCTGTTACTGCAGTCCTGTCTCAGCCTAGACCAGAGGTAGGCAATGCTGTTACTGCAGTCCTGTCTCAGCCTAGACCAGAGGTAGGCAATGCTGTTACTGCAGTCCTGTCTCAGCCTAGACCAGAGGTAGGCAATGCTGTTACTGCAGTCCTGTCTCAGCCTAGACCAGAGGTAGGCAATGCTGTTACTGCAGTCCTGTCTCAGCCTAGACCAGAGGTAGGCAATGCTGTTACTGCAGTCCTGTCTCAGCCTAGACCAGAGGTAGGCAATGCTGTTACTGCAGTCCTGTCTCAGCCTAGACCAGAGGTAGGCAATGCTGTTACTGCAGTTCTGTCTCAGCCTAGACCAGAGGTAGGCAATGCTGTTACTGCAGTCCTGTCTCAGCCTAGACCAGAGGTAGGCAATGCTGTTACTGCAGTCCTGTCTCAGCCTAGACCAGAGGTAGGCAATGCTGGTCCTGCAGTTTTTGGTTTTTGTTCCATCTGATTGCTAGTTTGATTGCAGAAGCCTGCAGTAACATGTTCCCCTGGATGGAACCAGCAGCTAATAAAAAGGGTATTACCCACAATCCATGCCTGAGATGCATGCCAAGCACAGATGGAAAAGGCCTTGTGTGACTAGGCTCAGCACAAAACCCACAACCTTCCGGTGTGAGGGTATACAGAGCAACCGCAGTGCACCACATACAGAAACACAACACACTGAAACAGAATGAGTAGGGATTTTGCCAAAGACCTACGTCCAAGAATGAGAATTTCCAGAATTTTCTCTTGCCCGGGTGAGAGCCAAAGAAAACTCAACTCAAAACCTCAGCGGCCAAAAAACGGACGTCATCGTCATTGCGATCCCAGGCAGAATAATCGGTATGCAAGCTAGTGGAATCAGTTGTAACAATAGAGCAGTCTGTCCATGATAATCTACAACATGGCAAATGTTTCTGTGAATGTTCTGTACGCGTTTGTGATATATTTCTTCCCATAACACAGAACATGATAACCCTTCAGTAGCACTTAAAGAAGGAGACATCATTTCCGTTCCAAAGAGGCCATTCCCCTGTAGAGGCCACGCTGCCACTGATAGCCCCACACAATGAATCAGTGAAATCCGTCAGAGCCCCGAGTGATCTTTTTCAAAATCTCAAAACGAGTAAAAAAAAGCAAGAGAAAAAAAAATCGGCCCACGGGCGGAGCTTCCTGTATACAGACTCTGCTGTGTTCCTCAGGTCATTGAACTCTGGGTTCCCTGTGCGGAACCACCATACGGCCAGCGGGCTGGAAACTGGGGGATGTGCACCGGTCAACAGGAAGTGGATGGGGACAAAAGGTCTGAGTTATGGAATGCGCCAAGAGAGAGCTATTTATGATGCTCCGCCCAATTAAACACCATTCTGGAGGAAGTGCAGCTTGGAACTACGGGGGTTCTTGCATTCTGAAGAAGGGAAATATATACAGTGGGGACGCAAAGTATTCATACCCCTTCACTTTTTGCACACTTTATTGTGTTGTAGATTTAATTTTAAATGGATAAAATTGCCATTTTTGCCCATCAATCTACACTCAATAACCCATAATGACAAAGTGAAAACATGTTTTTAGAAATTTTTGCAAATTTATAAAAAATCTAAAACTGAAATCTCTCATTTACATAAGTATTCATACCCTTTGCTTAAACGTATTTTTAAATTATCATATTTAATATTTGGTAGCATATCCTTTGCATGCTGTTACTTCCTGAAGTCTGTGACCCATAAACATCAAAAGACTCTCGATATCTTATTTTCAGGTACTGTTATAAGCGATACTATAACCTCTCTGCATTTGAATTGATCTCTATGGGAATTGGGGGGTGGGGCTAGATTCAGCTGTAAATTAGGCTGGTACAGTATGGAACACATGACTGGCTAAATGGCTGTAAGTCATCAAGGGTCTGAGCTATCAAACGAGCCCCAAACCATCACTCTGTTGCCAGATATGGAGTAGATGTGGATGGATCACTGCAAGGGTTATTTCTCCTGACTAATTTTCCTATATAACTCTATGTGGAAAAAAGTCAGGAGAAACAACCCTTAAAGTGATCCATCCACATCTACTCCATATCTGGGCAGAGTGCTGATTTGGGGCTTGTTTGATACGTCAGACCCTTGATGACTTACAGCCATTTAGCCAGTCATGTGTTCCATACTGTACCAGCCTAATTTACAGCTGAATCTAGTCTCACCCCCCAATTCCCACAGAGATCTATTCAAATGCAGAGAGGTTATAGTATCGCTTATAACAGTACCTGAAAATAAGATATCGAGTCTTTTGATGTTTATGGCTAGCATATGCTAGCATGCAAAGAATATGCTACCAAATATTAAATATGACACTTTAAAAATATGTTAAAGCAAAGTGTATGAATACTTATGTAAATGAGAGATTTCAGTTTTAGATTTTTTATAAACTTGCAAAGATTTCTAAAAACATGTTTTCACTTTGTCATTATGGGTTATTGAGTGTAGATTGATGGGCAAAAATGGCAATTTTATCCATTTAAAATTAAATCTACAACACAATAAAGTGTGCAAAAAGTGAAGGGGTATGAATACTTTCCATCCCCACTGTATATATATATATATATATATATACGCACACACACATAATAAATTAGATTAGCAATAAAAAAAAAAAACCCTTTTACAACAGTGCTGAAGTGCCAGCATTTTTTTTCCTCCTGGCGGTCACCCATGTAAATGAATGATGGTTTTCAAGGCCGGTTAATTAAAATGGTAAACACAAACCCCGAACTGACTCGGTTTATGAACACGAGGCCTCTTCTGTGAAGAGGGCCCTCTTACGGGAAGCGTTTTTTTTGGGAACGCAATTTGGATGCGGTTTAGCTGTTGGCTCTCCTTCACTTTTCATAAGCACGGAATTCATTCTTCAAAGGGCAGAAGAAGAGCTGGAAAGAGCCGCTTAATTGTGCCGAGGAATTGTACGGCACAGACAAATATTTTGATCTATTGCCTGTAATGAGAAACCGATAATTGAAAAATACAACAATCTCCCATCCTCTCTCCCTCTCTCGCTCACTCAAACACACAGAAGTATGTGAGGTCATAAATAGCCACTTCTTTATGCAAAGCTGTTCACTTTTAAGCAAAAGAGTGGTAAATCTTTTCCTTACTGAAGACACAGCCTATAAACGTATGCATGTGCACATACGTTTCAAAGCAAGCTGTCTGTGTAATTAAGCATATGGACAACATTGAGTGGTTGCCCTGCATAACATATTCCCAGATTCCAGTCCACTTAATTACAGACCGATGGCGCAGAGGGAGAAAACACAAAACCTTCCAAGGTCAAACATTTGGGTCACTGTGTTAGTTTCCCTGAAGATCATATTTTTTTAAAATATTGCACGTAGCGCCAGGAGAGATTTGTTGTAAAATGAGAACTAAAAAGACGCTTTTTCAAAGCTGATGTTGTTGGTCACTGGAGGGAGATAAAGATGGAATGAATGAGAAAGAGAAAAAGAAGGAAGAAAACATCACAATGCTACGACGATAAAGGAGAGACAAAGGTGGAGGTGTAGGAGCAGAGACAGAGACGCGTGGAAAAGGACACTGAAGTTGTGCCCTTGAGTATGGTATTAAATCTGAACTGCAGTAAACATGACAATCTATAAACAGATAATATACAGAGTGTGAATAACCCTGGAGACACGGCTCTTCTGGGCACATAAAAACGGAAGGAGAATGAGATGGACAGACTGAGGAAGAGAAGATGCAGAGATGGACAGACTGAGGAAGAGAAGGTGCAGAGATGGACAGACTGAGGAAGAGAAGGTGCAGAGATGGAGAAACTGTGAGAGAGATGGCGGTGGCGCTCCAGTCTCCTGCCCCACCCCCCAGTGGCAGTTTGAATAAACCAGGATTGACGGCAGAGACTCCAAGCAGCACACGCTTATTTGAGGCATCTGTCTCTTCACCAATAAAGTTACCAGCAGTCTCGTCCTGACATGAAGGTCACAGTCTGTACGAGGCTCTCAGTCACTCGCAAGTCATTACGCTCGAACTGACATCTACACATTCAAGAAAACATGCATGACCTTTCAAGGTCACGCATTTGGGTCAGTGTGCTAGTGTAGAATCCTCCCGTCTCTCTGAAGATCAGATTCTGTATGGCCAAAAAAAAAAAAAAAAAAGCAATAAAAGGAAATTTGTGCTGGTCAGCGATACTTGGCGGAAACGTGACACTCAGATGAAGAAGGCCCAGCCTGTCATCGGGCCCATTCCTCTGTACCATCATAGGCCAATCAGGGCGGTGGGCCTCAGGAGCACACTTATCTCAGACCACAGGAAATGGAAGTCCTTTAACGGCTAGAGTGATCTCCCGTGCCTCCCACAGTCTTCCATAAGCCCTGCTTTACACCACAGTCCTGTTGGGCTGCTGTTAATGCACTCAAAAGCTTTTCCCTTGTAAATGAGCAATTCCGTGGGCTTGTTTACATAAGCATAGGAAGCACATGACTAGCTCAGACAGACACACACAGACACACGCACACAGACACACACACACACATACAGGTGCGCGCACACACAAACCATATGCTCACAGAAGCTGATATAAATGCTTTACAGCTTCCTGTTCCCATTCTTCTCCCAGTGAAAGGCATTACTCCTGGTCGTGATGGAGAGCCTCATTCACCGCGGGCCTGATCCGGCTCAATCGCGCGCGCTGGCGGAGAGCAGACGTGCCGTGATGGCGGGGAATTGATGGCTCTGGTGCCGGCCGCCACCGCGCCTGCCTGCGTGCAGGCAGATAGATGAGCTGGCCCTCACAGTCATTGCTGAGTGTGTGCGAATGTGTGTGTGCCTGTGTATGTGTGTGCATTTGTGAGCGTGCATTTGCTTTAGTGAGGATGTGCGTGCACTCGTGAATTTTACAATAAAAAACTGCAAATGTACAAAATTGTAAACAGCTGAAATTTAAATCATTGTATTATTTATGGTGAAACATCTTAACATAATACAGCCTGCTACCTATGCTTAGAATATTGTTACCATTATTTATACGATAAAGTTCTGGCAACCCAGTTGGCAGTATTTTACTGTAAAATATACTTTTTTTACAGTATGTATATGCATGTGCGTCTAAATGCATTTGTGTGGATACTATAGTGTGGATTAACTGCTGACATACCAATCTTGTGTGGGTGGGAAAAAGAGGGAGAAAAAGTGAGAGAGGGATAGAATTGGAGGGAGGGGGAGATAGAGAAGGAGAGAAAACGGGAGCAGAGAAAAGGTGATTGAAAAAAAAAAACAGGATAAAGGGGAGTGGCAGGCTAATACTACTGGGGGTGGGGCCTCACAGTAACCAGACTGAGATTTCTTCTCCCTCCTTTTGTGGCTGACCCACTGGGCAACACAAAGCAGAGAGATCGATTAGGGTACAGGCGGTGTCGTGTGAGCAGAGCCGTGCCCCACAGGAAGAACGTCTCCAAAAGCAATTAAAAGATACAGCCAAACAGCAGCGCGGGGCAGCAGACCCTGGCTTCATCTCCTACTGAGATTCTCAGGACTTAACTCCACACTTGGCTTGGCTTAGTCTGTCCTCAAACGAACGTGATTAAGCTCCCTACTGCCATGTGTGCCATTCATGGGCCACTGTGTACATCACTGTTTACCTAAGATTAAGGCATACTGCATGTACAGTGACTTAATGACCTGAAATGGTTACCCAGTAACCAATAAAACCAAGTACCTCTCATTACTAGGATTGTTCTGATGCACAGCAAAGATTTCCGGTCTAAATCTAACACTGCTGGTGAACATTTAGCACCCTTATAAACACCATAGGGTGTTAAATGTTTTTGCTGTGTGGACTGGAAAGAATAGAAGGGATTCTGGTATTTAGTGAGAACATATAAATATTTGATGATGAGAACAGGGCATTCAGCCCATATCAGCTTGTCGTTGTATCCTGTGGAGAGACGCACAAACAGACGCACAAACAGAGGGACTGTGTAGACGCACCTTTACACTGATTTGTGTTCTTGTCCAGGATGGCCTTGGTCGACACTATTTTCCCATACCTGCCAAAGACACACAGAGACATGTGTTATTAGCTTCGTGTTGCACAGTTAGTGTACAGTGTTCTTTATTCAGTGTAATTCAGTTTGAGCATAACATTTGTGGAGTATCAGGGTGGAGTGGCCTGCCACAATACATTATATATTAGACACACGTGTTATAAGTCATCAATAAACATATATAACTATATACTAATCTATCTATAAACTAATCTCAATAAATTGTTTATTATATTTGTATTTATTATAATGACACAACTTTATAAATTTATAGAGTGTGCAAAATCCTGAAATCCTGTCATTTAAGACCAAAATGAAGACTGGCATACTGCTACAATGGAATTAAAAAATGAAGATACTCTGTGTGAAATTGTGTGTCTGTGTTTGTGTGTATGAGTGCATGTATGTGTGTTTGTGTATGTGCATGCATGTGTCCATGTGTAAATATGGACAGTGACAGGATCTCCCAGGGGCTCATTCATAGGAACAGCTCACTTATGTTCAGCTCTTATTAAAAGTTTGTACTCAGCTCTGCAGGGATTTTAAATTAGTTTTTAGGACACCGCCTTCAATCTCTACTCCTCATCATGATTTAAAAAATGGTGCATCTATGCATTCTTTCTGACATCCAAAAATAACTCCCAGAGACAAAGAGGGAGTAAACAAAGATACAGAGGCACATGCAATAATTGAGAAAAATACAAATAATCTGCCACAATTAACATCTCACAATGCAATAGCAAAATATCTCTTGGAACTGGAGCATCTTTAGGAAGAGTGAAAAAACCCTCTATAGCAACGGTACTGTGTGAACGTCTGTTCTCTGTTGTAATGGCTTTAAAGTAATCAGGATTGATTTAGCTTTTAATTACTTACCTGCATTTAGCACCGTGACTTTAAGCCCTGTTTGAAATGACTGTGCTGTGTGAGGAGCAAAATAAAGCACTGGACTGCATCCTATAACTTCTGCATGCATCTTAATCTTCCCCTTAAAAACTCTTCATTTAACAACTAAGTGATCTATTTTCATTGGGTTGAATACATATTTTTATTCATAATATATTAAAGGTCACATAAAATAAACAACTAGAATAATTGCTTTTACTCGAAAGCCTACTATCAAGAAAACCCTTTTAACAACACTTTTTCTACAAACACAATCAATTGATACCCGTCAATTGATGTTGGGTGGAGATCAGGATTCAAATAATCATGGAATGCAATATGAAGAACAGAGGCACATGCAATGGAATGCAACATGTCCCCCCCCCCCAAAAAAAAGGTTCCAAGTTTTTTGTTCACACAAAAAATCTGTTAATTGACAGTAATTTGAAGAAAAAAAAACTGACCATAGAATAAAGCTCTGGACTTTTAGAAAAGTGTGTCTTTTTTCTGACTGAATATTTTTTCATTACTGAATGAATACAAAATAACTGCTAATTAACAAAGAAACTGCTACATTACCCTCATGAAGATAATATTATCAAACTACTGTTATAACAAATATTATCAATCCCCATGCATAATTGTACAATTTAAAATTTTAGAGTGAGTTTAATAAAAGAGTAGTTGCAGACAATCAATGGCTACAATATTTGGAAACTGCAGACACGTACATAAAATTGCCAAACTGCTATTTTGTGCAATGTCAACCCAAAAATAAAAAATAAAAAATCCATGTGCCCAGTTTTTAAGGCTTTGAAAAATGACATTTAAATTGAGCCAATCACATCACACTGGCAGAGAATGTTAAATTGAACCAGAACTTGAAAATTCCAAAATGTAATGTTTTGAGTTTGTAGGTGCCAAAGGCATTCTATCCATATGTGACCAGTGGCGGGCCGTGCATTTCACACCTAGGCCTTCAGTGATGTCCTACAGTCCTACACAGTCCTACCTGAATTATTCCACCTCTTAATACCATCATTATGACGCCATGACTCTAGAAACTATACATTTAGACAGAAACGCAGTATAACCGGGCGTTGCATCACCTTAACATAGTCAAGTACAACAGTTATATTCATATTTCCGAAGCATTTATAATCAATAAATCCGCATTTACAATTAAGAGTGTTAAACTACCAGCTTTAAGATCGCTTGGATACTGTCAACACTTTAAAATAAAAGGCGCTTTTAAGGGATTAGTCTACAAAGTTTTATTAAGTCCACCAAAAGTATGTTAGCTTTAACAAGTTTGTTCGCTAAACAGCGCATTGTCGCACCCAAAGCAGTTTCATGTAAGAAACGTGACGATAAAGACACAAACTATTCACTGAAAATAAAAGAAAACAAACAAATAATTTGCATTTGTTCATAAGGATATATTTGCGACAGTGGTGAAAGTGTATTCCTAGACTTGAATGTCCACTTTGACTCGCTAGCGAGGGTTGGCCGTTCCATTATGGCCGTCTAGCTTTTCTTGAAAAGTTCGTCTTGAAAATGACGTTGTAATTATATCTGCGACCAAATCGATCTCTTCTCCTTCAGCCATTGTGGGTTGAAAAAAACAGCTTGTAGAAATCTACACAAATGAGCTCATTCAAGTTCAGTTTGCTTGCTCTGCGATAGCTCTGCCTCTCAATAGTGCGTATCCAATCAAAAGACGTGCACGTGCTGACGTTATCGTACGCCTGCTAGCTGGCCCCGGTGTCGCCAAGTCGAAATCTGATTGGTTAACACCACAGGTTTGTTTCGGTTCACTTTAAGCTACAGGCGCCCGCAATGTCGATTCTGAAGGCCTAAGGGCAGATTTCTTGGACCCTGGCAACACATTATGGCTGAAATATGATTGGATAAAAGCTCTAACATAAAGGCCAGCCCTCCAAATCTCGATCTGAGGCTGGAAGCAGCGCAACCAAGAGGAAAGCTATGAAATGAAGAGAATAGACTATGGGGAATAATTTAATACATATTTGTGGAAAAAATATATCAAAATTAAATTTATATTCTGATGATGTTTAGGCCAGCAGAGAAGGCCTTGCTGGCCCTGACGGCCCGCCACTGTATGTGACAATAGGTTGCTAAATGTTTAGCAGTGAGGGGTTCAGTACAGAACATTGGAACATAATCGCTTGTTTAGTCTTTAAATTTTAATGTTTGTGGATGGCTACTTTTTTTCAGCTGTAGCTTTGTGAGAATAATGTTTATTGATGTTTGCTGCTATTAACTGAATCCAGCCAAGCGTGTGCCTCTCTGTCTTTCTTTTCTCTGATAAGCTATCTCCACTAACAAAGATTTGGGATTCAACAGCAACAGAACTTCCCCACTACTCTGTCTTCTCTGTGGGCAGGAAAAGAGCAGTAGATAACGCCATAAACACAGCGTCAGTCCCTGCCCCTTTAACCCTAACCGTAACACCTTCTTAATTCCCATGAAATAAAGGATATTACAGCCCTTTTTTCGTTTGCTTTTTAAAAATAAGAGGGCGACTTCCATTTTTATTAAATGCCACCGACATCAAAAGAGAGACACAAAGACGTTTATTACACAACACAAATCCTTTCCCGCCTCCTGCACTCAGAATAAAAATGAGGCCTCACATTCCAGATGAGGTAATAAGCTTTCTTATCAATATGTTTCCCCTAGCAGCAGAGATGGCAGAGACAGCACCTCTACCTGAGCCTGATGTGATTTTTAATTAAGGCGTAAAGCCAAAACTCCTCCAGGTAAGCAAAAAGCATATTACTTTAGTTTTATACGAACGGAGGCGTTTAATAAAGGAAAGATCATTTCCCCTGTCAGGGTAAGAGGCTCCTTCTCTCAGAATATGACACAGTCTCTCTGTCTGAGAAACGAACGGGGGGCCAGGCCTCCCTGAAGGTTTCAGCCAAAGTACAAAGTCTTCCCGCTATGAAAAAATGTTTTACTCATTTCCGCAGTTTAGCGCGCAAACGTTTATTAAACTAAATTCACCATCGCACGCATCACATAATTTCACAAATTCATCAACACACTTGCCTCAGTAAGAGCTTAAACATCTCCACAGAAATGAGACTTTAGGTTTGTGAGGGATTCACTTATTAAGCGAACACGGGCATTGCAGACTGGCTCAGTTTCATACTAATGAGACCTGTTTTATACTGATGAAAAAACATCCTTTAAATTGTGTCACGTTTGATTTATTTTTTCGAACTTATTTGTATTTCACAATTTCTTTGCAGACTAGATTACCGTTAAAAGCTACACACAAGTTATTGTGAATGCCTTTCTGCAGTCCAGTCCATCTATAGCATTGATAGTAAACAGGGAAGACCCTGTGAGACACAGTGTAACCAGCTGAAATGAAGAAAATTCCCTGTGGGAAACAGAAAAATGTACAGTGTGCTTATGATTGAAGAAATATGTTGTATAATGCAGGACATTTTGTGTCTCACTGAGTGCATTGGGAATGTAAACAAATATTACAACTACTGCTACTGACATTACCAATACGGCTACTGCTAAATTGCTATATAGTAGTTATATGCATTACTTGTAATACGTTTACGGCTTCTGACAACTTATGACATTATTATGCCAGTAGATCTGGTATCAGTGGCAGTGATTGTGGTTCATTAGACCAGACTGAGGCAGTCTGGCTAGTGGCATAGCAAACCCATCCCCATGGTGATGAGCATAAATCAGCCTGTGTGTCTAGACTGCTCTCAAACAACAACAACATGCGTTTGCAGCAGTGTGAACCTTCCATTAAAACCACAAGAGAATGGGAAGGGGGTGGGGGCTAGGAGTATTGGGGGATTGATAGTTTGGGGAAGGGGCTGTGGTCTCCCCAGGTGTCTGTTTGGAGTGCTGCCTGGTGTCAGCTGAGAGCGTGTGGTGGGCAGAGATGCTGACTAATGCTTGGGACCGTGTCCCGCCCTTCACCCAGAAAGTCTGAGTGAAGCGGTTTCACCATGTGACCGACATGAGTGGGATGCACCATGTGATCTGACTTTAACAGATAAATGCGGCTAAATCTGCATATCTTCCAAAAATGCTGTGGGGAGGAATGGGTATGAATGATTCAGCAGAAGCAGCCGGACCATCCTGTCTGTTTTCCAGGCCACTGATATCCGTGGGGGTCGGGGCACAGGGATGGACGGCTTACATGGATACGCACAGCCAAGTGAAGAGGGCCTTTGTTTCTGACAGACCATGAACCTCTGCACCACAGCGCACTGCCTGCCACTCATGGGCAAAGTGATATCCACGTGAAAACCAAAGCAGCGGATCCATGCCAGCGCTGGCGAGGTCAGCGGAAACCACCGCGCTCTGAGGTGCGCTCCGTGACACGCGTTTGGACGGCGTGCTGAAACAGGCGAAGCACGTCAAAAGGGCTAAATATCGCCGCGGCCATTTTATCCTTCTCCATATCCATTTCCCCTCCTGAGTGGTCTTTGGCAGCTGAACAGAGATTTATGTGGCTCTTCTCAGGATGGAGATTTATCTAACTCATTCTATGAATCTCAGTGTGGCCTTTATGAGGCTGTCGATCGCCCTCCTTCAATAGGGAGCTACACCATGTTTGGGTTTTGCATTCTTGGTGGCTTAAGTGTAAAGCCTCGGTTTGTATCTGGGTGCAAGACTGCCTCGCAGCTGCTGTTTTTGGCTCATAACTCCATCTACACTAATGTGTAATTTGGCAGCAAGTTTGAGAACTGACACAATTAAAGTGACAGGTACGATTTGACCAGAAATGTTGCCAGAAATCGGCTGACATGTATGCGCCTTAGCCTATTTCTTACTAGAAAATTATTTTGATAGGTTTGCTTTTGATAAGAGCTATACATAAGTTGCATTGTAATAAAAAGTGTAGAGGAACAAATCTACTGTGTTTCAACCCCAGTGCAATAAGTTTGTTTTAAAAGGCATTATTAATTATGTTTACATGATTCTCAGCTTTCCCAGGACAAACACATGGGCCAGGAGCTGGATCTCACATTGCTCTATGTAATGAGAGAGGTGCTTCATTGCGGATTTTCCGATATAAGTCTCAAAGCTCGCCTCTTTTCCAGGAACACCTGGGAGAGTGTTTATAGACAGCAAGTAGGGAAAAAACAAATTCAAATAAAAGTAAAGTTCAGGATGTTCTCTGTGCACATTCCTCTCAACTGCCCCAAGAGTACGAGCGCTTTCCTCCAATTATCTCTAAAACACCGCAAGCTGGGTGTTTTACACCTTACAGTGTACCACATATAAAAACAAGTTAATGAACAATATTCCATATTATACAAGTTAGTTTCCGACCGCGCATTGTCTAGTAGAACTGTTGTATAAAACAGTGGAATCACAGCCGTGTTGATACACAGTATAACAGCACTCCCTCTCGTGTGATATTGCTTAATTTGTATTTGCATTTGTGCAAATGCATGAAAAGTGCTTCATAAATTGTTTGTAAATAATCATATGTGATATTGGAAACAACAATGCAATTGTTAAGCATTATTCTTTGATGTTGGAGTTGATACTGAAATTAGATGTTGCCGTGTGATACTGGGACTGAGCTTGTTTAATATTGCAGAGTGAAACAGAAAACAATACTGAAATTGGTCCATGTTCCAGTGTGGAAACAATGCTGAAAGGATGAGGTAATTAAATTGTTACTTGGAATGTAATTGTTAGATATTACAGTGTAAATGATCGGGGTTTTGGACACAGTTGTCACATTTCCTAAGATAACTATTGTACTTTATGACAAAACCATGTGGATGGTTCTTACAGTTATAGGTCAGCCATAATTTTCTGTTTGTTTCCAATAAGGTTCCGTTCAATTGAATTAGTCCCTGCTCATCGTCTGGTTCATATCCTAGGTAACACAAACAAAAAATGTATTCCACTGACAAGTGTGAAAGGCATTTTTTCATTATGTAGGCTATAACTGCCTTGACCTGCAGTATGTGTGCTGCCATTCTTAAAAATGAACTGCTGAAATATGTACTGCAGCTACAGGAATCTCTACAATGGAAGGCAGAATTAATGATGAGCATCGCATATCCCTCAAAAGACAATTCTGTGGAGGAAAGCTGTATAATGTAGTGCCTAATATAAAAACATATATATTATCTCAGTGCTGGGATGCGTGGCATAAACAGGAATGAAAGGCTTTTGGAGAAAGCTTACAGGGCTTAAGCTTCATCCGCCAAACCAACAAACCCTGGCGTCACACGGTGATACACTCCTGCATGGGCACGCACTCGCATAGCTGCACTATGGTAGGTTACCCTGGCGTCACACGGTGAATCACTCCTGCATGGGCACGCACTCACATAGCTGCACTACGGTAGGTTACCCTGGCGGCACACGGTGATACACTCCTGCATGGGCCCGCACTCGCATAGCTGCACTATGGTCGGTTACCCTGGCGTCACACGGTGATACACTCCTGCATGGGCCCGCACTCGCATAGCTGCACTATGGTCGGTTACCCTGGCGTCACACGGTGATACACTCCTGCATGGGCCCGCACTCGCATAGCTGCACTACGGTAGGTTACCCTGGCGTCACACGGTGATACACTCCTGCATGGGCCCGCACTCTCATAGCTGCACTACGGTAGGTTACCCTGGCGTCACACGGTGAATCACTCCTGCATGGGCACGCACTCGCATAGCTGCACTACGGTAGGTTACCCTGGCGGCACACGGTGATACACTCCTGCATGGGCCTGCACTCACATAGCTGCACTATGGTAGGTTACCCTGGCGTCACACGGTGATACACTCCTGCATGGGCCCGCACTCACATAGCTGCACTATGGTAGGTTACCCTGGCGGCACACGGTGATACACTCCTGCATGGGCCCGCACTCTCATAGCTGCACTACGGTAAGTTTCAGACTCTAATTCCAGCTTTTTATATCACCAGGTTGTGCCCATATGGTAATGCTGTCATGATAGCCTATAAATGCATTAGGGACGAATACCTGAAGAATTAGTCACAACCTTGATAAACATGTGCAAACATGAGTAAAAAAAGTCTGTATAAAATATAACACACAGGTAATGAGCTATATTTCATACTCCAAAATCTGGGAAAACTATTCTGTCATTGAAATTAAATGGCTCAGAATTTATTTTTATTTTTAACAAGTAGTTTTACTTGCGAAAAATACATGATTCAAAATGATTGGCACCTGTCTTTTCAGTACTTTGTGTACCCTCACAAGGAAAAAACTACTGAGTCATCTTCTATGGTGTTTTATGAATATATTGGGGGAGGGGGATCTCTGACTATTCCTCAATTTTTTTCACAATTTTTTTTGACAAATAATTCAAGATCCTTCAGATCCTTCATGTAAGATCAGTAAGATCATACCAGCAGATGCAAAACAGCCATAACTAAGATCCACCACTACTTCACTGTAGGTAATGCCCTTTTCAACCTAGTGTCCGTCTTCCGATGCCAAAGCCACTGGTGGTATGCATGATCAAAAAACAACATTTTGTTCTCATTTGACGATAACACCTGGTTCCAATGGAAGTTAAGCACTGGATCTTCTATTGGTACTGAGTGGTATGTTATCAACACAGCTAACTTGCAGGATGAGCATACATTGTCCATGTTCATAATGCATTCTCAAATGACTGAACACCGATGACTTGTAGTGTATTGTGTGCTAGCCTCTTTGTTAGATCTATTGTTAGATATGGTGTGTGAGTGTGTTAGAGGACTCTGTTCTGCTTATTCCTCTCCTCTCTGCAAACCATTAGCTCACTGCTTTATCTTATCACACCCCCCTCCCCCCTTCTCTCTCTTTCTTCCTCTCCCTCTCCCCCTCCCACTGTCTGTGAGAGTTGAGTACAGAGAAGCCAGGATAAACATAGCCCCTCATTCACTCGCTCACCCCTAGCTGCTCTCATTTCATGGCTGACTCACTCATTCATTCTCACTGACTCATCTCCTCACAAACAGGTTTTGGTTCTCAGAACATTCCCAGAACATTAGAACATTCGGATAAACATTCCCAGCATATGCATTTGTCCAGTTTCCTGGAAGTCCCTTGAATGTTATGAAGTCACAAAAAACACTGCAGGAATGGCCTTAGAACATTGTTCAATTTTGTTATTTAAGTTTCAAAAAAATTGTATTTCAAAGATCTGTGTTAATTTTACCAGGAATTTTTTTAATTCAAAACAAATCTGCCATTTCAATACTTTCATTTGGAAAATTCATAAAATGTGTTTGACACATGTCCACCATAATTTGTTTCATGGCTACATGCCAACCATCAGGGGTATTGCGAATAAGCGTGTATGCAATCCGCTTGGAATGTTTTTCCGTGACTTCCACTGGATTTATTTGAAACAATAAAATGCTCTAATTCTGCCTGGGGAACTTTATCATCATAACAATATCTCACAACCAAATACTAATTTAACCATAAACCTCCCTAGCATTCTAAAAACACTCACACTCACTCTCCCATTCGTCCATGCATTCATACTCACTCACTCATGCACACACATTCAACCACTCACTCCCAATACAAATCCAAATCCTAAAATGCTTTATTGGCAGGAAATATTTTGTACAGTAAACATTGCCAAAGTGTACAGTACTACAAACAACAATAACCACAACAGTATTAATAATAACAACAACAACAATAATAATAATAATAATAATAATAATAATAATAAAATAATTGAAATAAATTAAATAATAAGTGATGTTCTGGGTCACTCACTCATTCACTTGTGGGCTCTGTTCCTCACTCCTCAGTAGCTCACACCTACACTAATATTATATTTGCTTACTTATAATTCACTCACTCAGTCGGATGTCAGATGTGTGTGTTCACTGTTCAGTGTCCCATCGTTTAGTCAGCTGCTGGTTGTTTACCTGTCTATTGATCTGTTGGTAAATGTAGTGCAGTGTAATGTAATGCAATAGAATATTTAAACCAGGACAGCTGGGATGTCACTATAGCTGGGGTGATGGGGCGTTGTCAAATTTCCCACCATACAGCAGCCATTCCTGGCAGAGAAGCTCAATAAAGCTACTGCTCCACAGTGGAATTGAAAGAGGTCGGAAGCTGTGGACCCCATCTCTGTTAGTGGAAACAGAGCACTTTGTATTAATCCTCCATGGCTCACAGTCTTAGGGGTGGGGGGTTCACAGTGGAGAACCAGCTTTCATAAGGGAAAAAGAGGGTGGAGAGGGGAGGAGGGGTCAGGGTGGAGAGGACTGATGGGGTGCACTGGGACGGGGGGCGAAACATGAGTGCTGTGCCATGTTGGTCCTGACTGCTGAATGTTTGGACAGGTGCAGGCTGAGCTGCCACATCCTCTTCTTATCAGCTCCCCCTTTTGGGGGCTTAGAGCCACCTCTGGAACCCACCGCTTAACGTGGTCCATTCTGCCCTTGGGGCTTGAGTCTGTGTGCGAGTCTGTGTGCGAGTCTGTGTGCGAGTCTGTGTGCGAGTCTGTGTGCGAGTCTGTGTGCGAGTCTGTGTGCGAGTCTGTGTGCGAGTCTGTGTGCGAGTCTGTGTGCGAGTCTGTGTGCCAGTCTGTACGACAGTTTGAGGAACAGCTTCAATTTATCCACATTGGTTGTAGTTGTATTGCATAAAGCAGCACTGAGATCACTTGGGTCAGGATTCAATCTAACAATATAAGGATGAGACATCTCACATATATATACATCTCACAATTCCGCAAAACCCTAAAAAATAACAAGATAAAAGTGAATTTAATCACTACAAGACCAAGTGATAAAAACACAGGAAAGTTCAAGCTTTTCAATTAAAACTCTTATGAGTTAAAAAGCTGTCTCTGACTAACTGTCCTCCAGTCTCTTTTTGAATAGGGGCCAATGTGTTCAACAGGAAGTCTTGTGAGTTAAAAAGCTGTCCCTGACTAACTGTCCTCCAGTATTTGTTTTGAATAGGGGCCAATGTGTTTAACAGGAAGTGTTGTGAGTTAAAAAGCTGTCCCTGACTAACTGTCCTCCAGTCTCTTTTTGAATAGGGGCCAATGTGTTCAACAGGAAGTGTTGTGAGTTAAAAAGCTGTCCCTGACTAACTGTCCTCCAGTCTCTTTTTGAATAGGGGCCAATGTGTTCAACAGGAAGTCTTGCTCTAGTGCAGTACATTTGGATGTTATCAGGATGTTGTGAGGGCCTGTGGAGAAGGCATGTCATCAGTCAACTATCAACCTTTCCACAACAATGGAGGTGGAACCAGCAATAAGCAGGAAGAGGATACCTTTTAAAAACCACATACAGGGGGTGCAGATAAGTGTAAACTAGGATCATGGGGGCTGCTCAATATCATCAGATCTGGGTTAAATAACTAATTGAAATACAATCCTTTAGACACCAGTAACATTCTTGCTAAATACTGACAAAAAAAACACTTCTAAACGTTCCTTTAAAATGTTCAGGGATCTGCAGGAGCGTTTTCAGATTTTACAAGCATCTAAAGAGTTAAAATACGTATTTCAAATATGTAGTTGACGGAGGTCTGCAACACATATACCCACACAAACGCTCACATTTACAGAAACGAAAACACACAAGCATATACGAACATCATGCACACAAGCCCACATGGTAGAAGCCCGTACATGTGCATGTACACAAACATATATACAGTAGATGCATGCAAATGTCCATACACACACACACAAGGGCGCGCACACACGTGTGGAGGTCACTCCGCCCCATCCTGACAGCAGAGGGGTCTTTCTGCATGTTCCAGACTGCAGGACTGGGCTCAGTAAATTCCCTACTGATTGAGAGTCTGGCAGTGTGAGCATGGGAGAGTGACCGCACTATGCCACACAGGAGAGGACAGACCGTGGCTCCTTAACAATAACTCAGCTCTGCAATAACTGCTCACTTACACTCACTTTCTAAAAAGACAAGCGGGCAGTATTTGCTGTTTTTTCCCATATTACCAGCATGGTAGTATTGTAGGAGATGTCTGGGTCCCGCGAGTTATGCTGTTCCACTGTAATGATAAAGGCCCCAGCCATGTGGTGTAGTTCAGTGGTGAAGGTCAGTGGTGTAGATCAGTGATGAAGGTCAATGGTGAAGGTCAGTGGTGTAGATCAGTGATGAAGGTCAGTGGTGTTGATCAGTGGTGAAGGTCAGTAGTTTAGGTCAGTGGTGAAGGTCAGTCGTGTTGTGATGTTGGTCAATGGTGTAGATCAGTAAAGGTAAAGGTCAGTGGTGAAGGTTAGTGGTGTCTGTCTGTGGTGAAGGTCAGTGGTGTCGGTCAGAGGCAAAGGTTAGCGATGAAGGTCAGTGGGTCAGTGTCATAGGTCAGAGGTAATGGTTAGTGGTGAAGGATGAAGGTCAGTGTATTTCTAACAGCACGGTGGGGAGTACAACTGGAATGTATTCCTGTGTGCAAGCTTATTGACAAAGAAACTCTTCATCTGTGATAGGTTAACAAGTCTGCTCACTTCTTTAAAGGGGCTATATGTAACGTTCAGAAAATCCTTCGTATTACTGACACTGGTGACTGTAAGTGAACTGCAGCCAGCACTCGAGCAACATTTGGTGGCTGGATAAAATTAGCTACTACCCGGCCTGTATCCGGGGTTGCTTGGTTATGTTAGCTAGTAAAGTAAGTTGTAGCCAACTAACGTTACCAGCCAGATCAGCCCCGGGAGTCGGGTTTTGAATCAACGTAAGTTAGCTAGGTAACGTTATCCACTCAAGACAGTATTTTGCTAGTGATAGCGCTCACCCTTGTGTTTAAGCGTGCTTAGACGTCCTTCATTCACAAAATTATTTTTCTGGCAAATCCGACCTGAGCTCTTTACATAAAAATCAGCCCTTTGGCTTTTATACGCAACGGAGAAAATAGGGGAAGGTCTCTTAGGGAAAATATTTTTTAAGTTACGCTACAATCTGTTTATACATTGGCAATTGAAAGCGATTCATACATGTAAAAGTCTTACATATAGCCCCTTTCTCTCTCTTTGTGTTTCAGCCTGGACTTAATCATAATAATCTTGAAGTCACTGTTTGTTGGATGGAATAAACTGGATTCTGTTGAAATCAGCTTCTGACATTATTCAGACTGCAGGTTCAAATCCCACATGATGCATGGCTATTGCTCACTTTGAATCTGGCTGTAGTAAAATATCCTGTTTTAAAAAAGTACATGTGGAAAAACCTGTGAAAACAGCTCTGGGTGGGGGTGTGTGCCAAAACAAAAAAATTGTGTAGTGTGATGTAAAAATAAAGTTTAATGTTACTCCTGCAGAGCCCCACCCAGACTTGTACACAAAACCCTCAGCATTGTTACACAAATCCCAGTTCCCTAATCACTACTCCATACTACCATTCTACTATCCAACCATGGGCAAGGTTTTAACTCATTCATCCAAACGGCTAATTAGAGACACCTTGTACGTACATTACACATTAAATGTTACCCAAGGCCAGTTTCAGGACTTCTTCAATGAAGCCTTGGCGCTAATTAACAAGACCATTTATGATCCTGATTCAGCCAAACACTTCGAGCTGAGCAATGGAACCTTCTGGAGACATTAGCGCGATGCTGTGTGGAGGTTCTTAGGTGCAGTGGCCATAGTGCAACCAGCACAACTTGCCCTTGTATCCGCAGATGGGAGTCCCAGCTAAAGAGCTGTCACATCGATGCATCACGCCGAAGCTGACACAGAACTCACAGTCCAGGTGTGCTAAAGAGTGATTAACAGCCAGGACCTTCTCCAACACCTTCCTGCACCAACTGTTCCACCATCACTGCTAATTAGCATCATTATTATTACTGTTGCTAACGGATATTTATGTTGTTTTATTTTTGCTTATCGCTGCGGATGCAGTTACTGTGTAGGTGTTGCCATTTTGTAGCCCTGAGCATCAGCGTTGAGCTCCAACACCAGTATTGTGGTTTGAATACAGAATGGAATGGCTGCCATAGCAAGTTCTGAAGTTCTCCACCTTAATGGTCCTTGGGTAAATTCAACAGTATGTAACTGTTCACTGACTGTATCTATTACGAGCATGCATAGAGAAGCAGTATAGAACTGTTCACTGAATGTATCTATTATGAGCATGCATAAAGAAGCAGTATGGAACTGTTCAATGAATGTATCTATTATGAGCATGCATAGAGAAGCAGTATGGAACTGATCACTGAATGTATCTATTATGAGCATGCATAGAGAAGCAGTATGGAACTGATCACTGAATGTATCTATTATGCGCATACATAGAGAAGCAGTATGGAACTGTTCAATGAAGGTATCTATTATGAGCATGCATAGAGAAGCAGTATGGAACTGTTCAATGAAGGTATCTATTATGAGCATGCATAGAGAAGCAGTATGGAACTGTTCAATGAAGGTATCTATTATGAGAATGCATAGAGAAGCAGTATGGAACTGTTCAATGAAGGTATCTATTATGAGCATGCATAGAGAAGCAGTATGGAACTGTTCAATGAAGGTATCTATTATGAGCATGCATAGAGAAGCAGTATGGAACTGTTCAATGAAGGTATCTATTATGAGCATGCATAGAGAAGCAGTAGTAAACATCCTGCAGCTCTGCAAAGATTAACATGATGTAAATTGCATGCGTTTGCAATATAATAAAAAATTAATCCTCAGTTATCATTCATCTAGCATTTAGGATACGAATACGGTCAGGTACTGTATCAGAGCTATGTTTGTTTAATGGATAAGGGATAATCTTTGCGCTCTTGCTTTTTGGAAAGCATACCGAGTTGGACCTTATAGTTTGGCAGTGAATTCACACTCTTGGAACTCAGGCTGCTACATAGAATAGTGCTGTCACAGGACCACATCATTGCCCAGAATGCTAGCTGGCATCCAACCTGCCCATAGACACACAGGCCACCACCAACAGTACATTTGTAATGAATTGCAAATCACCAGCTCGAGTAAAAAAAGCAGCTAGAGGGTGAGCTGATAGGGAAGCTGTAATGGAAATGATGATGACTGGCAGCAGTCTCTGACAGTAGTAATTGTACAGTATAATCAGAGTCACTTTCTCTTCACTGTCATCAATTCTTCACAAGATTCATCCTCCACATCTGCTCATCTTCTCTGAAGCACACACTGAGCTTTACAAATGCCTTTAAAACAAGAGTGATTTTCACTGCTGCCCTGCACCAAAATAAAATAAAGAAATATGCAGTCAGTGCTGGACGCATTGTGTCACCCTGCACAGTTCAGACTGTCAGGCTGTGGTTCCGTTGGCTTCCCCCGCCCTGCTGTGTAAAGCGGTGTTTGTGAGTAGGCGTTAGGCGCTGGGAGAGGGCTGGGCATTTTGGGGGTTGGGGGGGTCCGCTGTTTGTCTGTCAGTTCTGCTGAGCTGTGCAGTGAAAGAGCCTGCGGGGCACCCTGGTGTCGTGGGCAGCGATGCCAGCTGACCTTTCCAAAATGCTAACGCCTGTCCTGGCACAGCACCCGGGCAAGTGACACTTTCATCCCCATGCATTTTTAATCCTCTCCTCCAGGAAGCTGGAGGCTAACCGAGAAAGGGGGTGGGGGGTATGTGACAAGCGATCAGGGGGACAAGCAATCGGGAAAGGACAAGAGGTCTATGTAACAAAAAAACAAGCTTAATAATAATAATAATAATAATACTATTAAGCATTCATTAACTTCTTTAAAGAGAAAACTATTACATAGCACTCATTAAAGCCAACCTCCATTATTTTCCTGAAGCGTGTCTTTCTTAAATGCCCTAACCGGGTCACATGGACATGAACAAAGTGGTAAAAAAGAGCAGAAACTGAATTTTCTGGAGGACTTAAATTAAAAAACTTTGCAAAATAATTACAGGATAAAATTTAGAGCAGTCAGACAGTAATGTCCCAGAAAGTAACCCTGTGGAGATTACACAATGAGGCTTTGTGCTTTTAGGATGAATTTCACAAGCGCCTGTCTTTCCCTCAGTAAGGATGTTGACCCTGTCTCTAGCTGAAGGGGCCAGGGGTCCCTGTGAACGTGTCTGTCTCTGCTAATCGCACCCACTCACCATTCTCTGAGCTTGAGCTGGACTTTTCTCTGTCATTACTAACCTGATGGGGGTGGTATCTGGAATCTGTGATATGTTTTTATTTCTGTGTGTTTCAGCAACAATGTGTGTTGTGTATCTGTGTGTGTGTTTAACTGTGTAGGCGTTAGGGGTGTGCAGCGATGCCACTATCTGTATCTGTATCTGTTCGACCATCAACAGTATCTGTATTCGGATTTAAAACCAGAGGTGGGCGGGACTTCAAACGGATATAGGAAATAGGATCTTTTCTAGTCTAAAATGTATTGCGATTTATGAGTATTCACCCCCCGTCTTTTTTTTATTTTAAAAACTTTTAATAAAAACTATATTCTGTACTTTATACTTTATTATCTATTGTTTTGTTCTGTTAAAGGTTGTTTTTGTTAACCTATTTGAACCCCCCACCCCCTAACTGGGGGATACTGAACAATAATTTTGGATAAGAACTGGAAAAAATCTGAGGTACAATATATAATCAACTCAGAATGAAAAGGCAGTTTTATAAAAACATCAAGCCATTAAACTATACATTTGAGTGGAAACTATTTCTGCAATAACAGCCCTTTCTGCCTGTTGTGATATCATATAGTACTTTTTTGTTAGTTTTTTATTTTACTATATGAACTTGGATACATAAATGATTATGTATAGTAATATTATTATCATTACTATTGTTATTATTATTATGTTTTATAAGATTCAAGAAGAAGATTTAAGGATTATAGCCAAATGATTTATTGAGAATTAAAACCACGTAAAATGAAAAAAGTAAAATGAACAGTTCAACAAGATGCATTTCTGAGCAGTAACAACAAAGTTCTAGAACACCTGAAAAGCTTTCATTCAAGAACATTTTAAAAGTCTGGTTATGGCTGCATTTCAATAGCTTTTAATATGCTTTTAGTATTCCATTGGTAAAACCGATCACCACGAAAAGCCTAGCTAAACATTTTAATTAAAACGCCATATTTTCGTTTTATTAATTCAGTTGCAAGTTTGGCGAGATTGACAGAATTGTTTACGCAGCAAAACGGAGGTGGAACGGACGGTCGGGACAGTTTAAAAATACAAACAACACAACTAGCTTAAATACAATAGTGACATAGGCTACTGATTCTAGCTGTTCCTTTGCTTTCTTTTAAAAGGTGTTTTTACGTTCTGAAAACGTGGCGAGATTAAGCGCAGCTAAATTAAAGCGAGCGGCATTAAAGAGATATCATTTGCATGCAAGATGTTGAGATTTTTCATTTAACGTTTTGTTTCTTTTTCTTTTGCGCTCACAAGATTGACATAGGCCTATATAAACAAAGCACACTTTTCGATTATAGCGAGCACGTTAAAGGTTAAGTAGGCCTATCCATAATTTCAGGGACTGCCAGTGCCGATTGAGTCACATGGCCCATATTGAACGGCTCCATCCCTAATTATATATTTTAATGTTTTAATAAACAAATAGACAATCCAATGCTTAATTCTGTAAAGTTCAGAAGAGGCATACAGACAGGTGGGCACTGAATCAAAAATTTCCCTGCTCCAATTTAACTATTTCCCGCATCCGAATATGAACTGGCAACTTCGGATAGGAAAAAATCTGTTTCCAACCCACTATCCGTGCACTTCCGGATTTCGGCTTCGGACACACCCCTAGTTGGTGTGCATGCATGTACACATGTTTGTGTGTGTTTGTGCATATGTGGGTGATTGTGTGTTTGTGTACACAAGCATGTGCATGTACTTGTGAGCAGGGCCGTCTCAAGGGGTGGGCGGGACCCGGGGCGATTCAACCTACGCGGGGCCCAGCTGTTAATGCGATGATGTCATAACTAACCCATCATAAGCTTAAATAGTATCTAATATGCAACTATGAACGAAGAATCTACAGGCTACATCACATAAACCAACCATATACAACCAAACTATTGACAAATTAGTAGGCTATGCCATTACTCTGGCCTTGAATTAAAATACTATAATTAACAATAACAACTCACCACACTTTTGCTTAATTTCTCCAATTATAATTAAAACAATAATACTGTGGGTTGTGGTACGATCATAGCTATGAACCATGAATTGTAGATTGTTCTATTTATTGAGGTGGACCATAATTGCATAAGTTCACGATGTTGATGCTTTTTCAATGAAGGCCTAAAGAGAGGTAAAAAGCAGGCAGAGGGTGGGATATAAAATAAAAGTTTACAAATAGGCTACTGACAGCATATTAAGAGATGGATCGCAGCAAGTCGCACCAATTTGAGTCAGCATTTTTTCAAGCATATTTCTCCGGATGATTCTAATCATCATCCCCATTAGGCTATAGTAGGCCTATATGACAATGTTTGTGAAGACGTGTTCGACGTGTTTTAACATTGCAGATTCATTTTGTTGTGTCACAGTGTCAGACCTTGCACTTCGCTCCGTGACACTTGAATGATATTCCACCTTCTGCCTGTCTTTTGCCTCTCTTTACAATGAAAAAGATAGTGTTCAACATCGTGACTTTTTGAAAGTATTTTACACTCCACCACAATCCATAGGACAATCTACAATTTGTGCTCCATATAGCTATGCTCCTTTTAAAATTTTAACTGGAGAAATTGATCGTTAGCGCAGATCGTTAATATCATGTAACGGCTTGACGAGCGCATTCACGTGAAGGGTCAAAAAACAGCAAGATCACTTGCTTAAGCGGCGATCTCCTCCTCCTCCATGTTTTTATTTATTAATCTATCCAAGGAACCTTTCAGTTTTACATTTAATTAATCTCTTTTCTTTTTCTTGTTTCTTTTTTACGCTCCTGAGCTGAAGCATACTTTCTGAATTTGTCTCGGTCTCTGCTGTTTGAGCTTGCCATTTTGCCAACCGACTCGACAAAAACTAATTTGAAAAATATCTAGCTGCAGGCTGCACGTAGCTATAGCGTATAGGGATGTAAGCCTATAGCTACTTCCCACATAACGTCAGCTTTCCAAAACGCTCTTTAGGCTAAATGTATTTCCATGTGTCTGGGTGTGCTTCATGAAGATATATATGGCATTTTAGATAAATATTTATATATATATATTTAAAAAAAGGTTATTATTAAAATGAATTTCCCCTCACACCACGTGGCCCTGTGAAGTGCGAGGCCTGGGGCGATTGCATTGGTTGCCCCCCTAAAAAGACGGCCCTCCTTTAGTATGCGTGCGCGAGAGACTCTGCATGTGTGTACGTGCGTGTGTGTGTAAAAAAGAGGGACACTCACGGTTGGCAGAGCTTGATGAGATCCTGGTCGGTAGTTCCTGGAGGAAGGCCGCGGATGTAAAGATTGGTTTTACTGAGCTGCTCGGCTCCAATGTGGCCGCTGCTGTTTGTGCTGGGGCTGGGCGGAGCCATAGGGTGAGGGGGTGGGGCATAGGACTGCTGAAAGACAAGAAGGGTATGTATCAGTAAGGTCATCGCAGAAAAACCTAGCAACTCTTATTGGATAACAACAGCAATGCAGAAAACACTTTATCAAAACCAGTCTTTTTAAACTTTCAGCACATGATGCATCTGTAGAATTATAATATTAGACACATGTAGCCTACGGACATAGCTCTCACCCACACCCACACACACGTACACAGAAGCGCGTACACACACACACACACACACACACACACAGATGCACACACATCCACACAAACAATAGTAATCCTTCTGCTACCGCAGCAGGTGGCTGATGATTAAGACCTCTGGGGTCACCCACCTACCAGCTCTGACAGCCCCCCATCAGCCTGACCCTTCTAACATGTTCCAATCTCCCTCACTGATAGGGCTCAGCTCCCCTCATCCCCTCTAACACACCAATTTCACCTGAGTGTGAGCTTCACGTCCAATCAAGCGCTTTGTCAGAGGTCACCTGACAGATATGTGTTTGAGGCTTGCGTATAATAATGCCTAATTTCTGCCTACTCTGTGCTATTCCGTCTCCTCTTAATGGTACTCTAATGGTCCCTCTGCATCCCCTCCTCCCACCTCACCTCAGTAATAATCAGATATAATCTGCGGTATTTCTGTACACATACTTTCTCAAAAGCAGAGCTGGCAAGAGGGAAACAGCGATTTGAAGTACGTGAGTAAATTCATAAATGCATAAAAAGCGTGAGATTTCCAGCAGTGTACTGTAATGAGGAGCTGATGGGCTCTAACCAACACAAACGTAATTAAGCAGAGGCTGGAGCTGCAGCTAGGTGAGCTTCTGTACTGCTGATTTCAGCAAAGCGTGGCATCCACAGCAGCCTAGTCCATACTGCAGCCAGTCAGTCAGCCAGACACACATTTCTTGTCCATCCTGAAGTTTGACTAGTGCCTGGAGACAGTGACGTGAGGCATAGACCAGTAGAATGATGCGGTGGTGTGCTTTTAGGATGAATTTCACAACTGCCTGTCCTCAGTAAGGATGTTGACCCTGTCTCAAGCTGAAGGGGCCAGGGGTCCCCGTGATCGCGTCTGTCTCTGCTTATCTCGCCCACTCACACCAGGGACGGTAATGGAATCTGTAATTCTTGTGTGTTTTTCAGCAACAATGTGTTTCGATTTGTATCTGTGCGCATCTTTGTGTGTGTTTAAGTGTGTAAGTGTGCATGGATGTACAGGTGTGTGTGTGTGTGTGTGTGTGTGTGTGTGTGTGTGTGTATCTGTGCCCTGTACTTGCACATGCACAGAATGGCCTAGAGCCTAAGCAACCAAACACACATAAGGCAGTAGCCTCCACTGGACTAAAATCAGTCCAACAAAGCAAATACATCACTGAGCATACACCCAGGGATGGGTCTGTCTCCACCCCATTTACATCACCATTACACACTGCTCCAACCTGTATGTCAAGCCTTTCCAACGATGTGTACAATCTAATAATAAATACAATTTAGTAATAAAAGTGATCCCGTTTCAGAAGAACAAGTAATCCCCCATCCTACAGAAAGAGCATGAAACATGTGCTCGAACCACCTGCTATCACCCGAGAAAACAAGGCTAAACAAACTCCATAAAAACCATTACAGTTTCATTTTGCTGTGTGCTTGTTACATTAAATAATGTTCGGAAACACATTTTGTTTATTGCGACTCCAATAAATCTCTGTTTAAATTGAACTTCACTGTGAGAGACAGGTGGAGAGAGAAAATTGAGAGAAGAAAAGAGAGAAGGATAAAGAGAAATGGGGAAGGGAGAGAGAGAGAGGCCAGGGGGGGAGTTTGAGAGAGAGAGGGGGTAGGGGGGGAGTTAGAGAGAGAGAGACAGAGAGAGAGAGGGCAGGGGGGGAGTTGTACTGTATTGTGGCTTATTTGACAGCGATGCTAAAACACAAGCGCACCCCCGTTCCCTCCTCTTCCCAGTCCTTTGCTGTCGGCTGCTCCCATGCGCCCACACAACCATTCTCTGCCGGCCCTCTCTCCGCTCTGCACCCTTGTCCTCCTCAACCCCCGTCCCCCCGTCCCCCGCATCACTGACCACCCCACCGCCATGCTCCCGGCTCGCTGCCGCCTCCTCAAGGTCCAACCCTGCCCTGCTTACTGTGTCTATGTGCATGTGCAGAGTGCTTACAGGCCTGGTGAAAGTGCGTGCGGCTGCAAGAGGAGCCATTTCCTGTGGAGCGCTCAAATTCCCTTCATAAAACACCTCGACGGTCCCAAATCAAGTTCGGCAAAAGTGTCTGTGAGTATTCTCCAGACAATGTCACTGCAGACAATAACGAGAGTCATTGAATACAGGTCCTCTAAAGAGAAGATCCTGTTACTGCATTGCCTGGGGAAAGTCTCTATTTTCCCGGTACATTTTACATCACACGACATTATGCAATGCAGTTTCAATCTGGTTTCAATATTCTGTACGACATCATGTTTCAGGCAACAAAAAATGGCGACACCATGCAAATCTCTGTACGCCTCCCAACACCTTACTAAAACTCCCTTGCCAAAAACTAGCAAAATTAATTAGAGATTTAGCAGGGTGTCTTTACACTCCACATCCGACAGTGAACAATGAGTCATCCTAATTAAAGTGATACTGCTGCTTTAAATAGAAAACAACCTCGTCAGCGCTGAACAAACATAGGCTGTGTAAACTGGTGCAAATGGCCTTGAGTGATGGTGCAATAGAGATATCATAAAATAATTACTCCAAACGGTTGTTTCGATCCAAGGTGAGATGGTAAAATAGTGAATGTGTATTTGTGGTGTGGTGTATGTGGTATGTGTGGGTGTTTTGTGCGTTTGTGCGTGGAGTGTGTGAGAGAGAGGAACTGTGCTCTGCTACAACTTTTTAAAACGAATTACGATTATAAAACGAATGATGAGTACTAGAAGGTAACTGTGATGACGGTACCTAACTGGATCATTACTCTTCAGCTTTCAACATGGCCACTCTGGCATCAAACCGGCATCCTCTTACATTAGAAGCTGAGAGCTTAGTCTCCAGCAGAACATCCCCTAGTCGAGACAGAGGGGAAGCACTAATGGAGGCGTGATTGACCTTGTATTTCCAAGGAAGTAGAGCTTTGCCAAGACAGAAATTTTTTTAAGTGGGTTGCCTTTACTGTGCAGGTAATGTGCATTTCAAGAGTTTGGGAAGATGTGTAGGCTATTTGTGTGCTGGATTTAGTAGCGGTGAATCAAACGCAGAGGTGAGGGAGATCAGACAAGTCATCCACACAGGTGAGGACCAATAAGGGAGATATAACACGAAAAAAAACAAATTCCTGACAGCTAAACAGCTAAATTAAATCTACCCAGAATCTAAATCTCCCAAACTCAATACTAGAGCCCAAACAGGAGACTGGAAAAGCAAAAAAAACACCTTCGGAACGTAACTCTAAAATGTCCGATAGAGGGTGAAACAAAACAAAACCACCAAAAAAAACCAATGTCTTGTAGAGAACAGCACGGAAATAAATAGCGCAGAACGCTAACAGGAAGAAACATACCTGAAGATAAGCTATAAGCAAGTCCCCCGTGAACATAAACAAGTTAATATCACAAGGTCGCTTAAACTTGGCTATACCTGGCTCAATGTACAAATGAATGACAAAGAAGCACCGGGGAAGCGGAAGTGAAGAACTTAAATACCCCGCAGGTAGAAGCACAGGTGAAATGAATAACGAGCACGGGAAAGCAAAACCCCGGACCGGAACGTGGCAAAAATCCGATAGATTCTCAATCGGGGAAACAGGACGAGAACCGCAGCGGAAAAAGAAAACAATAACCCACGAACCATGACAATTTGTTGTACATGTGTGCGCGTGCATGCAGGAGAGAAAGCCTACATAACTCAAGCTTACTGCATACGCTGCATCGCACACATAAAGCTACTTGCCGGACACCAAAGCGAGATGGTGGAGTAGTGTGTCACACGTGACTCCGGTTAAGTACTGTGTCATCATGTTGGAAGGGCCCTGCAGTGCGTCCAGATCCCTCAATGGCTCTCTTCTCTGATTGCTTCTGCTGCTGTGTGTGTGTGTGTGTGTGTGTGTATGAGGCCCTGTGTGTGATAATTACAGATTGCCAACACTGCTCACAGTGGAGAGAGAGTGTACATGCTATTTATCCATTACCTGCAATTACCCCATCCCCAGACGCGCTGTGCTCCAGCTACAGAAGGATACAAGGGCTTTATGAGGAGTCCTCACCTCTGATATGCTGTGCTACGTTATAAAAACCCCCAGGATGTGACGAGACACCATGGAAAGGGGAGGATCAGCAGGTACTCACAATTAAACACAATCTCACAACAGCCCACATGACCATGAAAGGAGAATACGAAGCAACCAAAGTCAAAGCATCTTACTGTCAGTTATATTTGGCCGTTCTACTGAATGATCTTTGGACAGTATAATCCCCACATGAGGACCATGAAGTCATCTCATATAATGAGAAATGCCAAGGCTGAAGGGGATGTTACTAACCCTAACTTACAGCTTCCTATTGCATTAACTTTTTTAAAGCCACACGCACGCATGCACACGCACGCATGCACACACACGCGCAGACACACAGACACACAAACACGCACGCACGCACGCACACGCCTTAATGCTACACTGCTGGTCTGTCCCTTTGTGATGAACATTTCCCAGATCCGCCAGAGTGCTGGTTTAACTGAAGCAAGTGAAGCACAGGAGCGTGCTCTGATGAGCCCAACTTCAAACGAAACGACTGACATCGCTTTCACTGAGCTCTCAAACATACATATGGAGATGAACATTATAATTACAAGTTCAAAAACACACCAGCCTCTTTCCATCAGTTCTCAAAGACTTCAAGGCCTGATATATTACTCCACGACAATACACACCCTGTGTGTCACACTTTAATTGTGCAAATATTTTATTTTCATCATTGCACATGAATGAATAACAGCCATCCACAGTGATACACATTCCATCAAAATGCACAATTATAACAACACAATCCACAAATGCCTACATCACACAACCACAGTCTGAGATATTTAACCTGCGAATGTAATGTTACAACCTCTCTACACTATAGAATCTTGTATGAAATTCAACTGTCAAAGTTGTAAAGTAAGACATCTCCTGTCTTTATCAGTATTGTTTTGCTAACGAAAAACCCAGACCCACATTTAAACTGTAATGTTTCAAACTAGACTATCTAGTATCTTCTACCTATAACTGGAACTTTGACAGAGTGCTTGCTTTAAATGTAGAGGAGAATGAACTGTTTATGTAGACTCAACAATGTGATGTTGGGAGAGGTAGTCGAGAAGTGCCTGATCGAAGTGGCTTGCCCACAGAAAGCTTTTATCAGGGTGTGTCGAGCGTAATGCCGTTCAGCGTACGTCATGTGTCAGGAGACATGACGGGGAAAAACTGTAAACTTCAGAGCTTATTTTTATTGCCTTTTTTAAAGCTAGCTGCAGGTAGATTTAATATGAGAGAACTGTGAGGCTTCATAGTGAGTGACTGAACAATGAGAGCGTGACACCCAGACAAACACAGAGGCATAAATGCACACACGCAGGCACGCAAACACATGCACAGTGTGTGTGAGGTTGGCCGTGTATGTGACTGGTTGGCTGTGTGTGTGCTCACATGTGTGCGTGAGGGGACGCACTTCTCTGTCAACCTTTACAGGCTTTATCAGCCCTGACTGATGTGAGCACACATATACCTCCCCTCTGCACACAGTCTGATAGCCTCATCTCCCTAAAGACTTCTGTGAGCAAACAATTACACCCTCTAAGCATGCGCTTCAAAACGGGTTTCATCTCCCCACTCTCTGCCTCTCTCTCTCACTCTCTCTCGCTCTCTCTCTCTCACACAATCTCACTCACAATTTCACTCTTTCTCAATCTCTATCTTCCTCTCTCCCACTCCCTTCATCACTGTGTCTCTACCTCTCATTCCCCTCTTCCTGTGTCGGTACTTCTCTCCTTCTGTCTCCTCTTTCCATCTCCTCTCTCTCTCTGTACCTGTTAGTGGAGATTTATCACCAGGAAGTCAGGGCTCCCCACCTCCAGTCCATGTACATCTTTATTACAGAGACACTGTGCTTAGTGACAGGGGGAGAATTACAGCCTGTGGGCTCAGCCATACGGCCCGGAATGGATTCCACTGAACGCCGCTGTGCTGCGATGCACAGTTAACCCCTGCAGGTCCACACTGAGAGCGACACTCTTCGCACCCGCATGCAGACACACACACACCCGCCCGCCCGCTCCCCACACTCCCATCCCGTTATCTCTGCAGAACTGGCAGGCGCGCATAGCGTGACCGATTCGTTCCGCTACTCTGAGCGTGGCCAGCCAGTGTGGACGAGCAGCGTGTCGGCATTTATGACAATGGTGCCTGGACTCCTGGTGGGCGCCGGCAGCTGGATCTATCAATACGCCAATTATCACGGAGAGATAACTGGCTCTGACTGCCACCACTTACCAGTAAATTAATAAAGATGTTTCATTACAGTAAAGTTACATCATGAGCAGGTATCACCGCCGCCGCTACTACAAGCAGCAGCTATCAACAGTGATATGTACTTTGCTCCATACTGTACTGAATTAATGGACACATAATTGAATATTTCTCCACTGTCAATGTTTGCTCTCAAGCATGAAGCCTCCGTATTTCACAACCAGGTCTTAATTACATACGACAGCCATCGCCGCCCTGCTGGCCACGTGAAAACAGATAATGTCACAGCTCTAATGTAGACCATTCTGAAAGACATTACGCACTTGTTTCTCATAGTTAACACTCTTAAGTATTTTTGGTTAATTTCTCTTCTTAGGGACAAGCTGTACATTTTACCACAGGTAATTTCTTGGCAAGGTTGCGTCCTAGCTGCGCGAGCTGCAACCTCAATAATGACCAGTAGGCAGAACCCTATAAGCTCTGACCGTTGCCAAACTAGCAGACATAACCCATGGAGAACTGAGGAAAAAGCAAAGAGCACTACCGCAGGGCAAACAGAAATCACTGCAGTCAAACCTGATCAGGGAACATGGCGGCATGCTTGCCTGTCAACATGCCCACCGTTTCCAGAGAAAACAGCGTGGATAAAGTCCAGGGCTGTTGACTCCTTGTACAGAAAAATAACTTGCAGGGCTGTAGGTGAAGTATCCCAGTCACGACTAAACAAAGCTGCTCCACCAGGAGGGATAACAGCTTCTTTCAGGCACCACATAGAATTTATAACACAAAGCGCATACTATACTTTAGCAGGTAACCTCACAAAACATTCCAAATACAAAACAGCCATAATAATCAAGGCTGTTAAAAAGTTATTGTTATAGATATTTCAAAGAAAACTGGGCATGTTAAAAGCAGTAGACTATTTGTTATGAAATATGTTAACTGTGAGGCCTCTACACAGAAAGGTTTTTTTCCATAGAAAGTCCCTCTTCTCTAGGTGCTGTTTGATCCACTGAGCCTCATTGTGCCAGGCTTTTGACTTTTTGTTTTGAAGTAAATCATTCACATTCTGTCTCAATTATACAGTGTACCTACTCGTTCTACAAGCCCTTATGAAAATGCAGTGTTAAATAACATTAACACTATATTCCAGAAAGTCAATGGGCCTGATGCGAGAAAGTTGTTCTTATGTGGCAGGTAAGACCAGTTTAGGCAATTTTATGGCATTCACCATTTTTCTCTTATTTTGAATTTACTCATAGGTAAGAACAAAAGTTAAAAGTGGTTGCGACCTGTCGTATGAGTTACGCACAACGTCCTATTATTTGCCAAAGCTAATAGGCCTAAATTATATTCCCAGCAACTTGGTTTTTAATTTTGATTATTTAAAAGAAAATACACATTTGAATTACCATGCTTAAATCATCCTGTTTTTTTGTGTTTTTATTGTTAAAATGACATGACTGAAATATGAATTGCAGCTATACACAAATGTATAGCAAGCACCCTGCATTTACCTTCCTTACTTAATAGCCTAGATGCAAAATACAACTCGTCCTTGCTCGCTGCCTGGTGGAGAGGAGCTCACGACTTTCCAGATATTATCAACCTGAAATACATCTCGTTTCACTCCATCCCGCAAATGACTAATTAGCCGAAGACATCTTGTCTTCTTTTCCTCCCCCCCATGTGATTACTGGCTGAGGCCAGTGAAAGTTCATCACTCTTAAGTGCATAACTTCTCTATCCCTTTTTAGGAAAGATGCCAGTTTTATGAATGCATCTTCTAGGTACAGGGGGCAGGACAGCTGGCCCTATATAGCATTTTGGGGGCATAAATTATGGTTATAGGGAATTCACGTGAACGCGCACGTTCATTTAAGAACAGGTGAATTTACACTGGCCTGTAAGAAGATTTCTGGAGGTTACGAACATTTGGTGAATCCGACGTGAAGTCCACGTACGAACATCTCTCAAGTACACACAACAAGTTAAGAGAATGTACTTGTATGAGGCCCATTGTGTCAAAGCCACAATCACATACATATCTGCAAGGATGCCATGAATATGTAGGAAACAATGTATAAAGTGCTATATAATACATACAATATGCACATTCAAATTGCAAATATACATTTTTTAATACGCATTGAAATGTTCTGTATTCAGACTTAGAAAGTGGAGAAATATATAAAGATTTTATAAGTAGCAGAGGCTTTGGTGCATAGGAGGACATGCTGGTTTTGGCGGCACTGAAGAGTTATTCAAATTTCCTGTGGGGATTACTGACTGTGGAGATGCCAATCTGCCCAATACAAAGTTGAGCTTTTCCAGATAGTGTGAGAGTATGGTCTCTTTCCTCATCCCTGCACCCCATAAGTTGAATACTTTGGGTTCCCACAGCAGGACCACACACCTGGACAGCAGGAGCTAGCTTCATTGCGAGCCCCCCAAACGAACACTTCTGTTCCTGATCGATTAGCTGGGTCTGGATGAATTATCTCCCCCTAAAATCTCTACTATCCCGAGCAATTAGTTCCGATTGGTATCTGTAAGATCTAAATCACTCTCAACATTTCCCAAAATGATTATTTATGTCTGAACAGAGGGCCTGAGAGGAATCTGAGTGTCAGGAGACGGGATGACCTGACCTGACCGACGGACGTATCATGTTTAAAGCCACAACTGCTTCTCACCATTTGCACTGCAGATTTTATTTCCTCAAAGTGCCCTCCAGTGACCCCCGGGGGGTGAGGGCGGGGCGGGTCGTGAGTCATCGTGCTCCTAACCCCAGCGGAAAGCCCCTCCCACCGAAGCGCTTCCCGCCTGCCTGCTGCAGACAGAAGAGCGCGCTGGTCTGGATAAAGAGCCTCAGCTCAGCAGCAACACTCGTGGGATCACAGGCGTGGGGCTGAACCTGAGGCTGCGTGCGGACGGGCCTGAGGAGGAGCAGAGGCAGAGGACAGCGGCGGGCGGGATGTCCTGTAAGAGCGCCGACAGGCTGGACGCACGTGCCTTGCCTTCATCAGACAGCACAGTCGCACGGCCTGGTCTCGGGCTGACCGCTCACACCTATGTCTGTGCCCTGCCTCGCTCCACCCGCCCCTCAGGAGCAAACCGTTACCCACAATGCCTTGCCCATGTCTGGCTAAGAGGCCACAGTTGGGTCGAGGGAGAGTAAGAGAGAAAAGGATGAACAGAGGAAGGGAAAAAGCGCATAGAGAACAGAAAGATTGAGAGTGAAAAAAGGGGTAGGGTAAGCGAGTGAGTGTGAAAGAGGGATAGAGGGAATGAAAAAGAAGAGAGAAAGAGAGAGAGAGGGAGAGGGTACTGGGAAAGAACAGAGGGTTCTATTCAAGTGCTGCTACCCAAGACTGCTACCTAGAGAGCACTTTTAGAAGAGCGCAAACAGGAAGAGTACTGCCCTGAGCCCTGGCCCCTGTAGGAGAGAGGACCTGTCCCCTGAGTAACCTCATGCCATTAACATTACAACATTAAATCACATCATACAAGACCTTCATTAAGCCCTACAGAAAATACCACATGCTACAATACGATAATGTTCATCGCAATGGAAATAAACAGCACTCCTCTCAATTTAGCCTGCTGCATCTGTTGATTATATCACAACAGTGCATAATCATCTGATTAATAATTAACAGATTGTGATCAGGATGTGTTTTCCTGAATCTCTCTTGATTATCGGGCCTTCTCCCCAATATGGGCTGAGGAAAACAAGACGTGACCAGGGTGCTAATGTAGGGGGGAGCTGGTGGCGTGTGTCTGAATGGCGCTGCTGCTGCTGCTCGCAGGCTGCCAGACTGAGGTGGCACATAGACCCTCTTCATCACTCACGCTAACTCTAATGCGCTGACAGAGGCTGAACACACCGATACTGAATCACTTAAACGCAGCCGATCACCTCCGCCCACTGCACACCACTATACACGCTCGCTTGTACATGCTGCTTTTTTAATGACATTTAGGCCATTGTTTTACTTTAAAAAACAGGCATGCGCATGTAGTGCATCTTGTGCATGTAGGTGTGTGTGTGTATGCGAGTATGTGTGTGTGCATGTGCGTATGCGAGTATGTGTCATGCACACAGACAAACACGCACGCAGACAAACACAGACACGCATACACAAACTCAAGCACACTTTTTGTTGCATCTTAGTAAATATAAATACAACTTCCTAAATGTCATTAAAATGCTTGAGAGGGAGAGAGAGAGCGAGAAAGAGAGAGAGAGAGCGAGAGAGAGAGAGAGAGAGAGAGAGAGAGAGAAACTCAGTTGGCAACAGGGTGTCTGAAGTGTACAGAATCTGTGTAGCATTACCCTTCATTGGTCAGCAGGACAGCACACCGCTAGAAAAACACACAGACAACAACACACACTCTCAAACACACACACACACACACAGGATTTGTGTACAGCATTTCCCTTCATTGGTCAGCAGGACAGGACACCGCTAGGAAAACACACACACAACAACACACACTCTCTCTCTCTCTCTCACACACACACACACACACACACACACAATCTTTGTACAGAATTTCCCTTCCTGGAACAGTAGTACAGTACCCTGAAGGACTGTTCATACACAAATAGTAAGTCAAGATGCTGTCAGATATATTAGACCGCTTTCTATAACAGCCTTTTTGTCTATTTATGGCTGGGCACAGATCACATCTAAATTTAGATTTAAAACAAGACTGTGAAATGTGATTTGTATTCAGTGTCAGAGAGTATAGTGGTATGTGCAATAGAAATGCTGCAGAAGGTATTGTGAAAAGAGAAATGCTAAAAAAGGAATAACTGAAAGATGTGTCAGTGATGGCTGTGGAACACATATCAAAAGAGCAGCCTATTTCAGACTCATAACTGGAGAGGCACTGGAATCTAATGCAAAACCAGCGCATCTACAGCTCGGACCAATTTCTGCACACATTCCAAACAGTATCTTAAGATGACCAAACAAAACACAATTACCTAAATTCTATCATAATTCATCATTTCATACGTGCAAGTATGATACTTTCCAAGCAAAATTTGAAAGCATATTCCCTAGTGTCCACTGCACAGACAGTAATTTGAGCATTAGATTAGATTATGAACATTGTTAAGAGAAACTCAACAGCGTAGGATGAATGGCTCGTCCTTCCCTACGAACTGGTGCATGAGATAAATGTGTAAACATAAATATATAAGCTGCTTGGTCAATGTTAGGGTGAGAGGAAGAGGGAAGGGCGTTTCTCATTGGTTGTCATTGTGGGAATGATCAGGCTTAATCAGGGAGCAGACTTCAAATTCTCATCAACCCCAACTGAGCCTCGTCGAGCAGAAATATACCCACTATCCTGACAAAATGGAATTATTTTTTGTAACACTACCCATTTTTCTACTCTAAAAAGCTTAATGCTGTCATGTCTTCAGGTAAATTCAGTTAAATCTGTGTGTCCTCTTCAGGGTGTGACGATTCTCCCCCGCCAAGTCTCTGCCCCCCACCCTGGGAGCGGCTGCCCAATTTGCCGTTCCCTAGAGGCACCGGCCATACTTGGATCCGACAGGACTAGGGCTCGAACCCCTGATCCTCGGTGTGCAACTGCATCGACTCAAAGCCGGTGTTTTTACCGCTGCTACCCTAAAAGCCACCAGCTGATGTACGCACAGGTGCCTAATCACCCAGACGAGTCATCATTGTGCAATAAGCCAGGAATACCTCGCTGACAGAAACCATCCCTCCTTTACTCTCAATAAACGGACAAATATGACTTGATGTTTAGGAGCAGAAACTACTGTTGATATTCCCAGACCAATGACATGCCAGACTTCAGTTGTATATCCTGCAGTTACATGTATATTAGATATGATGAGAGGAGAGACTGAGCTCTCGCTCCTAAGCCTTCAGCTCTCCACTTCACTTAGGACTCTGTGGCGTGTTGTGTTTTTCCCTAGCAGTAATAACTCCAGCAGGAAACACAAACACAAACACATCTGGAAAGCAGAGGCAGAGATGAGCACAAAGAGAGAAGACCTCTTTCATATGATCCAGTGCGAGTCCAGTCACGCACATTCTCTGCCCTCCAAACAACACTGTCGGCCCAATCAGAGCAGGCTGAGAGTTATTACTCCCGTATTAATATGCAGGAGCTGGGGGTGGGGAAGGCGGGGCAGAGGGGTTGTGCCCGACAGACAGTTTGCTCTGCTGTTATTCAGGCAAAAACACAAAATAAATCTCCCATAGAAGGTCAGTTGTGCCATAATTCAAATCTAAACCGTGTAACTGCCACGGGAAGGCTGGAGGACTCCACACCATGCACAGGTGGCAAACCCTGAAAGAAAACTGAAAGCATTTTGGTCCATGACAACCGGAGATGTGCACCTCTGCACAGCTGTGAGATGTGAACACCTCTGCTCAAAGTGAAGTGATCAGCTGAATAAAATAGAAGATCATTGAAACTGGTCTAGAATCCGACACTTGCACGTAACAAGTCACAAATATGGGTGACTACATAGAGAACTCCAGTTGTTGTGGACCAAAATGTTTTCTGATTTATTCTTATACATTTGTTGAAGTGTACTCATGTATTACTAATATAACAGCGACATGTAAATTATGATTTATTAGCATTTCATAAATACAGTGAGCAACATAATTCATTGGACAGTGACACATTTCTTGTTATTTTGGTTCTGTACTCTAGCACTAAAAGATACAATGACAATGGGGTTGAAGTGCAGACTATCAGCTTTAATTTGAGGGTATTTTAATCCATATCGGATGAACCATTTAGAGATTATAGAACTTTTTGTACATAGCCCCCCCCCCATTTTCGGGCATCAAAAAATACTGGACAGTTTAACATAATGTAGAATAAAGTAATCATCTTTAATATTTGGTCACATATACTTTGCATGCTATGACTTTCTGATGTCTGTGACCCAATAATATAAAAAAACTCTTGATATCTTATTTTCTGGTACTCTTACAAGCGATACTATAACTTCTCTGAATTTGAATGGATTTCTACGGGAATTGGGGGGTGGGACTAGATTTATCTGTAAATTATGCTGGAACAGTATGCAATACATGGTTGGCGAAATGGCTGTAAGTCATCAAAGGTCTGAGGTATCAAACAAGCCTTAAACCATCACTCTGCTGCCAGACATGCAGTAGATATGGATGGATCACTTTAAGGGTTGTTTCTCTTGACAAATTTTCCTATTGAACTCTATGGAAAAATAAGTCAGGAGAAGAAAACCCTTGTTTGCTACGTCAGACCCTTGATGACTTAGACCCATTTATAGTATCATAGTCATAGTATCGCTTGTAGGAGCACCAGAAAATAAGATATCAAGAGACTTTTGATGTTGTTGGGTCACAGACATCAGGAAGTGATGGCATACAAAGGATATGCGACCAAATATTAAAAATGATTACTTTATTCTACATTATGTTAAACTGTCCAATATTTTTTGATGGCCAAAACTGGGGGGGGGGGGGGACTATGTACAAAAGGTTCTATAATTTCTAAATGGTTCATCTACTATGGATGAAAATACCCTCAAATTAAAGCTGACATCCTGAACTTCATTGTATCCTTTAAAACTCAAAGTGCTAGAGTACAAAAAATGTGTCACTGTCCAATGAATTATGGTGCTCACTGTATATGACTAACAGGCAATTATGGTTGATTGACATAATTATAAAGAAAAACAAATCATCATATAAAATGTACACGTGGCACAAGATTTCAAAAACAGCATAGATAATCAGGTTAGGGACAGAGGTTGAGGTTTTGCGTAGCAAACGTGGCAGGTGTTTTATGTTTTCTGGAAAACTGGTGTTCCCCTGTATTTACACCGCTTATACTGTATGCGCACGCACGCACGCACGCACGCACTCACGCACGCACGCACACACACCATGCCATGTTTAAATTGACCTGCATCAGCTGTAGGTCAGCTACACCTCAGACAAACTGATCCAGGCTGACAGTCTGTGACCCCAGAGATGACAGCAGTCTGGCCCAGAATGCAAGAGGATGCTTTAATCCTGCACAAAACACCACAGAAAGGAAATCTTTCTTTCCGCTTCTGTGGTAGTATGGCCTTGTTCACATATCCTCTACAGCTCAAGCCAAAAAAAAATCTGAGCTATTTTTTAGTTAAGCTGCACTCTGAATTTGCATTTACACTATAATTGGTATCATAGCCCATTTTTTTCTTGGGGATTCTGCCAAAACAGGACTAACAAAAAAAAAATGTCTCACAACCTCCATCGTATGCTAGAGGGCTGTCATGCTCATTTACATACGAGAGAATTATAGGCCATTGTGTAGGGGACACCAAACAAGTTTCACTCTGTCAGTAATACAGGGGAAATGGGGGTCACATTAGTCCTGCACATTAGTCCCTGTACAAATACTAATACACAAATGAGAAGAAATGCGTTAAGAACATTAGACTCTTCATGCTGTGCCAGTTGCTCTAAATGCCTTGTTTACAGACGGCCCTCGTTCTCCTGGCTCTCGCTCACCTTCTGTGTGTTTGTGGCATTGGTGAGGGAGCCGCTCTTCACCCTTCCTGTGTGTTTGTGGCATTGGTGAGGGAGCCGCTCTTCTCCCTTCCTGTGTGTTTGTGGCATTGGTGAGGGAGCCGCTCTTCACCCTTCCTGTGTGTTTGTGGCATTGGTGAGGGAGCCGCTCTTCTCCCTTCCTGTGTGTTTGTGGCATTGGTGAGGGAGCTGCTGTTCTCCCTTCCTGTGTGTTTGTGGCATTGGTGAGGGAGCCGCTCTTCTCCCTTCCTGTGACCGAACTCGCACGCTGAAATGGCAGGCGGCGCGTAACGGAACAAGCGTTTTTAATGCGTTTTTATGAGATTCTCGCTGAATCAATTTCCTTTTTCACGGCAGCAAATGTTCTGGTAAAAGGCGTAAACCTGCGATGTGGTAAAACTCTCCGTCTATCTCGACGGATTCATCACATTTGGATTTTATGACACGCTGAAAATATCTCCATATTTGTGTCAGAATTAAAGAGAATTACACGGCGGAGGAAATGATAAAGTGCAGAGCAGAAAAGCGAGGGGCCCATTGTGCGGCTCAGCACGGTGATTCAATAGCCAGTCGACGCGTGACTGAAACTGAATAACTCTGGTCGACAGCAGAGTCGTAACATCTGTTTTGGCGGAAATTATTCTTAACGGAGACACTTTAGTTGCAACAGCAGAATCTGAAGGTTTACACTTGTGTCTGCATGTGAATTACAGCGTACATGTGTGAGTGTACGTGTGCATACTTAGTGTATGTGTGTGTGTGCGTGTGTTTCACCATGCTTGCATGTTAGTGAGCGTGTGTGTTTTTGACTGAGCGTGAGTGAGAGCACATCTGTGTGTGAATGCGTGATTGTGCCTATAATTTAAATGGTATCTTCAGTGTATCTGGAGGCAAAACGCTTTAAGTGTAGTGAGACACTCTCTGTGGGAGTCCAATGAAACCCGTGCTGAGAGACAAGACGCCTGTGCGCACACCAAAAGTACAATGATACACACAGATGCACTTAACTAGGTCCAAGGAAACTTCACAAAAGCTGAGTAGCCCGACAGCTGAAAGAAGCAAAGTTTTCTTTACGTTCTAAATCAGGGAGTTTATGGAAGCTACTCAACAGTAACCGGCACAATGCTTCTCTGCCATCACGCGACAGCACATGGATTTCTACTGAATGAAAAACAGCTTATTTCCCAAGGTAAGCCAACGCCGTCAGGTGACAAACACAGCAGGATACTTTGCTTTTCAGTAATAAAAAAGCCCAAAGCTTTAAAAAGATAAGTCTCGTCTTATTTAATGCTTGTGTGCATTCTGAAGAGACTGAAGTGAAGCTCGGGGGTGTCGCGCTGCTATCATTAAGACAATGAGAAAATGCTCACACAGCAGATACAGTGGAAGAAGGCAGGAGAGCAGTAGGAAAAGGCCAACTGCAAAAAAGTGTGTGAATATCAGTCTGGAAAAACAGTGCGTGGACTTGACCACACTAAAAACCTTCAGATATCTTATCTCAACTGTCCCTCCGATCTGATGCTAATATTTACACGAAAAAATGCAATTACAGGTACACTGAATATGTTTATATAGTACACTATGTACCTTAGGCATGAGGCACAGAGTTTATGAAAGCCTCTTGGCAGCAGCTTCACAGGGTTGTGTTATCATAGTATAGTAATAGTATCGTAATAGTATTTCGATGGCATGAGAAAAGAGGTGTAAGTGCTTTACCCGGGATGGAATGGAACAGTCTGGAGTTATGGCTGACTCTCACACCAAAGACAAGAGTTGCTTTGACTTCCATCCCTAATATAACACGTGTATCATTCCATACCCTTCTGTGTAATGCTGCGCTAAGTCCTTTCTCCGGCCCCAACTCTAAGGCCTCTATTCAATACAATGGCTTTCTGCTTTACTATTTATAAGTAACCAGTTCAATCCAGCGCTACTTAAACAAGTACATCTCCAGAGTTAATCGGCATAATGGTTGTAATTGAATATATAAAAAAAATAAAAATAAAAATAGTTTAGAATGGTGTGTTTGTGGTAGTGGTTTAAGAATGGGTGTTATGAGAGTTCTATGAGGGAGGGCTGTAGAAAGGGGGGCTGAAGATGTCCTGTGAAAAAAAAAAAAAAGAAAAAAAAAAAAAGCTACAAAAAGAAAAATCAATATCTAGCAACTGTGTGAAAAAAAAAAAACATGAAAGCTGCTGATGTAATTCTAAAGGTTTTGGTTTTTGATTGGTCCCAGTGATGAAACTACTTTCACTTTCCAGTTATATAGCACATACAGTAGCAGAGGGGGGGGTCCCAGGGAGAGACGAGACGCGCGCGCGAGCGCGCTTCGCGCGCTTCGCGCGCGAGACCACACAGATTATAACCCACCCATTATTGTGTTATTAAAGAAAGACCTGACACACAATAAAGACAAAGTGTTTTTTTTTTTATTCATTTTGAATTGAAGAGTATCTTTGATCTACCTCCTTGACCACGAAAAGCAATATGTTGATTGCTAACAATAACAACAAACAACCGATTAGTACCTTCCATTCACTACTGCAAAACAGCTCCCGAACAACGACTCAAACAGTCAGGGCAAGCCTTTAAAAGATTGCACCAACATCCATTCCTCTCTTCCTCATGTCTTCCTTTCAAAGCGAGCTTAGCTAAGCAATCACAGTACATGGGCTGCAATGCCAGGAAAATAGCTTTAGAGTCATGAGAAATGTTCTGCTGCCTATATACTTTAGTTGGTTTAGTAGTGTCAGTAGTCCTATAAGTGTCAGTAGTAGTAGTAGTGTTATTAGCAGTAGTCAGTAGTAGTTGTAGCAGTCATAGTAGTAGTAGTAGTAGCAGTCATAGTAGTAGTAGTAGCAGTAGTAGTAGTAGTAGTGTCAGTAGTAGTAGTAGTAGTAGTAGTAGTAGTACTGTCAGTAGTACTGTTAGTAGCAGCAGCTGTAGAACAGCAGTAGTCTAGTCATAAACAGAAGTGGTAACAGTAGTAGTAGTAGTGTCAGCAGTAGTAGTAGTAGTAGTAGTGTCAGTAGTAGTAGTAGTAGTAGTACTGTCAGTAGTACTGTTAGTAGCAGCAGCTGTAGAACAGCAGTAGTCTAGTCATAAACAGAAGTGGTAACAGTAGTAGTAGTAGTAGTGTCAGCAGTAGTTGTAGCAGTCGTAGTAGTAGTGTCAGTAGTAGTAGTAGTAGTGGTGTTAGTAGCAGTAGTCAGTAGTAGTTGTAGCAGTCATAGTAGTAGTAGTAGCAGTAGTAGTAGTAGTAGTTGTAGCAGGCGTAGTAGTAGTAGTACTGTCAGTAGTACTGTTAGTAGCAGCAGCTGTAGAACAGCAGTAGTCTAGTCATAAACAGAAGTGGTAACAGTAGTAGTAGTGGTGTCAGTAGTAGTAGTAGTAGTACTGTCAGTAGTACTGTTAGTAGCAGCAGCTGTAGAACAGCAGTAGTCTAGTCATAAACAGAAGTGGTAACAGTAGTAGTAGTAGTAGTGTCAGCAGTAGTTGTAGCAGTCGTAGTAGTAGTGTCAGTAGTAGTAGTAGTAGTGGTGTTAGTAGCAGTAGTCAGTAGTAGTTGTAGCAGTCATAGTAGTAGTAGTAGCAGTAGTAGTAGTAGTAGTAGTACTGTCAGTAGTACTGTTAGTAGCAGCAGCTGTAGAACAGCAGTAGTCTAGTCATAAACAGAAGTGGTAACAGTAGTAGTAGTAGTAGTGTCAGCAGTAGTTGTAGCAGTCGTAGTAGTAGTGTCAGTAGTAGTAGTAGTAGTGGTGTTAGTAGCAGTAGTCAGTAGTAGTTGTAGCAGTCATAGTAGTAGTAGTAGCAGTAGTAGTAGTAGTAGTACTGTCAGTAGTACTGTTAGTAGCAGCAGCTGTAGAACAGCAGTAGTCTAGTCATAAACAGTAGTAGTAGTAGTAGTAGTAGTGGTGTCAGTAGTAGTAATAGCAGTACTGTTAGTAGTAGCAGCTGCAGAACAGCAGTAATCGTAGCAGAAGTGACAATAGTAGCAGTTCTCTACAGAAGCACAGATTAATTAACGGGGCCAAAGGCATTGCGGTGAGGCTCTGCAGCCATGCCCTGCTTCTGCTCGGCATGAAGATATTTCTCCATCATTTGAGCGTTTTGTGTGTGGCCCTTGTGTGGATTTTGGTTCTCCCCTGGCAAAGCCTCACAGATTAAAATATGTGAAAACAATGGCGTCTGCCTTGCTCCGAAGCCATCGGCATTAGCATATGAACGGACCGCACGATGGCGGATCCTCTGAATCCTGGAACGGCTCTGCCGGCATTGTTCGGGGACGCGGGCGGATCGGCGTGCGGCCCCGGCTCGGCCCCTCGGCCGGCCCCGCGGCATTACCATGAGAAAGGGCCGCCTGCCGCCGCCTCTTATTCCCGTCTCGTCTGCGCACAGAAAGCTCGGGAGAGCAAAGAGGCTTCAGAGAATAGAACAGCAAGACGTCTATAGCTGTGTGACAATGGGGGCACGGAGAGGCCTTATTAATCAATTAAACCTGCCTTCACGCTCTGCGGGATAACCTGCTATTTGCTGGTGACTTCTGACTTAAGCTCTGCTTTTCATCGTTTTTCTATTGTTCGTACAGACGGGCCTAATGTAGTGTAGGACAGACAATGGTACCATATTCACCATTGTCAGATGCTCAATAATATTTGCAGTAAATTTGAAGAACATTTGATAAAGTGGATACTCGCAATCGTAGAAGTAGGCTGGGTACGTTTTTTTTTTGTCGGAAGCGCTGATGCTGTTCTTTGACGAGTTGAACCCCCGGAGGGAAATGGATAATGGTGCTTTGTAAATATGAGCAATGCCAGAAATGCATTTTTGAGATTTACAGCCCTGGTGTTTAAAGGAAGTGCAAAATCACACACACTTTTGCTTCAGCAGCAAGGCAGGCTTGGCGGTATACAGGACCCCGGGGCAATAGGCAGCCATGTTTAAATGGGGACCAAATTACACGGCCGCGCGGGTCACTCAGTCCAGGCTACGGTCCCTTGTGCAACGTCCCCAAAGATTCGCCCAATTAGATTTATGGAGAGGCCCCGCTTCCTGACTGACACACGGGGCAGGCAACGCTGCGGTCACAGGAAGGGCGTAGGATCTCGTGGTGCTGCCGGAGAGGGTCTGTCCCGCTTTCAGACGCTCATCGGCAATCCATTAAGCTTCCAGAACGCCTGCTCCTCCGCTGCCCTCGTCTTAATTAAATTCCTCCATCACGTCTCACAAATTTGGCCTCCGGAACACCGTGGCCCTTTGGTAGAATCTTCCCTGTCAGCTGGAAAGCGGCCGTGGGCCGGCTGGCTGGGTACAATCACGCGGCGGCTCAGGCCATTCACACGGATTCAGACCCACGCAGCAGAACCAGAGGAGAGAAAGAGCATCACACAGTCCTTACACACAAACCACCAGGACCATCACCATCAAACCTAAACCCTAAAAAAATAAAGATATAGACTCAGAGTTTTTTTTCTTCCCTCAAAATCATCCCAAAATTATTACAAATACAGTAACTGCAAACATGCAATGTGTATGTGTGGTATGGGCATGAGTGGCAACATTTTCACGACGTTTATATAACATATTTATGTTATATAGATACAACATTTTCACGACGTTTATATAACATATTTATGTTATATAGATACAACATTTTCATGTCATTGTGCTTACTCTTTTACCATACAACATTATCTACCAACAGCACAGTACACAGTACAGCCATATTGGAAGAGCATGAGTATGTGATCATGTCTTGTTACATCAGACAATTTATTCATGTATGTGAAACAGGCAGAAACAAAAGTATAGTTCTTGGGCAAAGCCAGACCACTGATTTCAACCAGCGCGTTTTTTGCGGAAATTAGTTGGTTTGGATCAGTCAGACATTTAGGCTGAGATTCAACTTGTTTTCAGGATTTTGTGAGGCTGCAATACTCATGACAAAAAACAAGGTGCTCAGCAGTTTTATTTAATTAATATGATTTAAAAAAAATATATAATAATTTTCTAATTTTCTCCCAATTTGAACCCCTATTCTAATTCAATTCCCCCCGTGTAGCAACAGCTAGAGAATCACTTCTGCACAACCCTGTCAGCCGGCAGTAGAGCGAAGGTCGCCTCGTCCTTATTCAGGGCGCGACTCCTCCAAGCCTGACCGTGATTCCAACTCGCCCGGGGCCGCTATATGAGCAGCGATTCTCTCCAAGCCCCTCCTCCTCACGCAGGAGCAGGCCGCCAATTGCCGCTCCCACAGTGCACCGGCCATGCTCGGATCTGGCAGGACCAGGGCGCGAACCCCGATCCTCGGAGTACAACTGCACCGTTGTACCACCGCGAGACCATTAATATGATTTTTTAAAATCCAGTCTGGAATTCAGGTTTATATAAGTTGGACATAGAATCCTGTCTGGATTCAAAACCCATGACCATCAATGACAATATATTTTCCCAGTTACTGTTGTGAACACTGTTATACTGAACAATAATTTTCTTATTCTTAAATTTTAAAATATAAAAATAATTATGAAAGAGGCCTACCTTTTTATATTCTCTTCCTGGAATATTGATTCACGAATCGACCTGAATGAGACCCTTTGCAAAGACCCTTTATCGATTTCATAATAACTCATTAGTAATTTTATAAGGAAGGCCAGTGCATAATATACTCTCAAATCAGAAACCAAGATTAATAGTGCATGTTGATTTAATAGCCTTGCCCCACTATTCCCTAACCATTCATTTTCCATCTCTTTATTTTTACAGGTTGAAAAATGGTGTTTAAAGTTACATATTTTAGCCTGAAACCAGTACAGCCAACGTAATGCAATGCATCATCAAGAACATTGGTGTTGTATTTCCACCCCAAAGTCTTCCCTGGAATGCTTTGTACATTGGTGGGAGCTATCTTACATTTTTAATGCTTTGGTTATTCTGGACTCTGTAACATAAGTCAAAGCCCAAGATTCCCACTGTCAGAGATGTATTGGTGAAAATGTATAGGTCTATTCAATTACAGTAATAGCAGACGAAAGGCTTCCCGTCCCCGCCGACAGAACATGAAACAGTGGCGGCTTCACGACGCCCTGCACTATGTGAATTGCCAACTTGTACAAACAAAACAAAAGACTTAACTCTACACGCCAAACCACTTTGATTGGCTGAAACATGGGAGCTGTACAAGGCAGCACCGCCCACCTCACTTCCTCCCAATAGGGCTCTGAGGTCCACCCAGAACCAGCTGCAAAGCTCCTCTACATCCCGTTCTGTTGAAATATCCAGTTCTGACACAATGCATACTTCCCAAAACCTGTGGTGCTATTCATTGCAAAAAGCTTACAATAATAACACACATGTAATGCGTGCAATTTATTATGAAAATATTGGGTGTGCATAAGTGCATCTTTTTGAACCGGTGGGTGCATGCACGTGCACATTAAAAAGTGGAGCATGATCGGGTAAAAATGGAAATATTAGCAGTTCCCTACTGTATATTTCCAGACTCCTGTTCAAGGACTTTCTCTCTCACCCACCCCCTCTTCTCTCTCTCTCTCTCTCTCTCTCTCTCATTGTCACTCTCTCCTCCCCCTACTCCTCCTTCCCAACCCTTCTCTCTCTCTGGCTCGCTCTCTCTCTCTCTCTCTTGCTCTCTCACTTCCTCTCGCTCTCTCTCTCCCCCCACATTCAAGCATCTAAGCTCAGCTGGATTCTCTCGGTCAGCAACTTTCTGCCGACTGGAGGCTAGCACCGATTGTGTGAGCGTTTTAGTGGGTGTGGGAGCATGCGTGTGCGTGCGTGTGTGTGGGAGAGATTGGCAGATGCCACATGTGTCTGTGTGAACACACATACACGGGCGTGTTATTTTCAAGGCAGAGAATATTAACTGAACGATAAGAGGTAAGCTAGTATTTCCTTTTTGCAAATGAGTGTGACAGTATGTCTTTATAATGTACGAGTTCATGTCCAGGACTGCCCATGAGGACATTATGGCCATTATTTTATCTATTCAGAGGCTAACAAGGCAGCAGTAGGAGACCTAAGCACTCACACCATACATTACTTATAATCATGACACCGTGCTCTTTTCATAAAACCCATGCCCACATCCAACTAACTACTGAACCAGCAAAATGTTTTATGAGTGAAAAAGAGAGAGCAAAAGACAGACTTTAGCAGAAAGGCCTTTTTTTTTTACCGCAGACGTTGCTTTGCTAACCAGTATGACACTCAATACGGGTTCCTTTTTTTCATATATAAACCACCATTTATTAAATATCCATGATGTATTTATCATGCAGCATGAATCATGGACACAGTATTTGGTGTCGTTCGTTGCAAACTCTTTAAGTCAGAAAGGGTGGTTACATGGTTGTGAGCATAAATATATTCTATCACGAAGAAGTACAACTGAAAACCCAGAAGGAAAATATGCCATTGGGAAAAATAATGGTGTGAAATTTCACCTGGATTGGTGTTGAAACAGCTAAATAATAGCCCCAATAATCACATTCCACATTAAACCACAAAACAACCAGATATCCCCACAACATAACAACTACTGACTGCTGCTGAATACTCAACCAGCCCAGACACTACAAAACGGAACGGTCCAGTAACTCAACACTGCCATCAACCACTTTATTAGCGGCACCAAAAATGATTTCAATTCTGAGTGAAAATATGCTGTTTCACATAAATAATGACTTCTGATTCTCGCTGAAAGTCTCGTCTGCTTTTCCGCATGAGATAGCCAGTGGGACAGGGAGAGAAAAAAAATCCAATTATTTTAGCATAATAATAGCGATGTCATACACAGAGGCAATTCCCCCACACAAAACAACTCAGCCTGCTCTCTCTGCACCCTAAGTGCCAATTACGCTCACAGATTACATTTGATTGGAGCTTTTATATAAATTATTTTATTGCCAAACCTGGGTGAATTATGCAGTCAGTTGCTCTGACAGCTATGTTTCGGAGGACATTTTGAACAAACACAAACCTGAACCTGATTAAGTTTCCCTCTCTATGAAAACAATGTTCCTCTCCCCCGCTATATGAAGCTGTAGCGCCACTCTATTCATTTTAATAGTGGCGACAAAATGAAGACCCTTCTTACCCTGAGATGTTTGTTTTACTGGTACTGTAATTACTCAAGCCATTAACCCAAAACATGCTGCACTTTGCTCTCGCTTTGTTACACACCAATATGTCCACACATTCTGTGGCTGATCACATCAAATGCAGTCCAAGCACAAAAAAGCCTGGCCTTACCGTACAACTGCTTCAGCATTCATTTATTGAACAGGATGCTCGCCCATTCTTTCTTTCTTCCAGTAACACTACTGACACACACACACACACACACACGCACACACACTGGATACATATTGTAGTTCCTTTGCATCATTTTAATAGGCTGTCTAAGCTCTGCAAGCTGGATACTGCTAGTGTGGTCATTTTATTATTCATAATCACCATGATGTGCACTGGGGCGTGTCAGAAACCAAACGTCCTGCTCTAAAATCCACAGATAATGCCTTGTTTGCAGATATTGTTTTTTGCAGAAGCTGACCAATGATTTTCTGATTTTCTGTGTTTTCATTCATTAGCATGTAAACCCAATGTTACTACAAAAAATAAGTTAGGGTTAGGGTAGTTTGCTTTCTGAGGTTTATCAGGGCAGTCAGGAGCACGCCATCTACCGCAAGTAAATACACTTGAGATGACCTCAAAGCAGCTTGACTACTGACATTAGCTCTCCAGAAGCTGTGTTTGTGTATATTACCAAATTATTCCTCGAAAAAACTACATTTTATCTTATGTTTGGCTAGAACTAAACCTATTTCCTATGGCGCACACCACCTGAGACCGCTGGGAAAAAATTACCGGCACAATATATAAACGTATTTATTTGTATTATTGTGAATAAGCGCTGCTGTGCAATAACTTCCCTGTGCAAGCTGCTTTGCTGTTACTCGATGTACCGCTTCTTGTTTTAGACTACGAACCCAAGAATGCCCCCTGTACCCGCCGCTGTGAAGCCGGCTCGCCGTGTGACACAGGTTCCTAGTGCATTTTGCAGGCTCGCAGTACACAACACCTGACTCCTCTAATGAACCCAGCTCCAACCTGCAAATCAGCACAAACACATCACCACCAGGGACACCACAGCTCTAATCCAGCAAATAACTGCTTGTCAAAATGCCTAAAGCCTGTGAAATGGTCCTGTAAAGGTGTTGTGCAATAGCTGTGCTTTGCTGGCCCTTTCCCCCTGTAGTTGAGTAACATGTCATTACTGCAGGAGTGATGAGCCGGTGAGAAATGGACAGTGCCATTTGTTAGGCTTCTTCCCCGATAAACACCAAGAGCCTTGGCTTTCAGTGTTAAGCCGTATTCTCACTGTAAGCGCAGCAAAAGTGTTTGGCATGGCACTTGCCACAGTGAAGAGCGTTCAAATAAGAAGCGCATAAGCGCATTCGATCTGCGCATCAATAGCCATGCAATAATGTCACGTATGCAACAACAATATTTTAAATCAGCGCGGGAGATCACACAAGACATAGAGAGAGAGATTTTTGCAGATTTGTTCTTGAATGGCATCACACAAATAAACATTCAAATTACAACTGTTTCAGGGGTTTGAAAAATATAGGAACATTAAATCCTTCCTGTATTTTATTTATTAAAGCCACATTAGCTACAATAACGTGCATAATTAATCATTTACATTGATATTGACATTGCTTGACATTGATATTAAGTTGGTAACGTTAGCTAGCCTAGCTAACGTTAGCTAACCATGCTAGTAATGTTACATATTGCTATAACTCACTGCATGACTATTAATAGCTACAAACCTGGTAGCCCTATTTAACAGCTCATGTTATGCCATGCATAATTTTTTTCCAAATGTCTCTGTATGCTTTCGCAGTGGTGTCGTACAACTCTCGGAACTCGGAAACACAGAAAATAATTTTCTCCGCCATGTTGATCGGGTCGCGTGAGGTGAGGTAGCACCGCCCACAACTATTGGCTGCGTGTTGAAAGGTCAGCGACTGAAGGCGTCAAAGTTCAATTTGGTTGAACTTTCAGCGCAGTGCTTCTGAAGTGCCGCGAGCGCTTGCCGCCACGTTTCAGAGCGCAGCGACTCTGGGCAACGCAAAATGTCTCTCCATTGAAATCAAAGGCGAGTTTTGCGCAACACCGTCCCTGCGCTTACAGTGCGAATACTGCTTTACAGGGTTAAATCCAGTAATGGACATCGTAATATCAGTACATTTCTGGGCTAGCTGAGAATATATTGAACATCTGCAACGCTCCTCTAAATTCAAACCGAATGTGAAATGTTGGGCATCATCACCCAAATGTATCAATAAAGTGGCAGTTTTTCTTGAATGCTGAATATTTTTGGCCAGCCAGCCAGCAGGGTCACCTCACTGCGCCCTGAGTAACACTGTCCTCTCTGCCGCCAGAGGGGCATGGGTTGAAGGCACAAGCAAACCTTGCTGAAACTTCAACAAAACCACCTGAGAGTGATTACAGAGGGACACCCCTGTCTATTAGAGCCTGAGAATTGGAGGTATGTGCGCTCTGACCTGAAGTATCACCAGGGGTCAGCCGTGCTGTTTCCAGTCGGGATTCCCCTCCTCTTTTACCCACAGCCGCACTTCATAGTTAAATTAATTCAGCCGCTGTTGTTTCCTTACTTTTCATCAGTTTTTTTTCTTTCTTTGACGAAATGATTAGCTTCACGCTGGCCATAAATCATCTTACAGAAAAAGAGCAATAGAGAGAGAGAGAGAGAGAGAGAGAGAGAGAGAGAGTGAGTGATATAGAGAGAGCGATTGCCAGGAGACAACGATAGAGAGAGAGATTGCCAGGAGAGAGCGATAGAGAGAGAGAATGCCAGGAGAGAGCGATAGAGAGAGAGATTGCCAGGAGAGAGTGGTAGAGAGAGAGATTGCCAGGAGAGAGCGGTAGAGAGAGAGAGATTGCCAGGAGAGAGCGGTAGAGAGAGAGAGATTGCCAGGAGAGAGCGATAGCAAGAGAAAGAGAGAGAGAGAATCTGAGTGGTCAGAGAGAGCACCATGCCCCTTTGTTGGCAATGCCCAGGGGCATGAGTTTCAGGGCTGGTTCAGAAGAAGGAATGCAATTAAGCGAACGCCAAACAGGACAAGAGCGCCAGTGTGATGAGCACAGAAAACGGTCTCTGTGCAGAGCTGCCCATGCACATCCCCGATATGAGGCACACAGATCATCTCTGAACCAAAACACACGCTCTGAGGAAATGAATAAGCGCATGCCGCCATTATGTATTCATTTCATTCTGTGTACATTCTGTAGATGCCCTCTTACATGCTTCCTGCGCTGTTAACTATTTACAAGACCGAATTGTTTTTACAGGATAAATTAATGTAAGTTAAAGCGCCTTTGTTCGGCAGGCCACCGAGGCGCTCAAAACCATGACCCCCTCCGTGGGTCGCAAGTCACATGACCGTTTTGTTTTTAAAGCCAGAAGACAGAGGCAAATATGGCAATGCATCTCTGCCAACTCTAAAACCAATCTTTAAAGCCATGGCATGCCAAAAACAGCACTGCGTGGAGAATGTAGATAAAGAGCCGAGCCGCGTAATGTACCTTTCTCTGCACATGAGCCCAGATGCCACGCCCTTACGGCTGCTCATTTTTTCCCTCCCTCCCACCATACTTGGTCTCTGTGCTGAGTCGTGTTTGCTTGCCCTGATCATTTATGCACTTACGCTCTTACAGCTACATAGGCCGCTAAAGCTGGAAGATGAAACAGAAAGGTCCTGCGTTTGGTGTCCCATTCTCTTTCTCTCTCTCTCTTACTCTCTCTCGCTCTGTCTCTCTCACTGGCCTGGATTAAATCAATGTTTGTCCTTAAACATGACTCATGATTAAATTCAACTGCTCCCTCGGTTCTTCATAAACACAGTTTGACACGGTCAGCAATCACCAGAATAAACCTGCCAAACTGTGTTTGTGAAGAATAGAATGAACACTTCTGTATTTAGTTGTCGAAGAGTCGAAAGTTACAGACAGATGTTGATTGAATCCAGGCTTCTGTCTTGTACCCAAACAAGGAGAGAATTCCATGATTGAAAATAATATCCAATCCATATTTGAGGGCAGTTACTGTACATAGGTGTTTTTATTGTTTTATGATTTGCTGTGAATTCACGTATTACATCTTTTGGAAACACAAGTTTGGTTACGTTTAGAGTTTTGATATTTACTCAAAAAAAAGGCTCAATTACATCCCATAAACTGCTCAACCCTTTTTGACACAGGAGAATGCTGATGATCTACGTGAACTAGAACTTGCACTCTTGAGTGACAAAAACATGGGTGGACAATCATACACCTCTCTCTCTAATGATGCCAGTGAACTGTGAGGAGTGAAGGCTAATTGTGCAGCCGTGAGCCGTGGGCCGTTTCCACGGTGACAGCTCAAAGAGACGGTGGTTTGATTCCAGTGCCCCAGTGACACAGAGAAACTCATTACCCAGGGCTCTGAGAGCCACTAGGCTTCATTAGGGCCCACGTCCCTGTCTGACCCTGTGACCTGCTGGGGCCACATTCCCAGTGCTAGCCAGGACTGAGCCCTGCTTTCCCTCAATCAGGCTAACTACACTTTTAACTGTAATTACACTACACAGACACGCACGCACGCACACACACGCACGCACACACGCAAACACAGACACACACACGCACGCACACACACACACACACACACACACATATACACATATATAAAACATACACATTCAACTTTACACACAAGACATACACCCACATCCATACACAACCACACACACACACACACAAAATACACACACACACTAACTGGATACATCGTTCCTTTGCATAATTTTAATAGGCTGTCTAATTGACTCATTTAGACCGCCCTGCGAGAGTTTCAAACAAATGAACACCATTAAGTGGCGGAACGGGTTATTAAAGTCAACCCCCGCGCACGACGAAATCAGACGCATTTAAACAGATCCCACTCAGAAGGAATCCGCGCACTGCCTCGGATATGTTATTTGTCTTTGCACCATCGATTTTCTTTTATCCCCCATTCAAGAATAGGAGGAAAGCCCTGCAGAGATAATGTTAGGCTTGATAATGACCATGTCACTCTGTTCACTGGGAAAACGTTAGTCAGGAATGAATACATCCAGAAGAAGAAGTAGAATAAGAATTATTATTCGGCAGGCAGCAGAGGAATGCACCTTGTGTCTAAAAACTTTTCTGCATCACCACAGGAAGCCCGATTTCGATATTACACACATAATTCGTAAAATAAACAATCATTTGAAAAACGGCAAGATATCATCATGAACAATAACACCCTATTATTTTTTCATTTTTCCAAACTAAAAATAATAATAATATATATATATATATATTACCTGCTGCATATTAAGATTTCTCCCACATCAGCTGGAAATGTGATTGGCAGTTGTGCACGTTCAGAGCATGAGTTTCAGAGTGCGGCTAACGAAGCACAGCCTGCCACTTCAGAGACTTTGAATCAAGCACTGCGGGCTTGGGGATGATTGAATTTAATATGATTCAAATGTATTCTCACGCTATGTGCTCCTGTTTCTCCTTCCTAATTATCACGCACAACAACATCTCCAACAGGAGGAATCGCAAGTGCAAACAAACTAATGTTACAGTTGATGAACGACTGTGTCTCTTCCAGGGATGGCGAAGGAGAGAGAGAGATGTGTGCCAATGTGTCTCAAGCACAGAGACTGCAGACCTCCAGAGAGAGATGATTGGGCTTTGCCACACAGGCAGGTCTGTGAGGCCTTAGTCCATGAGGGCCAAGCGTTTCTGCCTAGCTTTCAATTGACCCTGACCCTGGAGGGTGAGAAATCTAATTGAGATAACTGGTACTGCGACTGAGGAGGTTAATGGTGGGATGAAGGTGGGAAAAAAACTTTAGATTTTTCTGCCTGATGCCATGTTATTTTGGCCCTCTGGGAATACCTGAAGACCTGGCCTCTACACTGCGACCAAAATGGCTTCATATGCAACCTTTTTTCTTTGGGAAGAGCAGAAAATATTTGTCTTGGTCGCATTCTTGCGAGTGGGTAAAAAAATTATTATCAATTGTTTAAACCAGGGGTTCCCAAACTGGGGTCTGCGGATAAATGGGAAAAAAGTCAAATAAATACATTTTTATAAAATAATTAGAATAAAAACCTATAATAACCATTATTACTCTAAATTATATTTCATTATTGAATATGATATATTTGTTTAGTAACCTTGATTGACATTATTCAGTAGCCTTTAACTCACTCGTCAATTGGCTTAATTAGCCTATCCTAAAACGTGTTTTTAATAGTTTGTAGTTTACGCGCTTAGGGTACTGTAGGCTATAGTAACGTTACCTGTTTCCGACTGCGCTCCGAGCGCAGTTCTTGAGAAGTAGAGATATCTTTCAAGCTAATTTAGAAATATTTTAGCCAGCAAGCCATCGATTTTTAAAGCGGACACATTCCGCTGCTCGCGCATCAGGTCCAAGCCAGTCAAGTTCCAAAGCAATCGACAAAAAAATCGAGGAAATATGATCATACGTAAAGTTCGGGTTTTTATCCATCAAATAAAGATGGCCTTGATTATCCCCAGTGCGTGGGCATTTCCAATGAATGCCTAAACCCATCTAAACTTAAAAGATATTTACAACAAAAACATGAAAATCACGTAGACAAACCTGTTTAATCCTTTGAAAGAAAAGCATCAGAGCTGGCTAAACAAGCGAGTGGTTTCAAACAACACACAACTGTCCCAAAAAATGCATTAAATGCATCATTTTTTCACATCGTATCACATTTTCCCTGCAAAAAGACCACACAATTGCGGAAGCCTTGCTATCGCCCACGACCATACATTGTTCGGAAAATGCTAGGCGAGGATGCTGCCCGGAAAATTGACGTGTCAAACAATACGGTCACTAGAAGAATATCTGACATGGCTGAGGATGTAACGGAGCAACTACTTGAACAGGTGAAGGCCAGCCCCTTGTTTCTGTTATAATTATATGAAATAGCCTACAGATGTAGCTAATGTGCAGCCCAACTTTGGGAGACAAAGTTAAAGGAGGGAATTAGCCTACATAAATGTTACCACTCTTTCACCAGGAACCTGGGACATCCAGACAGTGTCATGCCTGTAATACTTTCCCATCGGACACACCTGAAGGAATGTTTCAGTGACTATTTCCCTGAGCTGGACAATGGTAACTTGAATTGGATCAAAAATCAATTTCAATTAACACTGGATGAGAGTCTTGATTTGAGGTCACAGGAGGAATTCATTGAAAATTCCAATGAGGGAAATCTAAAAATAAAGTTCTCTGCAGCTCCCCAGTCAGAATTTTTGAGCTCTGTGAAAAATGGATAGGCTACCCAGTAGTGGAAGAAAAGGCCATCCGATGCCTTCTACCATTTGCAACAACATAGCCTACCTGTGTGAGGCAGGTTCTTCTACATAAAAGTACTGAAAACAAAACAAAGAGTGCATCTGCATGTGGAGAATGACATGCGATTGTCAATAAGCCAGCTACAACCAGGCTACAACCCAAAATCAACAAACTCTGCAGGAATGTCCAAGTACATCCATCTCACGACTGAGGGTAGGCATTAGTTTTATTTTTGTTGTGAGATTTGCACTTTTTGCCAGAGAGGATTAAGTTAAAATATCTCTTCAATTTTATTTGTGTAACATTGTTGATTTTATATTGTTTATAAATGTCATGCACTTCACACATACAGAATAGCAGTCTATTTATGGGGAAATGTAAAAATACATACAATTATTTATTTTGGTTGGGGGGGGTCCTCAGCCAGAAGCTAGCCTGTCAAGGGGGCCTTGGCATAAATAAGTTTGGGAACCCATGATTTAAGCAATAATGTGCAGTAATTTACATAAAACAATAAGCGCTGGTGTCTTATGAACGTCGGGAGGGAAGTCACATTTTTGCAAATAAACACCAAAAAACGAAAATAGCTTACCGTAACACTAGTTGATTGATACAACAGATAACGTTGTCACACACCAGAGGCATCATACAGACAAACATTTAAGAGAGGCACAAGAAAATAAAATAATAATGTAGCTCCAACCACATATCTAACTCGACGTGAAAGAAACCGAGACTGTGGGTTTCCTGGCGATTTTAGTATTCCCATTAGGCCTGCTTCCTTATTGGGGTAGCTGAACATTACCTGTAAACGTAAAAATAGTAGGCCATATCACTCAAGTCAAGGACACCAAAAGTTGCAAACAGAAGCAATCCATTTAGCCTATAATTTTCCAAAACTGAAGCGGTCTATAGCTGACAATTTTAAAAGAAAAAATGAAGGGAGGGAAGTAAATTAATATTCAAGTAAAAACATTTAGCATATTACGTCAAGTCTCAAGTCACTCTCGATCTTTACATCAATGTAAAACTAGGGTATGCAAATGAAGACAGCTTTTCATCAGCGTGCAAGGTCATTGATTAATACCGTACTGCCGCAAAGAGAACGAACAAAGGAAGCTGCAGCTACATGATGAGAAACTAGCCACCAGTGGAAAAGTTAATCTAGAGCCCTGCTAAAGAGCACCCTCCCACCACTGTCACACCACCAAAAACAGAGAGAGACAGACAGAGAGAGAGAGAGAGAGAGAGAGAGAGAGAGAGAGAGAGAGAGAGAGAGAGAGAGAGAGAGAGAGAGAGAGAGGGGTAGATGTTTGCTTGCAAGTACTCCTTCAAAAGAAGACATCATGTGCAAAGAATGTGCTGTAAAAAGTGAGTGGCAGTAAATCAGATTAAGATGTTGCTGTAGAACTGAAAGGCAGAAACACACACAGCAGCACAATAGCAGCTGGCCCTGGCAGCTTCACCTCCCGTCTCTCAGACGCCCGGAACATTCTTCAAATTAGCAAGACTGCTCCCTCTGCCACATGCTTATGTTTAACCTGTGTACCGTACACAGATTTGTTTTTCAACTGCAAATTAGGAGGAGCACATTGCTTCATTCCAAGGCTATGGCAACACTGGGATTCAGCCACGCAACCCAGAGGGCCAGAGCACAGAATTTCCTGCCACTTCCCTACTCTAATGAACACCACGGGTGAAGCGTGAGCTACACCTTTCTTGCCAAGCGTGAGAGGCTGTAATGGACGCGGTCGCTCAGCTCCACGTTATGAACACTCCAGCGCCATGGCATCATAATGGCACAGCACGACACCACAGGAAGTCCCTGCTCCCAGAAACAACAGGAGCAGATCCTCACTCCCTTATCAGGAGGCGATGGCAGGGCGTCAGCGGACAATAGACAGGGAGAACGCGGCTGCTCAATTTCCCGATCGACTGAACGGACGAGATCATTAATCACGCTAAAGGACGCTCTTCTCTGGGCAGGCAGAGTGCCTCCACTGTACATCCCACAGGCCAGAGAGAGAGCAGCCTCAGTCTAAACCAGCTCAGCTGCTGTGTGTTACCAGGGCCTCCCTCAAGAGTCAAACTGCCTGCCTTTGTTCTGTTCATTCAATTAATTTTCTGTTCATTAATTTCTCTAAAAGAGTGGGCAGGACGGGCAGAAGACAGCGTGTCACAGGAAGCGTGTCACCAGCTGTTTTGTGCCATAATTGACGGAGAGCACCGACCAAATGCCTCACAATGCCTTTGACTTCCTACAGAAAGGGATGTTATTTTGGGCAGAAAAGTGCTGACGGGGCCTCTGTACAGTGGAGTTATTATATTTCATACCTTTCCACAGACACTTGACAGGGTTTATTTTTTTGCTTATTTGTTTATTTATTTTAAAATAATTTTTTCCATTTGTGTGCTACCTGTTGCTACCTGACTTCTTCAAAGATAATTGCACTTCATGTAATATTCTCACACTGGAGTGTGAAAAAATTAAAGCTAAGGCCATCAAGATGGCCTCATAAAACACAAACATTTCAAACAAATTCATGAAAACATTTTCTTCACATGTTTGTTTGGAAATGCAGAACATAAGGCAATTACTGTCCACGAACAGCTGCTATTCTGGGGAAGCAAAAGACTGGGAGACAGACATGAATAATGAATGCGCACCAGGACCAGAAAGTTACAAACACCAAGTATGATTAAAGGAAGGAACACAGTTGAAATATTATTAGGGTTGGAAAAGAAAATTATCCAAAGATGTGTAAGTCAGCACAGATTGACTTTAACAGTAACGTTATTTAAAATAAACGATACGAGTCCTATGGCCTATATAATTACTGCATTGCCAATGGACTGAGCAACTCATATTTCTTGTCTTTAAAAGCCTGTTTCATCAGTTCTTTGGATTTGGGGGATTGGAAAGCTAACAGGGGTCTGGTAAGTTGTGCATAAAAGGCTGGGACTGCAAGGGGAAGTAGAAGGAAGGCAGTTTCCATTTCAGTGTGGGAAGAGGAGCATGAAGGCAAGAGAGGCTGAGGTACGGACAGACAGACTGACTGACTGACTTACAGACAGATTATACAGGGGAATCCATAGGGAGGAGGCATGAAAAAGGACGCAACGATTTCTCGTGTAAAAACATCTATCCCCTGTCTGTCATATAGCTTATGCATAAGCAAGTGAATGAGATCTCCGCAAATAATGCGCAAATAAATCGCTAAATAAAATGCACACCGTGGGGAAATATTTTGCGGAACCGTATTTCAGCAGCTGAATGTGTTTAACTTGAGCGTAAACTGAAAGTAATCTGGATTTAGAGCTGAGAATTGTTCCAGCTTTCAAACAAAGGACAGCGGGCTTGGGGCGTGGAGGTGGGATTTATGGCGGGGAGGACAGGGGACCGTCGAGCACAGCCGTGTGTTCCTTTCCTCACAGACACAAAGGCTCCTGCACAGCCATGAAACACACGTTTGCAATTCTGTCCTCCGGACCGCGCCAGTCACCTTAATCATTCATGCAGGGATTGACGACAATTAAATATGCAGAGGTGGGAACCAACTGCTGTAGTGAATTAAAACTTAGAACAACAAGAATCCAGTCTCACCCCTATAAACCAATTCAAATGCTACATTTCAGTAAAAACGTGCTCTCTCTCGCTCACACACACACACATACACACACACAGACACATGCGCACACACACACACTGCAGTTCACATGCACAATGCTTCCACTAGAGCTGGGGCATCTGAAACTGCAAGGCATAAGTGTCCATCAGTAACATCACAGAGCAGGAGGGGCCACCGAGTAAATGTGTATTTTCTATTATTAATTTGCTCACCAGACACATTGATACTGTGTGACTTACATAACCCACACAGTCACTGCATGACCCACTTTTATACACATTGGTTTCTATGGGGCACCTGAGGTAAAGCTCTGACTAGAGTGCTACAACTGCCCTAAGATTCGAACCTGTGACCTTCTGCGCCAGAGTGCATTGCACTGGGCACTGCTAAATGTTTATCATGACAAATTAAAATGTTGATTTTTGTTGTATATGTTGATTTAAAAAATACTTTGTGTATTAAGAACATCTGTGCATAAATGTATGTGTTTGTGTGCATGAGTGCATGTGCGTATGGGTGCATGCTTCTGCACATGTGCATGTTTGTGTGTGTATGTGAGTGTGTGTGCATGCGTGCGTATGAGTGTGTATGCATGCGTGCGTATGAGTGCATGTGTGTGCGTGAGTGTGCATGTAACTTTCTTGCATGACCTCACACTTCCAACATCTTCGTGTTTCTTTTGGCTCTGTGCTCTCCTACTCTCTCCCCACCGTGCCATGAACTCCCTCAGAGGGGATCTTAGATGGGCCACTGCACTCCAGTGAGATAAAACACCAGTGGACTCACTTTCTCTCCTCGCTCTGAGGAACCTGGATCTTCCGCAGCACCCACCTGGGTCTGAGTTACCAGGTAACTGCTATTAAAAATGCTCAAATCAAAGTGTGCAACAATTTCCATCGTTCCGGGGATGCTTCCCATCATGCAATTCTATATAGTCATGTCCCATGACACGGACACCAGGGAGGAACTTGTTTGTCTCATGTTCATAATCACCACGGGCGATAACTCTCAGTCCCCGTAGTGGCGTTCCCAATTCAAAATCACATGAATGACAAACAACCAAAATGATGCTAGCCCATCCCTCCAGCAGGATGCAGAGCATCGGAGCTCATTCAGAAAAGAAACGGTTCACAAACACTGCAGCTACAGTATTCTACAGACATTTTGAAGAGAAAAACATGCATAAATGTCCTTATATGACACAAAGTTTAGGCCTGGGACCAAGAAACATTTGAGGGCAGTCTGGAACTGTCTGCTAAGCCAATTACTGTGACACAATTGTATGGCCAAGGCATATTAATAAAGCTGTAACCAAACAAAGTGGTGTTTACTCGGTATAAACTCAGCTAGAGCGGAGGCAGAAGAGATCAAAACGGCTGGTTAAGTTTGTAAAAACTTTGTTTTCCCCAGAGCCATCCTCAGAGCTGCAGGTCTTATAAGATGAGTGAGGTTTATTCTTTCCTCCTATTACTGCAGAGACGAGCTGTGTTTTTATACTGAAGCATGTTTAGGGATGTTTACAAAGTGATACTGAATCACATTTGATGCTCTGTGTGCATTGCACTCTTGTTTTTTTGTTTTTTTAAGGGGAGGGCTGAAATTGCAAGTCCCCAAACCCATGTTATGAGATTAATGAACATTCCTTTAGACTGCCAGGGCTGTCTTTGATTTAATTAGTCCGTTCATGGGGGAGATGTTTGGTGTTTTTCCTTTGAGAAGAGAGGCAGGGGGTGCCCCCTGGCAAGTGGCAGTCTTTCTGAGATGGTTTGGGGGAGAGTATGTGATGGTCACAACAAAAACATCTGCGTGTATCTGTGGCATCCTCTGAACAGAAAGCTCTGCTTCTTACCCATAATCCACTTCTGTTACTTCAAACCTCATAAAACTCTTTCTGAGCACTGCAGAGAGCAGTATACCACACAAAGTCTTTTTGTCCTCTTACCGATTTGAGCAGAGTGTCCATTTAGACCTACTGTACGCGACTGTGTCACAGCGCATAAACCCACATTATTCTGCCCCGAGGGAAACACTGTGCCCACAGTTCCCTGCAACATCAGGAAACAGCCCTGAACGCATGATGAACCCACAGCTCTGTACTGTCTGCTTTTAAATAGCTCATAAACCCCCAATTTAGCCCCTTCATTACGGATCTTTGCCGATAGACCCAGAATCTTTACCAGCCTCTCTTTATCGATACACTAAGAGCACATGAAAGGAGGGGGTGGGGGGGTTAAAAGCAGATAATCCATCACCCTGGCTTTTTGAAAAGTGGCCGTTCATTAAAAATGCAGGAGCCATAACTCAGGGCTGGGCTCTAAGCACTTCCTCCTTCCCCTCCATGCCAGTCCGCTCACACCAGGCTCAGGCAGGAAATGGCAGAAACAAGGTCACGCCCACTGGCACTTGTGCCATGTCATGTACCCCACTCTTCTTCAAAACATTTTTCTTTCTTTTTAGCATTATTACATTTTACAAAACACTTGTACACAACCGTGGCCATCATACTGAAACATACTCAACCAGTCATTGAACAGAGGGGCAGAGGGAACTGAAACGGGGTTAGATCCTCCAACTTATTCTGTGAAGTTCAAAACCAGAAAGCCACTCCAGAACTGTTCCTTTACCCTCTCCAGATACATTAAAAAGCACACTGCATCACAGGTGAAAGGTCATCCCCCGGGCCTGGCAGGACAGAGGAGCCCGGTGCACAGTCGGGCTGCCGCTAAACGACCCTCGCGCGTACAAACGCATGCCTGATTCATAATTAATCTATTACTGCAGGATCTGTTTCTATCAAAAACGGCAATAAGCACCAGAGATCACAGGCTTCAAAGGAAAATTATCCCCCTGAACACACACAAACAAGGATGTTATTAGCGCCTAAGGGAGCTAAAAACCAAGCTAAAAACCCATACAGATGAGAAAACACAAATAAAAAATAAAGAATCTATATTGATCAAGCTCGTTTTGGGAAAAAAACATTGCAAAGACGCCCCACCGGCTGTGTGCCACAAAGAAAAAATTGATGCGCATAATATTTTTATAACGGCATAAGAGTGCTGTTATAAAATGCCATTTATTACATATTTACTGACATGCTCCAATCATATCCCGAGGCTTACGTGGCCTTGCCAGATCACATCGACCTGCTGTATCCCCTTCCTGCCATTAGAGTGCCAGCGATTTGAAGGAAACTATAAATTATTTGGTGCAAATGTGCTGAAAGAACAGGGCAGTCGCCAGTAACAGCTGTTAAAATGGCCAACAGCCAGTACCATCCACCGCTCCCCAGCACTGCACCATGATCTCAAGGAAACAAAAGGAGGCGATGGTTCAATCTATGCCCCCAACTTTATGGATTAATATGGTGCTTCCTGACTGCCCACCTTGTACTCTGCACTTACTCACTCATCCTGCACTTTCAATAGGCTATTCAGGCCTCTGGCGTGTTTTGTTCCTCTACTCGCGAGGCAAGGACAGATTCTACAGCTACTTCATCAGCTCGCTGACATTTTTTCTGCACTCCACTGGAAAACCATGTCCTCTTTATCATTGGTCGATTGATTGATAATTTTTTTAACAGATGCGCACACTGCCATAACTCTATAGTGTCAACGATTTAGAAGTGGAGGGAATATTAGCTAATTTCTTGAATATGTCACTCACAGAGTATTAAAAAAACATCTTGAAACGCTTTCTCCACATTTGTGACACACGGACGTGTGTTTGCCATTGTTGACAAAATTCCAGTGGAAATATTCAGCGAGCGATTCTACAGTGACACGGCTCAACAGGCTGTGGTGACAATGGATTTTTTTTATATCTGCTGAATATACTTCCTTCAGAACAGCGGTGAAATTTAAATAGCGCTGAGACACATTTCAGAAACATGAGGGTGACCAACAGAATAAATGCTGGTCAAGGTAAATGTGGCTCTTTTTGTCAAACAAAGCAAGATGCAAATTTGAAAATAAAAGCTTATGTTAAAAATGCAGATGTCACTCTTCTCTTCCCTGCTGACAATACAGTAACTTTTCATTTATTTATTTTCAAACATTATGAAAGTCTACGTGTGATAGAATTTTGTCCACATTCAATTTTCTTAGTCCTTAACAGCAACCACATAATAAGCATTTGATACTTTAGAGAAAAACCTTATGTGAGTGAAAGCATTTTTACCGAACCTATCACTTTTTTTTTTGCTTTAGTGTTTAACTCTAATTTTAGGACAAAGCACTTGGAAGTGACATTGAATCTGCTTCTTCTTCTTCTCCTGTAACAGGCCCTGCTTGCCAGTGCAAACTAATTTCACTCAATCGTGGAGGCAATTTTAGAGGTTGCGAAGGTTACTTTGACAATGTCTTCTCACCGGGAATGCAGATTACCTGCTTCTCTGTGTAATCAGTGAGGTGTTATGTTGCTTAATCGCATTGCTTAATGTTACCGTTGTATGGCGTGCTGAATCCAATTTTCTACAGCTTACAAGTAGCCTTGATAAAAATGTGAAATGTTGCTATGCCATTCAAGTAAAAATAAAAATCCTCTCAAGCCTTTATAGAAACACACAAATGCTTTCGCACTCACATGCATCACCTTGCAAATCACATTTACTAAAGGTCTGAAATAAATAGGACATTATCTTTAGTTTTAAATAACATCATATACTATTTCATCCAAATATTTAATCTGACACTACTCAATCAATTAAAAACCTTAATAACTAAGTAATTGGCTTGGAAAATATTTTAACTGATAACGATGGAGACTGAAATAAAATGTCTTGCCAAACATATGCAATTCAATACATGATGTGCCAGTGGGATTGTCTCTGTTTATGGCTGCAGCTCTGGTGAGTAGCTGGTGAGTAACGGTACATGCTTTGGAAAGTAGCATTCACTTTTACAAAGTTAGAGGCATTTCCACGTACATGCTTTCCACCTCATGCTATTTTAGATTAGCAAGCACCTCATTCCATCATAAAAATAAATAATTTGTTATTTAGTTAATAATTTTAGTTTATTTGCATCCAGATTTGATTAAATGTTCACTCATAAAAGTACCAGTACAATTAATTGTTTCTGTTGTATAATACATATATTGTAAAACCTGGTGCTTCCAAAAAGGTTAAAGTTTGGCAACATTTACGATGTCCACTTTTAAAATACAATGCGACCCACTACAGGTGGAGCATAAAAAATAACCATGTTGCTAATTGTGAACCTGGGGGGGGGTATTTTAGTACAGTGAATATGTAACCAGAACCAGACGTGACAGAGAGGGAATCTACACGTGATCACCGCAGTGATAGCATCACAAAAGTGGAAGAATCCACACAGGGAGTGGGGAAAAAATAAAGAATGGGAAATAACTCCTGGTGTTAGCCAAATGAAAACAACCCAGAAAAGGTGGGCGAAACTTGAGTATCGAGCAGAGCAAAGACCTCGCAATACCTCTTGCTCGCAATATAAGAGAGCGCACTAAACAGAGGTAATGAAACAATAGAAAAAAATAATAGCGACCCAGAATAATAGGGCAAAAAAACTTGAAGACACTCGTAGTAGAAGCGAAAAGAGAAAAGCCTCTCACTCTCAATAAGAGAGAGCACTAAATAGAGAGGTGAGCAAATGAGGTAGGAAAGAAAATCTGTCTGAGGCAGAACAGAAAGAAAAACCAAAACGAGAAACAAAAAATGCAAGAGAAAGCAAATCCTACAAGGAACTCTAATGCAGTATAAAGCAAGTCCCGCGTTACTTTTGAGCAGAGCTGAAAAGTGAAGTGGTCACTTATATGATCCTATACCGTACCGGCTTCGAGGTAAAGTGGCAAAACAATACTGAAGCACCGGAATACGGAAGCACAGAGCTTAAATAACCAACAGGAAACCTAGAACAGGTGCGGGTGCTGAGTGCTGAAACAAAGCGAAAACCCGGAACGGACGACGGACAAACAAGGCAAGAGCACCCTAGCACCGCTCCGAGGAAAAACCACTGCAGAAATAAAAGGAGGCTGCCAAAACCATGACAAGTCAATACAATAATGCAGCAACTAGGGATACACAATATGGAAATTCTTGGGCTGCTATCAATAACAGATTTGTCTGGCCATATTGGCCAAGACCAATACTGATGCTGATATTACCCTGTTTGCTGATTGGTCAAACTGTGTTCAAGCCATGCTAGAATCACTAATATAGCAATAGTTGTTGCACTGAAGACCTGTTCACCTTCCTATGTATAATATTATTGCACACCTTCCACATGAAAGAGATTGAACTAACAACAGTATATAGGCTATTGACTAGCTAGAGGAGGTCCGTCCATAGAGGACAGGGAGGACGATCCTCCTCAAGAAGGGGCAATTTTTTTTTTTTAAATCGATAAAACAATATCGAAATCACCGTCATATCCATTTGCCAATGGTAAAATAAAAAATGCCAACAGCGCCCACAGGAGGTCACGGTTCTCTCGTCCTCTCTACAGCTTCATAAGCACACTTTGAAATGTTTACAGCGGCTTCTGCTCACCTATCTTTTACATTGCAAAAATGACATGTAGGGAGGACAAGCTCCCTGACACCGTCAGACCAACAAGCCTTAGGAATAAAAGATTGACATACTGTACATCCAATTAAAGTATGGGAGGGTTGATCAAGTGTCACAATGCGTACAAAGATGTCATGCTCAGTTGTAGAGCATAAGGATATTTTGTGAAATATACAGAGAGAGCATGGCAAAATAACTATTTTTTTCTGACACTACTAACGTTAGGTAACATTATTTCATATTTCATATTAGCTAGCAGAGAGAGAAGCTTGTGATAAGATATGCTGTGCAAATTTAGAGTTTTTTTCAATTGTATATTTTTTTAATTGAGGGTAGCAGGGTGAGAAGAAGGCACGGTAGGCTAGGCCTGGTTATTTTTGTATTATTAATTTTTGGAGGAGCTTGGCAAAGGTGTTAGCTAGCTACGTTAGCTGGCTAATCATGGGCGGCAGAGGAAAACTAGCAGACAAATGTAATTTCAATTGGATTGTAATCAAGAATAAAGATAAAAACGTTAGGGGTGTAACAGTACACATATTCGTACTGAACCGTTCGGTACATGGCTTTCGGTTCAGTGTGGGTTGCGAGCCAAATTAATACACATGCAGAACCTTTTTTTGTGTCCGGAACTTCAATGCAAAACTCCAAACCCCCCCCCCAAGACATAACTTTCGCAAAGAGCCGGATGTTTTTAGTTCAGCGCATGAGCATAGCAACTGAATTAATGCTGCATTCTTTTTTTTCATTTCCAACTAGGAATCACGATATCTGACTAGGGAAAATGTCATAAAACGCCCTTCCAACTAGTTTCACGTCAGAAATCATGGAACGAGAAATCAACAACCCCGACTAGGAAGAACTTGACATCACATCATAATGGCAGCTCACACTGCGACCCACATTGTGAACTGTAAACAAACATGACTTTTAGACAATTTTAGCTTTAAAAACACTTCAGATTTCGTTTTTCAGCATGAAATTCTTTTGTATCGGCCAACAGATACAGAATGATAAACATATACAATTAAAAAATAAAACATTATTGTTGTAGTTGTTAGCTGTTTTAGCTATATTTGCTAGCAAAGCCAAAACTTCCCTGCGAAGGGCGTGCATTACGCCAAGTCCCCAGATGACGAGTCCAAGTCCAACCGCGAACGCAGTGATGTCGGTAATGACGCGGAAATGATTCGTTTCCCACATCCGACCTCCGACCATAAACTAATGCAGGGTTAGCACAGCCCAGCCTCATCAGTATGGCGAACTGGTACAAGAAAAAAGAGAGTGGAGTGCAAACCCAGCTCCCCATGGCTTTTAAGCTGCCTCCACTAATTCAGACCGGGCAAAAGCAATAACAACGCCATAGCTTTTAAGAAAGAAAGATATGTGCCTTCCTTTGTTCAGAAAATTATGCCAATTAGCCACTGTTTACAAGTTTATAACTTCATAATAAATGAAAAGCAATTTTATGTTTTGCATTTATTTTTTCCCCTGCTGTACCGAAGAAATACTGAACCGTGACTTAAAAATTGAGGTACATACCGAACCGTGACTTTTGTGTACCGTTACAGCCCTAATAAACTTCCCATAATCTTCTGCAAAGCTAACCTGTCAGGCTGAAGGGTAGTGAGAACCTGAAAAAGTTGGTGGCTTTTCTACACCAGGAAACTTATAAGCAACATTTCCACCTTAGGTCAGTTAACGTGATTTCGAGATTTTGTTTGATTTTAATTACAATTAGCTATATCTTTAATTTTTGCAAAAAAAAGTCCCCCCCTGACCCCCCTCTTTTGGGTACTTCTGTCATCCCCTGTTTCCAAACCCACCAGCCGCCACTGCTAGATAGCTATCAGACTGGAAGTGCATAAGCGACATTGGATCCATTGCAAGTACACCAGAGAACTGATGGTGGTGAATTACTTCATATGTAACATTTCCTGAAGGGCTATGTGGGAAATCTGTGCTCAGAAACCTGAGCTTAGTTGGTACCTTCCAGTGGAAGTGAAGTGAAAACTACCATATGAACCCTAGCAAGATGGATGCTACCACCACAGCGAAAAAAATGGTTTTCACCCTTTGGTGCTCGGCCCCCTAATTACATCTGAAGAGCTCTTCAAAAGAAATGGAAAAGCTACTTCAGAGACCTGCTGCGTATTAAACACACTGCTTCTCAGCTTTAAGGATAATGATATTATTGATTATACTCATTATAAAGGATACCCTTAGAACTAATTAGATCATTAAGAAGCCACTCGCTTTGAACGTGAGGGGAGTTTCTGAGTGGCTGGGGTCAAAAGTCACAAGATTGATAACTTTCATAATGAACCATTGCTTTTTTCCAATTGCGTCCTTTCATAATCATTAATCATACTTAAATCATTACAGCAGCCATATCGAGCATCTAAACCACTCACAATTTGCCACAACACATATCATGTATGACACATTCCCACAAATGCCGTATACAGTGAAGTACCACTCAAGAAAATCTTCAGAAAAATGTAAACTCTCTTAAAACACTGCATTTCTATATTTTTCCCCCTTATTTGATTTATCCCTCTTAATTTGGCTGCTGTCCATTCTTTTTCCAAGTCTTGAAAAGCCAAAAAAGTTTGAATGACAAAAAAAAAAATAAACTCAATGTTGGAGCATGACAAAAAGCACTCAATTTTAGTGCAACATTGGCCTCATCTTTTTTTGTTGCTGAATGCTGGCTGTTACGAATCACACAAAAAAGTGAATATTTAAACAAGGAGTAGATGCAATTTCTAGAGAATAAAAGCTGAACCCTTCCTTCTGAGAAACCCTATTGAGCTGAATCTGGATTAATATGTGCAGTTGGCTTTGGGGAGGCACAATTAGGAGGCCCCACTGATTTCACTCAACAGAACCCCCAGGAAAGGGGGGGAGGGGGAATTACCTGGCTTTGAATCAACTTAATAACCTCCAGGTGTAAATGTTCTGAGATGGAAATTGCCAAAGCCCCCGCCTCGCAATCCCCAAACAACCAATCAAATTAAGCCCCCGTCCCCCAATCCCCAAACAAGCAATCAAATTAAGATGCCCCCCCTCTCCCCCACCCCCCTTTCTCCATGCACCTGCCCCTTTATGATGTTATCGCGGGGGGGCTACGTCTGAGCAGCGGCAGATTTATATCACACCCCAAAGGGGCCGATGCTCTCAGAGAAACATGGAGGTGAAGCTAGGGCCTTTATAGAAAATGTTACGAGCCCTCAGAAGAAAAGGATGAAAGGTTACACTGTTTTCCCCCCATTTTGTTCAAGTCATCTAAGGTCGGGTACAGCGACAAATGATCCAAGTACGAGTACCAAATGCCCGCACGCATCCTTGCGCAGATACGGCTTTTCAGCCTTGACAGCAGCTGCCCTTTGCTGGCATTACTGTTGCTCCTGCCTTTCCTGGTGTGATTGTCATCACAGTAGAAAGCTGTGATCAAAGCTGTGACACATTTGTGACTCCCACAGTTCATACCAGCACGCCTTCATTTATTCTCCAAAAAAGATAAAAACTATCATATTTTAAAATGAATGCGTCGTAACTGCATAGATACACAATAACACAGAAGAGGCAGAAATTGGTGCCGAATAAATGAGAAACACCTATTAAATATGTAATAACGCCACATTGTGAAGTCCTTGCATCTGTTTCTTTGGCTTGATAAAAGCTCTGTGTTACAGTCTCACTTGATGAGCAGTTTTTATAAAACAGACCACATGAAGCAATTCCACACATCGATATTTTTGACTAGGAAAGCAGCACAGGCTCAAGCTGAAGTGCATTAATCAATAAAAGAATAAATATTGTTTCATCTCATTTTGACTCCAATTTATCAGCTGTCAGGAATGCTCACTGTCAAAAGGGGTAGCATGGTCAAAAATAAATAAGATTGCAGAGTGGCCTCACACACACACACACACACACACACACACATGACAGAACCCCTTCATTATAATATGATCCAGATGTTAATTTTTTTCCCCTCAACTTGGGTTCACTGCTTTTGTTTGACATAAAACGATGCAATGATTTTAAATTGAGCACACTCTGGCTGGCGATGGGGGAAAGAGCCGCTCTCAGTGGACTGAAATGAAGATTAAAAAGCACATTTGTGTGTTTCCTGGCCCAAGTTTCCCGAACACACGCTGCCAGCGCTGGACTCGGGGAGATCCGGGAGGCTGTAATCTGATACGGAATGCAGCAGCACACAAAAGCGCTTTCTCCCGTTCCCTATAATCTCTCAGTCAATAATTATTATTGGCCCCTGCCATTGTTCTCTAAGCGCTCGTACAAAGCTGTGTGAGGAGGCGCCCTTCCCACGGACCCCCCCCCCCGGCACGGTGTCCCGGCTCTTCGGCCATGCCGAACGGAGCTTTCGCCCGGAGGAGAGCCTGTGTGCCTCTGCGACGACGGGGAGGAACGCTGGCGCTCCAGGGGGAAGCGTCGCGTGCGGACGTTCTGAGATTGGGTGACATGTGACTGCCCTCTCCGCACAGCTTTCTTACACCCTGACGGGGGGGGTTGGGGGGGGTGGTCGCAGGTAAACACGCAGGTGAGGTTACATTTGGGACCGCTGCCATTGTGAAATACCAGTCTGAACCCACCCTCTACAGTTGGGGGGGGTTTGAAGGGGAAACCAGTGGGGAAAGGATGTTGGTGTTGGGAATCACACTGATGCACAGAATGAAGGACTACAGACAGAAAATGAGAGATGGATGGATGGAAGGAGGAAGATAGACAGAAATGGGTGTAAAAAAAGGAGAGAGAGAAAAAGAGAAAAGTGATAAAGCAACACGCCGATGGAGCGAGGCAGAGGGGGGAAAGAAAGAGGGGTAAAGAGACAGCAGAAACAGAGTGGGAGAGGAAGAGAGATGTAGAAGAGAGAGGGAGGGGAGAGAGAGACAGGGAGGGATCGTGGGTTGGGTGACAGCAGGGTAAATGGATTGGGCTGTAAATCAGAGAGGAGCAGTAGCTTCCCTACAGAGACACTTAGCATGGGGATCTGAGGAGGGACACAGGGGACGGGGTAGGAGGCAGGCGCTAGGTGCATCTCTCTGTGTCCCTCACGTGAACCCTGACCAAACAGCGCAGTGTGTCTCCTCTGTTCAACCCTCTAACACACTGTCAGCACGCCAGAGCATCACAGCAAGACATATATCCACAGCACCATTCTCACACCCTATATCATCAACGCACAATCACTAATTCTCTCTCCTTCGCATGCATTTGTTTACTCACTCCCGTAGAGTGATAGTTGTTAACTTTTCACCTCACAGGTCACACTAAAACCTGTGCACAAGCTGAAATAAGCTCCTCAACAACATCTGGGGATATGCGAAGAGGAAAAAAAGGATGCAAGGTGGCTCTGCAGTTCTCCAGAGCCTGATCTGCTTGGGACCGTGTTTCCCACGACCCCCACCGACGGAGCCAGCCGCTCGTCACGTCTAAATCCGCAACCCAAAGTCCCGCCCGTACCCTGAATCGCACATCTATCACCCGCCTCTGGCACCCATGCCGTTGCCCGGCAGAGGACAGGCAGGGTGAGCGGGTGAAGGAGAGAAAAAAAGAGAGAGAGAAAGAGAGGGATAGAGCGGTGCCATACCTTGGCCTGGAGATAGTGAGGGTAGTAGTAGGTGTACTGGGGGTACATTGGTTGCTGCTCCAAGCGTTTGCCCATGTAGCTGAAATCGTTCTGGCGGGCGCAGAAAAACTCGCTGTGGGGGTGACTGTGCCCCCGGTTGCCCCCGGTCCCGGGGAGAACGTAGGATCCGTGCTGGACAGACAAACGAGGAGGGACGGAGAGAGGGAACGAACGGGAGCGTTGGGAAGCTGCCGTCGGTCTCGGCGAGAGCGTGGAGTTTCCTGTCGGCGCGTCCGGGGCAGGGAGAAAGGCAGAGCGAAGCGATTTCTGTGGCTGGGTATTAGCGTGTGCGACTGAGCCTCGCCCCCCCCTCCTCTCTGTATGTCACGCTGCGAGAGAGCTGGGTACCAAAGGACACGCCACTGCCCGGGAGTTTCCGCAAAAGCGCGAGGAGGATGAGCAGGAGGAGCAGCAGGAGGAGGAGTAGGAAAATGAGGTGGTGGAAGAGGAAGATGAGGCAGCGTGTCCGTGCTAGTCCTAGAAACAACGGAACAGAAAAGAAGGAGTGGAGGGAGGATAGAGGAGGAGAAGCGGGTGGGGGGATGGGGGGTGGGTATTTAACACACTTCAACTAAAAAGCCGGCTCTCTCGCTTCTGAGCTCATTCCTTGCCACCCGTCTCTATTTATCTCGTTCCCTTGCTTGCGTGTATTGTGATCCAGTCGTGCGGAGATGGACTGTCAGATTCCCACAGATATCCCGGTGGCACGGATGCACTCTGCAAAGAGCGGGAGTTACCACGGCGATCTCGACCGCAGTAGGAGTTGGAGACCCGAAGATGCAGCGCTGTCGCGCGGTCGCCAGAACAAACAGCAGATCCTCTGGGGAAAAAAAGCCCAACGACGGTAATTTATAATGACAGTAATAATCAAAAAGCAACAATACAAACTCCAGTCAGTGAGTGGAATGGGGAGAAAAAAATTGCAGAAAGCGCTACAATCCCAGACGTCCAAAAAGAATATGGGCTCCACAAAGGCTCGTCCTGCCGTTCCGCTCTGTGCAATCCCGCTGTGCGTGCAGCGCGTGCGAGTGTGTGGAGTGTGTGCGTGTGTGTGTGTGCGCGTTAGTGCTCCTGACAGTGCCGTTCTTAGCCTGGGTGCTGCTGTTTGCTCCACAGCGGCAGGGCGTTTGGGGCTGGTCTTCTGCTGCGCTTGGCCCCTCCTTCGTCCCCGCCGGGGGTGGGGCTTGGGCGGCCTCTTTGAGAGCCAGACACACTGAAGGAGGAACAGCCCCCTTCCAGCTGGGAGGGGTGGGAGGCAGGCAGAGAGACGGCAGGAGCCGGAGCTACAAAAGGAGTCGATTCCCTCTGCTGGCGGCCTGCGGATTCACCGCCTTTACAACTCTTTCTCATACCACGCTCCCTCCTTCTCTACCCTTTCTCTCTTACAAACTTCCCTTTTCCTCCCTGATAGACACATTAGACAGTGTACACAATGTATTTCTCTCTAACACTCACTCTGTACAAACATGCTTACATACACAAAACGTGTTCATCCCAATGATTTTAATGAACAAAATTATTTCAAGGGACAAAATGTATGTTTTGTACCTTAAATTTCATCCATATTTGTAATCAGCTAAATAGCCTTTTTTAAGAATCCGTAAAACATATGAAGCCATTCTTTGGCTCCAATAGTAAAACATATGAAGCCATTCTTTGGCTCCGATAGTCTTTATGGTTTCTTAATGTCCAGTTAAATAACCACGTGCTGCACTATTTTTCTAAAAGTGAAAAACTTTTTGAAAAATAATTCCTCTCTGCCAACAGCCCCTAATGGAAAATAAATTTAATATTAGCATATATATTGCACATGTCCCCAGCATGGTTCAAAAATCAATATTCACTTCAGTGTGTCAAGCAAAATAATTAAATGACATGTCGCTATGTGGTATGACCGAATGCTTTTCATTTGTTTCATTTTGAAATGCATTAAACAACCTTACATGACACCACATAGTACCTTGGCAGCTTGTATCTACATGTTATTCCTTAATAACTGGGCGGGTGCACACTGAAGCAATTTAGGATAAGTGCCCTTGCTCAAGGGCACAACTGCAATGGCCCTCTGCTTACCACTGCAGGCATTCTCCATTCTACCAGCCAACCATGTCTATGGTAAAGTGATATGAAAATTGTGATTGGCTAATATACAATCACCTGCAAGTGCTACAGCACTGCAGAAATATTATTTTCATGAAAATGCAATGTGTGTGTGTGTGTGTGTGTGTGTGTGTGTGTGTGTGCGTGTCTGTGTGTGTGTGTCTGTGTGTGTGTGTATGTGTGTGCGTGGGTGTGCGCGTGTGTGGTAAAACTGGCTGCTGCTCATGTATAGTGTCCCATTGCCTCTCTGAGGTTGTCCTTGCCACACGTCGCGGGGTCAGAAGTCGTCATGGGATCAAAGGTCAGAGCCCTTTAAAAGGCGCTGGTTGTTGATGACAGCAGCTGGGGGTCCCTGGAGACCGTGAGGTCACTCTTACCCAAACAGAGCTGGGTCAGGGCCGTAAAGAGTACGGCCTGCTGACAGCGCAGGTCATGGGCAAAGCCGAGCGGACACCATCACCCCCCCCCCCCTCCCCCCCCTAACGATCCCCAGCCCTCTGCCCCTCCCCCGTGACTGTGCAAACGCAATCCTCACAGAGAGGATTCTACATTATTTATTTGTTCAGCAGACAGCCTCTCACAGGGCTGCTCTTACTCGGCTTGCGCTCTCACTTGTGTCTCCTGCTCCACATTTACACAGCTGGAGTTTCCCTGGAGCAGCTGAGGTAAAGCTCAAGGTTTCACTGAGGTTACAGCAGCAGCGTTCTGCTTGGGAATCCAGTCCTGTGGCCCTCAATTACGTTGGGAGAGGGGCCTGTCGGAAGCAACAGAGCAGGAACTTGGTTTTGGCTCGGTTTGTACAGAAGGTACACATTGGTTCTTTTCTTCTGCAATCTGATGGAAGAAACTTGTCTTAAAATGAGCTCACGTTCATTTTATTTTTGTCTCATAGCCTTGGGACTAAGCTCACCACTACAAGGTGAAGCTCCAGCCCAAACTGGCCCTCCATTACGGCCTCCCGAATTCCGAGGTACGCACCCATCCTTTGCTCGCCCACCCGCTCATGTTTTTCAAAGGTAAATTGTTTAGACAAAAGGTATTTTGGGGCACAATGGATTTGATGCTTGCATCCAACACACAAACACAGAGTGCTGACATACTGAAAGAAACAGGGAAAAGCCTGTGCACACGATAGAAAGCACAATTAGCAGAAAGATGCTTTTTATCTGTACTGTTCGTAGCCTTAGCCTGTACGTGTGCACTAATGTAAGTCGCTTCAGCTAAGAGCGCCTGTTAAACGCCTAAAAGAAGAACGTTATCTCAGAAACGGAGATGAAGCAGCCTTCGATTGCGGATGAATGGATTTGTGGGTCCGGAAGTTGCAGCGGGTGTAATTACAGTGGGGCACTATGGGGTTTTACGCCAATTCATAACACTGACACGGCGTGGCACGTTCAAATACAAAACACTTCCTGCTTCGCTGCAGTTCAAGTGAGTTCAACACAAATCTGTGTCCAAACTCAAGTTTGTGAGGTAAAATTGAGCTGAATGTAATGAGCACTCGTTGTAATCGCGGGCACATTTGCCTTCCCAGACAGAGGCCCGGGTTGCACATAATGTGTCATTTTCAGATATGACTGTTAGGCTACATACATTATCAAAAGGAGAGAGTGGTTAGGAGCTGGACAGTGGCAGAATACTCTGCCAAACCACCAATCATAAATATAAGCAGCATAATGTAGCCTTCCAACAGAACTTCAAATCATTGTTGATGGAATAGGGATGACAGACAGAAAAGGAAGATATCCAGAGCCCTATACCAAAGAGCTGGGAGAGGGGGTGGGGCTTTAATTCAGCTAAACCAATGAGCTCTGTGGGTATCTGTGAGAAAACAATTCTCCAGAACCAGAAGAGAATGTCTTCTCTGAAGCAGCGCGCTGAATTGAGGTCCATATAATGTGAAACAAAAAATAAATGCGATTCTTTGAGGCCACCATAGCAGAGTGTGGAGGGAGTGATCCAGTTTGGAAAACACTCAATAACATTAGAACAACATCAAAGTAACTCAAATAGGGTGAGCTTCTTTGTGTCATCAATAGCCTCGGCATCCAAACAGGCCTCCCATGCTGTGGGGTTTTATCTGGTCACTGCAGAGATCTAAAGAAACCAATTCTTAACAGGCACAAGGGTTCATGCTCTGATAAATAAACTAAATCCAGAGAAAGTGTTTGGTTGGCCACCACGGCTTTATTCTTGTCCTATCCAAACATTTTCCCTGGATTTAATTTTCAAATCTTTTTTTTACTATCTACAGAAAAAATTTACAAATAATTTAAGCACCACCCAGAAGTACATTAAATTCCAACCGTAAAATATGATCAAGGTAAGGTTAGGGCTGTGTTAGCATTTGGTATTACCAGTTACCGCTGCAACAAATTGACACCGCGGTGATAAATTAATTACCAGGGTATCTGCAGCTATCAGCAAATTCAATTCAAGACCGTTTTAATGCCACTTTGAGTGAAATGTAAGATCAATTATCGAAAATAAACACAAAATACTCTATCCAATCAATATTTACTGTAGGCAGAATGACACCCACTGAATTTCAGGACATCACATGAAAAGTGTCAGCAACGCAGCGCGCATTGACCAGAACTAAGAAGCATGCATGTGTGGCACTGGTGAGGTCCCGCTCAAACCAGCAATGTTTGGAAACGTTTTCGGTTCCCATCAGAATCATGAAGGCTAATTCATATTTCATCACGCAACACTTTCAAAAACTTTCCATAGGACTTTTTTAAATGGGCATGAGGCAAAATTAAAACTCGAATTGTCTATTAGTTTATCCTGTGCTCTGTTGATAGGACTATAAAATGAAGGCATTTAAAAACGCTTTACATGTAAAGCAAACGTGGAACAAAATATTATTTAACTTCAACTTGCATCTGTGATTGCAACCCCCACAATAATTCACACCTCGCATACCTGAGTTGGCCCTGCCAACTTCAACCTATTTATAAAAAGGGAGTTTGGCCTTAGGTAACCGTTTCATTGTTTTTCATATCGTTAGAGTCAAAGGAAAACAATGTCCGTGCGATTGTGTTATTTATGTTGTTTAAAAGGTAATGTTTTACATTGTGCATGTGTAATTATTGTTAAATATTTGTTTTGATAATTAGCTGCTGTTCAATACTGATAGGCTATCATAAATGGCATATAATAATGTAAAAATTTTTTTTAAATTTTCTAATTAAATCAAACAATTTTTATTTTTTTTTTTGAGCTGGCATTTGATTTTGTTTGGCCAAAGCATATTATTAGTATATTATTAATTAATAATAAAATAAATAAATAATATTTTTTATTTTATCAAATAATAGGCTATTTCAATAATGTTGTTGTAGCCTTATGTTGTTTGTAACCACTTAATACATTTTTTTTTTTTAAAACGACCGTATACCACGGTATTTTCCTACACACTATTCCAAGTACCCAAATTGTAATGCTGATCCGCCCTAGATAAGGCATGCTATCATTTTTGGGTGAGAAACATTAGCTGGGAAGAACATTTAGTTTTTTTCCTGATACCAAGGCGTGACTGCTTTACACAGGAAATAAAAATAATAAAAATACTTCAACGTAATGATTTGATAAGTGCTAACACGTGAAGACATTCTAAATACAGATGTCCTTAAGTGCTGGCTGTCTGGGGGAAGGTGGAGGGAGATGCCATGGAGACTAAAAGTTTGACACTGGAGGCCTGGTGAATAAGCCTTTTTCAGCTGACACCTCACCAGATGGCTTGGAATGCGGACAATGGAACACTCTGAATAAATGGGTTGATTCCAATATGGTTAGAATGGCCAATTAAAGCAGTGGAGGAGAACGGAGTGGACTGCAGACCTTGCCCACACAATTATATACTCAGATGTACTTCACACAGCCATTGGGTGCAACTGCTGGCTCATTCATTGGGGAGGGGAGGGGGGTTAAGTATAGGTGACTTCTGGGCTGACAAAAGAGCAAAAGTCTAGAGATTCACCCATGATTCCACTACCAGCATATTATAGTTCCTTACCACGGACAGGTTTTCGGTGAACGCCACACTAAAATAGCTGAATATCTGTTTACAGGCTGAATTCTGGCCGCAGGATTAAGATAAATATAAAACACAGCTGTTCACTGCACGACGCCCTGCAGAAGCTAATGCCCAAATGATATATTCCTGTATATGCAAAAATGAATTCAGAATTCAACATGTGCCTGAATTCATGGTCAGACCTTGTTGATGTGGATAACACGCACTGCTACAATGCACCATACTCTCCTGTCAGTGTGGGTGTTCTGCAACCAGAAACCTTATCTCCTGCAGAAGGGCGGCCATTTTTAGAACCTCTGCCATTTTTAGAATACTGAGGGAGCACACAGGGACTCTGGCACAAGAAAAAACGAAATATTACAGCCTGTTCATGGAAAAGATACTGGAGGGAGGGTACTGGTCTTCCCTTACAACATCCATGGATAGTCTATATGGTGGAAAGGAAAATGGCTGACATGCATTGGACTGAACCCCATAGTCACTCTGACCATACCACACTGCTGCACTGCCTCTTCTGCAGTCTTCAATCACACACAATAAACTACAATTTAAAGACTAGTCAGGAGAGAAATGCTGAATAGGTTCCCGAGTGTGGAATAAGAAGAGGGCACTTCATTCTTTCTCAAAGATAAGTGCCAAAAATATATATTTTTTGATCCCTAAAAAGTTTCTAAATGATTTAGGGAAAAAAGAATTAATGCAACACGCAATTTGCTTTGCACAACAAATACCAGATTCAACACAAAGGTTTCACATAACAACAGCGACGGTCAATGGAGCACGCCGTCTTGTGAAACGGAATGGCTTCTCCGTGCCCGTTTGCTCCATGCACAGCGATCAGCTGGAGATTGCGTGGGGTGAGCAAAACTTGCGGGACATTAGGGCCGAATTGGTGCCTCTGTAGAAAAGGTTGCTGCCACTTGACAAATTCATTCACCCAGGGGGTGTGATCCTCACAGCTTGGACAAAAAAAACAAAACAAAACAAAACCAAACAAAAACTTCAACATTGTGACGACAGAGCAGAGAAAACAAAGCAGCAGACCCCAAAGGTCCATTCCACGGCTCTTTACATCCTAGAACCGGAAGGGCAGATTTAACTGGGTCTCCAGGAAGAGGAGGAAGAAACACAGAAGAGCAAAGAGAAGCATAAAATGCCCTGAGCTATAGAGAGAATAATGGTACAGTGCAATTAGAATGGCTCTTTTTGTTTTGTAATTACAAGTTAAACTGTGTGACTGGAAATCAATCCGGAGTGATTTGTCGTGTAGCCTCCTTTCATCTACTCACTCTCGCTGTGGCTAACACTAGCTTGCCGGCTAATGCACACAGAAAATAGCAAAGATGCTGATAAGCAATATGTAAACTTACACATATGAAAGTGGAAATGCCTGATAGATATGGCATTATCCGTTTATGGAACATTCTTGCCACATAACAGATAAACAGATCATTTAGATTGACTAGACAGACAGACAGACAAGGTCAGTTTACATTATAAAGAAATGTAGTCATGTTCTTTAAAAAAAATCATGAGTTGGGGAGAGAAGAGAGTGAAATGCAGAAAAATGAACCCAGAGAGCTCTCATCACTCACTTCAAAGACTTCATTTAGAGTAGGGAACTTTGGTGAATGCTTTCTACCAAGACTTTTCAACCACTTCTTAACTGAAGCACTCGCCTTTATCGCTGCCTGACACCAAAATAGAACATTTTCTGCACTCAATGGCACCCTCACAATTGTGATGAGCTCCATATCACTCTGGTTATTATAAAACTAGTGTTTGTTTTCTGGTTATGATTATAAAGCTAGTGTTTGTTTTCTGGTTATTATAAAGCTAGTGTTTGTTTTCTGGTTATGATTATAAAGCTAGTGTTTGTTTTCTGGTTATGATTATAAAGCTAGTGTTTGTTTTCTGGTTATGATTATAAAGCTAGTGTTTGTTTTCTGGTTATTATAAAGCTAGTGTTTGTTTTCTGGTTATGATTATAAAGCTAGTGTTTGTTTTCTGGTTATGATTATAAAGCTAGTGTTTGTTTTCTGGTTATTATAAAGCTAGTGTTTGTTTTCTGGTTATTATAAAGCTAGTGTTTGTTTTCTGGTTATGATTATAAAGCTAGTGTTTTTTTCCACATGAGATTTGGTCCTGCTGGGCAGGCTTCAGAAGTGACTCGTCGATTAATCATAAATTTGTAAAAAATAAATCAATAAATAAAATGCCAGGCTAGACAATGCAACACACTGGTAAAATCCTTATTTGGGATTACCCCATCCGCATGCATGTTGGGGGGAGGCCAAGTACATATTTCAAGTGAAATTGGAATAAGATCTTTATTCAAGTCATCCATGTTCGGAGGATAATTTGCACATAGCCCTGATCTACAAACATGTACATTTCAGCAATAAAACTAACAGTACACTGTAGTAAACCTATTACAATAACACATAAATTATATACGGGAAAGTCAGAAAAGACGGCTTTCGCCGTTCTCCCAGTCTTATGAGGATCAAATAGCGAGGTCCTCTTAATCCAAACCCATGACATGGAAAACACACCCCTAGCCCCCTTAGACAGGAAGTACTTAATCAGCAATGTGAGCCTGCATAAAACTCATCATTTAAACTTTTGGGGAGGCTAACAAACATATTTTGCTATAGTATAATATAGCATCCTTATTCATGTCCTGGTTTACATCAGACATACGTCCTCTGTAGAGAAAGCGCAGCAGAGTTAAGAGGTCAAAGCAGATTTCTGAAGAGGTGATTTAGATCTTTTTTGGTCGTTTTTTTTTCTTCCCCCAGTGATGTGCCGTATTTTAAGCAGCTATTTCCATGGCTTTAGGAGGCATGGCTAAGCAAACTCTAGTGCCGATGTGCCTTTGCGTTGCCGGCAGCGCTACGTACCCAGCACAGGCAGAGGAGAAGAGCGCACCGCGGCTCCACTATCACAGTCACACCTATCTGAGCCGCCAAATGCAAGAAGAGGGGACTTATCAAACACCACAATACATGAGAAACAAGAGCCACCCAGAGGACCGGCTCGTTAGAAATTTATTTAAACGCCCAATCACAGGACAGCTTACAATCCCGTTGTGCAGTTTTTGTAATGTAATGTACAAGTCGCTAAATGAAATGCAGAGGAAATAAAGAGAAACGGCAGCCTGGGATGTCGTAGCATCGCCCGTAACATCAGAGTAACAGTTTCCACTAAAGAAACTAAACCTTCAACTAAGGTTTCCAATGTAGTGAGGAAAAAAACAGCATTGACTGAAAGCCAGGTAAGCCCAAGGAACCAAATATTACGAAAAAAATCTCATAAATGTTTCCCGTGTCATATTGCAAACGTATAAGAAGCTGACATGCAATCTGTTGAGCCTCTCTTTGGCGTGAGTCGCTCTGGCTTACTGTACATCTGATAAGGTGGAACTCGTGGTGTGAGACGCTTCAATCAATGAGCAGGGGGATAAGGCTGAGAAGGTGCAGGTGGCCATATTTAACTCAGTGAAAAGGATAAGCTCCGTTTCCTCTCACTTCTCTATTACAGACTGGAACAGAACATTACCATTTTACCAACAGCCATGTGGCAGGGAATCTCCTGAAGGTTTTGGAGGGAACACATCTCACACCATGGTGGTGTGCTGCCTGCAAGGATATAATCTCTACAAACCCAGTGATCCTATCCTCACTTTTGGATCGAACACTATTCGTATTGCATTTCTCACAGTTGGCAGAAGTCACAATTCATGTTTTATCCATAGATATAACCCTTTCTCCGAGGTCTCTCTTGCAAATTAGATTTTAATCTCAGTCTTCCTGATTCAATAAAGGTCAAATAACATACAATACAACCTTTATGGAAAGATAAGGCATGCTTTATCCTTTATCTATTTCTATCCTTATTTATGGTTATCCACTTCACAGATTCCATTGGCAATAAAAAGGCATATAATTGAATAAATAAACTAAACATACTTCAAACAATATCAACAGATCATGTGACCCAGAGCCAACTGTTATTTCCATAAAAGGAACATGTGAATTTTACTCAGTAAAATTTTTAGGCACACACACACACACACACACACTGCCCGCAGCCTGAAATCAAATTAAAATCCAGGAATTCACATAGATCCAAGTTTTGTTTTCTCTCATTTCTTATTTTTTGCAAGTGATGCATTCATCCGCACCAATTTGACAGTATCTGTGTGACAGAAGACATCTGCTCAGACCCCAGCATTCGAGGAGGCAGGAGCGTGTGTGTGTGTGTGTGTGTGTGTGTGTGAGCGCGTAAGCGTGCATTTTTCCTTGCTGTTGGGGGGGCAGTATTATTTGTAAGTGGCCCAGAGGGATAGAGGGAAGAGTGCTCACATTACAGTGCTCTCTGTGCAGTGTGTGTGATACGGGGCACTGACACGTTATTTTTCACTTTTAAAACTGTGTGACAGCTAAGTGGCTTAATGATTTTGGGACTGGACTGTATCCTGAAGATTCCTGCAGCAAAATCCCGGCTGGCAGCCACTTATATTTTAATTTTCAAATAAATAATCAAAATCCCAACTGCTTTAAGGAATGTCCACATGCGCAAATGGACAATTTAAAAACAGAGGATATGGTTTTCAGGGATAAGCAAATCAGCAAAAATCAAACCTGATGTGAGTGTCTGTAGTGACACTGAATGCGTTTTTCTGGACGTATCCTCATATGCGGGAAGAATAATTTAATAAGTTCAGTACACATATGCACAACCCTCTTACCCCTGACCCGAGCACTGTGGTGAGGTTCTGGAGCCGGAGCCTACCCTGGTGACCCAATACCCATGGAGATAAGACAGGGTGAGTGAACCAAACGATTCCGCTTTCCGTCTTCTTGACGAATTGACCCCGACCTACCGAGCGCTTGTTTCCAACCCTGCAGTGTGGAGATGACGGATGACTGAACACTGCGAATGCTGTCTCTGATAAGCCTGGCTACTGCTTAGGGCTGGCTGTCATATTCCTGCTAACAGAAGAGGCAGGTGGAAGGGAGGTGGGGGCACTTTCTGTAGCACTGTTTCAGAATAATAGCTTTGATTCTTAAGAAGACCAGTGCGAGTGTCTCTGTGCCATGGTTACAGATGGCACGAACCTTACTGTCTTATTAACTCTTCAATCAGCCCCGGTCCATCTGCTCCAATAGTTCTCCAGTCAATCAAATCGGCTCACCAGAGGAAAACATGTAAAACTGGGGAAAAAAACAAAAGACGGGAGGTCCCTCTGGTCACTTTTCATCTCATACCATCTTACTGTATGCGTGTCCCTCTGTGTGTTTAATGGCCACCAGATGCCTGCTACACGTGTGTCACTTGGCATGTTTAATGGCTGCCAGATTGCCGCCGAGATCAGAGTGAATCCTCTTCACAGACCGGTCATGGGAAACAAAGAAGTGAAAATGCGCAACCTGTATTTACGGAGGAACCTGGTGTCTGCACCAAATGCAGTCATGAACCAGAACACCTCCAAGGCCACTGACACACCGATTAATTTATCAAGCTCACCACAATGCCATTTCCTGCTCCATCTGAAGGCCCCTCCTCCCTGATGTGAACAACGTGTCTGATTGGGCATTAAGCTTTATAGATCTCTGTATTGGGAGGAGCTAGCTTATGCTGACTATTACTTGTAACAACCAGATCTTCCAGAGCAAAAACAGGTCTCACTGAAATCAGTCGCTGAAAACATGCAACAGTTCCGTTCATTAAAAATTTATAAGCCCTTTCAGAATGACGCATGTGAGTCATGTGATCTATACAGGTTTATTTTGGCTTCGTAGGAATCTGAACAATTCTACTGCAGAAACAAAACCACAAGACACAGAAAGTCCTCAACATACAATTAGGCTGACCAGTGAACACATCTGGAATTCAGAATACAGCATCTCACATGCGTCTACCAAGCCAGGGTGGAGCCAGCCTGCAGATGTCCTGGGACTGGGGATGGGCGCAGAATCAGGGGCAGATAGCGGAGCTCACGCCTTAATGCACACGAGCCCGCCAGTCAGGAATGCATGTCAGATGGGGTTACAGGCCTGTTCCAGCTCCTGGGATAGCGTGTCCTTATCTTCCTCGTTTCATGGATAAGAGCAGCGAGGCGGTTTATGAGATCACATAATATCCTCATGACATCGCTGTGCCTCAGCAGGCGTGAGGTAATGTTGCTGCAACATTACAAAAACACCTGAGAAGCAGCAGGTCATGAATTAGCCAACAGGTGGGAATAGCTTGTCGTCTGAGGAGAAACCATGTTTCACTCTCTGCTGTTTTAAAGTGGTGTAACTCCTGCTGTAAAATCTTATCAAATCAGTAAAAAGTATAATATGTGTGGACTCATCTGGAGTAGGCTAGTAAGAATGCTGGGAAACTACAGCGGTATTTTTCGATGTCCTTAGTCCTTAATTAAAAATTGGGATGTGTAGCTTACACATTGAATTGATGAATGTACCAGTGTACTGTGGTATTCATGGAGACTCATCTGTTCTCTGTGATACTGCTAATACCAGTTACTAGTGATGACGATGATGATGATGATGATGATGATGATTATTATTAGTAGTAGTTAGGGGAGGGACATTTTACAATTTTCTCTACACGATGACGAGCATATTTGTCCTTGTGATTAATAAAGTAGTGTTTTTTTGGTGATTAAAGCTTGTTTTACAGCAGCAGACGCTTAAAGGTGCCACAGAGTGTTTTCTCCAGCTCTACAGGAATGAGTGAATAAGCACCCGACAGCTATCCCTCTCCTTTACAATAATAATCAGGCTTTAGTAGACTCATAGGTTACAGGCATTGTTTGATAAATGTTTTGGGAAAGGAAGACATAAAAATAGAGAAAGCTAGGCTACATCTTAGAAATCACAGCCAAAACATTCAGCCTTAAGCCTATTCTTTTGTGTCTCCGTGTGCACTGCGCTCCAGGGGACGAAAGGGATAAGGGAGGGTGTCTCCGTGTGCACTGCGCTCCAGGGGACGCACACGATAAGGGAGGGTGTCTCCGTGTGCACTGCGCTCCAGGGGACGCACACGATAAGGGAGGGTGTCTCCGTGTGCACTGCGCTCCAGGGGACGCACACGATAAGGGAGGGTGTCTCCATGTGCACTGCGCTCCAGGGGACGCACACGATAAGGGAGGGTGTCTCCGTGTGCACTGCGCTCCAGGGGACGCACACGATAAGGGAGGGTGTCTCCGTGTGCACTGCGCTCCAGGGGACGCACACGATAAGAAGGGAGGGTGTCTCCGTGTGCACTGCGCTCCAGGGGACGCACACGATAAGGGAGGGTGTCTCCGTGTGCACTGCGCTCCAGGGGACGCACACGATAAGGGAGGGTGTCTCCGTGTGCACTGCGCTCCAGGGGACGCACACGATAAGGGAGGGTGTCTCCGTGTGCACTGCGCTCCAGGGGACGCACACGATAAGGGAGGGTGTCTCCGTGTGCACTGCGCTCCAGGGGACGCACACGATAAGGGAGGGTGTCTCCGTGTGCACTGCGCTCCAGGGGACGCACACGATAAGGGAGGGTGTCTCCGTGTGCACTGCGCTCCAGGGGACGCACACGATAAGGGAGGGTGTCTCCGTGTGCACTGCGCTCCAGGGGACGCACACGATAAGGGAGGGTGTCTCCGTGTGCACTGCGCTCCAGGGGACGCACACGATAAGGGAGGGTGTCTCCATGTGCACTGCGCTCCAGGGGACGCACACGATAAGGGAGGGTGTCTCCGTGTGCACTGCGCTCCAGGGGACGCACACGATAAGGGAGGGTGTCTCCGTGTGCACTGCGCTCCAGGGGACGCACACGATAAGAAGGGAGGGTGTCTCCGTGTGCACTGCGCTCCAGGGGACGCACACGATAAGGGAGGGTGTCTCCGTGTGCACTGCGCTCCAGGGGACGCACACGATAAGGGAGGGTGTCTCCGTGTGCACTGCGCTCCAGGGGACGCACACGATAAGGGAGGGTGTCTCCGTGTGCACTGCGCTCCAGGGGACGCACACGTGTGCACTGCGCTCCAGGGGACGCACACGATAAGGGAGGGTGTCTCCGTGTGCACTGCGCTCCAGGGGACGCACACGATAAGGGAGGGTGTCTCCGTGTGCACTGCGCTCCAGGGGACGCACACCATAAGAAGGGAGGGTGTCTCCGTGTGCACTGCACTCAAGAGGACGAGGGACGCACACGATAATAAGAGAGGGAGTCTCTATGTGCACTGCGCTCAAGGGGACAGGGACACAAATGATAAGAAGGGAGGGTGTCTCCGTGTGCACTGCACTCAAGAGGACGAGGGACGCACACGATAAGAAGGGAGGGTGTCTCCGTGTGCACTGCTCTCCAGGGGACGCACACGATAATAAGAGAGGGAGTCTCCATGTGCACTGCGCTCAAGAGGACGGGTGACGCACACGATAAGAAGGGAGGGGGGCTATGTATAAAAAGTGCCGTCATTTCTACACGGTGAAACCAAAATGTATAAAAATACCCACATGTGAATTGTGCCGTACACAAACACACACACACACACACACACACACACACACTGTCACCTTAACAGTGTTTATTTATTTTTGTATATTGGTTGCACCTTGTAGTTTTAAACAAAAATTCTGATATTCTGAATACATTTATTTCTCAGCGATTAAGAATCTGCCTGCAATTACTCGTTTTCTCAAGTAAAAAGTCCAACCCCTCGTAGTAGTAATAGTAGAAGTACTCATAATATTGTGGGAATAGAATTGATGAAGAAAAACCATCTGAGTTTGGATAAGTGGCCCTGATGTTGAAACTGCTCATATCTTCGTAAATATATCTCCATGTTGTTTCCTTAATTTATTATGGCTTCGGTTAAGTTAATGTTGTGTATGTATGTATTGGTGTGCATTATTTTAACATAGATATGTTACAAAGCAACTACAATTAATGATGTGGTGTTAGAAATGTCTTTAATTAAAAATTAAATTAAAGCACCAATAGAAAGTTGTATCCCACATGTCATTTCTTACTGCTCCACAGCTCATAACAGTCAAATCTCCATTTGAATAATAATGGTGCATTAATGAATTCATTTTAATTATTATGTAAATGAACCAGGGGATGAAACATCTATTAAAGATGAAGAAATGGTCCATTAATGTAACCGGCGTTCATTAAGCTGAAGGTGGAAGGCTGGAAGCTAAATGCTTTCCATCTGAAATGATGAAGCCAGCCATTTTTATCGTTTACAGTGCTTGATGTATCATTTTAATATTAAGAATGAATTAGTTTCATAAACGGAACGACTAGTGCAAAATGAAGTAAAAAAGCAAGCGGATTGTCTAAGCTAATTCAATTTATCCATGAAAATAAATGAACCAAAGATCAACAATACAACTCAATATAGCATTGCCTTCAATAATAGCCCTAGACCAGCCCTTTCAATACAAAAACTCATTTGAAAGAACTGGCAAAATAACTTTCAGAATTTCCCAAAACCAAATAAATTGCTACAACACTGACAGGTCTATTTGTTTCCAAGTATATACTGATAAACTAATGATAATTACAATTATGAAATTGTATGTCGAAAGAAGTATTATATAGTACACATTAATACTGTGTTCACCATAGTTCACTCACAGTGCATTTTTTTACGCAGAATATATCAATACAATATATTTTCGGTTTTATATTGAATATGTAATATATCTTTATGTCTTCATCTCATATATGTTCTGTTGTCATCCTGGTTAGTTGCACACGGTATTGTCAGACGGACTCCATGCCCAGTGGACTCCAACCACAGTAGACGTATGACACATCCAGTAAACCCCTGACGGAGACAGGCTCACAGGAGCCATGTTCATAAGGTCAGCAAGCGCTGTTACAAGAAGCTTTTCTGAACAATTCTAAAGCCCTGCCTGGAGTTTTAATGGTCTGTCACAGCCGACGGGCTTTAAAGCCACAGGAAACTCCCTTGTCTGAGGTGGCCAGCTCATACTTAATTGTTCAGGACCCTCTTTGTCAGGAAATGGTTGTGTGAAGACTGAAAAACCACCATTAGACCAGCTGTGTGCCAATGACAAATCACATCACAGCACTTTATAACAAGTGCTGAAAATGACTGCTGAGAAAGAAGGATCTTTCTTTCGTTCTACCTTTTTCACAGAAACCTGGAAAAGACTAGGCAACACCTAGAATGTGGATTTCTGTGTGTAGCACACAAAAAACCACACAGACACTCCATGTACACACAAAAAAAAAACAATAATGTCTAAACATTATAAATGGTATTATAATATTGAGTGGAGCCAGAGGGAAGGTTATTTCATTTTCATGGTGATTCTAGGTCTAAATGTTTCCATGAGACAAACCCGTTACCATTGACGTGGTCGTGTTGACACTTCTCAGAATTTCACTTGTTGAGCTACTAACACATATAACTGGTTCCCTTCCTTGAAGTTTCGATTCAGCTGCAATTTCACAGCGATTTGAGTGTCAAAAATGTGTTGCCAGAAGGGTTAACAACAAAATTACCGTTTTGATTAAATTAAATCCAGTAGCAACAAAGTACACCCGCGCTATCAGTAGAACAGTAATATTGACAGTGGTACTGATACGTGATGCTACAGGGTCCTGGGCTTTAATCCCAGTTGGAACACAGCCACTGTACAAATGCATGATTATTCTACAAACTGGTCCATATGATCTTCAGTATTTCTACAGTATTTTACAACTTTCAGAAGAGATATGTCTGTTCCCCCACGAAGACAGCTCATAGACTCTGTGTGAACTTTCTACAGCGCAGAAGGAAGAGCGCTCCTTGATCTTGCTCTCTGCTTTATTTTAAGAGTAAACTTTGTCTCTATGTCATCCATTCAGAGTGGCCAGGCCATGATTAGGGGATCTGTATGTGCTTTGTACGTCTGACAGTGAGGAAATAAGCTACTTTGATGTAGCTCAGACTCAGGGTATGGTAGCAATTATGCGACACTAATAGTCACAAACCAGTGCAAAAAAAATGGGTGATGATGGGTTATGTTATTAACTGTCGCTTGGTTAAAGGGTTGGTTAAAGGGTTGAATAGCAGGATATTATTACAATTAACAAAGGTTGCTTCACTTACTTTTTTTATTTTCCGTTCTCATTGTTACGCTGTTGTTTCGTTTTGTTTTTCCATCTGTAAGCAATTCCATCTTTCACAGATAAAATAAAGATGAAAGACAAAGTATTTCTCTTGCATGCCCCCTTATCTCTCTCGCTCTCAAATGTGCAGGGCAAACACAATGCACTGTATTCCCCAGATCAACAACACAACCAACAGCGAGGGAAAATGTTACAGCGTAACATTCATGATAATGACAAGAATAGGACTGATATGATAGATCAGGACAACAACAGAAGTGATATTATATATCATGACAATAAGAAGGACCGTTCATTTTTATGGAAGGTATTTATGTGTTTGAGTAAATTGCCAGTACATATGTGGTCGTGTCTGCAGGTGGATGCATCTCTGCCAGGGAATCTAGCAGCAGTCTGCCATGACTGACAGAGAACGACAGACATTCACAACAGCTCAGGCAGGTAATTAATTTCAGTAAACGACCGCGGCGTCTGTCAGCCTTTATAAATGACTGTTTATGCGTTATGGGCAATTTAACAGTGCCATTGAGAGGAGAGGAATCCCAGAAGAAGAAGTCTCTCGCCCTACATATAGGCAAGAGAAACAGACAGCCAGCAAAAGATTTTTCTTTCAAAAATGTAATTCAAGAGTGTGTCGGGTTGGAGGCACGAGATAATGATAAGTAAATACGCACTAGATAATGAAAAATAATTGTCATGTAAATAGATAAATGGATAAACAGATAGATATACTCTGTACCCTGTGTTTCCTATGAAAAATATTTCTCCTGAATACCAACACAACAAAAGCACTATTTTTTTTCTGGAATGGCATTGGACTGTAAAGAACTGTGAGGACTGACATTTGGTGTCTCCCATGAGTCTGTATTGAATCTTGTTTTCCCAGTTGTGGAAAATGAAGAAAAAAATTGAAATGTTTTCAAAACATTAGAGTTATTCAGTTGTACACAGTATCAATGAGAGGTGGATTTCTCAGGCAATAGCACTGCTCTGGTCCTCGTGACCCTGGCTGAATGAGAAGAATGGAGAGTGAGAGAGCGAGGGAGAGAGAGAGAGAGAGAGAGAATAGGAACAAGACAGAGAGGGAGAGGGAGAGGGAGAGAACAGTTTGGGTGGGCCCCATAGCAGGAGGAGACCGAAGGGCAGATAAATATTATTGTAATTTAGTTCACCACTGTCCACCACTGTCTAGCGGAACAGAACTCTACAATACTCCATTGTGAAACAGGCCGATTCTCTCACAGATTCGCCGATTCGACTCCAGCAAACATGCAGCACCTAAAAAAAAAAACTAAAAAACAGATTGTTTTACAAACAGCTCAGAAAATGTTTTAAACCCCTTAGGAGAGCACACATCACACAGACACAAAATAAACCCAGGACAAAGCACTGTAATGGATCCAGCAGGATGTAGCCGGGGCAGATAAGAGTCTCTCCAAGGTGCATTTCTCTGGGGGGCCAATCAGCTAAAGTTTCTCATGCATCCCCACCCTCCGCATTTTCTAGCACAAAATGTCAGCAAGAAACAGATGTTTGTGCAATTACTGCTATAGAAACATACCTTCAGTTTATCACTAAATGTGTGTGGCTCCTGTCAGACTGTACTGACTATGGCACATGAAAAATGGAAAAGACAGGATGTCCAGCTAAAACACTAGTTCCCGCGCACTTCATTGTCCAAACGTTCAATGAGCAGCACAGCGAGTTTGAGCCGTGCATCTGAGAGACGTGTCTTACAGTGAGTAACTGAGTGCTGTAATCACTGTCAGTAATGATTATACGCTGCCTGTGCCCGTCCCTAGGTACTAAACAACAGCAGTGTAATAAGCGCAGCGTAACAAACTCAACAAACGCCGTGACATTTGGCACGCACCCTTTCAAAAAAGAACAAAAGAAGAGAGGGACAAAAAGAGAAAGCGTGAAGGAGGGAGAGAGGGGGAGACAGAGAAAGAGGGAGGCAGCCAAAGAGCTTTGGTCGTTAGAAAAAGGGCCATCGTGTTCCTTCAGCTGCTACAGCGGTTTGTGACACAAACTCACTTTGGGCTCCACAATGGTCTGGGCACTCAGACGCTTTCTTAAGGACACAACTCTTAATTTTATTTCAGTCTTTATGCTGTACGGATGAGTCCTTATGATCTACAGATGCATGTGGGGACCTCAGAGCCAAACAGTACCACTTGACCCCTTTCAACAGCACCTTAATGATGGGTGTTTGCGTCAGAGCCGGGATGCTCTATCAAATCAGCTTCTGTGATCTAAATCAACAGCCCCACTATCAGCTGTGCATTATAAAGTTAAGTTTGTTCTGGGCCCCTCTCAGTTTTACTGGCTCCAGCTCTGAGCGGGCATAATGAGCTTTAACCAGGGCGGCAGTCCACAGATCACTGCTTTTAAAAGCTCTCTATAACCACCGGTGGGAAAAATGCTCAACAGAGAGACTCCTTTTAAGATTCAAACGTGCAATATAATCGAGGGCGTATCATTTGTTTTCCTAACTGATTCGGGAATTTAGTGGGATGCTGGAGAGAGTCAAAACGAAACAAAAAAAATGGGTACGACCTGTGCTCTCTTCGCTCCATCGCTCTGCTGTCGGGGGACACTACACAATTAAAATCGATTCCAGCCATAAAACACTGCTTTTCAGAGGGAAAATAGCAACAGAGGAATGCGCGCAGAGTGGGAATGGCTTCTGAAAATTGCCCCTATTTCTGCACTACCTCGGGACCGGGAACAGAGAGGGGCCAACATCCTGAATGGCTTTCATGTGTTAAGATCTTTCTTCCTGTTCCTAAAATACATTTCATAATGAATATACCTTTATGCGCATGCACAGGCCAAACCTCTTCTCATTTCTGCACGATGCAGCGGAATTATTGAAAAGGCATCTGTGATTGCAATCTGCCAGCTTGGAACAGTGAATGTGTTTGTGTGTGTGTGTGTCGGTGTGTGCACGTGTTGAACAGCCTTACAGTTATCGTCTGTGCAGCCAGTTTGATTCATGGCACAAAGATGCTAACAGGACTATAATGCTAGATGCTGGATGTTCTCACAATATCTGACAGACCCTAAAAAAAACTTGCAGAAGCTCTCATGATATGTCACAGCCCCCAAGAAAAAACTCACTATATTAATTCATTATATCACTGGACCGCTTCCTGGGGGTAGTTGGGTAAGAAAACCCCGTTCCCTTGTGGAGAAAAATCATTGTGCAGGAGAGAAAGCCTGTGTGTGTGATTTGTTCTTTATGTTTTTCATTCTACCTTTTCAAACAGAGGTCTATGTGGGGAGGTGGTTGGGGGTTGTTTGAGGTCATACTTATCAACTTGTTGTTCCTCACCACCTACATTCCATTCCAACACTAAGCAACCATTGGTTCACACACTGTGCCCGTAGATTGTTTTCCTGTATGGAGTAGAGGGGTAGTAAAGGGCAGCAGGATGGATTCAAAAGAGTTGTGTCATGGGCCAGGATGGAGTAGCTGTCTCTGTAAGCTTTGATATGGCAACACCTTTCCTGCAGCTTTTAACACTGTAATCATTCTTCACACTCCACACAATGGCCATGACCTGCACTGCTCACACAAAATTGCTTAATTCTCAGCAGCTCTGACAAAATATATATGTCCCTCCTGGGCTGAACATTCCCACCACTGCTTTACAGCACATACAGAAGGGCAGATAGGAAGCTCCAATCTAGCAGTAATATATCTATGACGGCTCCAATCCAGCAGTAATATAACTATGACGGCGACAATCTAGCAGTAATATATCTATGACGGCTCCAATCTAGCAATAATATATCTATGACGGCTCCAATCTAGCAAAAATATATCTATGAAGGCTCCAATCTAGCAATAATATATCTATGACGGCTCCAATCTAGCAGTAAGATATCTATGACGGCTCCAATCTAGCAGTACTATATCTATGACGGCTCCAATCTAGCAGTAATATATCTATGACGGTTCCAATCTAGCAGTAATATATCTATGACGGCTCCAATCTAGCAGTAATATATCTATGACGGTTCCAATCTAGCAGTAATATATCTATGACGGCTCCAATCTAGCAGTAATATATCTATGACGGTTCCAATCTAGCAGTAATATATCTATGACGGCTCCAATCTAGCAGTAATATATCTATGACGGCTCCAATCTAGCAGTAATATATCTATGAAGGCTCCAATCGAGCAGTAATATATCTATGACGGCTCCAATCTAGCAGTAATATATCTATGACGGCTCCAATCTAGCAGTAATATATCTATGACAGCTCCAATCTAGCAGTAATATATCTATGAAGGCTCCAATCTAGCAGTAATATATCTATGACGGTTCCAATCTAGCAGTAATATATCTATGACGGCTCCAATCTAGCAGTAATATATCTATGACAGCTCCAATCTAGCAGTAATATATTTATGACAGCTCCAATCTAGCAGTAATATATCTATGAAGGCTCCAATCTAGCAGTAATATATCTATGACGGCTCCAATCTAACAGTAATATATCTATGACGACTCCAATCTAGCAGTAATATATCTATGACGGCTCCAATCTAGCAGTAATATATCTATGACGGCTCCAATCTAGCAGTAATATATCTATGACGGCTCCAAACTAGCAGTAAGATATCTATGATGGCGACAATCGCTGAAACACAGCACATTTGCTCAGGGGTGCATTCAACACACAAAACATTTTCTTGTGTTTTACGGTTGAAAGTGTAAATTCAACAGCGCCAAATTGAATGTCCAGTTGTAAAACGCTCCCAGCAGTGAGTTCGCTGATCTTCAGTGTGTGGAGATAATTTATTACAAGCAATACATTAATATATCTAAATAATGTGTTAGTATTTACTTCCCTAAATACCAATAATACAGCCGCTAGCAGACCACTATATATTTACAATGTAATATGAAACATAGTACAATGTATGCTATAAATAAAAAGCTAATTTTCTCATGAAAAATATAATTTCAAATGCTCCCTGTTGCTGCTAAATATGCAGCACAACAGCTACATTTGAAATGCTTTGCCCGGCTTTAAGAAAAGTCATGTGCAAGGTTTCAATCCTCCAATCCCAGTGCATAATTAGCCACAACTGTGATGGCCAGCAAATGTTCCAGACACCTACAAAACAAACTGAACTGAACTGTGACAAAAGAGTTTTGGTGAAATTCCCTGTTCAAGAATAATAAAATAAGGAGAAGACAAGACGCGGCGCGGGATATTTTACAATTTTCTCGAAAAGACAGCAGATCCGCTTTTCCCTGTTTAGGCTAGCCTTGTGGTGAGGGGCTTTGACCCATTACTATAGCATTTTTATTTCTGAAAAAAAAAAAAACGATTCAGATTTTCCAATGACCTTTTTTCCCTAAACCTACTGCCGATACTCGTTTACTCGGGTGGCCCCGCTCCTAATAGGAACCAGAAAGGAGGTCCACCAATCACAGAATGTTTTCATGTAAAAAGAAATAGAGACAATGCCAATGGTGACTGGTGGATACTTTCTGGCCACACTTGCAGGACTCCTTTATTGCTGCAGGGAATATAGCCAGAAGGTATCGACCAATTACTGTTGGCGTTGTTCTATTTGTTGTGAACAACATACTCAATGATTTATGGAGAGCTCCTCACTGGTTTCTATGTGAAAAGCGATGACATTCTTATCGCTCTTTCATTATCCCTGTTCCAGAACAAAATGCTTGCCATGTCCCAAAGCACACAAGCTTTTGCATGCACCCCAGGTATGTTTAAAACACTCCACATCTTATCAAAGCTATAAACAGGCTCTCTTTTGCGTGTGTTCTTTACATTGCACTTATACTGGGACGTTGGTCCACTAAAGCCAGTCATTAAAGTTATATTTAATGCTTGTACATTAAATCCTGCAGTTTCTAAAACCCACTGGAAGCTCAAAACCTCCAAATCTGTTTATCTTTGGTAGTTTATGGCTTCAAGGACTGGAGAAGATAAAAGTTCAGAGACACTGAACACAAACTAGGTTGTTTTTCTGGTAAAAAAGTGATGTGTGTGTGTGTGTGTGTGTGTGTTTAAAATGAACAGTATAAAGTTGTAAACTACAATACAACCACACACCATGCTTCATGTCTCCTTGCTGCTGCACACGTCAGCGTTGACTTCCTCTGCTGTTCCGTTTTCTCAAAACCGAAAATGTCCTGAGGGATTTTGGTGCCATATTAAGGGAAGAAATATTGCTGCTTCCATTGTAATTATAAGAGCACTTGAGGCAGAAACAAAGGATCATAACTCATCTGTGCTCCTTCGTGTTTACCAACCTTTTCTTAACAGCAAAGCAAAGAAAAAACAGGATCGATTTCCTTTTCGGCTATTTTTTGTGTAACACGTATGATAAACAGGACCATTTTGGAGAGAACAGCTGGCAGGGAGACTAAAAAAGGGCTTTGACTTAAGATGTTGTTTGTAAAGGATGGGGGAACAGCGGCAGTTGTTTCCACCACAGTCAAAATAGCATGTAACTTATACACACAAAAATCTAAGCAAAATCATGAAAAGGTACACAAAAAAGAGGGATGTCTGTGTGTATGCATTTTGAGTTTTGTCTTCTCTTTTTTTAGATGCAATGGCTGCTTCATGCACAGCTCAGAAAAATCTCACTGACAATAATAATGTCGCAAAAAGGTGAGGGCAAAAAATTTGAAATAACTGCCCTTTCCTTCAAGTAAACCCATTGTAGAAAAACAAAGACCTGTGCGTGTGTGTGTGTGTGTGTGTGTGTGTGTGTGTGTGTGTGTGTGTGTGTGTGTGTGTGCGTGTGCGTGTGTGTATGTGTGCGTCCTGGATGGAATCAATGACTGAACAAACCGTAATTAAACTGTGAATGGGCATTCCAAATTCACAAATAAACACTTTTTTTTTTTTTAAATGAAGGTGTAAAAATCTTTTCTAAAAAGAGACATATTTGGCAGTGGCTGCATTAGTACATAAAAATTCTGCATTGAAATCTAGCTTAATTGACATGATGTCATCATTCAGAGAACACCAATCGCAGAAGCAGTAGCAGCCCAGAGTGCATGTTCTTAATGTGTAATAACCCAAGCCAGCTGTCATAAATGTGTAATATCACAAACTTAGTTGTTTATAATGTGTAATAACTGTTACATGTTTACATGAAAATGTCCTTAAAAACAAAATAGTTATTTCTTACCATAAGAAATTATTTTTATATAACAAACTTATCATTTATGGCAGAAACCCAGAACTATTTATTACTGGAAACCAGACTGGGCTCTTTGACCTACATATTTTTTTCTGACACAATCCAGTTTGGAATGAACCTTTAACACATTTTCCTTCTTTCAATAATGTCACTCTTTTTTGCTTCATGCCTGGATCTGAGACTTGCAGAAACCAAGAAAAAACTTCAAGGGAAAAAAACTGCATTCCAAATCCAGCAAACACCCATTTCAGACGGTCATTTGATGTTAGCCATTTATACAGCTGTATTTTTAACCAAAGCGATTCAGGATAAGTACCTTGGCTCAATACTACGACTGCGGTGCCTAGCTCAGGTTTTGAACTGGCAAACCTATGGTAACAAACCATGTTCCCTCAGCACCACAACAGGCAGTACCAGTGGCTAGACAAGCTGTGCACATGCAAACCCAGCAAGTGGACTCCATACAGCGCTCTCTCTCTCTCTCCCTCCCTCCCTCTTATCTTCATGTTTCCTTCCTCTTTCCTTTCTTCTCTATCACATTCCTTATTTATCTTTTCTCTCTGAACCTCTCTTTTCTTTCCACCTCCCCTGTCACCTCTACCTCTACGTCTCTCTCTCTCTCTCTCTCTCTCTTTCCTAGCCTTTTCTCTCTCATCCATCTTACCTCTCTTCTCTTTATCGCATCTCACCACCACCTCTTCTCATTATCTCCCTGATCCACTTCCCTTGCTCCTATCCTTCCTGCCTCATTCCCTTCTTTCTCAATACCTTCTCCTCCTCTCCTCCTCAATCTCCCCAGGCCTCTCTACAGCCTCTCACTCCTCTGTCTCACACTGCAAAATGTGGCTCTGGAAACATCACTGAAAAAGTCAAACGTTGGGTCACGCAGAATGTTTAAGGAGGTTTGTTCTTTTTTAACACAGGGCAGCTCCAGGAGAAAAGCCAGAACACATACACACACACACACACACTCACACACACACACATGCACACACAGTCTTTCTCATGTTCAGAAGAATGTTTATTTTCCTTTGTGTGTGGATGTAATTAAAGGGGGGCGGAAACAGGCAGAACGAGCGTGCGTTAATTCACTCTCCACACGCCACACGGCTCAGGATTTCAACACTCTGTAGATTTCCTGTTTTTTTACACCCCATTTTTCTTCTGCGGAATTGTGAGAGATAACCTGTGCTGCCTAGACCATACATTCCATACATTACCTTACAATGGAAAAAGACATCAGGAAAAAGTATATCATGATAGTAATCACCTTATCCAATACTTTTCATACGGCAAGAGCATATTTCTTACTTCAAGTTTGTGACAGTGCCACTGAATAAAAATGTATTTATTATAAAAGCAGTTGAACAGCAACACAAATGAACAATTTGCAGGATATTTATTGCGAATGCCTCCATGTTTTGTACGTCTGGGAATGAAAGCATGTCGGGACCACAGTCAGGGTATTCCACAGGCCATAAATCTGTCTCTCCACTGGTTAGATGTATCCACACACACTGCCAAGGTTCTACTTCAGCCAAAACCACCACTATACTTCACAACACTCAAAACTCACTCGATTCAAGGGATGTGAGTTCCTGCATGGAAATAAGAGCTCAGGAACTCATTAACAAGACTCGCAAGTGAGCGTTGCCCAGACACACTCAAGTGTGCAGTGTGTCCACGTCGAGACGCACTCTTGGACATGTTGACTTTCTCACTAGCATGTTGACTTTCTCACTAGCATGCAGTCTGGGCAACTGAGAGAAAACAACAATGTTTTCTAAATCCACAACAGACAACAGCACATGCCAGGGCCAGCCCCCGACTGGCTGTATGTGCAGATGGAGGGGTCACCATGGAAACACACCCAGAAAACAGCAGCTGCAATACTTTTAAAAAGTATTGCACTGAGGATTTGTGGGAGGGCCAAATATGAGCGAACCCCTCAGCCATCCCTTCACAAGCTTAATACAATCTGCCTGTTTAGAGACCACATAGATGATATTCTAGGGCAACAATGATGTGGCCAGAGAGGGGTGGAGGCGGGGACTCACCGCTGGTTGCCCGTGGCAGTAGGCGTAGCTGGCGTGGGGGTGTTGGTAGTGCAAGCCGGCTCTGGGGAAGGCGTATGTGCCCCACGCTGCCCCCTGCTGATTGCTGTTCCCTTGGGAGGTGAAGCCGGGGGTCATGGTGACCTGTGCCTTGCTGCTGTGGTATGCCCGCACTGGTGCACCTGCCTGGGGGAGCAGAGAGAGAGGGGGGGTTACCTGGGGACCAGTCACATCACGCACCTCCCTAACCCACAACCTCAAGCCAAAAGTGAATCTGGATTGAAGTGCCAGGGTCTAAATATGTTCCTAATGGAGATTACACACAGACTGGCCCAGTACATGAGTCTGTGTGCATGGGTCAGAAAGCCCCATGGGGGGAGCCTGCGTGCCTGTTGCTGATTCACTGATCACTCACTGTATCTTTCTCTGAATAGAGCGGTTAGCAGGACATAGCTGACTCATACACACTACGCTCAGTCACACCCCCAACACACACACACACACACCAAGCTGAGTCACACACCCCCCCCCCAAACACAAGCACACACACTACACTCAGTCACACCCCCCGACACATACACCACACTGAGTTACACACACCAGCCCCGAACACACGCATGCACACACTATACTCAGTCACACCCCTAACACACACACATACCATGCTGAGTCACACTCCCCCCAAACACACACACATTACGCTGAGTCACCCCCCCCCCGACACATATCCTCAACTGCTCTGGGGAACAAAGAAGGGAGGAAGAGATAGAGGGAGAGAGACAGAAAAGGAGATAGAAAGAAAGACCGAATGAAAGAAAGAAAAAAAAAGAAAGAAAAAAAATTAAAGAGGCAGGTGGGGAAAAAAAGAGTGCAGAGAGCAGATGGTGCTCAGTGTGGAAACCGTGTCAAACGGACACCTACATTCTGACTGGGTTTCCGACCCCCAACCCTCAGATGTTCCATCTACTCTCACACATACTGACCCTCTCACTCCATGTCAACAATCTGTTTCTTATGCAGTGTACTCTTAAGCAGAGGTGTAAAATCCAGGGGTCAGAAAGTAAAATTCCTGCCGTGTGTTTCTTCCACCAATGAACTCAGCCAGCTGATTTCACTAATTAGTTCTACCTCCTGGCTGAAGAATTGTGCCAATTAGCAAATCCAGAAACAAAACTGGAACAAAATCCTGGGGAGAACTTTTACTTTCTGAACCTGTATTTTACACCTCTGCTCTTGGGCCCAAGGGTTTTAGTTTCAAAACGTTTTAGTTGTGAGGTTTTCGTTACCTTGACCTGTTCGTAAACATTACTCAAATGCATTCTGTGGTTTTCGAAACTTAGAATACGCTCCACGTAGCATGTTTCCTTGACAACGGGTTTGATATTTTGACCTTCCTTGGTAACCATATCGACATTTACGTTTGAAAAAAAAATTTAAATAACATGGATCATTTGCCACTTTCCAGATGTTTATGGAGATGCAACGGTAGTCATAATATAGAGATAAAAGATGAGAATAATAATAAAATAGACACAAATGTTCAACTGCCATGTTCAATTAACGGTTTGAAATGCCTACGGATCTCAGGAGTACCATTAATGGAACTGTACATCATTTATTTATGACGCAAGCAAAATGATTCTACAGGTGGTTTCCGGCAACTGTACACAATCTTGTACACACTCACGGCTAAAAACATTTAAGGTTTTTCAAAACATTTCCGATCCTAGCTCTGAGGGTTTTTAAATTAAAACATTTTCAAAACCCCTGATAGTGTGGATTTGATGGTTTTAAGGAGCCAAAACTATTTTCAAAACACTTTTTAGTGCTAGTGTGTGCGAGGCCTTAGTGACTTAGAATACAAAGAATATTCATGCGAGCACTGCATGCCACAATTTGTCCTTGATTTGCAGACCTCTAGCAGCCACACCGCATGCCTCTCTCCAGTCTAAATGAATTAGCCAAACGGCACTTTTAAGTGGAATTTGAGTGAGCAGTCTGGGTAATGGTCTGATGAAGACACACAAACACTGTGGCTGCTGGGAAAGAGGAGACAGCAGATATATGAATCAGACTTCAAACAGGAGGGCGTGGCGCTGCGTGTAACATGGAGGGGAAATGGGGGAGGTGTAGACCAGCACCCCACAACTGCCCACAGTTATCCCCTTTACCACCTCATTCATCATACCCTACGACCCTACAATCCCAGCATGCTTTGCTGCTTCTTCTATTTCACTGGTATTCTGAGGCTTCAGGGGTGGCCTGGTGGTTGTTATAAAACATTCGACTGCCCTTTTGAATTGGACCAAAACATGACTGTGGCAAAGATTAATCACAGCACTGAAAAAAAAACAGTCCATCAACGCGCTTGCTTGAGCCCGGCTATTTCTGGCCTGTAGTTAGAGGCATCAACTGAAAAGAAGGCGACTTTCTAACTTCCCTGCTCCTGTGCTCTATACTCATGTGTGCGTGATACAAAACAGTAAAAATTCTTGGATAGATTTTTGAGCACACGCAAACATACACCAATTATGTAACCGGTCTGTGCTAACCTTTTGAATGTATTCTTGTGTTCACAAGGACAGAGCTGTTTGGGTTATGGGGGGGGGGGGTCTGGCAGTGAGAGGCACAGCTGCTCTCTCTCAGGCCGCTGAGACGTGGGGGGTTGGGAAGCCGGGGGTCCTGCTCGCCATGTGAGAAAAGCCACCACGACAACACTGGACTCCACACTGGACTGCAAAAGGCTAAAGGCTACAGGCTAGCTCAACGGCTACCAAGCACAGCCTGCTGACAAACTGCTTGGTTTACGATGCCGTTCCTCAAGCTCACGGCCAGAGAGCAAGCTTTCAGCTGTACGTCAGCTCCCAAGACACCACGCATTAATTCAGAATTTTTTAAGAGAACAAAATGGCTCTGGTTACAGCCAAGTTTTCCTGTTTCCAGGGCATGTGTGACATGCATAGGAACAGATGTGCCGTAAAATAGCCATGTTCAAGCTCACCTTGGGCTCTTCCTGATTATGGGACGAAAAAAAACTCTGTCCACCTGGGAGTCTGAAATTCAATACATCTGCAAAAATCGATTCAAAGTATATCCAGCATAACCTATTTTTTCTCCCTCGCAGAAACACCCAGGGCATTACTCAAGCTAAGCATTGTGTCGCGGCTATTACTCCAGCAACCACTTCAACCTTGATAATTGTTGCGGTGACAAACTCTAAGCAAGTCTGAAGACAGGAAAACAAAAACAGAGGTAACCCACACAAAGCAAAGGGTGGACAGTGATGGTATCTGCTTCCATAAATTTAGGTGAAACTTCAGGCCTGTAGTGCAGGCCTGCGCTCTGCCTGCAGTTCATTTTTCACCAGTTAAGCCGCTCACTTGTCACTTCCCCCACTCACTGAAGAGCAGAGATTTAAGAGAAGCCCTGGGACATAAATAAGATGAACTAGGAACAGGTCTTTTTCCTGATGAATTGAGAGAGAGAGAGAGAGAGAGAGAGAGAGAGAGAGAGAGAGAGAGAGAGAGAGAGAGAGAGAGAGAGAGAGAGAGAGAGAGAGAGAGAGAGAGAGAGAGAGAGAGAGAGAGAGAGAGAGAGAGAGAGAGAGAGAGAGAATACACACAAAATTACACACGACATTTTCTATGCAGGAAAAGAGGAGGGGTTTGGGCTGACCAATCATCTGCGCCAGATGCTGGAAGAGGACCATTTTTCATTAGAAGGTCAACTGTAGCTTCCACCAGGGAGACAGAAGGGCCATGCTATGATTAAACAGTCCTCTTTCTTGCTTCGTTTGTTTATTTGTTTGTTTATTTGTTTGTTTGTTGTAATCTCTATAAATCCATAGTTATTGATAAAATGAAGGTGACCTTCTCGTTGACTTCCCTATAACCCACTCAACATTGTGCCAGTTTATTTACAGCATCATAACTTTCCTCAAATGTTGCTTCTCCCATAAAGCCAAAGCAGTAAATGGCTGCTTTTTAAATATCATTATTATTCTTTGTTTCCCCGACAGCGCACCTATTTACACAGCAGGAAACATGCTGTAAATAAGGCGGCAGTATCCGGGGGAACCCGCCCTCTGTTCCCTCACGCAACGGACGTCAAAACAGAGGGCAAACGGTCAGGGAGGAACTGAGCACTCTGCTGCTGCAGCGCCTTTGGGTTGGACCGGTATCAGAAGGAAATGAGCGCGCTCTGCTCTTAGCCGGGCGCCTTCCTCCAGCACTCGCGGCAGAGGTCAGGAGTTCCAGCGCGGCCGCGTCCAGGAGAGGGGAGGCCCAGGGACGCCCTCGCGGAGCCAACGGCAACACGATAACACAGAGGCGTCCAGAAAGCCCACGGCGCGGCCCCGGCCTGCCCTCGCTAAACCAAACATCCCTTCTGATGCTTGGACACGGCGACGGCCTGTTATTGCACAGCGCTGCAGGGGGAGATGACTGAAGTTTGCTTTTCTTTTCTTCTTTCCCCGTTTTCCCACTCGCACCCTGGAATTCCCACGTCCCCCCGGCGCCCCCCCGCTAACAGAGGGAAGATTTAAGGTCTGAGAGGGACAGAGCCGTCTACCAGGTTTGCTTTGTTACGCTGTGCAAACCCATCCCACCCATCAGGACTCTTTTTTTGGGTTGTGTTTTGTTTGGTTTTATTTCCTCCTCCTGCTGATACGTTTTCTTTTCTTTTCCTGAAGAAGGGGCCCTGAAAGCGGCGTGAGAACGCAGGCCCGACTCCCCGTGTTCCGCTCAGTGGGAACGCCTTTATTGGTATTCCAGAGCGGCGGCCTGGGAAACGCGCGCAGCGGCGGCGGGAAGGCAGCCTGGCCTTCCCGTGGGCCGGCCCATTTCGGAAGTGGCAGAAGGGCCCATCCATGTCCTCTCGTGTGTGCTTGGCTCAGCTATGAAGGCTATGAAGACGACAACCAATACTGCCACACAACTGTGGTGTCCAAAGGGAGAAGAGCACCCACATCAATCAGGAGAAAGAGGAGGATGAGGAGGATGAGGAGGAACCCCCCCCCACCCCCACCCCCCATCAATCAGGAGAAAAAGGAGGATGAGGAAGAACCCCCTCATCAATCAGGAGAAAAAGGAGGATGAGAAGGAGGAGAAAGAGGAGGAGGAGGAGGAAGAGGACCCCCCCCCCCCCCCACACACACACACACACTGCCAGAAGGAAACTACATTGCACCTCCTCTGTTGCTTGGATCCAGCCATTCCATTCCATTCCAATTCCACTGTTCAAATGTACTGGTGTGGAGTTTTGGGCTATTTAGTGAAATATACAGGATTAATTGGGCAGATGAAAGCCATGGGCAGTGGTTGGCTGTCTAAATTATTTTTGATCAGCACTTTTGATTACTGCAGAGCCTCATATCTCACCACAGCAGAATTCCTGAGAATTGCAGGTGGCAATAGGGGCAATAGGCATTAGGGGCCCTCTGCATGATGTACAGAATTAAAGGAATGTTAGTGGCACTGGCTACAAAGTGATAGGCTTCCCTGTACAATCAAACCAGAGTTCACATTGCAGAACACATCCCCACTGTCCACATACAGAGCCCTCCCATTGGTGCACAAGGACATCCGTGCTTCTCTCTGGGTTTCAAGTGGCAAAGGAGCATCAGAAAACACCGATCCCATATGCCCATGAGCCATGACTTATACTACAGCAGCATTGAAGATTGTATTTCCAGGGGGAAAACAAGCAGAAAAAAAATACAAAAATATGAACTGATGGTTGTTTCAGATAAATGTAATTGCTTTGAAAAGCCCAGTATGGTTCTTTCAGTGGTAAAGCATAGGTGCCACATTGGGGATAGTGTGATTAGACACAGGTTGAGTTATCACCTTGTAGTGTATATTCTAGGTGGTAAAAAGCAGTGTGCAATTTGTGAGAGAAAATGCTCCACATTCATACAGGGTACACCCTATCATGTCAACAACAGCAGCTTCATATACAGATATAAAATGCCATTACAACATATACACTCAGTGGCCACATTATTCTGTACACCTGCTTGTTAATGCAAATAGCCTGCTCCTCCAAACAGCGACTCATGTGGCTGCAACTCAAAAATATATATAGCATGCAGACATGGTGAAGAGGTTTAGTTGTTGTTCGAACAAATTAGAATGGGCGAGATGCATGATCTAAGCGACTTTGACAGTGGTATTGATATTGGTATAGTGGTAGGACGGCAGTGTAGTGTAATGGTTAAGGAACTGGACTTGTAACCGAAAGGTTGTAGGTTCGATTCCCAGGTAGGACACTGCTGTTGTACCCTTGAGCAAGGTACTTAACCTGAATTGCTTCAGTATATATCCAGCTGTATGAATGGATAAATGTAATAAGATGTTGAAGTTGTGTAAGTCGCTCTGGATAAGAGCGTCTGCTAAATGCCTATAATGTCATGTCATGGTATGATTGTTGGTGCCAGATGTGGTGGTTCCAACATGTCAGAAACAGATGCCCTCCTAGGATTTTCAGTCTCTAGAGCAGAGGTTCCCAAACTCTGTCCTGGGGGGCCACTGCGTATGCTGCTTTTCTTTCCCAAACTCAGTCCTGGGGGGCCACTGTGTATGCTGCTTTTCTTTCCCAAACTCTGTCCTGGGGGGCCACTGCGTATGCTGCTTTTCTTTCCCAAACTCAGTCCTGGGGGGCCACTGCGTATGCTGCTTTTCTTTCCCAAACTCAGTCCTGGGGGGCCACTGCGTATGCTGCTTTTCTTTCCCAAACTCAGTCCTGGGGGGCCACTGCGTATGCTGCTTTTCTTTCCCAAACTCAGTCCTGGGGGGCCACTGCGTATGCTGCTTTTCTTTCCCAAACTCAGTCCTGGGGGGCCACTGCGTATGCTGCTTTTTTTTCCCAACCACAATTTCAATCCCAGAATTTTAACAAGCTGTTAATTTTTCTTAATTATGTGCTTTTCATGTTCAGAGTATTTACCCTCTTAACCCTTTCCAGCCGGACCGCTCTAATTTCGGATTAATTATTCCGATGGTGTGACGTTTAATATCTCTGCCGTCCAATCACGGATTTTTTTTTGGAAAAATGCTCATTAAAGATGACAAAATAAGCTACAATGACATCTAACTGGTTGGTGAGCTTAGTGGGCGGGGATTGCTTTCTTGACCGCTATATAAAAGCGCCCCTAAAACACGGAAGTCTCCATTTGCCACCCGCGGACGAAGTTACCACATCGGAAAAGAGACCATCGTTTGAAGACTTGACGGCGACTGAAGAAACCACAATAAGCTAGGTAGGTAAAAAAGCATTTAAAGATAATAATTAACCATAAATATTACTTCAGAAACGGTTTTATTTTGAATAAAATCATGTTTTTGTACCGCAGACTTTCTCAGATTATCATTTAGAATTCTAACAAAAACATGAACATTCGTGTAAAAGCGATCACGTTTTCTTCAAGTGTTATTCTTCCCCCAACTCGTTTCGAGATGAAATTGTGAAAAAGTCTGTCATATAATAAATAAGTGAAGTGATAACGTTAGATATTGTTCGTATTTAGTGTAGACTTTGATAACTAAATAATAGCTAACTAAAGCTAAAACCAGTAACGTAGTCTAGCAGCGAGCTCTGTGTCTCGGCGCAAACACAAGTCCTTTGTCCTTTGTCCTGGTAACTTTTAACGTTAGCTCTGCTGTCTAAAATGGCTAGCTTTCTAAAAGTTGAATAGTTGAGTTATACTCAACTATTAGTCTTATCAATAGCAAGTACTAATTATCTAGCTAGTGTTTTAACATAACGTTATGCCTAAATCTGAAGGTTACTAATTGCCCTGTCTAAAATGGAGAAGGGAACTGAAAGTGTTTTGTTTTTTTTTTTTTTTTTTTGGACGTTTCTGAAGCTTCAAGGACCCGCTGTGTTATTTTCCCAGCTCGTTTCGAGATGAAATTGTGAAAAAGTCTGTCATATAATGAATAAGTGAAGTGATAACGTTAGATATTGTTCGTATTTAGTGTAGACTTTGATAACTAAATAATGGCTAACTAAAGCTAAAACCAGTAGCGTTAGTCTAGCTGCGAGCTGTGTCTCGGCGCGAAGTCCTTTGTCCTTTGTTTTGGTAACTTAACGTTAGCTCTTCTGTCAGTCTGGCTAGCTTTCTAAAAGTTGAATAGTTGAGTATAACTCAACTATTAGTCTTATCAATAGCAAGTACTAATGATCTAGCTAGTGTTTTAACATAATGTTATGCCTAAATCTGAAGGTAACTAATTGCCCTGTCTAAAATGGAGAAGGAACTGAACGGCAGCATTTTTTTTTTGGACTCACGTTTCTGACATGAGTAAGATAAGCCTGTTTAGACACATATGACAAAAATACATCATCCAGTTGAGCCAATGTCACTGATGATTTATGTCTGTTCATTCAAAACGTTATTTTACATTGATGGACATTATGCCAAGTAGTCTAACTTGTGATATTTGTTGAGCTTTTTATCTAACGTTATTCTGGAGCATAAAGTGTTTTCTGTAAAATGTCATTCTCACTATACAGCTCTTTAATGACTCAGAAATGGTTCTATATGTTATGGATTAATGAAATGGCAACTGATAATATTATTTATCTATTACAGTGATGGATGGACATTATGCTTGTGTCCAGAATAGCTATTTTATCTATTCCTGACATAAGCATAAATCGTTTGCTGTAAAGATGTTATTATTGTAAGTATACAGCCCTTCAATGACTCAGAAATGGTTTTATATGATATGTTATGGATTAATGAAATGGTAAATGATTACATATTTATGTATTGCAGCAAAGGATGGACATTTAGCCATCTGATACAGTCCCTGAAGAGAAGGAGGGTGCTGAGGGTCATTGCAGAGCACGACATGCACTTACTGTTATCTTCTTGATTCTTGAATATATTTAAGGTATTTATGCTTGACCATAGATTTGTCTGCTGTACCTGTACTAATACATTAATGATTTTACTGTAAATAAATCCAATGTATTTTACAGGCATCTAAACTGATATTTGCCATGGGTTGCATCTTGTTTTTATTTGTTTTGCAATGTTATCCATTTACTTAGTTCATCCATTCACTATGTTAAACATTTGTTAACATTTTTGTTAAAATAAAGTGTGTTTCATTGAACCCATAAATTGTATATTTCAGTGTTTGTGTCTATATGTATATATAGGCGGCACGGTGGTACAGTGGTTAGCACTGTCGCCTTACAGCAAGAAGGTACCGAGTTCGAATCCCGGCCAAGGGCCTTTCTGTGTGGAGTTTGCATGTTCTCCCCGTGTCAGCGTGGGTTTCCTCCCACAGTCCAAAAACATGCAGGTTAGGCTAATTGGAGACTCTAAATTGCCCATAGGTATGAATGAGTGAGTGATTGGTGAGTGCTCTGTGATGGATTGGCGGCCTGTCCAGGGTGTATTCCTGCCTCTCGCCCAATGCATGCTGGGATAGGCTCCAGCACCCCCGTACCCTGAATAGGAATAAGCGGGTTGATGGATGATATATATATATATATATATATATACACACACACATACTCAAGTGGCCGATTAGGATAATGGATAAGTGGTAATGTGAAATGTCAATGAACCTAAAATTCTAATAAAAATGTTTTTTTTAGCCTTTTCCCATACATCACTAAGTGGTTATAACTTTTGAGCAGTAGAAGATACATCTCTTCTGATTTGTACTCTATATCACTTCCAAAATAGTGAAGATAGCACACAGTATGTCTCCCTCGATCTTGAACATGAAATGTTTAAAAACCTAGGTTTCGCATGGAGAATAGCCATTTAGAAAGTTTTGTATGATTATTTATTTTGTGAATTGTTTCAATAATTGATGATATTGTGTTAAAGTAAGCATATTATTGTATATTAATGGATATATATGGAAAGCCCCAGTTATCCTGTTTAAAATGGTATATTATCTTTAGGGGTGTGACATAATATGATCACACCTCAAACAGTTTTCCATACGCACGTCATATTTTCAATGAACCTAACATTCTAAAGCGTTTTTTTAGCCTTTTCTTACCCATCACTGAAGCGGTTATAACTTTTGAGCAGTAGAAGATACATCTCTTCTGATTTGTACTCTATATCACTTCCAAAATAGTGAAGATACCACACAGTATGTCTCCCTCGATCTTGAACATGAAATGTTTAAAAACCTAGGTTTCGCATGGAGAATAGCCATTTAGAAAGTTTTGTATGATTATTTATTTTGTGAATTGTTTCAATAATTGATGATATTGTGTTAAAGTAAGCATATTATTGTATATTAATGGATATATATGGAAAGCCCCAGTTATCCTGTTTAAAATAGTATTTTAAGGTTAGGGGTTGTGATGTAATATGATCAATCCATAAACATTTTTGCATATGCACATCATATTGTCAATAAACCAACATTCTAAAGCGTTTTTTAACCCTTTTTGCACCCATAACTGAAGTGATTATAACTTTTGAACGGTAGATGATGGCTCTATTCTGATTTTTATTATATTTCACTCACAAAATGGTGAAGATACCATACACTCTAGGTTTTCCTATATCTTAAACATGAAATGGGTAAAAATGTAGGTTTCTCATTAGAAAATAGCCATTTAGAACATTTTAGAACATTTTATAAATTTAGTTGTTGAATGTCTTTCCATAATTGATGATATTGCCATTAAGTAATCCTATTGTTTTTTATATCAATTGAAAGCCCCAGTTATACTGTTTACAATGGTAAATAAAGTTTAGGTATCTGATGTAAGATTATCACACCACAAACATTTTTGCAACGCATGTTAATAAATAGAATGGAATAGAATGTTCACAAAATATTCGCTTAGGCTGGAAAGGGTTAAGCCACATTACGTCAGAAATAGCTATGCATGCCATAAAGAATAAAAGTCCCATGTTCACATTGTGCTTATTGTGCTATATTGCAAACAAATCCATACAAAGCGGCAACAAAACATTTTAACTAATCAAATTAAAGACTGAGATTAATCACTAGGCTCCTAATTTGGTTGTTGAACACATGTGTTTAAGTTCTTTCATAGTTTTCCCTTAAACATACTGACACAATTCAGGTTTTGCCTCCTTGTCACTTTCTTTCTCTTTAAATTCTTCATTATCTGCCAAATGGTTAGTTTTAGTGGCCAGGTGTCCACACTTCCCCAATTAGACGCCTATTGATTCACTTCAGCCTTTATTTTCAGCAGGCAAAAAAATGTGTAATTGCTTGCAATATAGCACAATAAGCACACTGTGAACATTGAACCTTTTCTTGTTCTATTTCTGACATAATGTGGTAAAATAGGGTAAATAATCCATTAAACATAAAAAGCACCTAATTAAGAAAAATTAACATCTTGTAAAAATTCTGGGACAGCAACTGTGGTTGGAACAAAAAACAGCATACACAGGAGGGGCCCAGGACAGTTTGGGAACCTCTGCTACAGAGTTTACATAGAATGGCACAAGAAACAAAAAACTTCCAGTGAGTGGCAGTTCTGCAAGCGAAAACACCTTGTTACTGACAGAGGTCAGAGGAGAGTAAGCAGACTCGTTCAGCTAATAGAAAGGCCACAAATGCTCAAATAGCTGTTTACAACAGTGGTGTACAGAAGTCAGGGCATCTCCGATTGCACAACGTGTTAAACCTTGAAGCGGACGGGCTACAGAAGCAAAAGACCACGTCAGGTTCCACTCCTGTCAGCTAAAAACAGGAAGATGAGGCTACAGTAGGCACATGATCCCCAAAACGGGACGATTGGAAAAACCATGAATCTCCATATCTGCTGCGGCAGATAGCAGGGTCAGAATTAGCCATAAACGGCATGAATCCATCATGCCTTGTGCCAACGGTGCACGGTGGTGGTGGAGGTAGTGTAATGATGTGGGGAATGTTGGCACAGATTAGGCCCCTTAATACCAATTGAGCATAATTTGAATGCCACAGCATACAAAAGCATTGGTCCTTTTTCAAATGGAATACTTCTAGCAGGATAATGCGCCACGTCAAAGCGCACATCATCTCAAGCTGGTTCCACAAACATGACAATGACAGTTTACTCCAATGGCCTGCACAGTCCACAGATCTCAATCCCATCGAGCACCTTTGAAATCATGTGGAACGGGAGATTCGCGGCATAAATGTGCGGCGGAAAAATGAGCAGGAACTGCATGATGCTATCGATTAAGCATGGATACAATCAATAGGGAATGCTTCCAGCACCTTACTGAATCCATGCCGCAAAGAATAGGCTGTTCTGAAGGCAAAAGGGTCCTACCCGATACTAGATAGGTGTACCTAATAAAGTGGCCACTGAGTGTATAACTTAATGTTGTCAATGTTGAAGCAATAAATGAGGCTGCTTCATTGAACGTTAAATACTTTGGCAACAAGGTTGTGTGTCAATCAGTTGTGTGAGCATGAATTATAGCGTTTCCTTGCCCGCATGGAATCCGCTGTTCTACATTTGTCATGGATTCTGTATGTCTGTCAGCCTGCTTGGATGTAGTCTATTTGTTGTGTTGACTTGCCTGTACGTCTTACATGCTTCTTTTGTCTTTTAGATAATGGTTAGTTAGTTAATGGCTAATTTAGTAGTTTTTTTTGCAAATGGCTTATGACAACTGGCTGCAGGGAGAAAAATTAGCAGTTGAAAATTAGCCACTTGGCTAACACTGGCACATTTATCTTGTGGTTGATTAACATGTATTGTCCCTGATAAAAAATTAAAAAAAAAGGTTCACTAGTTTCCATTGCACTTGTCAACCCTGCAATCATTCTCTTTCTGTGCCAGTAGCAACAGCTTGGCTAAATATTAAAGCAGTTTGGGAGGTAACAGGGCAGATCTAGATCAGTGCATTACTTTATACTTCTCCATGAGAGGGACTTGACCCAGTCTTGAGATTATACACAGAGCAAACAGCCTTGTGGAACCCAACAGGAACATCCAGTAATCTGTAGCTTTCCACTACGTGCGTCTCCGCGGCAACAGATGTGTTTTGTTGGATGGTGGCAGTTTTGCTGACTCATCCTCCCATGTGGTGATGTTCGGGAGGTGGTGGGGGTAGTGGTATCGGTTTCCGTATTTGTGGTGCATGGTGCCATTTGGCTCCCTTTGAAAGAGCGGCCTTACTCACTTCCACACTGATTCACTTCCTGGACCCCGCTCATTCTTTCCTTGTGAGGTCACCCCACACCGCCCTCCGTCTCTAACGGTCTGATTGTCATTGGACAGGGTCGCGGGGGACACGGGTGGTTACTGTGTCAAATCTGTGTGTGTGTGTGTGGGGGGGGGGCTGGATGCCAGCTGGACGTGCAGCACTACTCTAGCAGGAGCCTCCCAGAATTCCCCATGTTGGAAGGTCCTACAGTGATGTTGGGTGTTCTGTCACGTCAAGCAGCCGCAGCCATGGACCCCGTTCAAATTCCACAAGTACTGGAACAGCCCCTGAGCGCAGCTCCAGTCTGAGCAGTACAGCCCTACCCCACACATGGGGGGACTCGCATCATGGCCTCATTTAGCACTTTACTCTGCTCTGATATGTTCCCTGTGCACAGCTGCATGCATGGTCTATGACTCTTCACTGTGAGGGGACAAGGGATAGTTTCCCCTTCCTTGTAGCACTTGGACATCCCCAGGATTGGTGAGACAGCCTGTTGCTCATTCCGAGGTACGCTGTGCTGCAGGCAGCTCTATGCAGGCAGCTCTATGCCCCCCTGCCATCCTCTTGCGTGCCACGCTATGCAGTGCAGGGATTTCTGTCAGCGGTGTTGAGTCTGTTTTCAATGGCGACGCCTCCTTCATCCCCTCCGGCTTCTGGAATGTCCTTTTGGAAGAAGGGGTCCAGACAGTGGGGGCTGCTGCTGGGCCACGGGTGCTTTTCTGTCTTATGTGTCCACTCTGCAAGCTGACGTTGGCAGCATTGTGCATGCTGACCCATCACTGTATTTGAATCTAGGGGCCTTTACTTGAAGAGATCATGGAGGGAGAAGCATGGAAACCAGTCATTGTTTAGGCTCAAGGAAATGTCATCATCCCATGTTCACCAGCCGCTCGGGGAAGATCCACAGAGCTGCTCATCTTCACCAGTGAGACACACATCTCTCTCCTGCTGGCACCAGCTCTCCTGTAGTACTGTATAAAATAGCGAAACAAAGGAGGAAGCGCAGGTGCAAGAGCAACTACAGAAATTCCAGAACTACAGCTGTTCATTCCAAACTGGGTAGAATAAAACTGGGAAGGTTACTAAGAGTTCCTTTTAAAGAACACATTTAGTTTCAATGTATTCCTTCTGAAGAGACAAGACTGCTTAATTTATAATAAAAGAACAAAAGAATGAACACACAATGCATGTAAACAGCCACGTCACTGCACAGGCATTTTTATGAGCCTTCATTTGGCGGTAAAAGCACATTTCCCACAGCCCTTTACAGAGATCTCACTCTTTCCCAGCATGCCGCAGAAAAAAAAACTCATCACCCCTTCTGAAATATGAGAAGGTTTCAAAGTCTTATTTTACCATTAGATAAAGTCTGCTTCTTATTTTACGTATTTGTAAAAGACCTGGCAATCCACCATGCCCTCCAATAACATTTTTTCAAATTTCGTTTTTTGTGTAAAAGAAATGTGATCCAGACATCATGTTGTTTTCATGCCCTAGTGACACTGTAGAGAACCGTTTCCTAGACGCATCTCCATACTGACATGCAATATCTTCGTTCTCCCACACACACACACACACACACACACACACACACAGAAACACTCACACACACACACACACACACACACACAGAAACACTCACACACACACACACAGAAACACTCACACACACACACACACACAGAAACACTCACACACACACACACACACACACAGAAACACTCACACACACACACACACACACACACACACACACACACACACATACACGCTGCTGTTCCGAGCAACATTATACATGGTCTGTCAGAGCACAGATGTGCAAGCAGGTTAATTTATAGTGGGATTTGGCTAACATCCAGTAATACCATAGACTGTGGTATATAAAAATGCAGGTGGTGTTTCAATACCAACCAAACCATTAGTGCACCATTTTCAGAAAGTATAATATGTTTGTGTGCATATGTTCCTTTAAACATCATCTCTGTGTAAAGCACTGCAACTGTCTATAAGCATGACACTGTGATGCACCCAAAAAAACAAGTTGAGAATACACAAAGTAAAAAAAACATTTTTTTTCAATTTTGAGGTTATGCCAACTAACATTCATTAGTTCAGAAAACTTAGTTCAGTAATTACATTTAAGCCTTCTGAACAAAACAACTAATGAATGTTAGTTGGCATAACTTGACTTGAAAATCTAAGTTAAAAGCTCAGAACTAAAAAATGTAGAGAAATAAGTTGCCTTGACATTTTTTGTATTCTAAACTTTTTTTTCTTCTTACAGTGCAGCACAAGTGATGTTATGGGATCAAATTACTATTAATATGTTACAAGTGCTCTGAAGTAAAGAGACATGATGCAGGCACAAGATTTGATGTGAGAGCTCCAGTGTGGCAGTATATTGGCTTTACATCAAATTATAAAAGAAAATCCAAATATATAAATGAGGTAATCTGCTGACTTTGGTAATGGCAAAGGAAGGCAACACTATGAATCATGAAACGCACTTGCAAGTTTATAAACCTGCTCAATCCACGCAAAGTACATTTCTGAGTTTTGTTCCTTATTCCATTAACACCTAAGGTGTATTGTCTGGGACAGTCCCTGCATTTTGGCATCTTGTCCCACTTCCCTCATGGATGCACAGTGCCAGCCATTTTAAATAAAATGATAGAATTATATATTTCAAAATCATTAAATTTTATCAATTGTATTGTACAGTAAACATTCATACCAATTTCAGCCATTATTTCAGCTATGATGGAAACCACAGGCAAGACCCCTCTTGTTTAGATACAGGGAGTGTAGTAACAGTACTACACTGTAGCTGAAATGTGCAATTTGAACCAATTGAGCAGTCAAATAAAGTAACAAGGTAGCTAAGAAGTTGATAGAGCTAGCTTGCTGTACTAGCTATAGAGATAGACTTTGGTCAGGAAAAAGGATGAAACTAAAATGAACCTGAGCATATAACCAGGAATGGAACTACCCTACGTAATCTACACCTGGCTGAAGCCTTCCAGGCGATGCACAAATCTGTCTCAGTGTGCCACAGAGAGGAACAGAATATGAAGCGCTATATTGCCTGTCTCACCATGAAATAAATAAGCATTAAAATGGCCACCTTTTCACAACATGGCCTTTCACAGGACATCTTTCACAGGCAGTAGCACCATTGCAAGAGCAAACCTTCCGTTGAAATGCTTATGATATAGGCTGGAAATACAGTTGGTAGAACTACAAACCTCTTAATATGACAACATATTTCAGCTGGTGCGATTAAAATGCCATATCTTATGCAGCGGTATTTTTACAATGATGGTATGAAAGTGAAAATCTTGTTACCGCCCAGCGCTAATTTATTCCGATTAATTCCCACACATGGGCATACGCACACTGACACACACAGCATAAGCCAAGTCCAGGGCAGTGTGTGGTGTGGAACGATAATACACACTAAGATCTGTCCAAGATCACGTGTGTAATAGAGCCACATATTCCCCTGTCAGCCAGGGGTAAAAATAATGGCATGGTTTAACGTTTCATATCTTATTTTCACACTGTTTGTACTATGACAGATTCACTGAATTGTGTAGCCCCAGGGATGGGGGAAGGGTCGGTTCAGAGGCATTAAATTACAGTATACTAGCAGCTCTCTGGTCCCTGGAATGCCACTGTCTGTCTCTTTAATGAGTTATCCCACAATGCACTAGTACAATGTGACTGCACATGGTGGTGCAAGAGACAAACCTCTCATATCTGTGTAATAACAAATATTGGTTCTATGAGATTAATATTTAAGATAAACTCACAAAGCCATGATATTGAGCATAATGCAGAGGACAGAGCATGTCCATGTATGAACACAGCAGAGAGCTCAAAACTAAGCTTTTTTTCAGTTCAGTGAGTTTGTGAGTGACTTGAAAGAGAAACATTGTTAATCATTGCTATAATTAATGTGGTCATTATTTCAGGTAGGTATGCACAAGCAGTGGCAGCACTGATTAATAATTTGTTTAAAATGGAACAAATATAAATGACAGGGCAGTTTACGGGGCTGTAAATGTGCAGGTTTAAATGTTCTCTCTGATTATGTACATGCATAGGCCCTTGTACTGCAGGCTAATGGCTAACACTAGTTCAGGATTGGCATCAAACTGAAAGAACTACACCAAGGGGTCCGGAGACCAGGACTGAAGTCATTCAATCATTCACTAAAAGCTAGTCTGTATATAGCCGTGAAAGTACCTTACAACTCAAAGAGCACTGAAATACAAGCAGGATAAATATTAACATCCGGGATTCATTTCTTAATAAATATAATATAGCCAATGTTATACGTTATAGCCAAAAACTCGGTTAATGAATAAGGCTGGGGTAATTTTATATTATATTTCTTATATTTCTCATGATCAACATATCCTAAAAAAAGACTTAAACCTACAATTAATTTATCCTACCAACAAGTATTGTCCATCTAGCCAATGCCAGATATAGCCAATATATCGAAAGTTATAGAACTCCATTGTTGTCCAAAAAACTGTTAAAACAAGTCAGAGACATACTGTGGCTTTGTTCAGCATAATTAATCATTACGATGAACCTGGCCTTTGTACGTTTTACTGAGACACATTTATGAAGCGACAGCGATTGTGTTTTCGATATGTGCCTATTCACTATCTCATCGAATGTATACAAATGTGCGGCTTCAAAATGAATAATCTTCTCCGTTTTGAAGTAAATTTGGCAAAAACTACACTGGCCATGTTTTTCATGATATTAGGTTGCACTTTCTGAGCTGTATTTAATGATTTTAGCGCACAATTTGAATTAATGGCTATTGAGAGTCGGACAGAAGCATTGAAGGTTTTGGCCTTTTCTTAGTATATGTTGACAAATTATGCCGGCCTCATCCTTTAAAATAAGTTCTGTGAATATCTTGTCTTTAGGTTTAATATCTTGAGTTTGTCTGATTCAAGTGTTTTGTGATTGCAAAGTGCTCCAGGTTTAATAAGGATTACCAATCTGCAGCTCTTCCTTTTTAAATGACCGTTTGTAAAAGTATAAATAGTATTTTTGTGTAATAATGAGGGAAGGGTAGGGTAGAAGCAAGTGACAAGCCACATGATGTAACCTGGCAATACATGAATACACTGTGTCTCTGTTCTCCTTCACTGGCTACCTATTAAGTTTAGGATCCATTTTAAGGTTTTGCTCCTGATTTTTAAAGCTTTGAATGGACCTACACCAGTGTACAGAACAAACCTGCATCTGCCTTATAAGCCCACAAGGTCACATTGTTCTGATGATGCAGGCTACAGTAGTCCTAAGAATATCAAACTTGACAGGTGGTAGAGCTTTCTCCTATAGAGCCCCACGACTGTGGAACACAGTGAAATGTGTAAGGGAGTCTCAATATTGAAGTCTAGATTAAAACTGCATGTCTATGATCAGGTTTGTAATCAGTTATAGTCTGGAGACAGCGTAGGAGAAGCTTGTACCCACAGAGTATTGTGGGGTGGCTTACTGTCACCTCTCAACAGCTGTGACCCCACTTTTTCCTGGGCTGGCTCTTGATGAGCAGGTAGGGTTGTTGCCCCTCTCATGACTGCATAGATTCTCATTCTCTGTCCTAGTAGTTATGCAGCTATAGAAAACTCCTGGCAGGGTCACTTGTTGCGTAATCCCCAATTGGTATCCCATTTGCTATCTATTGCACTTCCCTGCCTGCTCTCCAAACCGGTGGTGAGGCACTGGCTCCAAAATGTTTTGGGTCAAAATTAAAAGTGCTTCAGTGTTAAAAGTGCTACGCTTTCTGCAGTAATGACCTCTTCTGGGACACATAAATGACCATTACTTGAAATCAACCAGGTCCGATAAAATGTTTCGTTTTGCTCATCACACAGTGAGCAGCCGATGATGTCTAATGATCGTTATTTTTCAGGACGCGTTAAACGTGTCTATCCTGTCACAGGTCACTTCTCAAATCAAAGCGCAAAACAATAATAATACCTCCATGATCTGAGGCCATCCATAAGACAGATAATGGAACCATAGATACCATTATCTTTCTTAGAAAAGATAATGATCCTTAATGGCATTAAGGCACATAAGGAAATGTGGAAAAGGCTTTCAGTGGGGGGAGGCCTCCTCTTTCTTCAACTCCTTGAAGTGTTTTTTTTTCCTACTTGGTGGGGGAGGGAAAAAATATAATCTGAGCGAGAGCTCCAGCAGCCCCAAGAAAAATATTCATCCAGCATTACTGGAATACCTTACACCAAGAGATGGATGCCTGAAAAGGGCCCTCTGTACCCCTCTTCTCAACATCAGTGGATGGGAAACCCCCACAAGTAGCCGTGCGTGGGCTACCAAATATATCCCTTGATCTGCCTAAAAGTCCACCTGGCTTTATTCTATGAAATCGTTATGGGTTACAGGCTTTCAATAGAATCAGAATTCGATGTAGGTCAGAAATTGGTAGCTTAGTACAACCCAGTAGTTGTTACATGTAACAGTCGCAAGTTGTAATTATTCAAAAAGATGCTGTACTGCTTAGAGCTCTGTTTTTACATTTCCCAATGTTGCTATCCAGCCATGTTTCCCTCTGCTTGTGTCTATAGCTACTACATGCGGCTGTGGCGTGATGGCTTACAACAGCACTGCTAGCTTTGCCAGTTTCCTTCTTCAGGCACGTAACACAGAGCTGGATGTTTTCCTAAACAGTACTCTTAGATTGTTTTGTTCTGTGTGAGCAAAAGCAAAACCATTGGTAGAAAAAAAAAATGGATAGCTCCATAGCACGAACGCAATCAAAACTGAGGGCCAATATTACCCAAAAGCAATACATGCATCTAAGGGGTCGATTCAATTTACTCTGAAAACAGAAAAATAAATAAAACGGAGAAAATAAATCGAGACGCTCATTCAAATTCATTAAAACTGTCCCTCTGCGCCAACACAATATTTAATTTAAAAAACACACGTACACAAAAGACCCAAGCACACATTCTCCTTGGAAGAGTCCGATGGCAGTCATTTATAACAGATGAACGAGACATTGCCGCGAGTCCTTCTTCAATGTGATGACTAAGCAGCTGAAAAATGAATTAATCAGACTTTTAAGAAATATTAATAATTTTGAGGAAAAACAAAATTCAATGAAAGGCGATGTCGCGTGAAACAGCTCGACCAGTGCAAACAATGACGTCTGCACTGGACAATAACGTCAGGCTCTCATATCTATATTTTAATAGGTGCAATCCGTCACACCCACTGTGTTTATGGATTTCTTCATAATCCATGGCACATTTTCGAGCTATGCGTTAATTGAAAGATGAACGAGTTTATTTGGATTTCATCCATCACCCTGACACAAAGAGAGCCGGGTAGTGGGGGGGGGGGGGGGCAGCAGGGCAGTGGGGTCTGAGTCTGAAGCCAGCGCTGAGCAGCTGGTTCAGGTGGTAAAGCACACACACACACACACACACACTTGTGCAAAAAAATGTATACAATGTAAATAGTCTGTCTTTGCTGAGGGAAGAAAAGTGCAAGCACGCTCACACGTGTACACACACACACACACACACACACACACATTTACGAGCGCGCACATAATTAGAAACATATACACTTTCTCCTCATTGCTTCCACACACGCACAAGCACTTGCACACACTCTTCTACAGGCTTTACTGAGGAGGGAGGTAGGTAGCGTCCTCACATTTCTGTTATTGTATCCCGCAGGAGATCTCCATGGAGACGAGCATTAAAAAAGAATTAAGATTAGCTATGCAGGACAAAGGACTAATACACAGTGATGGATTTATGAAATCGAAGATGGGGGAATGAATACATTCCTCCAGTCCCAATGATAATCATTCCTGATAGCGTCTATTTTTACAACACTTTATACTGTGATGCTATCCTCTTGGTTTGGGTAATACAGGGATTTATTGCAGAGGCCAAGAATTCCTCAGATAGAACTGACATGCGCCATAGTCTTTACCTAGAGAGACTTCATTCAAATAGGATCAAAAGGAAGCTTGCAACTACAAAAAGAAACCACAAACTGGCACCAATTTAAGTAAGATAGATCTTCACCAGTGTCTCTTATCCTACGGCCCAATCCATATAATTGTGTGGCCCTAATTATGCTGTGTGGGATGTAAATAATTAATATACTGCCCAATTAAAATATTATTATTATTATTATTATTATTATTACCTATAGAGAGTCTCTATAGATGTTTTTCATCGCAGCCCACAGGATACGTGCTTGATAAATTATGTCGGTATGTTCCAAGTGATCTTGGCCATTGTGCATTAGCATTGCGCATATGAGTTCAACAGAAAACCGAGACCGGCTTCTCATATTCTCATATTCAATACTTTATCGTTATCAGCACTACTATATATTTAGCTGATACAATTGATGGGGATGTTAATTTGTTGAGTTTATCCCAGCGGAGCCTGGCTATTTCAGAGTGACATGCGCATGGAATACACAGTGGTACCGGAGTGACAGTCTGGATTGTGGAGGTGACAGTTGACAGGTAAAATTCAGCAGAATAAAAAAACTCCCAAAATTCAGTGATCCATGATCTTTCTCTCTATCTCCTGTTTCAATGCGTGTCAAGGTGTCAGGTCTCAGGAGGCGACAGGAGGAGACCGAGACAGAGCCAATAAGCTCTGTCGCAGAGATCTGAGAAGTTTAAGCAGGAAATTCCTTCCGCCTGGCTTAGGTAGACAATAATGCCGCATAATATGAATCACCATTGCTCATTGTGAACAGGGTCATCATTTACTGGCAAAAAGCAACAAAAATAGCTAATGATGACGTACAAACAGCCATCTTCAATCCATGAGTACAAGGTTATTCCACCTCTGTGGTTTAGTGGCAAAACCTGAACACTAATATGTTCAGTGTTCAGCATCTGTTGAAGCTCACCAAACAGAAAAAAAAGAGAGAAAAAAATCCACACGTTGAACTTTGTCATGACTCAGTCCCAACCTTTCTCTTGTTATGGCCAGGATAATTAACTTAGCCCTGCACTGCTGTACATAGCGTAAGGGTGTCAGCCCTGATGATGAGAATTAAAGTATGTCTGCTACCTGAGATATCCCCCAGTCCCGGCCGGATGCACGTAGGACCCCAGGGAAATGGGGGTGTGTTCAACTCAACAGGACAGAACAGGCAGGACAACACAACACTGACCTTCTGCAACAATTCCTATTCTGCCCACCTACAGCTCAGCGGCAAGCCATGCAAAATCCTCACTCTCACTCACTCACTCACTCACTCATTACTCATTATCATTTAGAGAGGGTAATATCATACCTTTCCACCAGAAATACAGCATAAACCACAGCAGAAATAACACTGATGGGTATAAACAGAGGGTTTATAGCCACATTACAGCAGCCTGTATTCCAATGTTGGTGAATTCATTCAATTCCTGTGCCAACTCAAATCCCAGAGAATAAACATCAAATAGCAGATAGCTAAAAACAGTAAACAAGGACTGAAGGGTAAAAGAACAGGGCATTATACTACGCAGTACGCACCACGCTATACCACAACCAATGGCTAGACACATGGGGGTCGATTCAATAAGATCCCAAATAAGAGGTGTTATTTGCACACGTTAACATTTCACACTTTGCAGGTGATCAACTAAGAGTCATTATGCAAGTTACTCCAGCCGCAAACAGTCATATTTAAATGAGAGATCTGCTTATTCTTTTCACTCTGCAATCCATCATCTGAAGGGCCGGAGAACTGCACAGAACGCCACACTGGCCAGAGGAGGCGCTATCAGCCGATATGTCAGGGAATATCCTGCTCACTCAAGTCCTTCTAACCAGCTGACGATGTAAGCAAGTATGCCTCGCCTGCTCAAAATCCTGGCCAAATGCCTCAGCTGGACATTCCGCTCAGAGACCCCGGTTATTTTGTTTCTGACCACAGTCAGACCTGTGAAAAAATGGCACAGTCCCCGTGCACATTAGAGCAGCCAAACCTGCTTTGCCTAATGGATGCAGGCAGACGCGGGCACTTGGGATCAATGTGAGTAATTGAAGAGTGAGAGGACAGTGCGCAGGCACACACACACACACAGGCACACTCTCTCTGCTCGCCGCTGCCCTGGGAGGTTAGCGGGTAAAAAGAGCAACAAGCCAGAACGCGAGTCACAATTCTATTCAGGGGAGGAGAGAACAATTCAGGGATTATTCCGGGAGTGCTTCTACCAAACGCTTCAGTATATCCATTAATTGCAGTCTAAAATTATTCTTTATCTGGGTCTATTACACCAACAACCAAAAGAGGGCCAAGGTTCCTATTTTAATTACCGCATGGGGACGGCTGGATTGCTGGGATGAATATTCCTGGGAAAATAACTGCCTTGGCATTTGAACAGAGAACGCCCTCACAGCGTGCTACAGCAAAGTGAAGCTAGTATAAAACTTACACTTTGTTAAAAATCAAAGGATTAACTATCACCAGGTAAATTTAGCATTCACAAGAGTGACATTTTTGTTCTGCGGTTCAAAACTTGCATGTTTGTGTAAATGATGTCGCTCGCGCTGTAACAACCCGCCCCATGCTCAGAGAGTCGGTTGTTTCACAGATGGAGCTTGCATTTTCCACACAATGAAGGATTTCTTTTTACGAGTGTTTGGGCTGTGAGAGCGGTACAGAGACTGCTGCCAGCCTGTAATGTATTACTCACAGTGATTGCACCTGCCAGCTGAATTGTGTGCAGCATAAATATTACATTAAGGCATCTGAGCTAACGCTCTTGTACCTTTTTTTCCCCCCTTGCACCCTGCTCTCTAGTGTCTTGCTGTCGTTAGCTTTCTGAAATGAGAAACCTTTATTCAAGCCACAAATTATGAATCCCCACTTTCCGGACAATATAGCCATGCTTCCCTGAAACAAGACTAAAAGGACGTTTTGTCAAATGTATTCATAAACAATAGGAAACAGATGTTGCATTTCTCAAGAGGAATGGAACAGCTGTATTTAAAAGGTAAGGGGAAGAGGTAGAAGAGGTGGAGGATGAAAGATGAAAAATAGACAGTCCGATCTGCCGATACCAATTGTACTATGAAGAACAACACATTTCAAAAAAGCTATGATAATGATAAGGCATGGCAGGCCCCAGATACTATCTGGAGATCAAAAATATGACAACAGCATTCACACAATACAGACCTGCCTTTACATTATAGAGATCACTCAGCATCTATAAAGAAAGACCTGAAAATAGCTGTGAAGTCAATGGACTATTTTCACCTCAGCTGTAACATTTAAGGACATTATAAAAATGCTGCAAGTCAAGAATTGGAACCCGACAGCACTAACTGCAGTCTGTATTTTCCCAGCAGATGCTCTAGTCCAAGGCAGTTGACGTGACTTGGAATTTCAGTGGCTGCATGTCTATCTGGAGTTTTTACTGGAGTAATGCAGGGACATTGCTTTTGCTCAGAGAAACTGTACGTCTAAATTGTGACTTGGCTCTGGGGTGTGGTCAAAAGCTGTCAGTCAGTAATAAAGCAGTTAGTCGATGAAAAAGGTGACGCTTAAAATAGTCCAATCGCTGCAAATATATAGTTTTTGCAAATATAACAGCGTAAATTTAAAATAAATCTGTTTTCTTTGTACTACCCAAAAACAAAATAGCTTCCTTCTCTATATAAAGACTGCCTGAAATGTACACCACTACAGAAATATTAAATTGACTTTTACAAAATGATCTTCAACTATAACGTACTGTTAGGAAATGAAAACAACTTGAAATTTAGAACAAAAGCTTTTCTTTTCCGTAGGGTCGACTGTGATTGTTTTTGTACTTCTGATAGAAGGGGAACCTTTGACTCAATAACTCTGGAGCAGACAGGCCATGCAGCAGAAGATACACAGGGCTTACCATATTCTAAACTGACTCACCCTAAAACCTGCTTTACTCCAAAATAAATTAATTGCCTGAAGAATATTATTGACACATACCTGCCTTTTAATCATATCATCCTACAATGCACAGTAGACACAGTTTACACATTTACATAAAAAGACATATTGTGTGTATTACTGCAGTACACTTAAATTGTTAGTTATTAACATTCAGTAAATTATTCTTAGAAACATATGTTTGTGCATGCATGTGCGTGTGTGTGTGTGTGTGTGTGTGCGCTTGTGCATACAGTCAAGCCGGAAATGTAACGTTCCGCTCCCTTCCTGTCCGTTCTCCATGTTTTTCCCTTTCCTCCCGTGTCATGTCGGATTCCCTGTGTCCGTGTTTTCCCTGTCGCTACAGGCTGGGCGTGCCCCTTCTGTCTGTTTCTCTCTGTTCCCCCACTTCAGGTTCAGCCTATCTCCTTTCCCCCTTTTTGCATGCATTCCGCACCAGTCAATTAGTCAATCACTCTTGGTTACATTCCTCACGCTTTCGTTATTGTTTTCAATTTCACTCCCTTACTTAAACCTCCCGCTGGCTGCTATTCGGCGCCAGTTCGTTAACGTACTTCGTGTGTATCCTGGTCCCCTGTTTGTGTTGCGGTGCCCATGCTCCCAGTTAACGTTGCCTGCGCAGTGGGGTGCTCTGCCTCCAGATCCAGTTCCTGTTGGACCTCCCGGTCCAGATCCAGTCCAGTTCCGGTTCGGAACTCACGTCCCGTATCAAGTCCAGTTCCAGTTCGGAATAACCTTCGTTCCCGTGATCCAGTTCCTGTTGGACCTCCCGGTCCAGATCCAGTCCAGTTCCGGTACGGAACTCACCTCCTGTATCAAGTCCAGTTCCGGTTCGGAACAACCCTTCGTTCCCGTGATCCAGTTCCTGTTGGACCTCCCGGTCCAGATCCAGTCCAGTTCCGGTTCGGAACTCACCTCCCGTATCAAGCCCAGTTCCGATTCGGAACAACCCTTCGTTCCCGTGATCCAGTTCCTGTTGGACCTCCCGGTCCAAATCCAGTCCAGTTCCGGTTCGGGACTCACCTCCCGTATCAAGTCCAGTTCCGGTTCAGAACAACCCTTCGTTCCCGTGATCCAGTTCCTGTTGGACCTCCCGGTCCAGATCCAGTCCAGTTCCGGTTCGGAACTCACGTCCCGTATCAAGTCCAGTTCCGGTTCGGAATAATCCTTCGTTCCCGTGATCCAGTTCCTGTTGGACCTCCCGGTCCAGACCAAGTCCAGTTCCGGTTCGGAACTCACGTCCGTCCGCAAGTCTCTTTACTATTGTGTTAAACTTGTGTTCAGCTTGGGACTACCCCAAAGCTCCTAATAAATCCTCAGTTCTGTTCACCTGTCTCTTGGTCGTTGCATTTGGGTTCAGCCCGTGTTGGGTTCGTGACAGGAAAGTCTGAATACCCATTTCACCTTCTCCACGTTTTATTACATTACAGACATATTCTACAATAGATTGAGTTCATTTTTTGTCTCAAAATAGCCCATAATGACAAAGTGAAAACATGTTTTTAGAAATCTTTGCAAATGTATTAAAAATCTAAAACTAAAATTTCTCATTTACATAAGTATTCATACTAGGGATGCACCGAAAATTCGGCCGAAAATGGCCCAAAAGTGCATTTTCGGTTTTCGGCCGAAAGACCTAAATCACCGAAACAACACGGCCGAAACAGAAATTTTTTTTTTTTTTTTTTTTTTTTTTTTAATTAAACAGAATTGTAATGACGCAAACAAAAAGCGCAGCCAGCACACGGTTATCTGGATAAGAGCCAGCATGTCGGCGGTGTGGAGTTATTTCAATATCTCGGAGAAAGACCCACGGATAGCGATTTGCAAAAAATGCAGTGCTGAAATTTCAAGAGGGGGTGCATCTGCAAAGAGTTTCTCCACGTCGGGTGACTTAAATGCACTTTGTGTTTTTATGAGAGAACATATTTAATTTTACAATCTTTCAGCAGGCCAGTCAGTTATAGGCCTGTACATTATTATTTAATGTACACATGAGCGGGGTCAAGTTAAACATTTTGTTTTGAATTTTAATTTATATTGTGCATTGCTGTAATGTCAGTGCTAAATAAATATTTTCATACTTTTGTAATTGATTTATTCTTGAATTGCAATGCTTTGATTTTAGTGAGGTTAGTACACAGTCATAGCCATAAATGCAATGGTTCTAATAATTGACAATCATTTCTTTCGGTGTTTCGGTTTTCGGTTTTCGGCCTTGGTTTCTCATTTTTGGTTTTCGGTTTCGGCCAAGAATTTTCATTTCGGTGCATCCCTAATTCATACCCTTTGCTTTAACATATTTTTAAAGTATCATATTTAATATTTGGTCGCATATCCTTTGCATGCTGTTACTTCCTGAAGTCTGTGACCCATCAACATCAAAATATCTTATTTCCAGGTATTGTTACAAGCAATACTATAAGCTCTCTGCATTTGAATGGATCTCTATGGGAATTGGGGGGTGAGACTAGATTCAGCTGTAAATTACACTGGTACAGTATGGAACACATGGCTGGCTAAATGGCTGTAAGTCATCAAGGGTATGAGCTATCGAACGAGCCCCAAACCATCACTCTGTTGCCAGATATGGAGTAGATGTGGATGGATCACTGCAAGGGTTATTTCTCCTGACTCATTTTCCTATAGAACTGTATGGGGGGAAAAGTCAGGAGAAACAACCCTTAAAGGGATCCATCCACATCTACTCCATATCTGGCCGCAAAGTGATGGTTTGGGGCTCGTTTGATACCTTAGACCCTTGATGACGTACAGCCATTTCACCAGTCATGTGTTCCATACTGTACCAGTGTAATTTACAGCTGAATCTAGTCTCACCCCCCAATTCTCACAGAGATCAGTTCAAATGCAGAGAGGTTATAGTATCGCCCTTCAAGAAGCTGATATTGACGATCATAAAAATTTAAAGAAATCTTGTAAAAGGTAGAAAATGACCTTTTTACATATTACAGTTGTAGTATTTTTGTTATATTTTTGTGGTACACAATAACATTTGAGAATTTGGGTCACTCAAGATAAAAACTTAAGTAATGGCCAAGAGGCATTGCATATCCCTGTTTTCAAGAACAACCCTGCTTTTTATTATTCTTTTGCAATCATCAAATAACAAAAAAAGACTACTTTTAATCCTGCATGTAACTAAATGGACCAGATTAATTCTCCAACATAATTCATCCTTCTAATTATATCCAGTGTGATTCTAAATGTTAGGCAGTCTGTAATTTCTCCCAATTAGACAGAACCACAGGTAGACTGCTTCTCGCTAATGTGAAAAACCTTGTTAGCTGACAATCAAAACTGTACACTTGTTCTTTTTTGTCTTATTTCCCTTCCCCTGTGCCTGACATCAATAAACATCCTCAAATGTGAAAATGGCTTTGCCAAGTGTATTAGAAAAAAATTCTGTTGACAAGCGCTATCGGAAACCTAGGAGCGTGAAGGCAGGGCCAGGAACGCTTTTTAAAATCCAGCCGATTCCATTATCCAAATGTGCAGGCTGTAATAAGACCCAAAACAAACAAGACAGAATTATCTTTCTAATTAAGCCCTTGAGTAGTGGTGCTTAGCGCAAACGTCTACTATCAGTCCTGCTGCCGATAATTAGAGATCTGGTGCAGATTGGATTTGGGAGCTTTTCCTTTCGTTTTGTCGGACAGGGTTGGTGGGGTGTGGAGGGTAGAGAGGGGGGTGCCCGTTTGAAGACTTCCATTTTACTGTGACATTATGCCAAAAAAAAAACTAGCATCAAATCAAACCAAACCCAATACATACGAAACTGACAGGACTTGGCATGCGTTAAGTATGGGCACTGACACAGCGTTTAAAAACAAGCTCAAGTTGTACCCAGTGTTAATAAGGAGAGAGCCCACCCCAGATTGTCTGAAGCTGTCCACAATCCACAGCCCATCATTAATTGTATTTCATTTTTTAAATGAGAAACAGAGCTGCTATTTCATCATGCTATTTTTGTGGTCATTTCATTTTTCACAATGGAGATTTCCATATATTACAGAAAGAATAGAGCTGTAATTCACAAGTAATGATCTAAGTAATGGAGGAAATCTAAAAAACTGCTGACTTTATGCCTGGAAGTGGCTGTAATTAATTGGAAAACCATTGTTATTGAGCAGCACTGTGCTGCACACTTCTCTGTGTTCAGCCCAGGTCCAGAGCATTGAGTCCCTGTCCTTACACACACCCACAGTAACAGCTACATACAGCAATGGAATGTATGATCATGTACAAGGGTCGCACAACTCATGGTTTGGTTTGGTTCACGGTTTTGGTGTCCCGTTTTCGGTTTGGTTATGTACGTTTCTGGTAAAGCAGAACTCCAATGCCAATCTAATTTTCATGTATTTGATAAAAATCTTTATTAAAATGGTTATCAATATGTAATCAAATCATTATCAAAAGCTTGGGAGCAAACAGGTTTTCACAGATTTACTGTCAAAAGGAAAAGTCCCACTTTTGTATTTTCAAATAGAAGATAATACCCACATTCTAGGCTAGGCCAATGACATAAGATGCAGCATAAACACCACCTGCCTGACAATGTGGCGGCTGTGGCTCAGGAGGTAGAGCGGGTTGTCTGCTGATCGCAGGGTTGGCGGTTCGATCCCCGGCGGTTCGATCCTGTCCACATGTCGAAGTGTCCTTGGGCACTAAACCCCAAATTGCTCCCAATGAGCAGGCTAGCGCCTTGCATGGCCATGCCGCCATTGGTGTGTGAATATGTGTGTGAACGGATTATAAGTGCAGTCCATTTACCATTTCCATTTACAATGTAAACTACAGAATAAACACCACCTGCATTAGACAATGTAAACTACAGAATAAACACCACCTGCATTAGACAATGTAAACTACAGAATAAACACCACCTGCATTAGACAATGTAAACTACAGAATAAACACCACCTGCATTAGACAATGCAAACTACAGAATAAACACCACCTGCATTAGACAATGTAAACTACAGAATAAACACCACCTGCATTAGACAATGCAAACTACAGAATAAACACCACCTGCATTAGACAATGCAAACTACAGAATAAACACCACCTGCATTAGACAATGTAAACTACAGAATAAACACCACCTGCATTAGACAATGTAAACTACAGAATAAACACCACCTGCATTAGACAATGCAAACTACAGAATAAACACCACCTGCATTAGACAATGCAAACTACAGAATAAACACCACCTGCATTAGACAATGCAAACTACAGAATAAACACCACCTGCATTAGACAATGCAAACTACAGAATAAACACCACCTGCATTAGACAATGTAAACTACAGAATAAACACGTAATCAACACAATAAACACAAACGCTTACAGATGTTCAATTCTTTAAAAATGAATATTTCTTTCATTTGAACTTTAAAAACAACATTTTACTGTATGAAAATGAGTAGAATATGGCTGCAACTTCAGTTTTCTCTCAAAAGGTAAAGCACCTATTTGTTAAATTTGTGCTTCCTGTGCTCACATCACCTGGGTAAATGGGCAATCATGTTCGAAGTGTTCCCATTAGCATACAGCACAGTTGCGAAGCAATGCTTGCACACAGATGTTGTTTCATCCACCACCTTTTCCCATCACTACCATTGTTAACACTAAACCCATCATGCTCAGAACAACAGCAGACTTAAACACTGCCAGAGGATCGTCTAACTGTGGTTTTTCTCACACACTTGTCATTTCGTTGATCGACCGACTGATGCTTCACCCATAAGCTGGTGCCTCACCTGTGCAAATAGGTCCGCTGGATTTGATTTAAATGAAAGCAGCACTAGTTAACTAATTGTTGTATTACTTATTTTCAGTGTTGTATGACGTCAAATAAAAACGGCCCATATAACTTTTACGTGACAAATTTTAAAGAAGCACAAAGTTTTGATAAACATACCTGTAGTTAGAGATAAGAGGCAAGAGGATTTTTGAAGCAAGCAAACTGAACCGAACCAAACACATGCAAACCAAACAGTGGGTGGTCAACTGAACGTCCAGACCCCTCGTGACCAAGACCCGTTCCAGACCAGACTGACCAGGTCTTGGTACCACGGCTGAGTCAAATCCAGACCCCTCATGACCAAGACCCTTTCCAGACCAGACTTACCAGGTCTTGACAAGATTAAGACTGAGACCTTTCATCAGTCCTACAAGATTATGCTAAATGGAAAATGACAGTAAAATAATTTATAGTTATGTGTAAAGCACTTAGTGCTGTATTGCTTGAAAAGCTTGAAAGGTGCTATATAAAGTTATTATCCCCCAGCTTTAGACATTTTTAATCAAGCATGCAGTGTCCTCCATAATATTTGGGACAAAGACATATTTTTTTCTTGATTTGGCTCTGTACTCCACAATCTAAGATCTGTAGTCAAACAATTAAATTCAATGTGGTTAAAGTGCAGAATCTCAGCTTTTATTAAAGAGTATTTTTATACATTTTGGATTCACCATGAAATTACAAAACTTCTAGGTCTATAAAAACAAAATATGCAATAAAGTACTAAAATATTGTTTAAAAATATAAAAGATATGTTTTTAAAGTGACTTGAATCTGAAGATATTCTCGGCAGTCTGAATGCTCAGACAGAGTGTTCCATAGTTTTGGGGCTTGCACTGAAAAAGCCCTTTGTTTTAAGATTGGCTTTTGGGACAAACAGTATACCTGGAAGAGAGGATCTGAGCTGTCTGCTGGGGGAAATATGGGGTCAGCAACTCAGAAATATATTCAGGAGCGACACTGTTTAATGCCTCACATGTCATTTACAAAATCTAGTAGTAACCAGTAAAAGGATGCCAAGACTTGGAAATATGGGCTCTTTGACCCGTGTTTGTTAAATGTGTCACAGCAGCGGTTTGAATCAGCAGAAGGAAGGAGAGCGATTGCCTGCAAACAGGGGAAAGGGGCATTACAGTAGCACAGCTTTGGTAAGACAAATTATTGAAACACTATTTTTTGCCCTTGAAAGAAAAAAGGATTTTATCGTTGCAATGTTTCTTAGCTAATAATAACAATCCTGAAATATTTCACTTATGTCTAAAAAAGTTGATGTTTGCTTTGAAAAAAGAGCCCCACGATCCCAGAGGGCTGAGACTTGACTGAAAAATCTTAGTCTGTAGCTGAAGAGTTTTTGTACATCTGTCATGGTTCGTGGGTTATTGTTTCTTTTTCTGCTGCGATTCTCGCCCTGTTTTCCCGATTGAGAATCGATTGGATTTTTTCCACGTTCCGGTCCAGGGTTTTTGCTTCCCCGTGCTTGTTATTCGTTTCACCTGTGCTTCTACCTGCGGGGTATTTAAGTTCCTCACTTCTGCTTCCCCGGTGCTTCTTTGTCATTCATTTGTACATTGAGCCAGGTATAGTCAGGTTTAAGCGACCTCGTAATATTAATGTGTTTATGTTCACTAGAAACTTGCTTAGCTTTATTCAGGTATAGGATTGTGTTCCCCCTGTTAGCGTTCTGCGCTATTTATTTCCGTGCTGTTCTCTACGAGACAGTGTTTTCTTTCGGTGGTTTTGTTTTGTTTCACCTTCTATCGGACGTTGTAGAGTTACGTTCCGAGAGAGTTTTCTTTGCTTTTCTAAGTCTCCTGTTTGGGGCTCGAGTATTGAGTTTGGAAGATTTAGATTTATACTTCACTCGTGCTATTCAAGTTCGCCCTGTTTTTTCCTGAGTAGATTTCAGTTAGCTGTTTAGCTGTCAGGAATTAGTTCCTGTTTTCCTTTTCTTTTGTTCATTTAATATCCCCTTTATTGGTCCTCACATTTGTGGGTGACTTGTCTGATCTCCCTCACCTATGCGTGTAATTCACAGATACTAAATCCATCACAACATCCAGTAATGAATATCTGACAGTCATAAAACATAGACACTTCATATGTGTCACCTGGATTATGTGGATGCTATTCAAATGAGACCCATCTGCACAAAAGAGATCTGGCGCTAAAATTGCCCTCGAGGGAATCCACTGGACACAGAGAAGAAAACATACTCAAACATTTTAAGAAAACAAACAAACAGACATGATATGACAGACATGTCTAACATAGTGACACAGACGAACACCAGTAAGCTTGTGTTCGTAATGTCCTATGTCTGTTTGTTTGTTGTTTTTGTCCTTGACATTAGACATAGTCATATTACCTCATGTTGCACCATCCCTCAGCTCCAAGTATGTACACAGACATGGACACAGTCACACACACACATGCATGTACACACACACACACACACAGACGCACACGTGCACACATTACTGTTCTGTTTCAAACCAAGTGTGACTACGTTAGCACATGTTTTCCAGTGGACTGTCACAGTGGAAACTGAAGGCAGTGGCCAAAGAGAAACATTGTTGTACAGACAGGAGAAGTCCACCGCTCAGAGCTCTATATCTGTGTAATATATCCTCTATATCCTCATCTCATTTGTACATCAAGCAGCACAACATTTTCCAAATTAGCTTTTTCCAAAAGATTTGGCATCATCTTTGGCAAAGGCTTTCTTCTGTGTCCAATGTGTGTTTTATGAAGCTGGGGAAAGAGAACAGACCATAAAGTCACAGGGTTGCCAGGTAACAGTTGTGAGGCAGTGTCCAAACACAGAGTGCTGCGTTGTTTATTGCCTGTAGAGTGATGTAATAGTGTGTCTGGACCCAGGACAGGGCTCACACCATAACTTCTCACAGCTCCTGTCAGTGGAACACTACTGAAAGGATCTGAAGTGCAACAGAGCAATGCAGCTAGAGCTGTATTTTACAAAAGACGTAGAAAGGTCTATGTGTTCACACTGAACAGATAACATTTTTCTCTCTCATCAGCAGAATTATGATATCGGCAATGATTAGTAGTAGTAGTAGTAGTAGTAGCAACAGTAGCAGCAGTAGCAGTAGTAGCAGCTCTTTTTTTGTTTGATAATAAAACGCGTTTGAATCTCAGATTCTAAGGCGTCAAATTTTAAATCCCGTTGCCTAGGCAAACTAAAGAGCCCGGTTGTGCTCCATGCTCATCCGTGTTGCGCTCGTGGTAACGCTCAATATCAAAGAGACTGATAAACAACAAGCCATGTTCTTGTTTTGTCTGGAGGGCATACCATTAGGTAGCCAAAATAAAGTTAATGTGTGGGTCATGCTATAAGCACAACCTGTAGGCAATACATTAGAAATGGAGGTGTAAAGAACAATTGTAACTCCTCCACACCTCAGGAGTGCCATTTGGAAATATTACGGGTCGTATGCCATTGGAGACAAAATAATAACCAAAGAGAAAGTCCCCTGCAAGGTATGCAAGCGGAAACTGCCCTACTAACCCTCCAACGGCTGACCATTTTTTCCCCCCTCTGAAGGATTGTTCGGTTCAGTTTAGTTTAAGTAAGTCATGCCACTGTTGTGAATTAATGATGGACTCTATGCTTTATAATTTTTTATTTTGTTTTGTTCGTTTTCTCTATTATGAAATATTCGTTCAAACTCATTTTTTGGAAAAAGTGCGGTAGCAGAAGCAGCAGCAGTAGTAGCAGTCGCAATGCTATTACTAGATAAATTCATCATCATTATCATGGGAATTCTCAGGGAATGTTCTGACCATCTAGATTCAGGCCCCACCAAAATGGCAGAGGTTGAGGAATCGGGTCGAGTACCCAAAGGGTTGCTGAATTTCTCCCATGGAGGGACAATGGCACGACACCCTCAAGGCCTGAACCCAACTGCCTCTGGGACAGGACGGGGACATCAGCTAACTGCATAAATAATGTAATGTAACCAAGACGGTCACCTGCCGCCATTCAGCCCAGCAATGACAGTGTGCGCTGTGGCCCTTCTGCTGCCGTCACACAGAGGTGAGGCATCGACTGTATCCTGTTACAGGCTCAACACCACATTATGCAAGTGTCAGAGCTCTGTGATTTACAGAGTCGAGATCTCGTCTGAGTGGAAACGCTACCTGCGGTGGCAAAGTGTAGATCAGAGCCAATGCTGGAAGGAATCATCATCAGCCCCCCCTGCATCCCACCCAAGTCCTTCTTCACAATGTCATTTGCGAGTCTTACAGCAAGACATGCGGGGAGAGGGAAAAAGGTGGAGAGAGGAGGGGAGGAGGGAGTGAAAACAGAGAAAGGAGGAGGGCGTAGAGGGAATGTTTGAGAAACACCCAGGCATGCTGCTTTAATTGAGTTCCACAAACTGAGTCATCAACACTGGGCTTATTAAGAGAAGCTGAGGATTTTCAACAAAGGCACATATGCACAGACACAGACACACACACACACACACACTCATACTTCTGTGTGCCCAGATATGAACACACACACTCTTATGCCCACACAGATTATCTCTCTCTCTCTCTCTCTCTCTCTCTCTCTCTCACTTTCGTATGCACGCACGCACACACACACGCGCACGCACGCACGAGATCAGCCTCTTAAAGACTCTTGAAAAATGAAGAGCAGAAATGAATTCAATGTTTCAGCAGATGTTACTCTTATAGAAATCTGAATTATCCAAATAAGTGCATTAATTTGCATTTGATTCTTCTATCCAGTGAGACCTTCCTGTTCTGTACTGGCAATGGGGCAGGAGAGCATCAATCTTTTTAATCGGAGATGGGGGGAGTCATTTGGCAGGCAGGGGGGAATGGAAATTAACTCTCAGCTGCTCCTCAGAAACCACACTGATTTTCCCAATCACCGCATTGTGCAATAAGCTGCACGGCATCCTTCCTTTGAGCTGTTTCTCTGTCCAATCAGCCGGGTCCCTTTTACACTAGGCTCCTCCCACTCCTGAGTCCAACCCAACAGCTGACGAGTCAATGTTTGTATCAATAATGACTTATGTTACACACTGCAAAAAACAATACATTCTGACTACAATAACAATGATTGCGATACACTTACACTGTATGTTATAGCACTGTTTTTTAGCAAACAGTCCTTCAATTTAAATGTCATGTAGCCAACTGTTACAGTCTTGTCAGGACAGGAACACAAAATTTGATGATAATAATAATAATAATAATAATAATAAGATAATTTTCCTCTCATTATTAAAGAACTTCCTTACTGGATGAAAGTTCCAATTTATCAAAAAATATATATATATTTTCTAATTTTTATTAAATTTAATTTAAAAAAATACATTTCCAACTGCAATATAAACACTATTTCAGCGAGAACGGGACTATGTCATTCACGAGTGAATCGTTTTCGCTAGCCGTGTGCATTGATTCTCCATGCCATAACAATTGGCTCTGAGGACTCCCACTGAGTCACAAAAACAGATTTATGCTAATTGCAGGATGAAATAAAGAAAAATGTTTAGTACAGTGAATGCATATTTAACGCAGCTCCTAAACGGGGAGAAGAATGACAGGTTTTAGCAGAGCTTGGCGATGCTGTGATCTGCATAAGGAGCAGGCTGTTGCCCTCTCTGTGCTATTCAACATTGTTTTCCTTTAAAAAAAACAGCACAGAATTGGTCAATAGCTTTAATAGTAATGTTATTACCAAGGAAACAAACAATGCACTATAGCTTTCCAATGACCCCTGCAGTGGGGGAGATGGAAAGGGTGGTGTTGTAGGATTTACCCTCATTATAGATAAAAGAATGAGGCTGAACACAGAATGCTACTGTTAATTAGAAATGTCATGGTTTTATCATTTTTTGTATGTAAATATAGACACTACATGTATTGTGCATTGTAAAGTAATGTTTATGCTAAAAGGGGTTTCATAGCCATGACTGCCTGCAAAAGTAGAAAATGCATTGACATTATGTTGTATTAATTTAGACAGCATATCTATGTGCCATTAATGGGACACAGGTAAATTTTTATTTGCCAGGTGGATTAAAAAAGGTTGATTTTATACAAAATGTAATCATAAATATCAATAGATGTCAAGCATCAGCTATTCATGAATGGATTAGTTTGACTAAATGTGAGCCAGCAGTGCATTATTGAGAAATGTCACCGTCCTTTCAATAGAGGTGAAAATGAACAGGCAACTAATGAAGTGTGTGTTTGTGCGTGTGTGTGTGTGTGTGTGTGTGCGCGAGTGTGTGTGTGTGTGAGAGTGTGTGTGTGTGTGCGAGTGTCTGTGTGTGTGTGTGTGTGTGTGCGTGTGTGTGTGTGTGTGTGCGAGTGTGTGTGTGTGTGTGCATGCGTGTGTGTGCGAGTGTGTTTGTGTGTGTGCGAGTGCGTGTGTGTGTGTGCATGCGTGTGTGTGCGTGCGTGTGTGTGTGTGCGTGTGTGTGTGTGAGTGTGTGCGTGTGTGTGTGTGTGTGCGTGTGCATGTGTGTGTGACTGTGTGTGTGTGTGTTTGTGTGCGAGTGTGTGTGTGTGTGTGTGTCTGTGGGCGAGTGTGTGTGTGTAATTAACGCCAGTCTGCTGAGAAAGCCATGTCCATCGCTGCCTTACAGCCTGCATCAGGAATTAGGAATGTATAATTGTGAATATAGACCCAGAATATGGATCCCAGTGAGAGAGCAGTAGGGAGAAGCTGCTGACTAGGCAGGGTAGAGGTAATCACTGTCATGTTACACATCCCGTGTGTAAAATTATTGAATCTACAAGATTTTGAACATCAAATGACAGAGAAATTATCCCCCACAGTATTAAATGTCACCTCAGCAATAAGCGTATTAAAATCCCTCGTAAACTGATATTCCTCGCCAGCCCGGCTGAAAAACTTGGTGGGACCCAAGGGCAGCATTGGCTGTTGGAAAAAAAACACTGGGATGGTGCTGGACCTGCTGTAGCTATTGGGCATGGCAATTTCTGTGTTTACTAAATGTGGTCATATTCTTGGTATGTTAATGTTAAATCAAAAGAAGCACTTCCAGGTCAGGTCTTATTTTTGTTCTAGCCCCCTGGTGGTGTAATGAACTTCCCACTGCAGTTAGAACAGCAGAAACCCTGCCCATCTTCCCACTGCAGTTAGAACAACAGAAACCCTGCCCATCTTCCCACTACAGTTAGAACTTTAGGTTACTGTCGTAACCCCGGTTCTTTGAGTAATATGAGCGAGATGTCTCGCTATGGGATGTGACCCTCCGCAGCCCTGACAGAAGTACCTATCTCAAATAACCAATCCTGATTGGTCAGAGAAGCGTGTCCCTCCGCTGCGTGATGTAGTCCCCCCCACTACAAATACCGCAACAGGAGGACACGCCCGCCATTCTAAAGCCCGAAATTCCTTCTCACCGCCCAGCAAGAAGGGTTGTCTGGCGAGACATCTCGCTCATATTACTCAAAGAACCGGGGTTACGACAGTAACCTAAAGTTCTTTTTCATAATCTGAGCTCAATGTCTCGCTATGGGATGTGGTTACTCCCGAATTGCCAGACAGCTTTATCGAACAGCAACCAACCGATGGGAGGGTCCAGATGTCCAGATGCTAGGCCTGAAGGACCGCGCTGGCAACGCACGGGCCCGACACATCCAGCATGTAGAATCGGACAAAAGTCAGAGGCGAAGTCCAACTCGCCGCCGCACAAATGTCCTGAATAGACACCCCCCTGAACAAGGCCCAGGATGCAGCCATGCCCCGCGTAGAGTGAGCGCGCAGGCCCGCAGGCGGGCGCAACCCCTCATTAGCGTAGGCCAAAGTTATAGCTTCCACCAGCCAGTGTGAGAGGCGCTGCCTCGAAACAGGCTGACCTTTCCTGGGATTAGCCCAGGAAATAAAGAGCTGATCGCTCCGTCGGAAGCACCGAGTCCTGTCCACATAACAACGTATGGCCCGGACCGGACACAATGTATGAGCCCGCTGGTCCGCAGCTGGAGCTGTGAACGCAGCGAGAGAATTCGGGGAGCATGAACCCACCACCTTAGGCACAAAGGCTGGGTTAGGTCTCAGCGACACCCTTACGTCCCCCTGGGGCAAACTGAGTGCATGATGGATGCACCGAGAGTGCATGAATATCGCTGACCCGCTTCGCGGAAGCGAGCGCCAGCAACAACATTGTCTTAAGAGACAAATGCTTCAAACTAGCACCCTGTAAAGGCTCAAAGGGGGGACCCTTAAGCCCCTCCAAAACCACCGTCAGATCCCATGGGGGCATAAGTGGCCTGGAGACTGGGAGCAGTCTACGGGCACCCTTCATAAAGCGGCACACCAGAGGGTGCTGACTCACTGTTTTGTCCCCAAAGCCCACGTGACTGGCGGCAATGGCCGCCAGATACACTTTGACTGTCGAGAAGGCTCTGCCATCATCGATGAGGCTCTGAAGGAATGATAAGACCACCGGAACAGAGCACTGAAAAGGGGCGTGATTCCGATCATGGCACCACCGCTCAAACACCCCCCACTTACCAGTGTACAAAGACCTGGTAGAGGGGGCCCGAGCATTCTGAATAGTGTTAATCACACTCGGAGGAAGGCCCGCAGTGGTCATAGAGAGCCACTCAGGGGCCACGCCCACAGTTGTAACCTGTCCGGGTGTGGGTGGAACACCGTCCCCCCCCCCTGTGACAACAGGTCCCTGCGTATTGGCAACTGCCAAGGCCGGGCGCACAGCAACTGATAAATCTCCGCCAACCAGTGCATCGCCGGCCAGTGTGGAGCTATCAGGATAAGAGAGTGTCTGTGTTCCCTCACCCTCGCCAGGGTGGGAGGAACCAGCGCCAGAGGGGGAAACGCATAGAGCAGCTCGTGAGGCCAGTCGTGCGCCAGAGCGTCCAGCCCCAAGGGGGCCCCCCGACTGTGTAGGGAGAAGAACAGCTGACACTGGGTGTTCCCCTCCGACGCAAACAGGTCCACTTTGGCGCGGCCATAAATGGACCAAATCTGCGTCACCACGAGAGGGTGTAAAGTCCATTCTCCGTATACGGGCGCACCCCTGGACAAGAGGTCCGCCCCCACGTTCAGGGTCCCCGGGACATGCGTTGCCCTCAATGACAGGAGACGCACACTGCTCCACAGGATCAGTTTGCGTGCCAATATGTGTAATTGACGTGAGTGCAAACCCCCCTGGTGATTTATGTACGCCACCGTGGTCGTATTGTCCGTCCTCACCAGGACATGATGACCCCTGAGAAATGGGAGGAAATGTTTCAGAGAGAGAAACACTGCCGAGAGCTCCAGAAAATTTATGTGATGTCGCTGGAGACCCAGGCTCCAGCGGCCCCTCACAGATCTGCCCTCGTGAATGCCGCCCCACCCCTGGAGGCTGGCATCCGTAGTGACCACTTTCCTGGACAGGACGGTGCCCAGGGGCACACCCTGAGTCAGAAAAGAGGGTGCCCGCCAGTGACGTAGGGCCAACACGCAATCCGACGTCACCAAAATCCTCCGTGCGCCATGACGCACGGGGTCCAGCCTGAGCGCAGCAAACCAGCGCTGAAACTCCCGCATGTGGAGGCGACCGAGGCGTATTACGTGTATAGCCGAGGCCATCAGGCCCAGCAGGCGCAGACACACCCTGAATGGAACGTAACAGTGTCTCTGAAAAAGAGCAAGACATGCCTTGAAACTGTTCGCCCTCTCCTCCGAGAGGCGCGCAGTGAACGGCATTGATAGCAGCTGTAACCCGAGGAAGATTATTTCTCGACCCGGTGAGAGATTGCTCTTTTCCGTGTTTATCACAAAGCCCAACTCTGACAGATGACGTGTGACAAACTCCGTGTGCGACCTGGCCTCCTGCTCCGAGCGCGCTAGGAGAAGCCAGTCGTCCAAATATGTGGCCAGGCGTATTCCCCCCCGCCTTAGCGGGGCGACCGCCGCGTCCGTACACTTCACGAACACCCTCGGGCTGAGGGAAAGTCCGAACGGGAGCACTCGGTACTGATAGCACACTCCCTGAAACGCAAACCTCAGATACTTTCTGTGGGCAGCGTACACTTTTATATGGAAATAAGCGTCCCTCAGATCCACTGATGTGAACCAGTCGCCTGGTTTTATTAGACGCAACAGTGATGCCTGTGTCAGCATCCTGAACTTGTATTTCCTTAAGTGACAGTTCAGAGCCCTGAGGTCCAAGATAGGGCGAATTCCTCTCCCCCCCCGTTTGGGGACGAGAAAATATCTTGAATAATACCCGGATTGACTCTGCTCGGGAGAGACGATCTGAATAGCTTTTTTGTCTAAAAGAGACATTATCTCCTCCTTTAGCACGCCAGCTAAACGTCCCTGTGCTCGTGACTGTATTATGCCGGAAAAACGAGGCGGCACAGTATGAACTGTAGCCGGTAACCCCGCTCTATCGTGCGTAATACCCACGGATGAGCCCCTATTTCTCTCCACTTTTGAATGTGAAAGCACAGTGAAGGGGAGAAATTCGGCTGAGGCTTTGCCAACACGGGAGGGCTCATAAGTGGTAGTATGGCTCCCTCCAGTGGCAGAGCGAGAGAATGTCCCTCGGGCCGTACTGCGCATGCGCGAACTCGCGCCGCAGCCTGGGTAAATTCCTCCGTAGCCGGAAGTGGGATGCCCATCGCCGGCAACAGAGGGACAACATGCCCGGTGGACATGTTGCTTATGTGCAAAGCATTTATTTTGTTTGTGCTTGCTTTGTTTTGGGTATTTTTCACACATTTTGTTTTCAACTTTATTACCTTGAATAAAGGCAGAACATTGTGTGTATGCGCGTGCTTGTGGACATGTGAACACGGCTGTGCAACGGCAAACAGCCCGGTGACAATGTCCCTCCTCGTCTCGTCTGGCCCTGGGGCGAAACCGCGGCGCTAGGTGCGCCGTGGAGAATGTCGGCTTGGTAAGCGGAGAGAAGCGACAGCACATTCAAAGCCCTCATCGAGAGCGCGGCTTGCTTGTACGCTCTCTCGGTCAAAGCAGACTGAAGACGCTCCGATTTAGCGGGGAGGGACGGACGTCTGCTTGAGCCAGCCATGGCGCCACCCGGGTACAGATGCGCTGCAACCGGGGACTCGACCGGGGGCATGGCGAGGAGACCCAGGGCTTCCATGTTCTCGGTGTCGAGAACGGAGGCACCCGGAATCTGGTTCCTTCCGCTGTACGGCTTGTCGCTCCACATCTTGGTGAGCTCGAGCAGTAAGTCAGGGAAGACGGGAAGAAGCTGCTTGGCCGTGTTACCGCCCGGTGCTAATAGCCTGCCCTCGTAGCGAGAGCGCAAGGGCTGTGTCACCGGAGCGGGCCAGGGAATACCCATGCTCGCTGCCGCACGTTTGCACGTGTCGAGCAGGACCACAGGAACCGGGGACGAGGGACTTGCGTCCCCGCCGTCCTCCGAGCCCTCAAAAAGCAGCCCCGGCTTTGCAGCCGGCACCGGAGTGATTAAGGCCTCATCGTCATCCTCGCTCTCTGAAATGAGAGGGGGATAATCGAAGTCCTCCTCTACACACTCCAGCTCTAACACATCGTCGGAAGGAAAGGCAGGAACCGGGGACATCACAGACAGGGTGGCCCAGTCGGTGTGCACCTCCGGTTCCTCCTCCACCATGGGCTCCTCTTCGTCAGCGGCTACCGGGGCAGCGGCCGACAGAAGCGGGTCCTGGTCGGACAGGCTGGCTTGGCGAGCCAGGCGGCGTCTCAAGCTTTTCGTCGTGAACATTTTACAATGCACACACGAACCGGGGACGGATAGGGACAGCCTGGCGTGGTCAGTCCCGAGACACCTCACACACACGGAGTGCGTATCCTTCCCCGAAATCCAGGCACCACAGGAGCAGGGCCGGGAGTCTCCTCTGGCATGAGGGGCAGCGGACGCCATGGGGGCAAAAAAACACCGGCTGGTGTGCGGGTGTTTTTTACGGTAAGTGCTAGCTAACTGGTGTGTTAGGAGCAGGTAGCTAGCTAACTGGTGTGTTAGGAGCAGATAGCTAGCTAACTGGTGTGTTAGAAGCGAGAGGCTGATAACTGGCGTGTTAAAAGCAAGATGCTAACTGGTGTGTTAGCAGGAAACGTCGAGGGGAGCTGGCGTGCAAAACCTCGGCGAATATCGTGAGCTGAGTTAGCGTCCGTCGACAGAAGCTAATAAATAATTAATTCCGTCTGTGGACAGTTAAACTAACTTAGGCTCGGGTGAGATAATGCTTCTAGGTGAGAAGAATTTTTAGAATGGCGGGCGTGTCCTCCTGTTGCGGTATTTGTAGTGGGGGGGACTACATCACGCAGCGGAGGGACACGCTTCTCTGACCAATCAGGATTGGTTATTTGAGATAGGTACTTCTGTCAGGGCTGCGGAGGGTCACATCCCATAGCGAGACATTGAGCTCAGATTATGAAAAAGAACAGCAGAAACCCTGCCCCTTTTCCCACTGCAGTTAGAACAGCAGAAACCCTGCCCATCTTCCCACTGCAGTTAAAACAGCAGAAACCCTGCCCATCTTCCCACTGCAGTTAAAACAACAGAAACCCTGCCCATCTTCCCACTGCAGTTAAAACAACAAAAACCCTGCCCATGTGCTCACTGCATAGAACAACAGAAACCCTGCCAATCTTCCCACTGCAGTTAGAACAGCAGAAACCCTGCCCATCTTCCCACTGCAGTTAGAACAGCAGAAACCCTGCCCATCTTCCCACTACAGTTAGAACAGCAGAAACCCTGCCCATCTTCCCACTGCAGTTAGAACAGCAGAAACCCTGCCCATCTTCCCACTGCAGTTAGAACAGCAGAAACCCTGCCCATCTTCCCACTGCAGTTAGAACAGCAGAAACCCTGCCCATCTTCCCACTGCAGTTAGAACAGCAGAAACCCTGCCCATCTTCCCACTGCAGTTAGAACAGCAGAAACCCTGCCCATCTTCCCACTGCAGTTAGAACAGCAGAAACCCTGCCCCTAAGATAGCAACATGGCTCCCCTTTAGATATCCGTTCTTTTTCTCTTTCTTTGTTTAGATGTTGGATAAAGTTATAGGTATAGTTGTGTACAGATCTGTCTAGTGGTACTTTCTTTAGATTTCCTGTTGGATAAAGTTATAGGTATAGTTGTGTACAGATCTGTCTAGTGGTACTTTCTTTAGATTTCCTGTTGGATAAAGTTATAGGTATAGTTGTGTACAGATCTGTCTAGTGGTACTTTCTTTAGATTTCCTGTTGGATAAAGTTATAGGTATAGTTGTGTACAGATCTGTACTTTTTCCTTTTCTCACAATACAAATTGTTGTTTGTTAGGTTAGCATTACTCTAATTTATCATAAATGGGTCTCTGTGCTTCTTGATGATGCCACATTTTGTATTCCTGTAACACTGATGTTCTCCACTCGAGTACGTCGTCTGGCAAGTGATTGTGATGTACGATGAGACTTAACTCTGATTAAAACAGTGAGAATTTCCTGCACCCTGTTCTGTTTTCAAAAAACAAAGCAACCGCATATCAGTGTCTCCATTCAGTAAAGGTCTCCAGCTAAAGCTCTTCATCTGCGGATACAAGCGTGCTGCGGCTCCAGTCCTGATCGCTCCACAAATCTCCACAATGCACCTGCCAGGAGTCATTTCACCCCTCATTATTCTCTATTACAAAAAAGAAAAAGCCACGGTGACACGCTATTGGCTATAAACAAAAGTTTTGAAGACAATTAGCTTAGGTGGTAAAATGAACCCTCGCTATAATTGCAGGCCCTTCGTTTGTGCTGTGGAGCTGGCCAGCGTGGTTGCATTTTTATTTTGGTTGAAATTTTAAGTGATCCCGGTCCAGAATATTAGTATGTCCAAGTTAGAAAAAAATATATTATTAATATAATATATTAATGAAAATATTATTATTACCTCTCAAGTATTACAATTACCAGTGGATATTTAAAGCTGTGCAGGTCTTAAATTGGCAAGCAGGGTTTTGAGAAATTAAGTAATTAATTCTTCCACTTTCTCATAATAGACCATGGCTGCCCAAAAAGCATATTCACATTATGCTGCAGACAAAATGTATGTTCCATCTTAATAGCCTCTTTTCAAGTAGACTTCATAACCAGTATGGTGTGTAATTTATAATCACGCTACAAGTAATAAAAACATTCCTTTTCACCTCCAAAGCATATTTTTTAAAGAATAATGGTAAATTATCTTAGCAATAAATGATTAAGAAAAATCATCTTTACTCCCTCAAGACCAATCCAAAGATGCGTATGGCAATACAAAAATATCTAACAGCATATGCAATTTCAGTAGCAGAACTTATCACAAAAAAGATTAGTAGACTTAAGGTATTTATGAAGTAATTTTTTTTCTCCAAGTTCCAGTTCATAAACGTATACACAGTATTTTCTGTGTATGGGTACACTTGTTTTCTGCCCCCCCTCCCCCTAAAACAACTATTGAAATCCAAACCATTTTGCGAATACTTGGGAGCTCCCCTCCTAAAAAACATGAAGCTGAAGTCTCTTCTGCATACTCTATGCAGTACTCTTCTGCATACTCTATGATAAATTGCTCAGTAATCAACTGGTGCTTTCATTTTTACCCCCCACTGTTGCAAGACGCACAACTGGCACAAAGATCCTGTAACAAGGTGATATGCTGTGTTGATGTATTCTACTGTATATTATTATGCATATGCATGAGCAATAAATGCTAGACAGACCCATACTAATTTCTTACAATTATATTTCAATCAGAAGCAATCCACATCACAAAGTCTGTATGCAAATGATTATTCATGAGAAGAGACATTGCTGAAAATGAGAATAATGCAGTGTGGGTACTGGGTAGGGATACAATGTTCAAGGTAATGAAAGTAGAGTACAGCATCTCATTATTAGTGTGGGTCTATGGGCTGCTGGCTGGCTTACCCTGTTAAAGAACGATGCTAAAAACACCCTCCAGAAAGGGAACTATCCGAATAAGGGACTGTTCTAGTGCAGCGATGGGCCCTATGTTCTTTCTGCTATTGAATATGGACCGTGGCGCATTTGGTCTAGCACCAGCCAGGGATGGGAGGGTATCAGCCTGTGACCGCGCATTATCAAGCCCGGCTGGTCAATCCGGAGCCCGCAAGCCCCCCTGTTAAGTGTCTTCCTCCGACCGACTGACGTCTGTGTGAACTGTGGCGCTGTGCAGACATGAAAGTGGAAGTTGTAGCAATGAGTGCTAATAAGTACAATTGAGCATTCCACATTAAGAAGAACATGTGGGGAAAGCATCAGACTCCCTGCATGCTCAAAAGAGGTAATGTCTGAAAGTCGAACTCCTACGGTATCCCAAGGCAAGGTTAAATCAGTCTTGGACATTTGCATCACCTGGGAGTGGTTATTATAGTTGGAGGGCTAAATAAACAGCAAAATCCAACAACTCTACAGTTAGACAGCTTACATTCATCTCAGTTTTGTGCATGTGATTCATAAATGCATGTAATGTATGTAAGCAGTAGACTTGGCACTAGTTTATTATATATGCCACAAACAGGACTCAGATGCATTGCTTAATTTAGTTTGGGAGAGTCCCCATTCGGCATTCTATATTACAAAAGGAATTATGTAAAAGAAAATTGTGTTATTGTAGGCACAGTGCGTACCCCAAAACCACAGGCTGTGGGTACGTTGTGACCGCAGACTGGAACATTGGCTCTCGGGGAGCACCATTGTGGCCAAAATGCATGGTTTGTAAAACCTAATGGGACCACAGCATGTCTGACAAGCGTTGGGTGGCTCGGAGGGTAATTCCACAGTGAAACAGGAGGATCAGGTGGCTGTTTGGGTAATTCCACTGTAAATGTACAGCTCAAAGATGTACCAGAGTATTATCACACACATTACTCAGCAACGAAGAGAAAGGGAACCGTGTCCTAGGTCCAGATGGCAGGCAGGGCCAGAGCTAATCCTCAACTTGGTGGCACAGACTGGATGCCAGTCCATTTGCCAGTGCCCCAATCACTGTAATTCCAAGCCCCATGTTTAGATGGACAAAGGTCCCCCCTTTTTTTTAAGAAAATGTATTTGGAGGCTGCAGGGTGGCTCACCTGCTCAGACACTATTAAAGGTTCCTCTGATTCCAATGTGAAAGGAAAAAAACACTGGAGAAAAGACAGAAATCTGAGAGACAGAAAGGTGTTGGAAGAGTTTGTACAACATTTCAAACGCATTCCCTAAGGCCATTCCCCCGCTGCCCCCACACAACCACCTCATTCAGCCTGCTGCCATCTCTGCTTACTGGCCACAGAGGAAGCCTACGCTCAACCGGTCAGGGCCTCAGAGATGTGGATTCAGAGAGCGCCTCTTATTTCTTAAATAAACAAGGAAAAACAAAAGGGCAGTGAACAGTCAGAGCAGATACAAGCGAGAGTGGAGCACTATGCTGTGACTTGATCCCAGAACAGCCAAGTATAGCAACGCCTGACAGTTCTGCAACATTATGGTCTAGTTCCCAGAAAGGGGAGTGCAGGCCAGTCCAGGATCCCCCCCCTCACACACTCACACACACACACACACACACAAAAGTATCTTACAGTCTACACTCAGGAGCAAATGCATTTCCCAGATACTGCAGCCAAAAAAAATAGATTTCTCCAGACAGCCCAGATCTGGAGAACACACAGCAAAACATAACCACCCTGTATCACATTATGGTATAAGGTTGTCACAGTACCAAAATTTGGGTTTCGATACTGATAGCTAGTTTAGTATCACAATCGATACTTTTCGAACATCAGCCGATGATACATCCTACTTGTTGCACCCACTTTACTTTATTTCAAATGTGAACAACTTCAAAACACAATATTTTTTCATTATGGGTACGTTTACATGCACACTAATACTCCAATTTTACCCCAACTATGGCAAAACTCTGATTACTGATATGGTCATGTGAATGCCTGATCTGATTATGTAAGGTCATCATCAGTGTATTCAAAACACAATTAACACAACAGGTTTTTTGCCCAAACTGCAAACTTTTCGCTTTTTGAAACTGCGCATGTCAGGCAAAAGCGGAGAGAGGGACAATGTAAAAAAGATGTTCAGTGCGACGGAGTTCCTTTGGGATGTTCATAGTTGAGGATGGCCTCTATGGTCAAAAATTTGTACCAGCACAAATTGAATTTGAATTGCTTGAACTTTCACCATTTCAAATTAAATGTAAAGGTTTGAAATTGAATTTGGTCTAATTTCAAGTTCTATGTAAACCTATATGCTTATCATACTGCAGTTCACAAGTTGGGCTCCCATTGACATCAATCAGAGGAAGACACTTAATGCGCAGCTTAACAGGTAGGCTTGCGGCTTTCCAATCGACCAGCGGGCATCGCTGGAGCTCAATGAGATGCTACCATCCCGGTCAAATGAATCCCTCCTGTCCCTGAACAATGCAGGAGCCAATAGTGTATAAACCTGCAGGGCTGCTTGCCACAGTCGGCACAGACACGGTCCGGATTCAATACCAAACTATAAGAGTGCCTCACAGGAAAAGCCACGCAGAAGGCAAGTTACACAGACTACCCTGAGAAAAAGAAGAACACAAAGCTTACTTCTGAAAAGGAAAGCTCTTTTTAAAAATGCACATGCCAATATCCATTACATGGTTTCTGATGTGAACAGTACTGCTCATTTAAAATCAACTGCTTTTACCGAAATCCTGTATAGCAGATCAAGTTTATTATTGTATAAAAGGCTTACTAAATTTGATTGCAAGGTCTATTTTACGATGAGTTCTGTCAGCAGGAAAGGGAGCATAGTTGGAAACTGGCTAAAGGTAAATTTTGCACTGACACCAGTCATCATTTGGCATCACAAAAAAAGATCCTGGAAAAGACCCTTTGAAAAAAGAATTCTGGGAAGCCATTTGGCAAGAAAAGAGAAAATGACTCGGCGCTATCCTATAAATCAAGACCTTCTGTGCCCTTCCAGCATGAAGAAATCCCGACCACAGTGAAAACTACAAACCAAGCTTATTAAAACAAAACAGTTACTAATCCCTCCTGACGACAGAGAAATCAGTATTTCTAAATACTCTGGAAAGTCAACAAAACCACAAATTGAAACCAAAACAGTACAACAAATAGAAGACACTGTAAAAACATATCTGGTAAAAAATAACAGCAATTATTATGTATTATGATACTGATTACTGCCTATCAAACAAAAGTTCAGCTCCCAAAAATGTTAACTTTTTTGTTCCAATAATAAATGTAGGCTGTAAAAGAAATGCAAACAGCCATTTTTCACAGTGTACAGAGCTGACTTGGACTTGGACCTACTAGTACTAGACCATTTCAGACTTTTAATCTGCTTCACTGAGATGATCCTAACAATGATGCACTAGTAGGATCAGAATATATAATGTCCAAGGGAAGAGATCACACTGGGTGCTGGACAATGACCATTTCTCACTTTACCAGTCGTTTACTTGTTTTACAGAGTTTCACAGAAGTGTTCATTTAGTTTGACTTTTTAATGTTGCATTACGTATGAAAATGTAGGGCAAACAGCCCATTAAAACTCAGCTGTGAGCTGAGAAATGAAAAGAAATTACTGACTGACAAGAGGTGACTTCCTGGTGCTTTCCAATGCTGGAATAGTGATTGGATAATCATTACCCTTAGTTTATTTAATTTGCCATGCTGCATTGATTCAAGCAACTACAGCAACAGAGGGTGATGTTTTCATTCACAGGCCTGACACTCACTGCAGCTCCACATATTATTCAACCCATACTTCGGTGTGCATTCTTATTAATATTTTTGAGATGTGTCTTGTGTTCCTCCTGGTGGCCTCATGTGCTGTGCAAGGTGTGAGAAGAATGACAGCAAAGTCCTGGCACTCAGTGCCCACGGCGTCATTTACCCGTTTGAATCAGCAGTACCAGGTCGCGACATGGTGCAAAGTGACACTTGGTTTAATGGATACTGACGCTTGATGAATGGAGCCATATGGCCATGCAGGCTGCCCAGGTCGAGAACACAACTTTCCCCTTCAGCAGGAGGGGGAAAAGGCTCTGAAAAGTTTACTGAGCAACAGGAACCATATCCTTCACTGTAATGCGCATGCCGACATTCGCCAGCCAATCAGGTGCCTGATGTCTGGAGTTCCAGCAGAGAGGGTCTCATGGCTACACTCTAATAATGGTGCACTGCAGTGTTTAACTACACCACGGTGCCAACACATCTCTCTCCCCAGGCTGCGTGTATCGCCCCTCTCTCTGCCTGGGGGGCTGAAGTGTGAGGGAGTCATAGGGTCACAGGGTCTGCTAAAGAGCTGCGGACATAAGCCAAAAAAGACACAGACAAACAAGCTTTTTTCTCACTTTCTGAAGTATGTGCAGGACAGCCATCTCTTTGGCCCAAGTTTAGGCCTCCTTATTTCGAGTATCAAGGTCAGCAGGGCCAGTCACAGAGGTCAAAGGTCACAGTGGTCAAAGGCTTTAACTGAAAGTTCAAAATAGCAAACGGTCAACAAACAAAGCTGTGTTTTTCTCAAAGCTGATATTGTGACTCAATTCAAATGAATGTGTGATGAAAAGGAACTGTACGCACTGTTCTTAAACTGTACTTAAATTCTTTCACAACTTTTAGATGGTATTGAATGAAGTAAGAAACATCCTAACTGTCCTCTAAAACTGTTATTTTGCCATTTAAGCAAGCCCCAGCATCTGTTGGAGATTGGCCACTGTTGGAGATCCAAAGTACACTTTGCCTGCTTCACCCAGTTTTCCTTAATACACTAGTATTTTTTAATTTGCATTTAACATCAAATGTCTCTTTCCCACCACTCCAATAAGCTAGCTAACTGCCGTACATTAGCTGTGCTGCTGTGGAAAACTGATGAGCCGCTTGCCCGTTACCACAGTGATGTATTATTGCTACCTGTATATTATTGTAGACCAGCTTTAATTTGAATTTTTATGTTTTTATACCCAGCTATTAAAAAAGATCAAAACGCTGTTATTAGACTCTGCACCTAATAGAAGTTTCACCGTATATCACATATAAGTAATCCTCTTTAAAGGGTCAGTATTGCAGTTAAAACTAGGTCAACATTATACAGAGGGCAGCATTATAAGAAGGATACAGAAAGACAAAATTCTACTTTCAAGCTGATATCTGTATGCACTGCAGTACAGTAATATTGTTGAATGTTATAATGACGAGCAGGTAAATGGTTGTAAACAGCAGAACAGTTAAGGGGAGATGAATATTATAATAATGAGCAGGTAGATTCTGGTACAAACCATATAATACAGTGAGGTTTTAGGGCTGTGTGATGCCAGTAGCATGCAGAGAGCATTAATGCAGGTCAGTAGGCTAAGGGTATTGGATCTGAGCTATGAATTCAGGACTCTTCAGTGGAGTACTGAATATCATGGTTTTTCCCCCTCAGTTGATCCATGGAAACAAAGCTGTATGACAGTGATTCAGAATATTAAATGTTATGCAATAAAAGCCCTGTAAGTTACCCTGAACCAAGCCTTCTTCTAGGCCAATGAATAATGCAATGACATGTAATGTGATGTGATGTGGTGCGGGCGCATTACCATTAGCCATTAGCCACATCCAGAGCAGTCCTACAGCACACGATTCCAGTGTATAAGAGACAGTGCCACATTCAACTATGCCACTGTGTATCAAAGACAGCGCACCCTATCCTGCTGTGTATCAGAGACAGTGTACCCTATCCTGCTGTATATTAGAGACAGCTCACCCTATCCCACTGTGTATCAGAGACAGCGCACCCTATCATGCTGTGTATCAGAGACAGTGCACCCTATCCTGCTGTGTATCAGAGACAGCGCACCCTATCATGCTGTGTATCAGAGACAGTGCACCCTATCCCACTGTGTATCAGAGACAGTGCACCCTATCCTGCTGTGTATTAGAGACAGTGCACCCTATCCTGCTGTGTATTAGAGAAAGCGCACCCTATCCTGCTGTATATTAGAGACAGTGTACCCTATCCTGCTGTATATTAGAGACAGTGCACCCTATCCTGCTGTGTATTAAAGACAGCGCACCCTATCCTGCTATGTATTAGAGATAGCGCACCCTATCCTGCTGTGTATTAGAGACAGTGCACCCTATCCTGCTGTGTATTAGAGACAGTGCACCCTATCCTGCTGTGTATTAGAGAAAGCGCACCCTATCCTGCTGTATATCAGAGACAGCGCACCCTATCATGCTGTGTATCAGAGACAGTGCACCCTATCCTGCTGTATATTAGAGACAGCTCACCCTATCCCACTGTGTCAGAGACAGCGCACCCTATCATGCTGTGTATCAGAGACAGTGCACCCTATCCCACTGTGTATCAGAGACAGTGCACCCTATCCTGCTGTGTATTAGAGACAGTGCACCCTATCCTGCTGTGTATTAGAGAAAGCGCACCCTATCCTGCTGTATATTAGAGACAGTGTACCCTATCCTGCTGTATATTAGAGACAGTGCACCCTATCCTGCTGTGTATTAAAGACAGCGCACCCTATCCTGCTATGTATTAGAGATAGCGCACCCTATCCTGCTGTGTATTAGAGACAGTGCACCCTATCCTGCTGTGTATTAGAGAAAGCGCACACTATCCTGCTGTATATTAGAGACAGTGCACCCTATCCTGCTGTGTATTAGAGACAGTGCACCCTATCCTGCTGTGTATCAGAAACAGCGCACCCTATCCTGCTGTGTATTAGAGACAGCGCACCCTATCCTGCTATGTATTAGACAGTGCACCCTATCCCACAGTGTATCAGAGACAGTGCACCCTATCCTGCTGTGTATTAGAGACAGTGCACCCTATCCTGCTGTGTATTAGAGACAGTGCACCCTATCCTGCTGTATATTAGAGACAGCGCACCCTATCCTGCTGTATATTAGAGACAGCGCACCCTATCCTGCTGTGTATTAGAGACAGTGCACCCTATCCTGCTGTATATTAGACAGCGCACCCTATCCTGCTGTGTATTAGAGACAGTGCACCCTATCCTGCTGTATATTAGACAGCGCACCCTATCCTGCTGTGTATTAGAGGCAGTGTATCCTATCCTGCTGTATATTAGAGACAGCTCACCCTATCCTGCTGTGTATTAGAGACAGCGCACCCTATCCTGCTGTGTATTAGAGACAGTGCACCCTATCCTGCTGTATATTAGACAGCGCACCCTATCCTGCTGTGTATTAGAGACAGTGCACCCTATCCTGCTGTATATTAGACCAGTGATTTTCAACCACTGTGCCGCGGCACACTAGTGTGCTGTGAGAGATCGTCAGGTGTGCCGTGGGAAATTATCTTATCCTATTAACTTCACTTAATTAGTAACACTTTTGGTTGGTGGTGTGACTCAGGATTTTTTTTATGTAAAAAATGTGCCTTGGCTCAAAAAAGGTTGAAAAACACTGTATTAGACAGCGCACCCTATCCTGCTGTGTATTAGAGACAGTGCACCCTATCCTGCTGTATATTAGACAGCGCACCCTATCCTGCTGTATATTAGAGACAGCTCACCCTATCCTGCTGTGTATTAGACAGTGCACCCTATCCTGCTATGTATTAGAGACAGTGCACCCTATCCTGCTGTGTATCAGAGACAGCGCACCCTATCCTGCTGTATATTAGAGACAGTGCACCCTATCCTGCTGTATATTAGAGACAGCGCACCCTATCCTGCTGTATATCAGAGAGAGTGCAACCTATCCCACTGTGTATGAGAAAGAGCACACCCTATCCTGCTGTGTATCAGAGACAGTGCCTTTAATCAAGCATTTAAATTTTCGTCAATATGAAAGGGGAGGCATAATGGGAGACGGAGCCATTTAAAACACAATACGGGTCTCGTCTAATAATTGAAATGCCCCGGGATTCAGTACATAGCAATATACAGTGCAGTCCTGATATAGGGAGGTAAAGCGGAAGTTTCCTGAACGATACTTCCAGCATAATGCATATCTGACAGCAGAGTGATGGTTTGATGCTCATTGGATACCTCAAGACCCTTGACGACTTGCAGCCATTTAGCCAACCATATGTTTCATACTGTTCCAGCGTAATTTACAACCTAATCTAGTCCCCCCCCCCCCCCCAATTCCCATAGAGATCCATTCAAAAGCAGAGAGGTTATAGTATCGCTTGTAAGAGCACCTGAAAATAATGTTTCAGTCACAGACATCAGGAAGTCATGGCATGAAAAGGGTATGCAACCAAATATTAAATATTATGACTTTATTTAAGTTCATGTTAATTTGTCCAATAACTTTTGTTTTTGGGGGGGGGCTATGTGTAAAAAGGGCTACAATTGCTACACGGTTTACCCAATACGGATGTAAACACACTCAAATTAAAGCTGAAAGTCTACCTTTTAACCAATAGTCACTGTTCCATTTCAAATCCAATGTGCTGGAGTACAGAATCAAAACAACAAAAGATGTGTCACTGTCCAAATACTTTTGGACTACACTGTAATTAAACCATGAAACACATATTTTGAGCCCAGACTTCAATGTTACGTAGTTTACTTATATTTAGCTTTCACCACTCTATTTAATAGGACGGAGTATACTGGGGTATTGTTCACAAAACTTCTACTTTACAGAACACACATTACTGCCGTGTATCAGGGGGCGCAGCCTTGGTCTCAGAGGTGTTACAGCCGATTTCTCAGCCATCCAACTTCTAACGACTTGGAACAAGTGTACATTCGTTTAGCAGGCAATTTGTTCACTCAGTCAGGGATGACCAAATAAAACTTCTAGAGGGTGGCGGAGAGCTTACTTATCTTTTCTTTTTTTGATTGATCGGTTAATTACTGAACTGATCAAATTACTCGCCACACTGAGCAAATGAAACAGTTCCAAGCTTTCAGACTGGATTGATGGTTTGAGCATTACCAACAGCACTCAACACAGTCACAAACAACTTTCCACATCCAAACACAGGAGAGCTGGGTTCAGATGTCCTTCAGCCGGGTAGTACTGCAATGGTCAGTGTTCCAACAGTACAACATTCCACCGTCACAACAACCCATTGCCATAACAACCCACCATCACATTCCAAAGCAATAATGTACTAAGCCATAATGTTCCAGGTTCCACAATATAATTTGTCATCTCCCACACTTGAGTACTCTCATTTCTGCTTTCTTTCTCCTTGGGTCCTTCCTCTCCTTGTCAGCTGTCCTTCCACTCCTGAAATTACACACCTCCCACCTATACTCCACCTCTCTTCTTTTCTCATTCTCTCTCTCTTTTGCTATCCCTCTCCCTTGCCTTTTCTTTTCTCAGATTATTTGTGCACAATTAGTGTGTTCACATGTCAGAATAATTCCAAATTAATTGAAAAGCAATTGCCGAATGCATGTGTGAATTTACAAAAGGTGTATAAAAGTGTATAAAAGGTAGTTAAGCAACAAGTAAAAGCCTTGTAAGGGTGCAGTAGGGACTCAAGGGCAGGCAGAACTTCACAAAATAAACCAAAGTTTATTAGTGGCAAAAGCCATGAGGAAAAGGCAGAATCGTAGTCAGGAACAGGCAGTAGTCAAAACCAGGTGATCATGACAAAAGTACAAAAACACAAACCAAAAGGCGAAGTCAAGAAACAAAATCAAAAAGTCAGGAAAACAGAAATCAGGCACACGAAGAAACTAGCGAAACACTGGTTTGTAGCGAAACAGAGCAAAGCAGGCAACTGTGACGAACTTGCAGAGAACACAAGACAGAGTGGAACTTAAATACACGAATAACGAGCAAACGAGAGACAGGTTAACAGCAGGGCAAAGAATGTATTTGTTTACTTCGTAATATTGAATGCAACCACTGTCCAGCAATTCTTTTTTTGATTGTGTGATGGGTATATCCCAGTCATCAATAGAAGCTATGATCATTTTATCAATGTGATGGTCACTGCATGTCTACACCCCGTCACACAAGAGCAACTAAGATGCGCAAAGGCAGGATTTTCCAAAAGGCAAATGCGGTTATTAAAGGTACTGTCACTGACACGTTGAAAACGCATAACCCCACAAACATTTTTATAGTAGATACCTGGGTACATGAAACAGGTAATTAGAATATCATGCCCTGTACCACCCACATTTTGAGATAAGCACCTGCGCAACACAAGTTAGAATACAGCATAAGTCAGCTTGCGTTAAATGCGCGCAGGAGAGGCACTTCAGCACATGACTTAAGTTGGCCATCTCTGAATCCGGCCATAAGAAAGTACTTAATTACTACTATTAACTTTGACCCAAAGCCAAAACTCTGCTGACTTTGGCATTTTCAACATTTTCCTGTTAACAGAAGACATGTTAAATCGCCAGTGAGAATTTTAAAAAAGCCACCTTGACTAAATAAGATGAGCTGACCAGTTACGACAAAGAAAAATAACACATGCATACTAAATGTAATAACATGTTTATAGATCATTTATAACATTTTAGCATCACTATGCAGTCAAATTAATTGCAATATTATTTGAGGAGCATGTTTATCAACACTGAAACAGTTTAAGACATATTATGGGTGAAACAATTAACAATTAACAATTAACAGTTTAATACTAATTTGTACATTAGAAATAATATGCAGATACTCTGCAGCACCAAAATACCTCATATTCTATTATTTATTTCAAGATAAACCTCAATGAACAGAATTCCTGAGCTATTACGAACCCAAATATAGGGCAGCCATAAAATATCACTTCAGCTTTATGAATCCCATCCAAATAATGTTGCTTCCATTTCCATTCCAAACAAAACTTGGATCATTCACATTTTTTAAATCCAAAACTGAAATCTCACAAAGCAGGAAGTCTTAAGAGTGGCCCTGCCAAAACAGATGGCATTATAGCTGGAGGTGTTCCAACTAGTCGGAAAATACAAACATCATTACAATTTTATGACTGCAGCTATCATACAACTATTTTTGGAGAAACCCGTAGTTTGCAACCTGGAAACGGATTTAAATGGAAAACCAGCAAGTCGTTTATAATTTTATTTCAATGGAATAGTACTACTGTCAGTTAAAACATGCATAAAGTGATTGGAGTAGATATCCCCCCTGCATTGCACCCTTGACTCTCAAGTGTACACACAGGTGATTCAGCATCATCAAGACAACAGAAAGTCCTTGCCAGTCCTTTTTTAATTTTTCTGTCTTGTACTGAATCTGTACTGAGTCAGTCTCCTCATAAGAAGAACATGACTGTGTCAGTTACAGTGCATTGGTAGCTTTTAAGTTTATCTTTGGCATCTTCAACTCAACTGAGCTAGCAGGCAAGCTATCAGTCTCTGATTTTGTGCGACAGCCCTCACTGTGACAAAGCAAACTAATTTCCTGGTTTTATTTCCAGCGAGCCAGCTACATAGGCATGTATTATTTACAGTGAATATTTTCCTTTGCGTTCCTTAACAGTGGCACTTACATAATTGGAACAGTGCCTATCCCTAGATCTAGTGGTGTTTGCTTACTATATGAAATGCACTTTTGTAAGTCGCTTCAGCTAAATGAGTCCGCCAAATTGTAAATCATTTTATAAATCTGAGCCAGTGACTGCGAGCATTAACTTCACATCTATGTTCCCCTCCTCCCCCAGTGAAATTGTTACGTTTGAGAGCACTGGTGATCCCCTCCTCCCCCAGTGAAATTGTTACGTTTGAGAGCACTGGTGTTCCCCTCCTCCCCCAGTGAAATTGTTACGTTTGAGAGCACTGGTAATCCCCTCTTCCCCCAGTGAAATTGTTAAGTTTGAGAGCACTGGTGATCCCCTCCTCCCCCAGTGAAATTGTTACGTTTGAGAGCACTGGTGATCCCCTCCTCCCCCAGTGAAATTGTTAAGTTTGAGAGCACTGGTGATCCCCTCCTCCCCCAGTGAAATTGTTAAGTTTAAGAGCACTGGTGATCCCCTCCTCCCCCAGTGAAATTGTTACATTTGAGAGCACTGGTGATCCCCTCCTCCCCCAGTGAAATTGTTAAGTTTGAGAGCACTGGTGATCCCCTCCTCCCCCAGTGAAATTGTTAAGTTTGAGAGCACTGGTGATCCCCTCCTACCCCAGTGAAATAGTTACATTTGAGAGCACTGGCGACCCCCTCCTCCCCCAGTGAAATTGTTAAGTTTGAGAACACTGGTGATCCCCTCCTCCCCCAGTGAAATTGTTAAGTTTGAGAACACTGGCGACCCCCTCCTCCCCACAGTCTCCCCGTTTGGCACAAGGCAACCGGCTGTGGCGACGCAGACAAAGCCATATGCTCAACCTGCTCATGTTTCCCATCCCACATCCTGTCTGTCGTCTTTTTTCGCTCTGTTCTTTCCTTTACTCTTTCCCCTCTAACGCCCCCAGTTTAGAGGGAGGCCAAATAGACTCGGGTCCAGAGGAAAACAGAGCCTCGTTGTCTTCTGATACCAGATGTTATTGGAGTTCGCTAATTGGCTCAGCAAAACAAAGGGAGGATCCCTGGACGCCATCGCCATCTCCTGGCACTTGAGACAGCCCGGCTTTCTGCCAGGCTACTGACGGACGGCTGATAACCATTTCCACTGATGGATTCTCTCCCACGTTCAGCCACTTTGGCCATGGACCTTTCCTTGACCAAATTTCACAGCACGTCATGTCCAGTGTGAGTCATGAGCCTGTTGCATTTTACCCCAGCGGAAACGTCTGGAACGCTACTGTACTGAAAGAGGATACTTGCATTGAAAGCCACTTGCGTTGAACAGCCAGCCCTGGGCTTTCAAGCAGCTAATAACATATATTTTACGGTAACAGGCTGGCATCCATGTTGTTCAAGGGAACAAGCCCGGCTTGAATACAAAATTACACCACAAGCGTTAAACCGATTTACATTTCTGCTCTTGTTTTCATAAGGATTAACTGTAAAATAAATGTTTTCACAGCCCTTCCATGGAGACGGAAGGCCGGAAAGAGAAGGCTGGCTCTCCACTTAACCTTTGTTTCAAAAGCAAATAATTCGCCCGTGACCATTCTTTAGCCATAATTACAGCTTCAGCATTGCTTGAGCATGATTTATTAAGGTTTTAATGAAAACGGACAAAGCAAAAAGCCGCAACATATATGTGAATTTATTCCCCATTTTATAATTTATATTTCACTCGATGGGCTTTCAAACAAGTAACATGTGTGCTCTCTACAGTGACCAGCCGCAGAGCCTCTCCCCATTGGTTACTACTGAAGTTAAATGGCAGAAAGCAGCTGCCATGCTCGGAGCCTCCCAAGGCTCTCATCAGGACATCACGCACACCTTCTGATCTCAGAAACATCAGAGGTGATTTCAATCTGCGTTCATTCACAAGTCATTCCAAAAGGCCACCTACAAATGATCAAGTGAACACATCTACTTCAGTCAAATAGGTCACCGCATAGCCTATACATGCAGCTTGAAGGTCCGCTCCACCAAATTCCTTAACCAAGTTCACTTAACCAAATAGGCAGGGCATGGGGTTTCAGTGCATTGACTTTGGCACACCTGAACAGCAAGCTGAGACACTGAGTCATTTCCCCATTATAGAATAAACATGGGGGTTTTTCTCTCCAAGGCAATCAGCCTCCATGCCACATGTTTTTTAACACGATTGTCGGTATGGAGACCGAAAGACGTCCATTTCATATGCGAGTGGTTACAGGCCGCGGGAAACGCAGCCGCCGTGCACTGATACTTAACTCTCCCTTTCCAGTCGCTGTTTAGGGTGTTAAAATTAATGAGTTGCGGTGATGGGGTCATCCTTTCCAATGTGGCAAAAAAGAGGTTTCAGGGCAAAGTCCCAAATTTGGTTGCCGTTAGAGGTTATTTGATTACGCAATACACTTCCTATCATGCAGAATCAAAAAAACGGGAATGGTTGCTGCATTTTGGGTTGTGGAACAGCCCGCACTGTTCCCTCTGTGTCAGCACAGACAACACAGACGGCACAATGAGCAGGTCAGCGATAAAAAGGCGCATCAGGGAAAGCCGCAACTCAGCCATATCTCCTCCATATTTTCCTGCCTTCCTTATTATTTGTCACTTGCAGACTCATGAAATATAAATAAAGTTAATTCAGTTTATTGTGCATCTCCCTGCATGGTGCAGGGCTCCGGAGATGTTATTGATCCGAGTGCATTCTCTCTGTGAATACTAACCACATACATCCATCCGTTATTACTCCCTCCGTACCACCTTGTATAGGACGTGAGAGATTCAACTTGGGAGGTATTATTGACACATGCACAAAGGTTGGATTATCATGTGTCAGAGCAAGGGTGAGTATCCGAGAGAGTGTGAGTGTGCGTGTGTGTGTGTGTGTGTGTGTGTGTGTGTGTGCGTGTGTCTCCTCAATTCCAGTAGCATCTTAAAGCTGACTGAGCAGGCCAGGAGTCCATCCTCAATCCTGCTTTGATGAAAGACTGACACTTCAAATGAAATTGTTGACATTTGAAGATGAGACAGTTCCTTTTCCACAGGGGGGGGGGGGGGCTCCCATCATCTCCAGTGACACCTCACTGTTAGACGAGGATGTACCCTATCCATAACCTGAGTGCTGCCGAGCTTCACCACCATCTGAGCATGGCTCCAATCTCCCCCTGCAAGCTCTCACACACTCTTCCCCACCTTCTACTGCATATCTATCTGGGGCTTTGTCCATGAAAAATCATTACAGAGTACATAATAGAGCCTGAGGATGTTTACGATACAGAGAAAAGTGGATTTTCTGCTAGCTGCCCCTCAGCCTCCATGCATTTGTAATAGTGGGTGCTCTGACAAAGGGCACAAAATATACAATTGGATTAATGCAACTACACTGCCTGGCCAAAAAAAAAGTCGCTGTTGCACCCGTCATGTATAGTGCCCACTGTACAAGCCTCTGGAGGCAGTGTTATGATCTGGGGTTGCTTCCATTAGTCACGTCACATTGCATAACAGCAATGTTATGCAGCAATAAAATGAAGTCAGCTGAGTACCTGAATGTACTGAATGACCAGGTTATCCCAGCAAAAGGGCATATTCCAGGACGGCCAAGATTCATCGGGCTCAAATTGTGAAAGAGTGGTTCAGGGAGCATGAGGAATAATTTTCCCACATGAATTGGCCACCAGAGTCCTGACCTCAACCCCATTGAAAGTCATTGGGATGTGCTGGAGAAGACTTTACGGAGTGGTTAGACTCTCCCGTCGTCAATACAAGATCTCGACCAAAAATGAATGCAACTCTGGATGAAAATATATGTTGTGACGTTGCATAAGGTTGTCGAAACAATGCTGCGACGAAATATTAGTGTGTGAAACTTTTTTTTGGCCAGGCACTCCATGAACTAATGAAAACTAACGACTGGGGTCACCATTTTTTCCAAAGCAGTCTTAGCAACAGACAATTATCACATTACACCTCCCCAGTCACCCATGTTGATAAGCCAGTTGTGTCATGGATCGCGCCTTCCTTCCCTTATCTCCGCGCTTAGTATTACCTGCAATCTATCAGATTTTTCTGTGTTCTGCTACGGGTTTTGCTTTCGCCTCTGTGATTAGCAGTTCACCTGTCCTGCATTTCCGCTCACTATTTATACCCCGCTTCTATTTATACCACTTTGCTTCTCAACGCAGGACTTGTTAGCAGTACAATTTAGAAAAAGTAAAGTGCGCTCTTTCGCTCTTTTATTTCAGAGCAGAGGTTTTGGTTTCTTTGTTTCCCACTCAAATCTATCAGTGCTCTCGTCCTAAGTTTTAGGGTTATTTTATTTTTCTCCTTCCTTTCTTTTGTTCACTCCACTACGAGAGTTAGATAAGTGTTACATTCTAGCGGGTAAAGGTATAGGAGTTGTGCGTGCTATCGACCGCTTTGCTTCTCAACGCGGGACTTGTTATCGGTACAATTTAGAAAAAGTAAAGTGCGCTCTTTCGCTCTTGTATTTCAGAACAGAGGTTTTGGTTTCTTTGTTTCCCACTCAAACCTACAAGTGCTCTCGCCCTAAGGTTTAGGGTTATTTTATGTTTCTCCTTCCTTTCTTTTTTGTTCACTCCACAACGGGAGTTAGATAAGCGTAACTGCTTATTTCTTTTGTTTGGGTATCGAGTTCCTCGCTTTTTATTGCGAGGTTATTTGTGTTCTCCTTATTTTCCCCATCCACTACGGATTATTGTCTGTCTTAGTGGTGTTTGTTAGAACATTTTTAGAGGCCTCATCTGTCGCACCTGGACCTCCAATATTTCCTCCGTGTCTCTGGGCATAGAGATCCCCTACAAGTTGCCACTAACAATGATTGACAGTAGTGTTCCCACAATGTCACATGTTCCATTCAGTGTGGTAATTAGAATCACAGGATATGTGCCAGTAGCATGTTTTTATAGTGTTGTGTTCCATTGTTGTTTTTTTATCTGTGGGAAGCAGCCTACACGCATAAAAACGGCAGTTATATCACCTGCACAAAAATGATTAATAGAAGGCTATTCATAATAATTAAATGGTTTACAGCAGGGGTAGACTAATACAAATTAAATAGATTAAAATATATCAACTAATGAAAATCAAATGAAAATGGTTTAAATTTTGTGATTGAATATAATCATTGTCAGTTTGTAACAGTATCCTCTGTCACTGCTTGGTGTATATCTGTCCCTATGAAAAGAACAAATACTGCTTAGCTTCTGCACAATATTTGGAAGGATTTTCCTGCCTCTGTCCCAGAACTTCCCCACTGCCATTGCACTGCTGTTTTCTTTGTAAATCATTTGTAATTGATGAGTCTGTGTTAGAGGAGTTACTTCACTGCTGTCTAACCAAATATCAAACAAAGTTCCTCTCTAACAAAGAGTGTTTGTGTGCCTAATGTAGGCATGTAGGTAGAAACAAAACAGAAGAAGAAAGAAGCTGGCTGGAGATAGAGTGGTCAGTGTAGTTCTCACTGCTCTGGTTGAGGGCCAGCTCAAGCATGTGCTTCCTCTGTGAGTGACCAGCTCCAGCGTCCCTCTGTGGAGGAGTCTTCACAGGTTCACAAGTTGTTTTTCTTTGGTTGGAATCATCAAAACAAAACAACACAAAACAAACTAAACTTGGCCAGTCAACACCCGGCCAACAGGAACTCCTCAAGGCAGTCAACCCCAAACAATGTTAGCTAACAAGCAGCAGGCCTGCAGCAACCGGAGCACCCAATATGCTCCAAACTGAGTCAGCATCTCAACTTGCCTTCTTATACTTTCTCCCCAGTCACCTGACTGCTCATAAAATGGCCTCTTCTCATTCACCTAACTGCCCACAAAATGGCCTCTTCTCATTACTTCAAAATGGGTGACTGCACCATCTCACCAGTGAGCAACAGGGAAAGATAGGATAGAAAGAAAATATAGAAATGTGTGCCTATGAATATGCACGTCCCCTCCTAACACTCTGGAAGAGGAATTTCTTGTGAAATCCAGGAATTGAGTCCTGAGGGAGCTTTGTCAAATCAAGTCAAGTCAAGTTTATTTGTATAGTACATTTTCATACACAAGGCAAGTCAAAGTGCTTTACATAAGTAAATTAGAATTGAAAGCAATCTTAAGTTAGAAACAGTTTAGAAACATTGTTAATAAAAAGTTAAAACAGTTAAAGACAATCGTAATAATAAGCTGCAAAACTACTGGTTGGGCCCACAAGACAAATACCTCAACAAACATTTTAAAAACAATCAGCTTGCTACCTGCTATCTGCTGTGCACAGTGCATACAATTAAAATATGAGACAAGCATACTATGTGCTCTTTAGCTCCTTAGCCTCTCTGTGGGTGGTCATTTTTATACTTTTGCCTGCCAGCAACGGCTGCAGGACTTTTGCCTCTCCTGAATAGAGGACTTTGCCTTGGCTACGCCAAAATAACTCCCTGCCACCCGTATAGAGGTCTTTTGCCCCGCTTTATAGAAGACATTTCAAGTGCTCAACAGACAACAAGCAAACACTGAACATCAGATAACAGTATCTTTTTAAGTATATGCGGTGCAGAACATAAATGTTTTTAGCTTAGTTTTAAAAGTGGTTAGAGTTGGGGCATTTCGAATATCTTCTGGGAGTTGACCTTAGGGCTCTGGGGGGTTCGTATGGCAAAAGCAGATCAGAGATATATGAAGGCCCTAGCCCATTTAGTGACTTGTACACAAGCAGCAATGCTTTGAAGTGAATTCTCTTGATTGGGAGCCAGTGCAAAGACCTAAGAATTGGCGCGATATGATCAAATTTCCTTGTTTTTGTTAACACTCTAGCAGCAGCATTTTGAATAAGCTTTGACAAGTTAAGTGTGCAGACTTGGAGTCAAAAATCCTAAAAGCATCAAGCAGTTTTTGTCCTGGTCGAAAGAATTGAGGTTTCTTTCAATGGAGTGCATTGGTGCAAAATGTCAATTTATCCCTCTGAATGGTTAGATGCATTGGCTATGTATGGCATTGACTATGCTGTGCATCTATTGAGCCAGTGTTTGATACATTTTTTGTCTTACTGTACATTTCACATATTCTGATTTCTCTACCCTCATTTCAATGAGGCTGTTACCACGTTCCGTGATTAGCGTAGCTCTGCCTCTAAACCCTGGCTGAACAGCGACTCCATGAGCTGTGCCAGCCCAGAGATGTGAGAAATGGGGCAATGGGAATGTTACAAAACAGCAGAATACCATCTCATTTTGCCCCATCTTGTTTTGCATAGATCAGGTGGAAGCATTATTGATAGGTCTGAGCCTTTCTTCATTATTGTGTTCCTTAAGAAGCACTGTCTAGAGCTAATTTTATGCTCTGACAATACTTAAAAAAACATTTTGAACAACTCCCATGAGTCTGTCAACTTTTTGGAAATTGCTTGGTCAAATACCACTCACCAGTGCCGCAATGTGGGCACTGCAGGTTAAATGGACTGGATTTGGCATCAATCATCCTATTAGGGTTTCCTGCAGAGATGTAGCTGGGGGGACGGGAGTTCAGGTTTGAGCACCCCCTGGCTGTAAAATATACAGAACTCCTTTGAAATGAACGAAATGAAATGAACGAAGGACCCCCCCCCCAAAAAAATAAAACAATACAGATGCATACGAAAGATAATGTCCAGGAAAACCGAAAAAGTAATTTAAAAACTGCATCGGTCAAAACGTTGATGACCGATTACCTCAATCTGCTGCTCAAAGCTCTTCTGTGCCCTGCTGACAACAAATTCCTCTTGTTGATAATCTACGTACAATAAGAACATAGACCTGTTTATTATTGTAAATGTCAATCTATTTTTGTCTTGTGTGCATGTGTTATGTTCTAGTCGTGTGGGTTTTGTTACGTACCCTTCTGTGTATTGTTCTGATTTGTGGTTCTATACATACACTTTTTCATGTGTTCCGCCGCCTGGCAATTCTGCGCTGTTTTCTCTCGCCTCCGTTCACGGAGTTTACTTTCGTTCCTGTACGCTTCGTTTGTAATACCCGGCACTACTAACGATTATATAGGACTTGTGAATATTACTAACTGACTAAACACGGGTGTGATTAACTAATCTACTAACGTTAGGGCTTAATAGAATTATTACTAACACAAACTAACAAGTTAATTCCCATCACGTTTCCACAGCTGTTTAATGTTTCCTTACGTTTCTTGTCATTTGTCGTTTTTACTAATTTACTAACGTCAGGGCTAGGATAGGATATTACTAACGATTTACTAATTGCCTTGTTACGTGTCAAGATGTTTTCCATTTCCTACTTCTAATCGAGCTAATTGTTTGCACCTGTCTACATCACATTTAAGCCCAGTGTTCTAGTTGCTCTGTGCGAGATCGTCATTTGTTGTTACCTTCCTTCGCTGCTATCTACCTGTTCCCTGTTTCCAGTTTCCAAGTTCCCTAGTGCCTTTTCGAGTAAGTGTTTTTGCGTTTGTTTTTCCCTGGTTTAGTTTTGCGTTCGTTTGTCTTAGGACCTGTTTGTTTCTGAGTTTTGTTTCTTGTTGTTTTCTAGTTTATTTAGTTATTTGTTTTGATTGTCAGTGTTTTGTTTTTCTAGTCTGGATTCCGTGTTTTCGACCTCGGTCTGTGTTCTCGCTACCCTTCTCTGCCTGCCGTTATTGTACCTCTGCCAAGCCCTTCTGTTTTTGACCCCTGCCTGTGCACTACTCTTTTGGATCCTGATTTTGTACCGTACTGACATTAAACATCGGTTTTTTGTACCCCTGCCTGCTATTGGGTCCCTATTCTCCACCGATCTTAACAGCATGTATGGATAAATTGCAAAATGTGCAGAATATATTGAATCCCTGTGTGCAGGGTACTAGGTGGATACTGGTGCACTCAGTCCCTCTGACTTTATTGTTGTTTGACATTATGTGTGCTTGCTTTCCTTCCACTGAAAATTAACTGCTTTTATGAGGGTCACAATTAAACACTGATGGTATGATTGGTCAGGTGACAGTGTTAATCTGTTAAGTGCCTCTGGGGACCCCATAATGATATTGATTGTAATGCACATATAACTCCTCCTGGTGACTGTACTAATGAAGCATCAAACAGCTGTGATCTACTTCAGGTGTGACGGCACATCAAGAAGTTTCATAAGGAGGTTTAAACTTCTGTCTCAGGTGAAATAATATCATCACATCCAAGCAGCTGCTCAAAGTCCACAGAAAACAGCCTCGCTGCCAGAAAGACACGGCCACCACAGGATGCAAGTGCCAACCAAAAGGGTATAAGGGTATGTCCAACTGGCTGTTAAGTAAAAATGTTACAATCATATAATGTGTTTGTTTAAAAAAAAAAAAGACCCACCTTGCAGCATTCAGAGTGTATTTTTGTCAAATTAACCATATTATTTGCACATTGTTAATTTTGTTAAAGGTAACTTAACAATACATCCAGATCCTGATACACTGTCAGACCTTGGCATCACACAAAAAGCCACCTATATTCAAAATCTGTCTTCATTTAAATATTTCCTTTACGTCCCTGCCAACCTGAGAACATGGACACGTGCACATTTTCACACAACGTGCCCATATACAGCACACCGTAACACGGATGAACACGTTGTGCCATGCAGTTAGAAGTAGGATCACAGCAACGCATACTGATGCCTGGGTAGTTTCTATAGTGACGGTCGAGATGGGCGATGAGGAACTCTGTATGCAAAATGCAAAATCGACGTGTATGAGGGGCGGCACGGTGGTGCAGTGGTTAGCACTGTCGCCTCACAGCAAGAAGGTACCGAGTTCGAATCCCGGCCGAGGGCCTTTCTGTGTGGAGTTTGCATGTTCTCCCCGTGTCAGCGTGGGTTTCCTCCGAGTACTCCGGTTTCCTCCCACAGTCCAAAAAAAACATGCAGGTTAGGCTAATTGGAGACTCTAAATTGCCCATAGGTATGAATGAGGGAGTGAATGGTGTGAGTGCTCTGTGATGGATTGGCGGCCTGTCCAGGGTGTATTCCTGCCTCTCGCCCAATGCATGCTGGGATAGGCTCCAGCACCCCCCGTGACCCTGAATAGGAATAAGCGGGTTGATGGATGATGATGATGATGACGTGTATGAGAGGACAATTTCTGCAACAGCCTAGACGGGGTTTTCAGAGTTAATCCCAGTCCAATTCCCAAGGACAGGGGCCGGGTCCATCTTCTGAACTGATGCCCGGCACACATCAGACAAGGGCCTGACAGCCTTTCCTGGCTGCTGCTTTTAATGGGGGGCATATGAGCGGTTGCTGCTGTGTGACCTTAAATGAAAAAAAAAAGGTTCCCTTTTAAAATGAAGCTTTATGAGCGAGCATGTGACAGCTGAAACTGAACCATTGGAGAAGTTGACCTGAGGTAAACTGCTTTGGCAGGACGGTCCCCCTCGTTCACAACAACTGACATTCCTGGGGGGTAAGCCCCAGAGCGCAGGCACGATGCACTGCACTGACTGTGGCAGAACCCTGCAGTATGCAACGCGACCGTGATTTACGACCGTGTTCAAACATGACCGTGTTTAAAGAAGAGCAGCTTGTAAAACTGCATTGAGAAAAACTTCTGCCCTGTTCTCTGAATTGCTGTGGGTGTGTGAACAATTTCACAAAGTAAAAATTTATTTAGAATGACTCAATGCTTCTGTGTTTGTTAACTTTAAGAAGAATGTGTAGCGTACAGACTCAAAAACAAGCTAGTCTCGCAGTTAGCTTTGCCACCCTTTCAAGCGGCCGGTCATGGAGTCGAGAAGCAAAAACAACCAAGTGTCTGGTGTAGTGAGATTTCACACCATAATAACACAGCCAACATCTGAAGAAACATTCATAAACATGCGCAGTATGAATGGGAACATGATAGTATGATAACTGTACTATGCCCAGGTCCATATCTGGTGTGTGAATACAGGGTATATTAGCACTGCGAAGTTTGAGAAGGACAATCTCACGGTGTACCTTTAGATTTTAACAGAACACATTGATCAATATATGTCAGAAGCCAGTCTCAAAAGCTGATGTGTTCAGACTAATGAGACAAGAAAGGGGAGGCAGAAACAAGCCAAAAAAGTAAATCCTTCACTGAACACACACACGTTCACAGGGAATGAGAGCTGGATAGGGTTTCAAACAAGAGCGCAGCAGAGAACGGGTAAGAAAAAGAGATTAATATGAAATAGAGATGGAGGGAGGTAGAGGGAGAGTGATGCAGACAGCTGAACAAGCAGTCTCTTGGCTAAGGAGGAAGTGGGACATACCAGCCTACTGCAGCTGCTCTAATGTCACAGCAGAGCTCAGTGTCCCTAATACCCCTTACACACCCTGCCCACCTAATACCCCTTACACACCCTGCCCACATAATACCCCATACACACCCTGCCCACCTAATACCCCATACACACCCTGCCCACATAATACCCCTTACACACCCTGCCTAATGTCTCTGTGTCTCACCATCCCCACATAATACCCCATACACACCCTGCCCACCTAATACCCCTTACACACACTGCCCACCTAATACCCCCTACACACCCTGCCCACATAATACCCCTTACACACCCTGCCTAATGTCTCTGTGTCTCACCATCCCCACCTAATACCCCGTACACACCCTGCCCAACTAATACCCCGTACACACCCTGCCCACATAATACCCCATACACACCCTGCCCACCTAATACCCCTTACACACCCTGCCCAACTAATACCCCTTACACACACTGCCCACCTAATACCCCTTACACACCCTGCCCACCTAATACCCCTTACACACACTGCCCACCTAATACCCCGTACACACCCTGCCCACCTAATACCCCTTACACACACTGCCCACCTAATACCCCTTACACACACTGCCCACCTAATACCCCTTACACACCCTGCCCACCTAATACCCCTTACACACCCTGCCCAACTAATACCCCTTACACACACTGCCCACCTAATACCCCTTACACACCCTGCCCACCTAATACCCCTTACACACACTGCCCACCTAATACCCCTTACACACCCTGCCCACCTAATACCCCTTACACACCCTGCCCACCTAATACCCCTTACACACCCTGCCCAACTAATACCCCTTACACACACTGCCCACCTAATACCCCTTACACACCCTGCCCACCTAATACCCCTTACACACCCTGCCCACCTAATACCCCTTACACACCCTGCCCACCTAATACCCCTTACACACACTGCCCACCTAATACCCCTTACACACCCTGCCCACCTAATACCCCTTACACACCCTGCCCACCTAATACCCCTTACACACCCTGCCCACCTAATACCCCTTATACACCCTGCCCACCTAAGACCCCTTACACACACTGCCCACCTAATACCCCTTACACACCCTGCCCACCTAATACCCCTTACACACACTGCCCACCTAATACCCCTTACACACCCTGCCCACCTAATACCCCTTACACACCCTGCCCACCTAATACCCCTTACACACCCTGCCCACCTAATACCCCTTACACACCCTGCCCACCTAATACCCCTTACACACCCTGCCCACCTAATACCCCTTACACACACTGCCCACCTAATACCCTACACACCCTGCCCACCTAATACCCCTTACACACCCTGCCCACCTAATACCCCTTACACACCCTGCCCACCTAATACCCCTTACACACACTGCCCACCTAATACCCCTTACACACCCTGCCCACCTAATACCCCTTACACACCCTGCCCACCTAATACCCCGTACACACCCTGCCCACCTAATACCCCTTACACACACTGCCCACCTAATACCCCTTACACACCCTGCCCAACTAATACCCCTTACACACCCTGCCCACCTAATACCCCTTACACACACTGCCCACCTAATACCCCTTACACACCCTGCCCACCTAATACCCCTTACACACACTGCCCACCTAATACCCCTTACACACCCTGCCCACCTAATACCCCTTACACACCCTGACTAATGTCTCTGTGTCTCACCATCCCCACATAATACCCCTTACACACCCTGCCCACCTAATACCCCTTACACACCCTGCCCACCTAATACCCCTTACACACACTGCCCACCTAATACCCCTTACACACACTGCCCAACTAATACCCCTTACACACACTGCCCACCAAATACCCCTTACACCCCCTGCCCACCTAATACCCCTTACACACCCTGCCCACCTACTACCCCTTACACACCCTGCCCACCTAATACCCCTTATACACCCTGCCCACCTAATACCCCTTACACACCCTGCCCACATAATACCCCTTACACACCCTGCCCACCTAATACCCCTTACACACCCTGCCCACATAATACCCCTTACACACCCTGCCCAACTAATACCCCTTACACACACCCCAATACCCCTTACACACCCTGCCCAACTAATACCCCTTACACACCCTGCCCAACTAATACCCCTTACACACCCTGCCCACCTAATACCCCTTACACACACTGCCCACCTAATACCCCGTACAGACCCTGCCCACCTAATACCCCTTAACCACACTGCCCACCTAATACCCCTTACACAAAACTGCCCACCTAATACCCCTTACACACCCCCAATACCCCTTATACACCCTGCCCACATAATACCCCGTACACACACTGCCCAACTAATACCCCTTGCACACCCCCCAATACCCCTTACACACCTTGCCCACATAATACCCCTTACACACACTCCCCACTTAATACCTCCTAGAGACCTTTGCTTAAACCCCTTGCACACCATTACTCAACACGTGGGCCAGGCTGTGGAGTCATAGACTCCTGACTGCAGGACAGGTACCGGAACACCACCAATAATAATATTGCATTCGTATATAGTGCCTTTCATCACCACTTACGGATCTAAAAGTGTTTTACAGTTATGAGTGTGCAGGCTCACTTCCACACTCATGCATTCATAAATTCCCAATGAAACACAACTACAGGTCTTCTTCTTTATTACCCATAATGCTTATGGTCAATCTACTCACAGCCATAATAAATACATCTACATAACTGCACATACACTGTGTGCCTGTGCATCTCGATCACATATAGCTCTTAACTTTGGAGCTCACCCAGGTTGAGAATTAGTTTGGATGTGCTAGTACTCCCTTATAAATTTGCCTTGCAGGGCCTATCTTATCTACAGCAACAGGGGCATGCTCAGTACAACAAACCAAACACTTTAACTCAGGTTTCATTGTAAAATGCTGATTAAATATGCATGGCCTCTTTAGCTGCTTCTCACTATTGGTCAGCTGCAGAGGCTTGGCTCCCCGGTGCAATGCCAATAAAGAATGAAAGAAATAAAAGAATCCTGCCACCGCTGCAACATCCTCCCGGCCAAGGCGATGCAGAGATTTAACCCAGAGGTGTGCCTTGAGGAAACAATGCCTCCTTCTGGCAGACACTGGGAGCACTGTCTTTAGAATTTCAATTCAGGGTCAAAGAACTCCCACTAAAAATGGTTGTGTGTTTGAATCCCTGGCACAAAATAAATATAAATAAATCTTAAAAGAGATTTATTAAGAGAATTTGCATAAAGTAAACTCGTGTGCATTTTTTGATCAATTCTGTTCTCGTACTGAAAGATTAATAACAGCTCCTTTTCCATTATCACACCCTTAATGCAATGAATATTAACTGAGACCTGAATATGAATAATGATGCATCATTTTTGGCAAGCAGGTGACAAACTTATTATAATTGTTTTGCCTCTGTTGCTCCAAAGCAGTGCTGCTGTCAACTTGTATGAGTCAGGCGCTCAACCATTAACAAGACAAGTGCCTATTAATCGATATGTGTGCAGTTTGTGTTAGCCGTATTGCTGACTGTTGTACTGTGTCACAGAACAGAGCTACCAGAACAGGAAATGAGGCAGAATGGGAAGTGATGTATGTTCTTTGCAGAGCATGCACAACTTTCAGCTGGCTGCAAATTATGAGATTTCCACTGTCCTCATGCCAGGAAATCCCCATGTTTCAGCAGCATTAAATTACTGCTTGAAAACTCATTCAAGTCAAAGAAACTAGGATTAGCCCCAGGAATCTCTAACTCAGGCTCTTCCATTTATCAGGAAGGTGGGGCCTGCAGTGAGGAAAGGTGGTGTAGATGGAGCCATTTGTTTTGCACCAAACACGTGATGGCTATCAGCTCTGAATCAATGGCACTAATTAGAGTAAAAATACCCAGAGTGAATGCGGATAATGGGCGTGGGGTAGGAAGGCCAAAAGGACTGAAGCCATTTCAGACACTCCTGGGTGACTCAAAAACAAGGGCCGATCCGTTTCAGGATTTTGTGCCAACTTCTGCTGTAAATTATTTCATTAGCTGAGTCATATCTTGATCTGACATTTGTACAAGTGCAAGCTACAGACGCAGACTGTAAGTGTATCCTAAATATTTTACTGTGTTCAACTACAGGAGCGAACCAGCGTAGTTTATAGAGCTGTCAGAAGACTAAAACTAAAGTAATTGTTTGGAACAAAAACCAGCACGCAGACGAGTTGTGCCCCCCCTGCTCTGAAAGACAGTTTTCCTCAAAAAGTGAAAGAATGATTTTTGAACAGCAAGGTAATTGTTTCCGGCTGCTAATACAAATGCGCGTTCTTGCACAGATACATATTATGCACATATAAAGGCACAAACACACATGTGAACACACATGCCGCATTATATGGATCAATTGTGCGTGATGTGACCTCTCCTCCATGTGGCCCCTCAGTAACATGCATGCGTTATGTCAGCGCCCCGGAGTGGTGGGCGCAGTTGTCACGGTTACCTGATGTGGCTGTGAGC